>CM075813.1:17272807-18015909 GCA_037975025.1 Excoecaria agallocha | reverse complement strand
ATGTCGCATTCACTTCAATTCATCTATTGCATGTACATTTATTAAACCCCCTAAATATTATAATTAACATTAACATGCATGCATATATCAACCATTTACTAGTTCACAATCATTGCATTAATAGGCTTTTATAGCTTTAATAAAATCAAAAGCCGTTATGTTGCCTGAACCCTCATTAAGGGTGGATAATGAGAATAGGGATAACAAATATGGTATCAAACACTCGCTAATAACTAACTAGTACCAAACATTAGAGATGTGATAGTTTCAATTTACTAGATATCGAGCAAGTATCAAAACACTATACACCACTACGATGTCATTACTAGTAGCTGCAATTATTAACCCTTATAGGCGTGCCTATCTATCCACAACTATATACAATTTAGGCATAAGATAAATGCTTTAGATATATCCCATCAGGTTAATGTACACTCAACTATGATCATGTATTAATTATGCATATCCACATAAGTGTCAAATATTTCAAGTCGATGAACATACAAAAACTTTAATTACAAGCATACATTCCTTACATGCATTTCTTTTCCATTATTAACTATATGTGTTTTCACTTATTACATTTTCACTCAATCAATATTTATCTTTAAAACTTTAACATGTCATTAAGTGCTTCATTATGCTTGAAGAATCTATATCCAAGCTTAACTATTCATGCCACATGTTTGTTAGCAATGAATATACATAGAAATCACTTTTAAGTTTTAACAAATAATTTACCTTTAATACATTTTAATCAATCATATATTCAATGCATAATCACACTTCTCATGCATATTTAGTCATATTTTATCGTATTGTTTATCAAGTTTCATTAACATCCAAGAAAGTTTGGATGTTATTTCAAAATTTTTGGTTAAAACCACAGTTGGGCAAAATCAAGGTACCTCACAGTTGTTAGAGAAGCAAAACTTTTAGCTATTAGGTTTACCCTCCCAATTATCAGGGTATTCCTACCAACCATAAGGTAGACTAGACTGCCCATATTCTGGATAGTTTTTCAAGATCACTTTTTCATGACATTCTTCAATCAATTAACGAAATTTTTAGGAATAAAAAGATACAATAAAAATAATACAAACTGCTCCTAAGTGATTTCCAAGGAAAAATTTGTTCACCTAACTTTGAATAATTCTTAAGAACAATAGGGACAAAATTAAGGTATATTCTCTAATAAAATTTCTCCATGATGATTATAGTTTCTATATAATTTTAATTCATATCAATTAAAGTATTGTGGAAGGAGTTATACTCAACTAAATATAGACTACTCCAAATATAGTGGCAACATCAGATCATTCACTTCAAGCTAATTTTCAAGGGCATTAAGGGCAAATATACTTCATAGTTTCTTCATAAAATATTTATTTCTATATATTATCTTTCATGTCTAATTGAAATAATCCAATTTGAAGGTCTATAGGCCAAATTATGGTTAAACCAAATAGACTTATTCAAGTGAATATAAGACAAAATTTCTTTAAGTTCCCTTTTATGGCATATGACTTCTTTTTCATTTAATTCATCAACAAATCAACACTTCAACATCTTTACATATCAATTTTTGCAAGCTTACATTAAATAACATTTATCAACCACATGTATGAACTTAAGTTATTCCCAAACATTTTTGGCCAATTTTGCTTCTCTAACCACCTATTTCTCCTTTCCTTTCTCCTTGCCTCTTTCTTCCACTATAATCACATCGATTCACAATACATATTAATTCTAAACTCCAAAAATTCATCTCCTTTCTAGAGTAAGAGAAAGAGATGAAATATAGATATAAATCACATATGAACTCTCCTTAATAACTAGAAACTTTATTTGATTTTTAGGATCCTTAATTTGCTATTTAATATGAAGAATTAGATAGGAAAATGACGATGGATTTATGAATTTACAACCATAATAGCCTTCCCACTTCTCACTATTTATGCATGCCTTTTTGTGAATTATAAAATATATGTGTATATTGATTTCTCATTAGTCCACTTGTTGGACCAATGAAAATGTCTCTTTGATCCTCAACTATTCTCTTCTTTTCAGCTACATACATTTGTAATCTCATTTACACACTAAAGCATTTTTCTTATTCATTTATTTATGCATGTGAATTCCATTTAATTAAATTACCAATTTACCCCTATCTTTTAGGTTAATTTCTTTTATATCCCTTTGTTACTCTTTAGCTCACTTAACTCTTTATATCCACTTGATAATTCATCCTAATAGGCCACATTACTACTAGGATGCATTTTAGTGCCTTACATGATGTGTATGACTTATGGAAAAGACCTTTGGTGGTGGTACCAAGCAGGGAGTTAAAAAGGATTTGAGATTCTTTTAACATTTAGGCATGAAGTTCTACTTAACTTTGTCTTTGTTGAACATCATAAGATAGAAGGTTTAACATGTATGATCAAAACTCAAAGCTTCCAGATTTATAGGTTGCTTCGAACCGATAAAGATGCAAAGATTTGTTAGTAATTATCGGTTACATGCATCTCATACATAAGCGGAATTTAAAACTTTTAACCAATAGATCTGATCTTGCCATGAATTTAAAATATACATATTAATGAGAATAATAAAAATCACCTTTGATTTTTGTTGAACAGTTGATTTTCCTTCTCACCAGGTTGTTGCAAACCACAGTGTCCAAAATTGAACACCTCCAATTAGTAATACACACTAAAGAAGGATTGAATAAACCAACAATGGAGGAATACAAGGGCTGGCCAAAATCCCTTGATGCTAGCAAGGGGGGGATGGCAGCTAGGGTTGAGAGAGTGAGAGAATTTCTTTTCTCTTAATTGTTCACTTAACCCTAAAATTCCCATCACTTGGATTTTTATAGTTAGGTTAAAATCCAACTTCATAATGGATTGGGTTCTTTAAAATTGCTGGAGAAATATTAAATGGGCTTCTAGAATTATTAATAATTTATTTGGGCTCAATTAAGTCTAATTTAAATCCAAAAGACTATGTACAAAACCCACAAACTAGACCCTTCATGCATACACTTGGATTTAATCACCTAAATGAATTTCAAATCCATCCAAATTAAATATCTAGGCTTCATAACCCCTTCCTCTAGAGGGTTTCTGCGCTAAAACCAATCTTCTAGGCCTATTTTAATTTCTCCAATGGATTTATTAATTATTATATCAGTCCTATAACACCTATAGTCCAATAATAATTAATTATGAAATACAATATTTCAATTAAGTCTATTTTTATAGAATATTTTTAATAAGTTCTGCGAACAATTTTACTTGATCATAATTAATTAAACTCTTTAATTAATTATTCTCTTATTCACTTCTCTATTCCCATAATAATATCAAATATTATTATCCTTGTCATTTTACCATTTTATCCTTTTCTCTATATGTGTGTGACCTATTGGATTTATATCCATATTGGCAATATAATATGTAATTGTGAGTTCTTTTCAAAACTCATATGATTTAAACTTCTTTAAATTATTTTATCAATCCCTATTGATATTTATGATACACTATTATACAAGTCATGATTGGCCTCTAGCTAGGCATTATGACTATCCAAATGTCAGGAAAGTCAAGTGGTTTGACTATACCCTTCCATAGAAATAGTTACCATGCAATTACTCCTTTCACCACTCTTATCTCAATTAGATTATGAGTATGGATTTCTATAAACTCATATAATCTAATTATGTATGTTCTATTAATTTATTCATTGTTCCCAAAAAGCCCTTCATGGATTCATATCCATCTTGGCATATTACTCTGGCCAAAGATTCTCTGAACAAGGCAATTATAGAATCATGTGAGATAACTTCCCTTGTTAAATCTGGGATGGTGAATCCTTTGTCAATCACTCAACTATCTTCAAGTAGGTCATGATATACCCAATCTCCTAACTATGTTCACTCCCAGTTGGAAGTAATCAGTTATGGAGTCAAAGTATACCACTTGCTACTTAAGATAACTTTGGTGATCTCAAGTCTAAGGATACTTGCACAACCGCTATGAAGAGATTCCTCACTGACATAGATTTAATATCCATGCGAGGATTCTCTTTGCATTTCTCTAATGACTTGTTCTTTTAACAAGCATCCACATATTAGCTTTGACTATCTTCCATAATCACAGTTATGAGAACCACTGCTTGAACCATTCAAGAAGCATAACATGCGCTAGTTTGTCCGAATTAATAATGTTTTATCTTGTTAATTCTATGACTAGAGATATTTAAATATTAACACATTTGCATGCAATAGACATCTCATATCAAGAACACTTTCATGATTGCCTTTGCACTATGTTTATAACATCTAGGACTTCATTTATTAATTTAAGATTTACAAACTCATGTATTTAAACATAGCATTAATAAATGAATGATGCCTTTTATTAAGAATATGAATTCATACATATGAAATACATCCCTATTACATGAGTTCTAGGGCATACTCTGTAACAAGATCTTGAATCATACAAATAAAGTTGTATGCACACAACACAAATAACAATAATCTAACTTAGGATTCATATAATCATGACTTAGGACATGAAAGGAAGCGGCCATGGTAGTCAGTTTTTATACAAGATATGAGAAATTGAGGATTGGTAATCTCTATTTTGCAAATGATCTATTATATTGTAAACTAGCAATCTTAGTTTTGTTTGACAAATCAAAGCTGGATTTAATAGATTTTCTTGCAATGTTTGCATTTAGGCTAAGTTACTTTCAAGTACATAATGTGTAGCACCCTAAATTTTGAGTTTGATAACTATAACTCTTAAGCAATAAATAATGCCACTGAAGACATATTTTAAGCATCAAAATAATATCAAATGAGTTCATTATTGAAGCTATAAGCTAGAAATAAAAAATAGGGTAAAAATTTAAAGAGAATTAGATGACCAAAAATCATAGTTAATCCAATATAGTCACCAATTATGCATAACTTAATAATTGAATTATAAAATAAAAATTTATGTTATTGATGGGATTAGAAAATTAGCGCTAATTGAATAAAACAATAATACTAATAGAGAAATTTTTTAACAGAGACATGTGTGGAAATTATTTATATGCTATTGAAATAATACTTCTAACTAAATGAATCATTTCAAAAAATAAGTAATTAAAATAAATATATATGAGTAAATAATAAATAAAAACATCCCTAGGGTCCTAGATTTTTTTTAGAAAAAAATAAAAAATAACATGAAAGGATAATTTATGAAGGAATAATATGGAAGTTAATAGACTTTTCTAAATTTACGTATATAGCACAAAGAGATAACAATATAATAATAAAGGAAAGTAATGTTTTGAAACTTACTTTGACTCAGCTGGTCGAACCAGCTGGACCTGCGACTCAGTAAGGAAATTGGATTGGTCCAGCATGAAACTCAAAAAATGAAAAAACTCATATTGGATCAAAAAAGGGGTAGAACCGAAACTCGGGTTGGATCGAATTGGACCGGATCAATCCCCAAAACTATGCATTTTGTATCAAAATCCCTAAAATTAAAATCCACTTTTCTCCTTCTCGACCTCTATTCCTTTCATGCAGATGGCATCTCTCCTATCTTCACGTAGTCTTTTCTGCTTCCATCCTTTTCACGCAGATAGCAGATTGCTGGTTATAGTTTTTTGATCGATAAAAAATTGGAGTTAGATCCAAGTAAGTCTCACTCAGATCTAAACACTACAAGAAAATAGACTTTTAACCACCAAAATTGAACGAAGGGTTAAAATTCGATCGTTTAAAATATACTAACAACAAAGGAGGGGGGGGGGAGGGAAATTATTTTGGTAGTTAGTTCTTATTATTTAACCACCGAATTAAATTTGATGGTTGAAACAGTAGAGATCTCGTGGTTACTGCCCTGAAAATAAAGTGAAACTTTAAAGTGGTTTACCTTTAAAATAAAAATCCCAAACCTAAAAGATTAAAAAAGAGCAAAAAATGCAAACCCTTTTCTTTCTATCTTCCAAACCTAAACTAAACTAAACCTAATAGAAATGGCAGAAATAAAAGCTTTGATTACTCTCGACCTCACTTGGTTTATTATAAATGCTTCAATTTTATTGGTTTTACAAGATCGATATTTAATTTTTGCAGTCTAGAGCACTATGCAATTTGTGATTACAGGTGACAAATTGAAAATTTTCTCTCACAAATGTCATTCTAATCTAAAGGCAATCCCTCTCTTCCTTAATTTCTCTAACTTTGCTACATTTCTATTCTGGTATAGAAAAATAAGCAACCCAGTTCATGAATTCCATAAGAATTTATGGGTGGGTTAGACACTTGTTTTAATTAACCGGGCTAAATCTTTAAGCTACTGAAGCTAACCCAGAGCATCACTTTTCTTTCTTCATGTGTATATGCAATCCTCACTAGTGCTAGTATTGGCATTCATTAATAACCTAGATTAACTTATAATGCTTCTCTTAAAACTAAAAATGATTCAGTCATTGGCATTGTTTTCTTTTTCTATTTGGTTGAAAGATGTTAGTTTGTAAATGTAAATCTCATTGTACATTTTCTTTAAGCATGGTATACTTTCCAATTTGCATATCTGCACTTTATACATTATCTTTAATCCCTTGTCATAATATTTCAACTTAAAGTTTGTGAAAGAAGTTGAAAGCATTGCTTGTATATCTAACTCCAAGCATATAAAAATCTTGGAATACTACGTGATGATTGTGGACAGTGGAGACTAGAGAGCATCTTTAACCAAATTTTGGTTTTATTACTGTGTTTTTAAGTCTCTCTACCTTGCTTTATACTTGCATCTGAAGTTGTAAAAGTCAAATTAATTTATTCTATTTGCTAAAGGGAGAGCTGTTAGTTATAAGGCCAAAAAAATTTTTTCAAGATATATTTCTTATTGTAGTCACTTTTTAGTGGTTTGATTCGTAGCTTAGCTTTCTAATGTTGATTTACAATTATCGTATACCATAATCAAAACTACCTTCTCACTATTATAGGTCCCAGTTTTGGAATATCATGTATGGGGAAAGTGAATGCAGTTTATAAGAACAATCAAGATTTGATGATTCACTTCTATAAATTTATTGCTAAGTAAGAGCTCTCTATGTCTCTTTGATGAATGATCTATGCAGGTACTACTCAAATAAAATATTTTAATTATTTTGAAAATTTAATATTAGTGATCAAATTTACTTTTAGTGAAGGAAAATTCGGTTGTAAGAATGTAACTTTAATGATCGAAATTTCTTTCGTTAAAAGTGAACACAATTAGCGAGGGAAAAAGTCGATCTCTAAAAATCAGTATTTAACATTGAAAATATTCTGATCATTAATGACTTTAATGATCGGAATATTATTGGTCATGGATTCCTTAAACAATTAGAAAATGCTTCAAAGACCGAAAAAAACGGTCGTTAATTCTTTCAATGATCAGAATTTTCCTTGGTTGAAAGTGAACACCATCAGCGAGGGGAAAAATTTGATCGCTAAAAATAAAGATTCAATGATTAGATATGATCTAATCGTTATATACATTAATGATCGGATACAAAATTCGATCGTATATACCTTTAACTTCGGGGCTTTTACCGAATGATTGATGACCAAATTTTTCGGTCGTTATAGATCATTAACGATCGAATTTTAACTTTTAACAACCGAATTTCCCTTAGTTAAAGGGTATTTTTCTTATAGTGGAACCTTTTTTTTTTTTGCTTTTATGTTTCAACTTTCAATGTAAGCAAAATAAAGGAATAAAGGCTAAAGCTGATTTTCCCTTGAAACTTTGTAAATGTTGCTCCTATTTTAGTTTTTGTTGGAAGGCTTATGTTGGTCTAATAATCTTGATAAACATGGCACTATCCTATTTTCCCTTGAAGTTGAATTGCTAGTATATTGTGATAATCTTGTTAACTTATTTTTTACCGAAGATAATAGCTTTCTTTTGATTTTTACAAACTATTTTGGCTCAAATTTTTCACTGAAACTTTTTTTCTTGATGAAATGATGTGCGCTAATCAAATGCAGACTTGCATTCTTTTCCCCTTCTGGTAATGCAAATTATAGGCTTTTGTGATCATTAATTCAATATTGCTATATGTAGTGCTGTCATTTCTTTTTTTAAATAGTGTACCTGGACTGATGCATGCTTTTTGTATATAGATGATGATCCAGCATAAAGACAATAGCGAGAAATTTGATTTAACAACTAATAAAAAATTCATTCAAATAGAAAAAACAATAAAATTAAAATAACATTGCACATATTAATTCTCTTATTATTATAGCTTGTTAATATTACTGATTTATCTGTAAATTTTAATTTGATAACATTGGTATAGTGATTGGAGTTTTGAAGCCTCAATTTTGAGCTCTAATTGATTCCATTTAAACCTGCCCCCCTACACAATATATAGTTGATAGAGTAATTAAAAAAGAGGTTTAAGTTTAGGCATTAAAAGACTTATTATAAAAGTAATGTGTAACATTCTATCTTATATTTTTAATTATTAATTTGTTAGTAATGGTCTAGTTGAGGCTTGATTTGATATGTTACTTTTGAGTCCTATAAGTATACTAAGTATTACATTTTCAAAATTTTAGATGCTATGAAATGTGATTTAATTAAATCTAATCACGTAGTAGAATGAGAAGGAGAAGAAGAAGGAAATGGAGATGGAATTGAAGATGAAGATTGATTATTATTGATGTTTGATCATCATGTTTGTAAGTCCCAAAAGATACTCAAAAGGGGGGGTGAATTGGGTGTCTTGAAATTTTCTGACCAAATTTTTAAAGGAACAAAATTGTATGCAAGTGCAGATTTCTGATAGCTTTTCTAATAAAGAATGTAAAAAATGCAAGATAAAATAATAATAGATTTTCCAACTTCTTTTTAAACTTAAAATATATTTCTGAAAATGTGTGTTAAATTTGTTGTTAATGTTTCAAAAATTTACTTTACAGAAATTTGAAAACACAGATTTCTAGAATGTAAAACAGAATTATAGAAGATAGAAAATAGAAAATAGAGCAAAAAAACAGAGCACACATAGAATTTATAGTGGTTCGGCCAACCTGCCTACCTCCACTCCTCAAAAATCACTCTTGAGCTTTTCTCTCCACTCTTTAACTCTTTTAAGGGTAATAGTGCAAGCCAATACACAAACCTATGTATATCTACCCACAATCATTTTTCCAAAGTAAAAGATCAAAATACTTACTAGAATTTTTCTTAGGTTCTAGCCAACCCAACTCACAATATTTAACAATAATAATTTCTCACAAATAATTACAACAAAAGCTTTGAGGATGATATGCAAAGATGAAATGAAAGATGGAAAGTGAGATTTAAAACAAGTAAGCTTTCTCTTAAGAGTTAGAAAATCTTTCCAATATTTTCTCTAACCTTATAAATGATCTAACAACATGTATTTATAGCATAAAACTTGGTTTAAAGTGCGAAAATATAAAACTAGTCATTTATGATCGTTAGAGAACAGAATAGACCAAATCTGCCTCTAACTAGCCATTATTTTGTCCTATAGTGCGAAATAGATTTTCGATCAAAAAGTTGTCTAGATTTCTGATCCAATTTCTAATGACACAAATTCTAACAAAACATTTTCTGAAGCATATTATGAAGAAAATCAGTTTTAACTAAAAACAAAATTTATGATTTAAAAACATTTTTATGCAATATTAAAACTTAGAATATGTTTGTATGAATGACAATTTGATCCTCAAATTGATCTTACAATTTAATAACCTAATTTTCCTTAGACTAAGATATTCTTCAACTTGATCTTCATGAATCCATTCCACAATCTTCATTTTTAATAATTGCATCAAAAAGATGTATAGAAATACCTACAAAATATGCTTAGAACATATTTCTCAATGTAGTTTATATAAGGTTTGATTATCATCAAAATTTGAATGTGGCCTTGGGCCAACAATCTCCCCCTTTTCAATGATGAAAAAAACCTTAATAAACTCCACTTAGAAGTCTATCTAGGTTAGTCTAAAAAGCTCCCCCTGAATATATGTATGGGGTATTTACAGAAAAAAATAAAATATGTAAAGTAAGTGTAAATTCCTACAAAAATTCAGATTTTAAAAAATATAAGCATGCTAATGAATTCTATAAAAATATAAATTTAGATTTGATAAGAAATATTTTTAAACAAATCATGCATCACACTGAATCAAATAGCATTAATGCATCAGCAGCTTAAATTTCCAATAAATAAACAATTTTTTATCAACAAGAAAATTTTCAGAATTTTAGCAAATCATATGGCCATATAACAAATTGTGCATCTGTTTTTCTCCATTTTTAATTATCGATTTTCTCCAAAGATTTATTCATTTTCTTTTATTTTCTCCATTATCATTATTCATCAACATTTCTCTATTATTCTCCCCTTTTTTGTCACCAATTAAAAAAGGAAGGGATAATATAACATTCATAAAAAACTTAACAAACCCAAACTGATATAAAAATTCAAATATCATTAAGAAAAAATTACGCCACAAAATAATCATCCAAAATAACTAAATTTAATTATCCAAAATAAGTGAAAGAGAAAAACCCGTCCATCCTTGATTTTTTCTTCAATGTGGTCGAACGAAGTAGATCGTTCCAAAAAAATTAAGCACAATTAGGATGGATTTACAGTAAAGATGGAGCCTTGAAAAATTACTTTGGAATTTTTTTTCTCAATTTCAAACCGAGAGATGTAGAACTCTCAAACTAGATCGGGATATAGCATGCTGCTTTAATGTGTGATTTGAAATCAAAGTGGCATTGAATTTTAAAGGAATGATTTTGGAACTTTGTGAATCGAAATGATGAAGGTTTGGGTAGAAGGAGAAGGCATCAGTGATGGCAATGGAGACCGGCGAGGATGATGCTTGGCAACCATTTTTTATCAACCCATTTGCAGTAACGATTCAGATTAAGAAGGAATAAAAGAAAGAATAAGGGAGGCTGAGTTCTTTTAAGAAACGACGATTTGGGTTTTAGAAGAAGACGAAGTATTTAACCCAACTAATTAAAAGTTGATTTACCCAAGTAAGAGACTTTGGTTTTTAAATGAAATAATAAGTTTTGAAGAGAGATGGGTTCCATAAAAAATCAAAATATCATTTGCTTTTTGAAAAATTGTTAAAGAATTAATAAAAAATTTAACTAGAAATATGTAAAAGTTGGATTAACTTTTGCAAAAATTAAGAAATTATTATTTTAATTCCAAATAGATAACTTACGTGGGAAACTATTTCACTTAAAAGAATCAAATAGGTGGTTTGCACTTTAACTACTTTAATATGCCAAGTGTGGATCCTGTTTTTGCAAAATAATATTTATGAAGAATTAAAGGGACACAATTTTCAAAGGTAAATAATTAATTTTGTTGGAATAATCAAAGATCACAATTTTCAAAGTCAAAAATTTAACTTTATAAAAGTAAGACACATTTTTCAAAGATAAAAGTTAACTTTTTTAAAGTAACACATTTTTCAAAAACAACAAACCACATTTTGTAAAGTGAATCATGTTTTGGCATAAAAGAGTGGATTTGCCTTTTGTGAATTTTTTATTAAATAATTAATTTGTTGAAAAGTCTTTGACTTGGAATTTGTAAAAGTAACTTGTTGAATTTTATCAAAGGAAGCACAATTTGTAAAAATAAAAGATTAATTTTTTTAAAGGTAAATCACGTTTTCCTCCTTGAATTTTTCATTAAAGAAATTATTTTTTTAAATAAAAGATTTGCTTTTGGAAATTAAGTAGAAAAATTGGACAAGAGACATGAATTTTGACTAAAGCTGCAACTTAATCTAATACAGTACGCAAACATTATCTCCCTAGGAAAAAATTTAGACCTCAAAGAAATTTTAAATTTTCTTCTAAAGCTGCAACTTAATCTAATACAGTACGCAAACATTATCTCCCCAGGAAAAAATTTAGACCTCAAAGAAATTTTAAATTTTCTTTCTTGTAAACACCAATGTTTTAGGCAAAAAAAAATTAAGAATTTCTTTAGTCTTTTTAGGAGTGATGAATTTTCCTTCAGCCTTTTTATAAAATAATAAACAAAATCTTTTTGAAGGAAATTAATAAACCAATTTTACAAATGTAGATTCCATTTTTCCAAGAAATCAAATATTTATGAAAAAACACAACCTTAAAAAAAATCACACTTGTAATCACATTTTGTCAAAAATAAAACAAAATGCTTTTTGAAAATTCATAAAAGATAAATAATAAATAATTAACTTTTTGAAAAAAATGTTTGACTTGAAATTTGTAAAAGTAGCACACGATTTTTAGGTGGTAAAAAGCAACTTTTTAAATTTTTAAATTCAAAATTAAAATAATCAATGAAGTAGTTTGACCATTGAAAAATTATGCATGTTCATATTATCATATCATTTGGGAACTTGCAATTTTGCAATTACCCAAATGCGGAAACCAAAAATAAGAGAAAGGTCAGGGTTGTCCCTATATAATTTTAAAACAACACACATAATGTTTAGGGGTAACAAAGACAATTTACATAAATCTTGAGCATAGTCTGTATCTTAAACTTCTTCAACACGTAAATCCTTCTTCAAAAATAAATTCTAGCAAACCAAAGATGAAAAATCACATCTCAAAAAAAATTAAAATTTGTTCTTAAAGATTTAAAGAAGACGCACCTTTTTAATGAAAAAATAAATGCTCAAATATACTCATTTTAAGTCTTTTTCTTAGCTGATAAGGTTTGTCTTTCTTCTTCTTCATTGTAGCCTTGAGCCATCATTTCAAATTTTTCTTGCTCATCCAATTTTCTTTTAAACATCTCACAAGATTCACGCATAGCCCTTCCTGTCATCATTTTTTTGATACCAGATACTTGTAAAATCTTCAATCTTTCGGCAATTTTGTTGATTGCACAACTTGTTGTTCTGCCTGAATTTTTTGTTACGTTTTCTATCGATTTTTTTTATTGAATTTTTAGATTATTTTCCAAGTTGGCACGCCTTGCATATATGATCTTTATCAATCTTTATTTTTGGCATTCCCTTCATCAAATCTTTTCTGACCAGCTTTTATAATGCATGAAAGCCTGTATATCTCAATTTTCTTGTAGAGATTTTTAGATACCCTTATAGAATATATCTTTTCATTTCAACATCTTTTACTCTTTTCTATTATCACAAAAATTGAAAAAACTACCTTCAGATTTTTCAACTTAAAAAACTTAGTTTTGTCCCATGTCATATGCTTAGAGTAGCCGCTATTCATATATCACTTTTTTGTTTTGGCTCTCTTTAGGAAAATCTGCAAAAAAAAAAAATCAAGTATTTTTAGGTACCCAACCTTTCTTGGGTCCTTCATGGTTAGTTAACATATTTGAAAAATTTTTAACAACCCATTTATATTTGGTAGAATTAGCATTCTTCTTATAATAATAGAATTTCGAAATATGTCTTTTTCTATAGCAATAAAAGCATGTAGCAGAAATGCTAATTACCATTTTATCAGATGAGTATTTCTTATACCTTTTCTGGGTGTATTTTCTGTTATAATTTTTTTATGTACTCGCATGAGAATTATGCACAAATTTTGCATTTAGAAGTTTAACAAAATTCTCATTACACATACAAATTTGTTTTCCTTTTACATTACATTTTTCTTGCAAAGCAATAAATTTACCTTCCAAAATAGAATATTTATTTTTCATTTTAATTTCTTTTTCCTTTGCATTTTCTTGTTCCACAAGTAATTCATCATAATTTTTCTTTACCTCAATATAAGTCTTTTTAAGCATAAGATATTTATGATGCAAATCTTCAAAGCATTCAAGCATTCTTTTCATATTTATTGCAATTTTCATTCGAATTAGAATCACTTACCTCAGAATTTTCTGAATCATTTTCAGGTGAACTTCTATCATCAGCATCTGAGTTAGAATTTTGGTCTTCATGATTAGATATTGGCATCAGACCAACATCATCAGAATTTGTAGATTCTGGTTCACTTTTGCTTGAATCTTCAGTGTCACTCCATATAGCTTTCATAACTTTCTTTCTAAACTTTTTCTTCTTTCTTTTTAGATTGGGGCAATTAGATTTGATGTGATCAGGTTTGTTGCATTCATATCAAATCACATCTCCACCAGAATTTGATGAATTTTCTACTTTATGGTGGGACAATTTCTTATGCTATTTTTGTACGATTTTTTGCCATTTCTGTACATCTTTTTGAACTTCTTTATAATTAAAGCCATCTCATCATCATCTGTAGAATAATCGCTTCCAAATTTTGCTTTGAGAGCAACAACTTTCAATTTTTTTTATCTTTTTCTTTTTCTGCATCTTGAGACTTAATGTAAAACTCATGAGAAATAAGTGACAACTCCAATTTTATTGTTTAATTTCAGTATATTTTTGTTTGTGTTTATGTTTTATTTTGCATGATTTTCAATGTTTTGTGTAATAACTTTCTCTTTTTATGCCAAATGTAATTATATTGATATTTACAATATTTTAGTGTGTTTAATGGGATAATTTGACTCTTGTTCAGAAAAATAGATAAGAGCATGGCTGAGACAAAATGGTCCCAGCTGTGCCCATTAAAGAATTCCCAATCCACACCATTTCATTTTTTGAAATAATCTACAGACATCAGAATCCAATCTTCACCATTGAAAATGTAGAACAAGATGTTACAAAAGCTATGGTTAAAATTTTAGCTGGATCCAACGGTGAAATATTCAGAAATTGATAAATTAATGGGACTGATTTTTCTTCTCTCAGGCGCCGCGGCCGAGACATTTTGTCCCGGCCGTGGCCAATGTAGAATTCGAGCTGTTTTAGTCTAAAAGGTGGCCACGGCTGAGATAAAAATGTCCAAGCCATGCCTAACCTGACTGGCCACGGTTGGGACACTTTTGTCTCGTCTGTGTCCATATGCATATCTATAAAAACTACTTTTTCTTTGGCAAAAAACGAAGAGGGACGATGGGGGAGAGCCGCCACACTTAGATTTAGGGCTTTTTCCTCCATTTTTCTTATGTTTTCCCTTCATTTTATGTTGTAGGTTAGATTTAATTCAATGTAAACCTTAAATTAGATTTATTTTCCAATGTAAGTTAGGGTTAGATTAAATTTTCTGCATTTCCTTTAAGTTGTGTTCTTCATTTTGCTTGGAGCTTTGAAGGAGGAGACTTGGATTCGGATTGGAGCTTTACAAGCTACAAATGGCTTCATGGGTTTCCTTTTTCTTCTCTCTTTTTACTTTATTTATGTTTAATTTGTAGTTTTGTTGCTTGGGGATCTTTGAATCCCCTACCCACAATGTGGATCTTGAACTAAATTTGATTTTTACATGAATAATTGGTCTATTTTACTGTTACTTATTTGTATCTCATGGTTTTTCGATTTATTAAGTTATTTTCCATGCATGAATGAATGGTTTTTATCATATGTCTTGGATGGGTATTGAGCATAGTGGATTGGATTCCATGAATGATTTTGCTCATTTTTTCTTTCATGAATGTTGTATTATTTTATACGGCTCCAAAATGGGATTCTAAATGTGAAGTAATTGTGATTTTAGGACTAAGGTGTGGAGTGAAATGGATGAGATTTGGATTGTTTGGCTCCGGAATATGAAGGCAAACCAAACTTAGGATGTTAGACCCGTGCATAGGCTAGTTGTTGGGCTAGCTCCGGAATGGAAAGTTTAGCAACTAGAATAGCTGGCTCCGGAATGGTAACCTTGGGTTAAGAGGGTTATCCCGAATTCGTTCATGTATGCTTTTAGGTAAAATCAATTCACATTGGGTATGGGGTGGATGAGTGAACCCGACCAATGTTTTAACTATTGTTTTAATCTCTAGTTTAATTAGATTTATCTTATTTATTTATTTATTTATTTATTTTGTTAATTAGATTTAGGATGCTCTCTCAATCAAAAATTTGGGAATTTATCTCAGATTAACTCGCTCAACTCTAGATATCTAGCTTAAAACAACCCTTATCCCTTGGGTTCAATATTTGCGGGTCCTAAATATACCCCACTTTATTACTTGTCGATCTAGTACACTTCCTAGGGTTGCAACAATAAGAGATCCACAAACATTATCAAAATTTAAAATGCTAAGATCCTTATCTAACAAAATTGATGCTTTTGCTTCCCATCTATGTGTGAGACCTCTAACAAGCTTAGCAATTTTATTATGTTCATCAAGATTCTTACCAAGAGCTTTAATTTCATTAGTTAATTTAACGTACCTGTTGATTACCTCAGAAATTGACTCTTCTGACTTCATTTTGAATGCTTCATAATCTACCATAAGAACATGAAGTATAGTATCTTTAACTTGATTTGTACCTTCATATGTAGCTTGTAGCTTATCCCAAATTTCATTTTTTGTATCACATCCAAAAACTCTATTGAATTTATTTGTGTGCAGTGAACAGAAAAGTATACTCATAGCTTTAGAATTTAGCTGCACTTTTCACTTCTCAGCTTCTGTGAATTCTTTTCTGGTTTTTAGAATAGTAATAGTTTCTGATGCACCTTATTTAGTAGAAATCTTTCTTGGAGTTTCATATCTATCTTCAATGATATCCCAACAATCCATATTTTGAGATTGGATAAAGTGTCTCATGACAACTTTTCAAAAAGGATAATTTTCATCGCTGAACATAGGAGGATGATGAACTGAATGTCTCTCTTTGAATGGAGTAGCAATTGGAGAACTACTTGATTCGGCCATTTTTAGGATCACTCAAGGTGGTTAAACTTTAAGGAATAGAGAACCACTCTAATACCAAATGTAGGTCCCGAAAGACACTCAAGAGGGGGGTAAATTGGGTGTCTTAAAATTTTTTGGCCAAATTTCTAAAGGAACAGAATTGTATGCAAGTGCAAATTTCTGATAGCTTTTTTAATAGAAAATGTAAAAAATGCAAGATAACAATTATAATAGATTTTGCAAGTTCTTTTTAAACTTCAAATATATTTTCTGAAAAAGTGTATTAAATTTGTTGTGAATGTTTCAGAAATTCGTTTTACATAAATTTGAAAATACAGATTTCCAGAATGTAAAACAAAATTATAGAAGATAGAAAATAGAGCAAAAAAAGTAGATCACACATAGAATTTATAGTGTTTCAGCCAACCTACCTACCTCCACTCCTCAAGAATCACTCTTGAGTTTTTCTCTCCACTCTTAACTCTTTTAAGGGCAAGAGTTCAAGCCAATATACAAACCTATGTATATCTACCCAAAATTTTTTTTTCAAAGTAAAAGATTGAAACACTTACTAGAATTTCTCTTAGGTTCTAACCAACCCAACTCACAATATTTGACAATAATAATTCCTCACAAATAATTACAACAAAAGCTATAATTAATTGAGGATGATATACAAAGATGAAGTGCAAGATGGAAAGTGAAATTTAAAATAAGTAAGCTTGCTCTTAAGAGTTAGAAAATCTTTATAATATTTTCTCTAACCTTCTAAATGATCTAACAACATGCATATACCCAAAAACTTGGTTTGAAGTGAGAAAACATAAAACTAGTCGTTTATGACCGTTAGAGAATAGAACAGATGAATCTGCCTCTAACTAGCTGTTATTTTGTCCTGTAGTGCGAAACAGATTTTCGATAAGAAAGTTATCCAGATTTCTAATCCAATTTCTAATGACGCAAATTCTGACGAACCATTTTCTGAAACATATTTTAAAGAAAACCAGTTTTAACTAAAAATGAAATTTATGATTTAAAAATATTTTTATGCAATATTAAAACTTAGAATATGTATATATGAATGACAATTTGATCATCAAATTGATCTTACAATTTAATAACCTAATTTTCCTTAGACTAAGATATTCTTCAACTTGATATTCATGAATCCATTCCACAATCTTCATTTTTGATAATTGCATCAGAAAGATGTATAGAAATACCTGCAAAATATGCTTAGAACATATTTCTCAATAGATTTTATATAAGGTTTGATTATCATCAAAATTTGAATGTGACCTTGGGCCAACAATGTTAAATGAACTTATTTGAATGTTTGTTTATGATATTATGTGGATTTATTTGGATATTTATTACTTAAGACAATTTATTTGATTTTTATATTTACAAATTTTGTTGGACTTAAAATTAATATTTTTATATTCATATTTGGTAATTAATAGGTTTTTTAATGTATTTTTACATACTACATATTTAATTTTTTTATAAATAATTATATTTAAAAAAAATAATAATAACTTCGAGTCGACCCGGTCGAACTAGTTGACCCATGACCCAGTTGGTAGGCCGAATCGACTTCTGAGCCAAGTTTCAAAACATTGAAGGAAAGAGAGAATGGAGAGGGAGGTAGATCGGGAAGGAAGGAGAGAGGCGGAGAGGTAGAATGGGATTCTCACTAGCACCGCCGGTCTCCACTGCTGGCACTAGCATGATGCTATCCCCTCATCGCAACAGCCAACCCCACGTTGTCTCCTCTCTAGTCCATTGCCTTTCTCCTTGTGAAACTCTGCCTTCTTTTTCATTTATAAACAAAAAGATTCTCCTATTCTTTTCGGCCAACTCTGGCTTCGAGAGGTGACACAACCTTAACCGGTAAGCTCCTGGTGATAAGCAGGGTCTGAAGACACCCTCCTTTAGCTATCTCTCATTGGAAATGAGTAGATTGATAGGGATAAAAGCGGCTTCTAACTCTGATTCCGACCAAATAAGGTGGCATCTGGGCACGTGACCACTGCCGTTGGATTTCTATGATGTCAGCCGCATCTAGGTGTCCTCGAATTCACACTAGTGAAGCTTCGATGACTGGTGAAAGGCAAAAATGGTGGGACCACGTTAGAAAATGGGTTGGAAAATTGTATATTTTGAATTCAAACTATCAAGTGCTCTAATTTTTTTCACTAATTTTGAAGGATATGCATATTTTAGAAATTGTGAACAGTTGTTAGAGCCATTTAATTGAAGTATAACAATAGCAATTGGAAATAATTTGATGACAATAGGCCTTTTAAATTTTTATAATTTCGCTGATATTAGTAACCTCAAATTTTGTTGAAAATATGTTTAGGTTAGGTTTTTAAACTGCTTGCAGTTTTGATAAATTAGTGAGTGCTTTATGAGATTAAATATAAATAAAAGCTAACAGAATATTTAACTTGATTATTGATTGTAACTTGTGGCCGAATTGCATAGGTATTGAAAATCAAATTAGTTTGAATTTTTGATATATATTATACATTGAGTTTACGTGATTGGCAAAACACGAACTAATGAGACACGAATACCCATAAAATTCTTGATGTTGGGAAATAATGTGATTAAGAAAATGTGAGACACATGATAATGATACTAATGCATACGATAATGCAAATTTGGAAATGATAGAATTCAAATAATAACAAACAAGGTAAGATAGTCATGACGAATATATATTACATATATATGTGTGTATTCTTGAACTACTGTAACTAAATAATTATGTGAACTGTAACTAAATAATTAAGTGAATGTAGTTAGATTAAGTTAGCAGATGGGTTATACAATGAATAAATTAAGTAGGAAGTGAAGAAAACAACTGGTGATCATGTAAAGGAGATGGAAATGTTGCCAATAATGCTTGAACTCACATGTATTAAGCTAAATAAAAGTACATAGGTAATATGCATATAAAGGTATGTTATTATGCTTACACATGACTAAATAAATTATATTATGCTTTAGTATGATAATATAGATGACGGAGATAGACATGAATATTATGTTATAAGAATAAATAATGTATTATGTTTGACATGTGAGTAAATAACATTGATGCATAGATAGTTTTCAGTATATTTAGGTAGAAAATAAAACGATAAATGATATGTAAATCATACATTTTGATGCTTGGGTTGAATTCATATATGAGTGAAAAGTGATATGTACATTCTTCAGGAGAATGTGTTGATGTGAATTTGTTGAAAGAATTGATGAAAATGGTATTAAGCAATGAAAAGTGATGTATGATGAACACTGAGTGAGGTATATAGGTTATGTGCCGCCGTGTAGAGTGAAATTATGATATAAGGTAAAGAAATGGAATGATAAAATAGTTTTGCAATTAATATCTAATAAAAAAATTGGAAGTATGTGATGTAGTTGGCTAATCATAAGGACACCAACTGTAATAGCGGAGTCATGGCGACTCGCAAAAGTGAACCAATGGCAGATCCATATCGAAAAAGAAAAAGAGAAAAGGGTTGTTAAAAAAAAAATAAGAAGAGAAAAAAATGTGAAACAGTGCATATATGGACCTTTGGGGTCTAAATCTCGCGCTTCCGATTTGTTTGTGCAGTTTTCACTAGAAATATTGGGGCAAAATTAGAAATAAATATATTAAGAAGAGAAACTAGTAGAAAAATAGTAACATTGTGATGAAATTGAGGTTAAATTGGCAAAATAGTAATTATTGAATAAAATTAGTATATTAAGGGCAAAATTATAATTATATGAAATAAGTGACACTATAATGATAAATTTGTAACTATGGCACCAATTGCTATGATAGTGGAAAAACAGAAATTATATGATAAGATTGACATAACAGGGACATAAATTGTAATTTTAAAGTCCAAGTGGAATTTTAGTGGTAATAGTTAATTAAATGAAATAAATTTTTCTAGTTATACTTGGTGAATACTTGAACTAGGAAATTTATCTTGATGGTGATATTACTTGAATTTAGCCAAGTGATAAGCATAGTTAAAAGTGCTTAATTGATTCTTAGAATGCAAATTTTTATATAATTTTATATTTTGTGCATAGAAAGTTAATATCAAAATCAAATATATTCTAGTCTGACTATTAGCTTAAATAATTCCTATAGTTGTGTATTTATTTATATCTGGTTATGTGTCTTTAATTATTTTGCAAAATATGAAAGTTATATTATAATTATATCTAATTGCATGACTTGATTATATTAAGTTATATATATGCAACATTTAAAAATAATTAAATAATAAAGTAAAATTTGTAGAGCACTTTCACTAAACTTCTAAAGCATTCTTGAGATGGAGGGAACAGTCGAAGCTTAGATGTGGAGGCTGTAAGAAGACTTCTGTTGTTTGTGCTTTGGAAATTTTGATTTTGGATGGCATGTGCACTCAATGGATAATTTGAAGCATTTTGTAGTAGGAGTTTTATATTGTATAGTTGTAATGAAGTTATTAGTTTAAGATGTTTTCAGGTTGTTTAAGCAGAAGATCTTTATGTTATATGTATTGTACTTAGAAATAACCGTATTATACTATGGACATATTTGTTATATGTTATATATAAATAGTTTATGTATTTATTTTGTTCCCTTTCTTTTCAACTTATTTTTTAAATTTAAACATTACTTATATTTTTCCTCCCCTTAATTATAAATCCTAACTTCGCTATTGAATATAATAATTTATAACATTCTTATTTGACTTGATTATCGGATTCGGTGTAGAGTGTTACATAATGTGCATATAAATACACCAGAGATTATACATTAGCAGAACGGTGTTCTTATTTCCTCCAATAAACCAGTTTATCTTGCAAAAAGTTTGAAACTCTAAATTAGCAGGTTTTTTTTTTTCAATATAACACTCCCTGTGTTCCATTATGCTTTTTTTTTTTTGCACATATATTAAGAAAATTAGTTAGTATAGTTTTAAAATAAAATTTTGCATGTATATTACATAAACAAATATAATTGTTTCTTTTATTTGAAAAGTTGTGAGAATTAAAAAAAAAAAAAGATGACGTTATAATTTACATGGATTTAAGATATTTTGATAAATAAAAAAAAAAAAAAGAAAAAATAGGAAATACAAAAAAAATTAAGAACTTTTTTTTTTCCTTTTTTTTTTTCATTATCTACGTGACAAATCGATGGCAAGCCAGTTAATACACCTTAGCAACAAATGCTAAATGTAGATGAAACCAGGAACTAGGGCGAGGAATTCACAGTTGCCATAGATGTGCTCTAAAACAGTAACTCAACAATATGTCATGATATACCCCTTCAAATAGGGTTCTTCCTTAGTCTCGTAGGTAAGTTTGATAAATGATCAATCAAATAAGTGTGATTTCATAATCTTATAGAAGAGGGACATGAGATCCAATCCAGAAAATTGAACAAAGATTACAGATATCATATACACAACTTTTGATACAGGCAACTAGGTTCCCCCGTTCCAATAACATCAGAAACCTTCTAACTTGTTGACTTGCATGGTCAACAATCATGATGATGAAGGGCGGGGGAGTCGCTTAGCAATTTCCTGAAAAGTTAAGAGACATTATCAGCTTAAAACTCCGAACTGGACACTCTTCTCTAACCAATTAAGAACTATAGATAGATAGATGCTTCAGTGCACTCAAACATCAATCAATCAAAAGCAGAAGACGACAATCTATCCTAACAAAGGCCAAATACTCAAAAACTTACCAAGCAACATACAAATGCAAAAGATATAATGGCACTTAAATGCAACCTAAACCTTATCTACATTATATGCTTAAGCGACATGAGGCCAAATACTCAAACTTGACATGCAACATACGAGTGCATAAGATATCATAGCACTTAAATTGCAACCTAAACATATTGTTAAAGGAGATGCTGCTTGATGTACAAATAAAATGTCACCAGTGCCATGCAAATTACATGACCAAAGGCCAATCATAAATGAAATTTTCTTTGAAGTTTACCCACTTTAATAGTCCAATTGACCATCCTACTCACTGAAAGGAAATGAATCCAACTTACTCTCAGTTATTATGAATCCGCGTCAACAAGCCCAGTATTTGACCATAACCATTCTAAACTTCTTCAAATATTAAAGTAGACTAATCAAGTAGAACAACAACAGATTGAGCTGACACTGTAATAAATATAAGCCATGGGAATTGTACATTTAACAGCTTTAACAGATGAAGCAAGTATTGAAGTGGATCCTAGCCAACCTTGTACAATCCATTTGTGAAGCATTTCCTAATCCCAAGGTAGGGTCTAATGGCAGTTCCGAAGATACATTCTAAAACCATCAGCATAGCCTAAAAACTGATTCTGAAGAAGCATTCTAAGACCATTAACATAATACTGAGAATATCACCATCAGGACTGGGCCGGTGGGGACTTTCTATACTCGAAAACACATGAAATTGACACTGTTGAGACTACATAATTGCACTTAATCAGATAAAGCATCACATTTCTTGTACTAAGAGTGATTCTTTGTTTTTCTTTTCCCTTTTCATTTTGCAACAGTACAGCTGCAATGAATTGTGAATTTCATGAGACCTCAATTAATTACTCATATTATTATTATTATTATTATTATTTTCACTGCACCTGCCCATCCCTCCTCTAAGAAACATGAAGGTTCCTAGAAAAGGCACATATTAAAGGCATTGGACGCACCTCAAACAGCTGATTTATGTTATCTGCAGTCTTTGCAGATGTCTCAATAAAGAACATCCCATTCTTTTCAGCATAGTCCTTGCCATCCTTCAAGAATGAAATAAGTGTTAAATCATTATAAGAACAGTTCATATTGATCATGCATAATGGCCACAGCACTCACTTGAACAGGTACTTCTCGATTCTCATGAAGATCAGCTTTGTTCCCAACTAAAGCCAAGACTATATCAGGGCTGCCATGTTTCTGTAGTTCCTGTAAAATAAAAAAAAAAAAAAACATTTATTCCTCATTTAAAGACAATATCTCCAGTCTCCAAAATCCAACTAAAGAACATACTTCGTGTTAGATTTGCAAAGTATTAATGTCAATGTTCCTTTCCTTTGCAGATGCCTATATACCAAATAATCCTTTTAAGTCATAACATGCTAAAATTTAAGAAATTTTTTCTCTCATCTACAAGCTGTTGGTCCCTCCCAAGGCCCAATCTAAGTCCCTTGCATGCTGGAAAAGTATTGAACATATTTCTTTTTACACTAAACTTTCAAGGGAAACATCAAATCAAGGCTCGGATAACACTCTAGCTTAAATTGTTAGAATTAAGCAAGCCTATCTTTAAAGAGATTCAATTCTTGAATGAAATCAAATTGCCGGTCATAGGTGAGACTCACTTTAGATAAATTTAAAATATGATTTTCCTAAATATTTCAAATTCTCGGCCACCACAACATCCATGAACCTCACTAAATTCGCGAATCTTGAAAATAAAAAAATAAAAAAAGTCATTTATTATCAAGCCAAATAGTTCAAAATCAAACTCCACCATCCAAATGTAATGTTAGAAGACAATTAAAGTGCGAATGCCCATGACAACATCAGCTTTGGGCATCATCAATTTATCATTTCAGACATACCTAACAGCCAATATGTTCTAGCAATACTCAGAAAAAAAATTACAGGGCTGAGGTTACTACAACTAGAGGCTCACACACTTCCAAATAGACAATGGAAACTGAGAAACATAAATCATATTGCATCAAAAATAAAACAACCTTCGCCTAATGGCCTCAACCAGAATATGAGAGCACTCATCTTCGGGTGGGTTTACTAAATAACTGCTTTCATCAGTTATCTACTGCACACTAGGATACTAGCATTTAATGTGGACTCAATAACTGGTACAAAACCGTGCATCCTTCTTGGTCCTTTTGGAGTTCTTCAAGTTCTAGCAAATGGAACAAGAGTACTTTCAAAGAGAATCTTTTTCCATTTATGGAGGATGCTCGTTTATTCAATATTGGACAATCCACATCAGTCATATCAACTCCATTAAGCTATCCACTTTTTCCTTTTAGCTGTTACTTTGTTTTAACTGATCTAGGTACTGGTGTTCTTTTTGGTGGATTGCCACTTCAACTATTGCTTCCTTTCGACTTCTATTGTCAGGATATAGATCAAATAATAAATATTCCTTCTAGGTGGTCTACGAGCTGCTGCTTAGTTGGTTAGTCATGAAATACCATTAACTCTGTGTTGTATTCATGTCTCTATATGCAACCCATTGACAGGTAAACTTTTTCCAGTTCCTTTCATATTATTTAACAAGTGGAAACTCTGTTCTCCATTTTCTGAATGAATCTTTTAAATAATTGGACCACTTAGCACATCTTTTAAATTCAACTTTACCATTTTGATAATTTGTAACCTCAAAGAAATGCAAAAGCTGAGATAGAGAGAAAGTAATGGGAATGACAAGGGCACCAATCCAAGTACCTTAACCCAATACTGCGCTTTGCTGAATGACTCTGGGCTTGTTATATCATATACAATAACTGCAACTGCAGCACCTCTATAGTATAGAGGTGCCAATGCAGCATATCTGAATAAGATAGAGATAGAGGAAGCAATCAGAATCTAACATCAAAGATACCATCTGTGTGAGAAAAAGGAAGTGAAAAAGGTTGACAAGTTCACCAAAGAGACAATCTAAGAATTAAATTTCAGTGTAGAACTTATATTTTCAGGCTTTTTTTTTTTTCTTTTTTTGCTTGTTCACAGGCCAACATTACCTTTCTTGTCCTGCAGTATCCCATATTTCAAACTTGACAGTTGTAGAATCTTGCAAGGCTATTGTCTGTGACAAAAATGAAGCTCCTATAGTTACCTGAAATAATAAAAACCACGATCAGTCATTAAACTTTCAATGCAAGTTTAACAATATCATGTTTAATGAGAATTTGAAGGACACAAAAGATGGGACTTTTTGGAGTAGCGAAAAGTAATGCCACATTCATCACCTTGGATGTTGGATCAAATTGACCACGAACAAAGCGAAGAACAATACAACTTTTTCCAACACCAGAATCACCTAACAATACCAGCTGTGCACACCAAAAAAAAAAGGTTAACTGCATTTATTAAGAAATCACTTAAACATATATTTAGACATAACTTCTTAAACTATATACAATCTCACATGATTGTATTCTCTGTTGACAGCTAACCATCTATCATGTGTACTACTACCATATAAATAACAGCCAGATGAAAAAACTTTATAGTCAGGAATTAGAAAAATCAACTACTATATGACCAAATAAAAACAAAATACAATATCTCTGAGCTTGTATCTATGACACACAGCAAGTAGTGAATGTTATATTTGCCAGAAGTTCATATGCTTCCACCAAGAAAGATTAACTAAAAGAGGAAGAAAAGATTAACAACGGTTTTAAAAGACCATTTCAAGTTAGCCCCCAACTGAAAAGATTTTTGCTTTTCAGCACGCATTTCCCCAACCAGCATACAAGATTAGATTGTACAAACTATAAAAAACAACAAAATTATAAGAAAATTAATAAACATAAATCTAACGCATTAAATCTAAAATGGTTACCTTAACACGAAGATTTTTGGCATCATTCACTCCGTTGTTCACAGAATTGTTAATTCCACCCAACCGCCCAGAACTCCTATCTATAACATTATCCCAACAAAAACAAAAAAAGAAGAAGAAATAAAATTAGCAACTATTCCAAATGGGTAACCGTAGACTATCGATTCTCAAATTAGGAAAGATGTAATTGTTCAGTCCAAAACCAAAATACAATTCCGTAGACATCCGATCATTACGAGCTCATCCAAATTAATAAAACAAAAAAGTCGAAAGTTTAACCAAATTAAACAAATCAGGTAAGAATAGAAACAATGAAAAATTGCATTGGAGATCGACTTAATCTCGCAACAGTAAAACCCAAACCCTAAAAGACACAATTTTTTAATCGCTCAAGGAAATTGAAGATACCTGGAAGAGAAGAGGAGCAACCCATGAGTTTCTACAGATAAACGGAAATACAAAATTACTGCATATACACTACAGATTGTGTATATTAGGGTTTAACGGGGCCAATTACAGGCAAAACGGTTTTTATGTATGGATTTTGGTTTTTGGTTTCTAGTTGCTTTTTGTTCGTTGATTGTAAACACTACTATTTCCTGGATCATTCTCACACGTGTTCAACTCTTGTGAGTTGTGAGCGTGAGCCTGTTTGCCAGTGTAGCTGGGCTTGGCAAGCTAAAAGTGAATTTTAGACAATATAAAGTTATTTTCGGGATGTTTAGCAAATTTAGGAGTGTGCAGAACCGGAACGAAACCCAGAATCAAAATGAATCGAATAAATTTTAATATATTTAATTTGATTATTTTAATTTTTAATTTATTCGGTTCTGAATCGAAAAAAATTGATTTAATCAGTTTGATTCGATTTTTAAAATTGAAGGAACCAAACCGATCAAAGTTTATATATATATATTATAGTATTTAAATATAAGAATTGAAGCCTCGGATAAGTGATGTGAGTCTCTAGTAAAACCTACTCAAACTTCTTAGGCTTTGAGTTCAAGTCCTGGAAGCCACCTTTGTTTTCTCATTTTTTTTATTTTAATTTATATATCATTATAATAAATGATAAAATATTAATCGAGAAATTAAAGTAATGAAAGGTTAATTTATCTCAAAATTAAGTCCTTTTGACTCAAACTATTACAAAATTTAATTTTTCTATTTTTTTATTTTAATTTATATATTATTATAATAAGTGATGAAATATTAATCCAAAAATTGAAGTAATGAAAGGCTAATTTGCCTCAAAATTATATTTTCTCATTTTTTATTTTAATTTATATATCATTATAATAAGTGATAAAATATTAATCCAGAAATTAAAGTAATGAAAGGCTAATTTGCCTCAAAATTAAGTAGTTTTGACTAAAACTATTACAAAATTTAATTTTTTCATTTTTTTATTTTAATTTATATATCATTATAATAAGTGATGAAATATTAATCCATAAATTAAAGTAATGAAAGGCTAATTTATCTCAAAATTAAGTACTTTTGACTCAAACTATTACTAAATTTATTTTTTTATTGGAGATTTTTTTATCCTAATATATATATATATATACACACACACTTGTACAAACAAATCTTATAAAATCAATATAGCTACTTATAACAAATCTTAATTTCATATAATGACAATTTTTTAGGATTGTTTTTTCACTTGATAATTTTTAAATTTCAATAAATAATAATTACATAATTATCTATTTTACTTTTATATATGCACTAAAAATAAGTATATAATAAAATAAAATAATAAATTATAATAAAAATTTTGTAAAATTGAGAATAATTAATTATTTTTTGTTTGTATAAAATATTAAAAATTATCAAATTTGATAAAATTCATGGAGTATCATATTATTATTATTAGATAGCCATTCACTCCCCTTAGACTGAGTTTGCCATAATTAGAATAAGATTTTCATCAGCAAATGTAGGTGATCATAGCACATGTGGCATCCTTTTTATCTGAAAATAATCTAATTATACTCTAATATAATTGTGTTATATGGAGAAAAATCAAAATAAGCAACAAAAGTGAATATAATAATAATAATAATAATAATAATAATAATAATAATAATAATAATAATAATAATAATAATAATAATAATAATAATAATAAGCTAATCAAAAGTCAAAGTAAATGCAGTAGTCAATTGGATTAAAACAACCGGCCAGATCAGGAAACAAGCATGATCCCTTTAATTATCTTATTATTATTATTATTATTATTATTATTATTATTATTATTATTATTATTAAATAAAGTAATAAAAGGTTATTTCAAATATGTATAATTTTTTTATTGGAGATTTTTTAATATATTTTTTTAAAATATTATTTTAGTAGTATATTTTTTTAATATAATTTTGATTAGTATTTATTATAGACATGATATAATAAATTTATGCATATTATTTTAATTTTAGTTATTTTAAATGAATTTATTTTATTGAATATAAACTAATTTAATTTATGGACCCATATAGGTTAAAAATTCAATAAAAAATAAGCTCATATTGATCCAGAACCAATTAAATCGAATCGAACCGATCAAAATTAATTTAATTTATTTGGTTTTTGGATTGGTTCTTTTAATTTAGGAAGTTCGGTTTTCGATGTATTTGGTTCGGTCCAAAACTGAACTGAACTGACCATTTGCACAGCCCTAAGCAAAATTATTATTTACTAAAAATGCTTTTATTTATTGGAAATTCTTTTGAAAAATATGAAATCTAATTAAAATACCGAAAGCCATTTTTGTTTTTAGTGATTTTTTTTAAAATATCACTTTTATCCTATTGTGCATAACAAGTTAAAAATTTCATCTATATTTCAAAAAGTCCAATTTTATCATGCATTTTCCAATTTCTCTATTTTACTCATTATTTCTACAAAACCGAACCGCTCTCAACATAATATTCATCAGATTGAAGGCGGTGTACATACTTTTGATAAGAAATGGTAGTATATAATTATTATAGCTGAAAATATTTGTTAAAAAAAATAAGGTCAAAGGCATATTTTTATCCCTCATATTTGTCAAAATTGACAAATTTGCCCATAATATTTCAAATTGAAGATTTTTGTCCCTTATATTTACAAAATGGGAGATTGTTACTCCTACCATTTAATTCAATTAATTTTAACAATTTTTTCGTTAATTGACCATTGATGTAAATAGATGATGATACATGTCAATCAATTATTGGACACGTAGACGCTTTCCATCACTAAAAGTACAATTTCATCGCTAAAACAATTTAGTGACGTTCAACTATTGTAGTTATAAATAAACTACCGTCACTAAATACCTTCCACTATTAGTCAAACTAGTTATCACAATTTTCGTTGCTAAAAATCTTTTATATATATATATATATATATAACATCAAAAATCTAATGTGTAAATACCAATTCACTAGTCTTATTAATGTATAAAAAAATAATATATTATATAAAATATATTTGTTCAAATTAAATAAAATTTATTCAAAATCCTAAAATAAATGTTGAATGTACTAGGGGTGACCAGTTCATAAGGAAAAAAAATTAATAAATTCATTAATATCGATTTTTTAAAATTACTAACCATTAACCAGTCTGTTACATTCGGTTAACCAATCCATCGATTTTGATTTTTCGCTTTGGTTAATCAATATTTTTCGGTTAACCATTAAAATTTATAACATAAAATTATATAAAAAATTAGATAAATTTCAATTCAATTTCAAATGTGTAAAGTAATTTAATATAAAAATTATGAAACAAACATAATTTACTAGCCAAAATTCATGTTCTATAAATTAATAGCTAATATTATAAAATAGGTTTGATATTTATTGAAAATTACTATGTTTGATTCTAAGTCAAATAAAATTTTGGATAATATTAAATATTATAACATAAACTCTAAAATATAAAAAATATAATTAAATATTATTAAGTAAAATATGAATACTAATATATGATTAAAAAATAACATATATAAAAGTTAATCAAATACTATTTATAAATATTATTATATCATTAAAGATAATGATATAATATAAATTTAGTTTAAAGTATTATATAAATTTTATAGAAAAATATAAAAAATAAAGGTATAAAAAGAAAAATATATTTTAAAGTATTATTTTATGTAAATTATATATATATATATATCTGTGTGTGTGTGTGTGTGTGTGTGTGAGAGAGAGAGAGAGAGAGAGAGAGAGAGAGAGAACTAGTTAATTGTTGACTAACAGTTAACCAGCACTTAAAAACATAAACTGTAACCATTAACAAAAAAATATAAAAATTAAAATCATAATCGAGTCTATCAGATCGGTTAACCGTAAAAATCAATTCGATTTCGGACCGATTTTATTGTTAACTATATTTTTTATTTTTTTTGCTCACCCCTAGAATGTACTATTGCAAAAGATACCTTGTAATAGTACAAAATGGCATATTTTGGATGGAACATTATTCACAAACAAAAATTTTCTTTGTCTCTTTATTTATTTTTACTGAATGAATGTGATTTTTATTGCAAAACTTTTTTAATCCATTTTTATTTTTCAACCATTTAAAATGAAGCAATTTTGCTCATATTTTTACCAACAATTAATTACATAATATCATGTACTGTTCATTTTAAAGATAAAATATATTTATGTCAATAAATTTAAGCATAAAAATTATCAATTTTAAAATTTATAAGTAAAAAATTTTCACTTTTAAATACTATAATGACAAAAAAAATGGTACAATTTTTTTTAGAAAGCATATGACTTAATTACAACTATTGCAAAATATAACTTACCGTAGTTTATCTAGCATTTACTTTAGAATTGTAAGTAAACTTTATTTAATTTAAATTATTGTATTTTTTATGATATATTATTTTTTAGTAGTACTGTAAGACCTCAACTTTGACTCTAGTAGAATTATGCATGATTAATTGGTATTATTATTGACTGATGTTTAATTTAGCATTAAAAAGTATGATTAGGGTTATAGTAGGGGCAAATTGGTAAATTAAAAGAGATATTATTTATGTGAAGTTATTTAAGCATATTATTATTTAAGGTACAATTGAAAGAAGAAAGTTATCTTTGGGGATAATTTTTGGAAGAAAGAACTTTGGAATGGCAAATTGATAATTTTTATGTTATATTGTTAAGTGAATTATAAGTCATGTTTAAGTTAGGGGTTTAATTAAAGAAAAAAAATGGTTTTAGGGGTAATTATTGAAAAAAGAAATTTAAAGGGACAACTTTTTAACATGCGAAAAAGTGAGGGAGTTAACGAAATTTTTTACACTCTCTTTTAAATCCTAGGATTTACATGTAGGAGAGAGAAACTTCTTTAGTGGCTCTTAGATGAGGGGGATAACACTCTCAAGGAGAAGAATTCAGATTTTTACTCTATTCTTCTCTTTCTAAAATTTTCTTGAAGAATTCTATTTGGATTGATTAATTCAAAGGTATTAAGTTAGAGATTGTAATATATAGTATCCCTCTTCATTTTCATCTTTTTCTTTTTAGCTTAAAAGGAATTAGTGAGGAGGAATTCTGGATTTTAAAACTTCATATTCTTTATAGTTAAAGAAAATAAAAAGAAGAGCAAAGGCAAAGACGAATTTAAAAAGCAAAATTTGTTTTGCATGTGTATTTGCATGAATGTATTTATGTTAAATGTGTTATAATATTGGTTGGATTATGATAAAGAAGGATTTAGATTATGAAAATTATAGTTGAAGGAAGAAAAGAAAGTAAATTTGAAAATTTGAGTTGAATCACTTTGAACCAACTTGTATATCTCGAGTTATATAACTCTAATTTGGGTAATTCTAGTTAGTAATTAAACTTAAGTGTAGGCCTATAATTTTGTAAAAGAAACCAGAGGTTGATTCTGATTCTAAGTAGTCTAAATTTTTAATTGAATTTTGAAGTGAGCTACTATCTAGTTATAGAATGCAGGTTGCAGTGTTATAGACATAATTCTTGGTAGAGAAGTCTAATTTCTATGAGGAAAAATTTTGGACAATCTAGACATATAGGAGTACAATTTTTATGAAGGACTATTGGTTTAATTCTGTATCAATTTTCTTATACGAAATTTCTAATTTGTAACTAAAACAGATTTTTTATTGTGAACTGTTGTTTAGTGTCAATGAATAGGTTTTTGTATTTTGGATATAACCCATGCTAGAAAGGTCAAAATGCTATAGGATAAAATTCTGGATAAGCTAGACTTATAGGAGTATAACTCTCATGAATAAATGTTAGCTAAATTTTGTACCTATTTTACTCCATCAATTTTTCAAATTGGCCACACAAACTGTTTTAAAAAAAAATGTACTCTTGGATAGTCTATAAGGATTGGGTTAAAAATCCTAATTTATTTGTTCAAATTAAGTGGTATTTGAAGCATGAGAAACTAGAGACATAAACCATTGCTTGTTTAGAAGACTAATTTGGTTAATTTAGCCATTTCGTATGGTGAAATTGAGATGCAAAACAAAATTGGAAATCTACCTACCTTATTTTTTTCTATAACCTAATTATTTGATGTATAAATGTACTATAAATATTTATATGATTTTTACAGAAATTTGATCATACAAATGAGGATGTTGCACGTTGTATAATTATAGGGAAGAATAATGGTATTATAATTTATACATGACTATGGGGTTGAAATGTTAAGTAAGACAAAGAGGGTTAGGCTAGTTAACTAAGAAGAGATGTTATACAATGATATGTAAGTGCATAGGGGCATGATGACACCATAATGTGAAACTATGTATTTATAAATTTGAAGAATCTATACATATGTATAGGTAGCATATGATTAATCATTTTGTTTATTGCTTATTTGAAATCATATGTTTATGCTTACATGTTTATACTCACTTGCTTATGTGCATGAGTTTATACTTATATGTTAGCATGATAAAGTATATGAAGATGATGAAATATGTTCATTCATAGTTACTTGTTTTGTACTGATTATACATGTATACATGTGTATGCATATCAAAGATTATGTATTATCTTATATGAATATATATTTATATAAATATGCAAATTGTATATTAAAAGCACAAGCATGATAAATGAAATGGATATAATCATAGTAATATATGCAAATAGAGTTTAGTTGTGGATAGATATGCACCTATAGGGATTGAGTCGCAGCTACTACTATTTGGCCCTGTTTGGGTCTACTGTTGTTCCCGTTTGGTTAGGTTATAGAAGTAGGATGTTACAAGTACTATATTAGTTAATTGGTATTTATGCATTAGATTTTGGATGTTTATGTATGTGTGTGTGCACGTGCGTGTATGTATGTATACATATATATATATATGTATTAAAATTAAATTGAAAATATAATATAATAAATATGTAAGATATTTAGCGATGGAAATTTATTTTTAGCGACGGAAAAAAGTTTCATCAAAAACTCTCAATGAGTAACTCTTACTTGAAATATATGCACGGCCACATGTCAAGTGATGTGTTCAATAATTGGTTGTCATGTGTCATTATTTATCCACGTGAACTGTCAACTAAGAGTAAGTATGAACCAATTAACAGATTTATGAGAAAAAAAATTAACCAGTCCATTAAAATTAATTTTTAAAAATCATTAACCACTAATCAGTTCATTATATTTAGTTAACCAGTCCATCAATTTTAATTTTTTAATTTAGTTAACCAATATTTTTCGATTAACCATTAAAATTTATAACATAAAATTATAAAAAAATTAGGTAAAATTCAATTCAATTTCAATGTGCAAAGTAATTTAAAATAAAAATCACAAAATAAATATAATTTACTAGTTAAAATTCATGTGCAACAAATTAATAGCTAATTTTATAAAATATATTTGATATTTGTTGGTAATTAATATGTTTGATTCTAAATCAAATAAAATTTTGAATAATATTAAATGTTAAAATATAAACTATAAAATATAAGATAATATAATTAAATGTTGTTATATATGATAAAAAATAACATATATAAAAGTTAATTGATTACTATATATAAATATTAGTATATAATTAAAGAGAATGACATAATATAAATTTAGTTTAAAATATTATATAAATTTTATAGAAAAATATAAAAATTAAGGCATAAAAATAAAAATATAATTTAAATATATTTGAAAGTGTTATTTTATATAAGTTTTAGAGAGAAATAGAAAAAAGAAAAATTTTTAAAGTATATATATATATTGATAATTATGAATTAAATGATGTTTTTAGTGTATTTTTAGGTGTTTAATTGAGTTAATTTAGTTGAATTATAGTTTAATTGGTTGAATTTGTGTTTTAAAGGTTAATTTTAAGTTTTCGTGTTTTTCAAGATCAATTTGAAGAAAAAAGGACTAAATTGAAATAAAGGAAAAGTTTTGGGCTAATTTTGTAAATTTGGAAAAATGGCTGACATGTTATGACGATTAGTTAGAGACCCTTCACTCAGCTAAGCAAGAAATTCAAATTGTCAGGTATGATAAAACTGTGAAATAAGACCAAAAGGCGAAGAATTCAGTTTAGCACAGCAAGCTTATGCTTAGCCTTGCATTACCAAGGCTAAATTGGTACTTGGCCGTGCACCATTGTTCTTCATATACACGGCAGTGCACAGTTTTTCTTTTTTAGTTACTTGGTCGTGCACAAAAGGCAGTTTTTAACGTAACTTCCTATTAAGCTAGAATTCTTTTTCGACTCTAATTTGAAAGCAATAAAAGGCAAAACTTCTTCTTTAGGCAATAGTTTTCAACTATAAATAGAGGATCAGAAACAACAAAACATGGGAGATCATTAGAGAATTCAGCAGTTAAACACAAATTTAGCTTAGTTTTAGTTTTATATTTTTTTATTTTAATTTATAAAGAACAAAAGCTTGAAGCAGGAAGTCTTCTCTGGTTTTCTCTAAACGGTTGATCAAGGGAGCTTCTTAACTCTATATTTTTATTTCTTTTTCTTAATTTTGCTTTAATTTTCAATATGTTTAGTAAATAGTTTCTTTAGTTTTGCTAATGGATACTTGAATCATTTTATTTTTATTGTAATATAAATCGAGCTTTATATTCAAACACAAGTTGGTTATTTCTTAGTTTTAAGCATATTCTTATCTTTGATTATGTTAAATTTGATTATTGGTTTATTGATTCAATAACTAAAAATTGGTTTAAGCATAATTGATGATTTATATGTTCTTGGATTAATTCTTTAGTGTCAATGCATGATTATTTTTTGGTTTTGAGGTAATTATGTGTTGGTAATATTGATTAATACTAAGAGAGGAGGAACTAAGAATAAATTGAAGTTTAATTTACTTGAAAAAAAGTTTAATGAATATTTAGAAAGTTAAAACTAGATTTTTATGCTACATATTAGATTTGTCTATGAGTTTAATACTAAGAATGATATTCTTGCATAAAGATACCTGGGTTTATTACTAGTTTTTTTTCATAATTACTGGTATTCCTATTGAAATTAAGTCATTGCAATGAAAGTTAAGGTGAATTGTTCCTTTAGAAAGAGTATTTCAGTTATTGTTTTGTGTCTTAATACATGTTAGTTTAATTTTAATTTTATTTAATTATTTATTAAGTTTAATTTTTTCCTTTAAATCAAAAATATTTGGGAAATAATATTAGATTAATTTAATTCATAAATAGATATTATCCTTAGCAATCCATGTTCCCTTGGGTATGATATTTGGTTAATCTATATTTTCCTATATTACTAACTGATCTAGTACACTTGCTAGATACCGGTCATATATATATATATATATATATATATATATATATATATATGAATTAGTTAATTGGTACTCAAAAACTGAAAATGTAAAAGTTAAAAACCATAACTGAATCTATCGGATCGATTAATCGAAAAAATTAATTCTGTTTGCACCAGTTTTGTGGTAAACCATATATTTAATTTTTTTTTGCTCACCACTATGATCAATTAATGGTAAAACGATCAAAGTTAACCTAGGCTTCATTCGATATTGTTTCAATTTTCGTATTTTTATTTTTTTTAATAAAAACATGTTTGGCAAAGGGTATGTTTTTTTTGTTTATGTAAAATTTTAAGGAAGTGTTTTCTTAAACAAAAACGAAATCTAATAATCTTCAAAAGATGAATTTTATACTTGAGTTATTAATTTGCCAACACACTTTTCTTTTTCTTCTTCTTCTTCTTCTTCTTCTTCTTCTTCTTCTTGTGTTGGAGTCTCCACCACAACCACTCGAGCAGTCGACACCACCCTATAAGCTTCGTTGCCGTCATCGCTCACTTCTTAAGTGCTATCGCCGTCACTTGCAATTGAGAAGAAAGAAAGCTTGGTATTTTTTCTATTCACTGCTCTGCCTATTTTTTATTCTTTGCTTTGAATTTCTTTGGATCTATTGGGTACGTTTGGTAATAGTTATTTTTCTGGATTGTTCTAAGTTTCTGAACTCAATGAAGGGAAATTATCATCTCTTGAGATTTTTACCCGATAAAGAATCCTCTTATAGCCTTATCTAGCATATCAGAAGGAATAATGCATTATACTTGCAATTAGGTTCTGTGAAAGTGCTAGACTAGAGAACTAGGAATAGAAAGTACGAAAGCTGGCAAAACAGAAAGCTTCCAGAATTGATGAATTTATGGCTTGGATTTAATTAATCTAATAAAAACCTTCAATTACAAAGTTGGTTTCAATGAGGATGCTTGCTTACTTTGTAGTAGCTCTGTTATTGTTATGGTTTACAAAATATTTTACACCAGATGTTGCATACTTGTTTGGTTAATTATAAGCCTCTCCATACCTTGCTTCTTGTCTTCATTTGTCACTCAAATATAAGAAAATAATACCCAATATTCAGTCAAAAATAGTCTCCATTATATTAGGTTTCTCAAAACTAAAATTAAAGAGAACAATGTTAAATGATATGCCATGTATAAGGGATATTATCTTCTAAAATGCAAAGATATCATATCTTGAAACCGCTCTGTATGTGTTGTTTATGAATCTTAGTGATGGAAAATTGAAATATCAACCGATAATTCACAAGCTATGGCATATACTTTAGATTAATGAACAAAATCTATGAACCATTGATGTCTCCATATGCACTAAATATGTCTTTATCACTCACATTCTTTTGAGTAAAATCAATTGGAAATTAAAATATCAACTGGAAGACATGTTGTACGACCCTTCACCAATTTTGTTGTGCTTGTAATATCATTTGCTCATTCTTGCTATGATAGAGTATGTCTGACCATGTTTGTTGTTGAATCTTATTGATATAGATGTTTTTTTCTTATTTGTTTCTGTTACAGCATATGTGAGCTTGTACCCTAAAAATTTTTGCTAAATTCCTCACTCTCTTGATATTCATGATACAAGTTTATAGAGGTTTAGTTTTGCTTGGTAATTAGACTGTTTAGTACAGAACTATGTGGTGATTCTTTTTGTTATCAAAGCTTGTTTGAGGGTCTGAGAATGATTGTTATCAAAAGTTGAATTCACTTTTTCTGTTTATACTTATTTACATTCTGCTTTACAGATTCTTTGCCTAGAGAGGCCTTGAATTTTTTGTTGTATCACCTTTGATATTTGTACTAGTTGCATAGTTGGGGATGCAAATCCACCCACTCCACCATGTCAAATTCCCTTTGGAATTATTTCTACCTATAAAAGTCTAGTTGAACTTGGGATGCATATAACAACAAACATCCTCAAACTCTAAACAATATTTCCTTGGCACAAAATTCATTATGGGAAGTATTTCACTTATTTATTATTCTTTAATTGTAGTCCAGCTCCCATATATTTATCCATGTAAAAGCATCATTAAGGTTAAGTAGAGGGTCTCCATAATGTAGGCAAACTATTAAAATAACTTGCTGCTTAGGCATTCTTTTTCATCTGCTTTCTGTTTTGATCTCTATATATCCAAAGCAATATTTACTTAGCACTATACTAGCAATATTAGCTTCTTGATAGTAATATGAACTATGTAAAAATGTTAATTTACGATCTCATTTTCCTGATAGTTCTTTTCAATTTTCCAATTCTAAACCAATGCTGGGATAATGTTCTTTTTAAATGAAAAAAAAATTGTCCAATTCTAAACCAATGCCGAGATTTCGAGAGTGATGGTAGGAAATAGCCTGACTATTTAATTTTATCTACCTGATTTTGTAATTAAATAACCACTTGTCATGGTTTTAACCTTAGAATGTAGAACTATTTTTTATGCTATTTTTTTGGAAACAGGCTCTTGGATGTTTGGTTTATTTACAGTTAAGTTCTTGGTCAGTGTCCTTGTTTAGGTCTATCTTGTGTATTATTGAGAATTTTCTATCCATCACTATGAAGTTTATCTCCTTTTATTTTATTTGTTGTTTGGTTTATATATTTATTTTCATAAAGGAGAGTGGATTTCGATGGATAAATATGGGCTGTAATTTTAGTAACTAGTATAACTAAAGGTCTTTTTGGCATGTAGCTTTTATGATACTATATATTGGTGGTCAATGATGGTGTATTTGAGAACCAATTTATCATTAGATGGTGCAAGGCTGCTGGGTATTTGCCATTTATTTTTATTGGTGTGGTAGGACTTTATACAATATTTTTTATGCGTAAAATTAAAATTAAAGAATAAATTTAAATTATATATGAACTGAAATTTCAATAGAAGAAAATGGATATGATAAATTTTAATTAATCTATCTAAACCTAGCATGGATTAGACATTTGGATTGATTTTGACAACATTTGTGTGATTTTTTAAATATTCTTGCTATTCAAATCATACCATAGTCACATTCGAGTTTTATTTTATAAATTATTTTTACAATAATTCAATTAATAAAATTTATTTATTTGATTAATTTAAATTTAATTTGAATAATTACACAAAGAAATAAAAAGCTCTTTTCAAATTTTTGATATTTGAATACTAATTTTGGGGTATTTACTACACCCGAAGATAGGACACGGATCATAAAGCTGACTAATGATGTAAGATAATTAGATTATAGTATATGTCCATAAGTATGGCATTGTTCTTCAATAATTATATTCATTTTGACCACAACAATTGCTTCTAGCTTGAGTGTTATTATCATAATTAATGCTAAAATGGTTTACTCAATTTTTAAAGTTAACGTTGAATAAAGAAATTTTATTTTAAAAGCATTTCTTTCATTATTTTTTTTTCTAAATTCTTATGCAACTTGGCTATAGAAAATTGGAGAAATTTGAATTGCATTTCTAATTAATCGAATTTAGACTAATACAACTACCGATTTAGAAAGATTATAAAGAATTGGAAAATCAAGTTGAGATAGAGTTCTTATATTTTAAATGATGAATGTATTAAAAGTATCCTATATATTTTCTGTTATGAATTGTGAATCTTATGAATTGGGTTGATTTCTTTTTCTTGGTTGAACGGTCTGCTTCTATTTTTATCATAATATGTTGATTGCCTTGTCCTTTGTATTTATGTGATCAAGTTAGGATGCTGATATAGGTGTTGTGTTTAGCAAATTAATAATTAGATTATGAGCCACTTATAATCTATTGTAAATTAAGTATAAATTAAAAGATAAAATAATAAATATAAAAATGGAAAATAAAATAAAAGACTAATTTGTTAATGACATTGACATGTTTTATTTAGATGGAGACTTTAGATCAAAAAGTGAATTTAAATGATAGTAACATTGTTGAGGTTGAACGTGATGGAGCAATTTAGCCTCTACAAATTAAAGATTATTTTATAACATTAATTGTTAAAAAAGTGAATAATGAAAATCCATAAGAAGAGATGGTTCCCTAGATGGGATCCTAAGCATAGGTGGCCTCAAGGTTGGTGTTAAGTCTTATTGTATGCATCTGAATATGGAGTGACTCACCAAATTCTACAATTATACAAGCTTTTAATTTTCTTTTTAAATGTATGCAAAATAAGTTGAACAAAAACAGAATCAAAGGATGGGGAGCATCAAGTATCTGCTAGCGGTTCAAACTTTTATTTGCTTCCTTCAAAGAAATTTGTTCATTTAAATTATCTCTCTTAAATTTTATTACAATTCAATTTTATGATTTCTTCCAACACACTTAAATTTGGAATTGTGGGGATTTGAATAAACTAGGCTTAATAAAATCGGCCTATATCCAAACCCAACCCAAAAAAAAAAATACTTATTTGTTTCAACCTAAAAATCATCCATCCCCATCTAAACCCCGTTTGGATCTGGAACGGAAGCCCAACGGGCCTTTTTCTAATTCTTCAATTAACCCAATGTCTGTCCCTTCCAGTTCAGATATGCCATGTGTTTTAAAATTTAGGGATAAAATATGTCTATTTTGATAAGTGCAGTGATAAAAATTATCTATTTTAAAAATGTAAAGTGGCAAAATCTCCCATTTTTGAACTTTTAATAGCAAAAATAACTCAAAAATATTTAGTGGCATTTTCTATCAGTTTAAAAAAGTTTAAGAGCAAAAACTAATCTTAACCCCTCATTTTTTTTCAGAGAAATGAAAAATAGCCCATTTAGAATTTTAGATAATGATGGGGGAGATTAATAGAGCAAAGATTATATTTTTTATTGGATTCCAATAGAAAGATGTAATTATAAAAAAAAAATAATCATAATTGTTTTAATAGTAATCCTACTTAATTCCGATTTCATCATTAATCCTCAAGGCGTAAAATAAAAGTTATGAAATTATCATCATCATCGATTTCCTTTGCATTCACGTGCATATGCGTGCTTCATTAATTATTATCAAATCCTAAATTCTATGCATTTTTCATTGACACGTGATACATCTCAAATAATCAATTTCATATATTAATCAATTTATTGAAATAGGTTAGCTTTAATTCTTTCAAATGTTATTTTAATCACATGCATATATTAAAATTTATGCATTATCTTTAATTTTATTTTTATTTTTTTTTAAATAGGGGTGAGGGGATTTAAGTTTAATTAGCCTATAGAATTTAACATCAAGGCCTGCAGATAGAGACAGAAATTATTTGGGGATTTTTGGACATATACGTAAAACAATTTTTAAGCGTATAATGTAGTGGACTTTCCAAAGCAATTTTAGCTGTTTAATGCATGTTGCTACAAAATATTAGCATGTTTTGAAGATGTGTTTAGCAGTTCTTTCCATTAAATATGCCATTGTAATTAGATTAGCTAGCTAGCTTTCTGAAATATCAAAATGAATTTAGGCGTTAGCCACCTCGGTAGTACCGATTAAAGTTTAACGCTCAGATAAAATACAAACTAAATAATTAAATTTTAACAAAAAAAAATAAAATAAGTAATAAGAGCTAATTAGTGTTCCAAATTTAAAAAACATTCACGGTGTACATATTTGGAAAATTATTTTTAAAATTCTAACCTAAAAGATTAGATCTTTTAGCATTAATAATTATTTTTTATGCAAAATGTATATAAAATAAGGATTATAATTTAATGCACAATGCATACTATCTAATCATATGTATTTTTTATTTTTATTATTTTATCGACAAATTAAACTATTTGTTTTTAGGAAAAAATTTGATCTACTCTAGTTACGGTTATAAACTGGAAATTAATTGAGTAATATGAACATATAGCTAAAAAATTGCATGAATGTCTTACCAGGATAAAGGCTTTGACACTTTCTCTGGACAGTCTCATCACAGAGGTCTCATCATTCATGATATCCAACAATATATCAACAAGATTTTTGGCCTCGTCATTTTTAAACGTAATTGCCTCTTCATGCTCTTTCAGTATATATTATGAAAAAGAAGACCAATAGAGAGTATAGTCCAATTCAATTCAAGAATAAGTTTAATAGTCTCAGAAACTAATGAAAACATTTCAATAATTTATTAAAAGAGACAGAAATCAGATACAATTCAATGACCAATCAAGTTATTGCAATTGACAATGTGTGGAAAAAATTGTACAAGATATATTTCTATATTGATGGATTTATTTATTAATTGTTATAAGTAATGTATAATTAATTTTATGATTCAATTTTAGAATGAAACATATACATTTATATATTTTTTGCCTATAGATGAATAAAATGGGAAGAAAATTTAGAAAATAAGATTGTAAATAATACAAAAAGTTATGCATTATTTATGGTGATACAACTGCTACCAGAGCTCATTCTCATCCTTCTACTAAAAGCCTTTCTATTAGTGAAAATAAAAATAATAATAAAGAATTTGATAGTTTCGACAAAGAGGGTGAAAATACAAATAAAAAGAAAAGTTTAAAGAAAACAAGTGTTGAAGGATCTAATAGCAAAAAGAAAAGAGAACTATTTCAAAATACGATGGCTCAAGCATTGATCAACCTTGGAGAAAGTTTAAAGAAAAAAGTTGAATTTTTGGAGAAGAAAATGAATTCAGGAACAACATTCAAATCAGTTGATAATTTAGATGATAATTTTGGAACACAATCAGATGGTGATAAAGAATTAATTCTTAAATGTCTTGAAGCATTGCAAAATCTTAATGAAATAGATGGATTGTCTTTGACAAAAGCAGTTAAACTTATCCATAATGATTCACTATGGAGAGAAATGTTTTGGCCATGTCAAATGAAAAAGAAAAAAAGATTGGGTTTTGAATATCCAAATTTGATTTCTTATTATTACCTTTTTGCGTTGTTTTGGTTTGTTATCTTTTGAGTTATACAAATTTTTATTTGATATTGGATTTGTTTAATTGACAATGAAGATTTGGTTATTACTAGAAATGGTTGAAATATATATTTTTTAATTTTATTATATGTAGATATTATTTTTAATGATTTTTTGGATTAATTAATTTTATTTTTGATAGGGATATGGATTTGGATGATTTTTTTTCTAATTCTAATGAGGAAATTGAACATTTTTTATGATATTTGTGAACTAAAAGTACAATTTTATGTTCAATGATAAACCTAGATCACAAAAAAAATTCAAAATTGATAGGTCACAAATGAATGTTTGAGATATTAAACGGTCATCCAATGACATGCCATGATTTGTTTCGAATGGATAAAAATATTTTTATTAGTTTATGTGATGAATTAAAAGGTAGAACAACATTGAAAAATTCCAAGTTTTTAATTGTGCAAGAACAAGTGGCAATTTTTATTCTCATTATTTATCAAAATGGCCAATAGATAGCTGTAGCATATCGTTTTCAACATTCAACAGGCATGATCTCTAAATATTTTCAAAATGTACTATATGTTATTTGTTCAATTGCTAAACATGTGATTCTTCCTCCATCTTTTGATGAAAAGATAAAAAATAATCCAAAGTACTATCCATTTTTCAAGGTAATGAAAAATTTTATTTTTTTATATAATTACAGCCTATTGCTTATTACTTGTTACTTTTATAATAGAATTGTATCGAAACTATAGATAGTATACATATTTCTGCATTAATTTCACTCAGTCAGCCAATTTCATACCGTAGGAAGAAAACAATCCCTATACAGAACATCATGTGTGCTTGCTTATTTGATATGCGATTTACATTCGTCATGATTGATTGGAAGGAATGGCAAATGATTCAAGAATTTTTTTAGAATGTATTTCTAATCCAACAAATAAATTTTCTATGCCTGCACGAGTTAAGCATTATTTGATTGATTTAGGGTATGCTAATATGCTTGAATTTTTTAGTCCGTATCATGGAGAATGCTATCATTTACATGATTATAAAGAAAGATCAAATCCATAAGGTCCAGAAGAATTATTTAATTATATACATTCTTCATTACACAATGTGATAAAATGTTGTTTTGGAGTTTTAAAAGCACATTTTTCCATCCTTAGAGACATTCCTCCATATGACATAAAGTGGAAAAAATATATAACTCTTGCATATTGTGTGATTCATAACTTTATTAGAATGAATGGAAGTATATACTTTTTATTTGTAGAATATGCAAATGAAAATATTTTGCTTTGAGATGATGAACAAAATAACGAAGCTAGTACTTCATAGTTACGGAAAATCGTTGATATAAATGCAAGTCAATTTTATCAAATGAACAATAGTCGAGATGGAATAGCATAGAGATTTTAGTTGAATTATAATAATTGACATTTATATTGTATTTTTCTTAAAGAATTATTGAATTTTTTTGTTATGATGAATTTTTTAATGACAGTAAATTTTAAGTTTTGAATTTCATTAAATATTTATTATTGAATATTAATAATTAGATGATATGTAATATCCATTTATGGATATTGGAAATATTATAATTAAAAATTATGAGATCGTTTTTAAATTTACAATATAGTTTTTGAAAAATAAATAACAAAAATTAAAAACAGTTTTTGAATTTTAAAAAATGTAGAACGAAAAATAAAAAATATTACCAAACACAACCTTAGATAGTCGATAGGGGCAAAAATTTCTCATTTGAAACATTAGGACAAATTTGCCAATTTTAACAAACATGAGGGACAAAAAAAATTGTATATTATTCTTTTATATGGAGAAGAAAATGCCAAGTATGCATAGATAAATTATATATAATTTATGAGTGTTTTATTATTATTTTTGATTAAAAAATCATTTCATTTTATATATTATTATATTAATATTATACTTAAAGTAAAGGTGGCAAATGAACCGGTTTGGATTGGATCATAAATGAGCCAAAAAGTATGGATCATAAATGGGCTAATATTTAAATGTGTTAGATGGGTTTAAGTCGATATATGAATTTAATACAAAATCTAAATAATTTCATGTTCTTAGGCAGATGAACTAATTTAAACAATAATACCATAGTAGAAAACCAGCTACTTAAATAGATTATTGCACCACCACATATACATCAACCACATGTTCAATTAGAATGCATTTCTCATAATTTTTTTCTATTACTAAAAAACCAAAATGAGCTATGAAAATGAATTAATTATAGTTAGCAAGTTCATTATTAAATATTAACATTATCCTTACAGCTTCAAAATATACTTTACTGTAAAGCCTTTACACATCCCTTTTCTATTTAGACATCCACATAGATAAGCATAGCATTTAGTCATACTTGTATTTTCAATTAAGAAATCAAGGCCAAATTTGATCAATTGAGAAATGCTGTTGAGGCAGATCCTGTTTGCATATACAACAAGCTGCCATTTCCACCACTTGAATTCTCTGTGATTGGCCTTAATTAATCCATAATAATTTAAGGTTAAGAAGTCAAGGACGACAAACAATCAAATATCTATGATTATAATAACACATGTGACACTGATTTTTTAATAACAATCATAAAGTGAATGACGATAGACAATCAGATATCAACTGCTACTACTATTCTATTAGATCAATTTCATCCACGATCACTGGACTTACAACTTATCATCCAAAAGTAACTAACTTTTTTTGTGACTTAAAAGTCACTGAACTTATCATATTTTTGCATAAAAGTCATGTTCATCCATTTTCGGTGAGGATTCTTGTCAGATTGATGACATGGCATACCATGTCATATGCCTGGATACACATGAAACGTCTCATATTTGGATCAATTTTATCCATGGTCACTAGACTTACGGCTTATTACCCAAACCATGTCATATGCCTGGATACACATGAAACGTCTCATATTTGGATCAATTTTACCCATGGTCACTAGACTTACAGCTTATTACCCAAAAGTAACTGATTTATTTTTCGTGATTTAAATGTCACTGAACTTATCATCTTTTTACATAAAAACTATTTTGACTGAATACACATAAAGATAGATTTACTATCGCATCATTAGCTAATGTGTCATATTTGGCACGTCAGCAGCCAAAATCATCATCATCAGCTAATGTGTCATATTTGACACATCAGCAATCCATGTATATCCATAGCTAATGTGTCATAGCTGCTGATGTGGCAATAAATCTATCTCCATGTATGTCTGGTCAATATGATTTTTCTGTAAAAAGATGATAAGTTTAGTAAAATTTAAGTCACGAAAAATAAGTTTAGTTAATTTTTGATGATAAATCATAAGTCCAATGACCACAGGTAAAATTGATCCAAACATGGAACATGCCACATATATCTAGGCATATGATGTGGCATGCCATGTCATCAATCTGGCAAGGTTCCTCGTCAAAAATCGGTGAATATAACTTTTATGCAAGAATATAATAAGTTCAATGACTTTTAAGTCACAAAAAAGTCGGTTATTTTTAGATGATAAGTCGTAAGTTTAGTGATCGTGGATGAAATTGACTCCTATTCTACTATGGTATGTTGTGACTTGCAATTCGCAAGCTATAATTAAGATTAAATGAGAGAAAGTAAGAATATGAAACATGTCAAAAGTAGTGAACAAAGGTAATTTGTACCGTATTTAAGGAACTACAGAGTTTTTAAATATTGGAAGTAAGCTTTCACAAAGATGATAAAGAAAATCAAATCACTTTGCATTCCTTACCCAAATGTCTACTGCTACCACTGAAGAAGTTGATTAATTAAACAAAGAAAAACAAAAATTCAATACTAATTGCCAGCAATAAGGGGAATAAATTCGATGAATATATTTTTTTCATCACAAAATGGTCCTAAATATATAGGAAACTCATGTAAAATGGAATCAAGTCAAACAAATCTTCCTAGTTAAAATATAAACTCCAACATATAGACACATATAAATTAAATTTTCTTGAAAGATTAGTTATTCAGCTTTGGTGAATATAAACTGAAAGGATGAAAACTTTTAAAGCCAAAATTGACCAATAATATCACAAATCAGAATCTCAAATCAGTTGAGAGTAAGGTAGAATTATAGGCTCGATAAAATATCAGTATGATAATGAATGAAATCATATATAGATCTAATGGGATTGGAATACAAAAGCCAAAGTTCTTTAAAATTTAACTAATAGAATCAGAATAGCAAATTCAACAATAATATTGATAGAAATAGAGATGGATTTTACCTTGAAAATCTTCAACTCAAGCATTTTGAGTGTACAAGACGGACAGAAGCAAAGGTCTACTAAAGAATGTGAAGCAGGAGAGGAACAAGTGAAGTCAAAGGTCGGTGACGACTGGATGGTGGAGAGGGACAGAGGCAGTAAATGGGAGGACTGGTGGAGAGAGATAGAGAATGCCACCTAACTAATCGAGATTTTGAGATAGGTAAACCAGACAATTAGGAGGAAACCCATTAGGCATATGTTCCTAACCCAAACGGGTTGAGGCTAGAATGAGTTATTTTTTGGTTGGCCCAATGGGTATTTTTATGGATTGGATTGGGTTTGAATCATTTTTTTAGGATGGATTTGGATGGCATTTTGGATTTGGGTAAATTTTGACCGGCCTAATTTAAAGAAACCATTTTATTATACTATATTGTATAAATTATTATATCTATTCAGATATGATATTTTAATTAATTTTAATAAATAATTAATATAATATAAAGATACAATTCACCTTAGATAGATTTAATTCAAATAAATATGAAAACTCTTTTAAAACAATAAAATTTTTTAGAAAATATTTTTCAAAATCTAATAAAAAATTCTAACTTTTACTTCCATGTTTATACTTCTTAAAAGCCAAAATAATAACTTTTTTTCATTGGATCATTCTATTTAGGGATAATAATAATTGAACCCTGAATTATAGTTCCAAATTTTTAATTTTTTTTCAAACAATTCGGTTGTAATATATATTTTCTAAGAAGAAAATAGTGGAAAATATTGTCATGACTCATATATTGATAGAGAGAAGTTGATGAAAGGTGAGGCTTATCTCTCTCTCGTATGCATTTTACAATTTAAACTATTAAATGAAGAGTATTCATTTCATGCACCGATGCATTACTTATTTTAGCATACACATCATTGGATAATTTGCCTTCTAATTTCATTTGCTTAATATTTTTAAATTGTTTACAGGCTATTCATTCTGATTTTACATAAATAGAAATCCAGTATAATGTAATGTAGGAATAATCAAACTCAAAATAAAAAAAAAATTAGTGAAGAATTCCAAACCAAAACATAACATACATATGTGCCATATTAGAGAAAAATATCAATTTGAGCCTATGTAACCAAATCAAACATTCAATTAATATTTATTAATATCCTATTGTAGTAAATACTTTTTAATTTAACCTAATACTACCCTATTCAATGGCAAACATATATACATGATGAACATATCCAACAAATTTAGAAAAAAGTATGAAAATTCCACCCCCAATTCCTTGACTTAAACCCTCATTCATCTTTAAATAACACTAAATCACATATTAAGACTTTCAATTTCATAAACTTATACACCACCAATTAAAGAAATTAGAAAAAGTATTTTTGGTAGTGCACTTACATTTCAGAAGCCATTTTTTCTTTCAATTTTAGCTTGGTTTAATGACATCCAACTTGATCTGCCAGTCACCAGAGTTTTGGTGACATGAAATTGGGAACACTTAGAGGAAGCTAACATCATGGGGAATTGAATGGTGATAGTCATGCACTCAAGGGACACCATTTATGGCTTAAATCTACATTAGAAGTCATGTATGCCTTCATCACCGATCTGTTTTTTTTTATGAGTGACATCTGAAGTAGAGTGTCATTAGACTCGCCTCATTGCTAGGAACTCACAGTGCATATCATGTCCCTTATCGTCACAATAGAGGTGCTAGAGCATAGGAAAAATGGTGATTGCTCAATCTACGGTGGAGGAATGATGGAGGTGCGGTTCATCACTGACGGTGGTGCAGCTGGCGTTGTTGGTCGATTTAGGAAAATCATATTTCCTATCCTCCCTGTCCTCTTTCCTTTAGTTTTGAGATATTTTTCTAGAGCTCTAAATGTTGCTGGCATAAAATTCTCATTTAATTATGATTCTCTAATCCCGTCACCAAAATAAACGCCCATTATTTAATTTTCCCTTTTTTAAATTTTCTCTTATCCCATTAATTAATAATATTTAGAAATACAAATCCCACTTAATCGGATTAGTTAAATCTATTTTTAACCCAATTTACTGATTTGGAGTTGGCCATTGACTATCTCGGGTCAATTATGCTCCTTGGTCAACTTTGTAGCCATTATCCAAAAATAGGTTGCCCTAATTTTGTTTCTGGATTATCACCTCTTTAATGAACTCATTTCATTTAAAGTTATCCTTGGAAATTATCTCAAGATGTAATATTTATTGCTTGAAAGTTATGATTATTAAACCCAAATTTCAAGGCATTACAATTATATAGGGGTAGAGTTAGGGATAAGCAAAAAAAATCGAAAATATGGTTAACTGCAAAATCGGTCCGAAATCGAACTGATTTTTAAGGTTAACCAATTAAATGGACTCAATTTTGATTTTTAATTTTTACATTTTTGGTTAATGGTTATAGTTTAGGTCTTTAAGTACTGATTAACCGTTAGACTACCGTTAACCGGTTCACACACACACATATATATATATATATATATATATATATATATATATATATATATATATATATATATATATATATATATATATATATATATATATATATATATATATATATATATATTGGTGTTCATATTTTACTTAATAGCATTTAATTACATTATTATCCAAAATTTTATTTGACTTAGAATCAAACATAGTAATTTTTAATAAATATCAAATCTATTTTATAATATTAGCTATTAATTTATAAAATATGAATTTTGGCTAGTAAATTATGTTTGTTTCGTAATTTTTATATTAAATTACTTTACACATTGAAATAAACTTTATCTAATTTTTTTATATAATTTTATGTTATAAATTTTAATGGTTAACCGAAAAATATTGGTTAACCAAATCGAAAAATCAAAATCGATGAATTGGTTAACCAAATGTAACGGATTGGTTAATGGTTAGTAATTCTGAAAATCCAATATTAATGGACTGGTTAATTTTTTTACTCATTGACTAGTCCATGCTCATCCCTAGGTGGAGGCTTGGTTATTTAATAAATTCGGGGCAAAGGCGATGAACAAGTTTATTGAAACACAACTAATATGTACATATGGGATACCCTATCGTATGGTCATATATAATGGAGTTTAATTCTAGGTAGAAATCATGGAAGTTTTTGCGAAATATAGAATATTACACCATAATTTGTCACTTTATAGACCACAATCTAATGGAGTTGTTGAAGTGGCTAACAAAAATATCAAGAAAATTTTATCAAATATGGTCTTCAGCCACAAATATTAGGTTGGCAAACTACCATATGCTCTTTGGAGTTATAGGACGACAACACAAACACTAAATGGAGAAATACTATTTTTTTTTGGTATATGCAGTGTAGGTAGTATTGCAAAAAAAATAATAACAAATTCACTTAAGGTCATTCAAGAAGCTAACATACCCAAAGTTAAATGGATGTAATTAAAGTATGATCACTTAGTTTTAGCTGATGAAAAGAGGTTACAAGCATTATAACATAACTAGATGTACCAAAAAAGAATGGCTCAAGTATTCAATAAAAATGTGAAACTCCATAAGATTATAGAAGGAGATTTAGTTTTTAAACAAATAAGATAGGGAGTACAAGATCTAAGGGGAAAGTTCAAGCCCAACTGGGAAGGCCTATAACTTCTTAAAACATTATTAAAGAATGGCACGATGCGATTAACAAACTTGGATGGGAATAAGTTCAAAAAGTCGGTTAATGTCGATAGGCTTAAGAAGTATTACATATAAGGAGAAATTGAGGGGGTAATAAATTTTATAAAAATATATGTGCTCATATGTATGTTCATTTTGGTATTTAATTTCATTTTTTTGAATTAAAAAGAACAACTTTTAATTTATTATGAGCCCAAATGATTAATTCAATAAGTTTTTGCCAATAACCAAGACCACTAAATAGAAACATTAAACTAAAAGCCCATACAAAATTAGCACCTAGTAAGAAAAGGCCATATGCAAAATAAAGCATGATTTTGTGTCTATCTTCAAATGATGTTTTGGGTAATTAAAATGTTTATTGAGAAAGAGAACTTGCTATGACTTAAAAAGAAAAAAATAATGAATTTTTTTACTAAAAAATATATTAAAAATGAAATAGATGACATGCACCAGCACAAAATAACAAGCACTAGTGTTAAAAGCACCAATGCCAACATCGTATGTCCAGTGCCAATGCGCACAAAACAACAAGCACTAGTGTTAAAAGCACCGATGCCAACATCATAAGTCCAGTGCCAATGCGCACACCATTCGCATTGGTGTTAGAGCCAACCATATAGATGCCATGTTGGTTTCCAAGCATCATACATCATATGTAAAGTACGCAAATTTAAAAACTTGCATTCCAAAATAGAAAGATCTATTCAAAAGAATTGAAATCATGTAATAAAGTTTAGAACTGTACCGTAGGATTTGTTGAACAATTGTTACACCTTTGCACAAGGTTGACGCAAACCACCAGTGTCAAAAAAATAGCCACCTCCAAGTATATCCACACTAGTAACAAGGTCTAAGAAAACTCTAAAGGAGATGCAATGGCCGAAAAAGTCTAGTGACAAGTAACCCCAATTAGGCTAGTTTGGAAAAAGAAAAAAAGAGAGTTTTAGGCTTTGGAGATTATTGTGTGCTACACCCTAATTTTGACCTTAAAGGATATTTGTACTCCTTTTAGGTCAGCCTAAGGTTAGGTTTATGTTAGGGTTGGTGTAATTATCAGGGCTTAAGTGACACTTATTGGCCTAGTACACCTTTTTTTGCACATAGCCTTTGTGTAGCTTCTTATACGCATGTAACTTGGGCTATCGACCAATGTTAGCATATGACTAGACTTTAATATTTAACTAAAATTCCATAATATTTATTGTATGTAATTAAATGCCATCTGGGCCATAGAAAAAAAAATTCTCTTAGTATTTTTCCTCTCTATGCACAAAAACCCTATAAGGGTTTTTATATGCAAAGCTTTTGGGCTTTCAAGCATAAAAAGAGTCCAAAGTAATTTCTCTCATTTATTATTTGATATTATATGTTCCTATGGCATCCAATGACAAACTTATTAATTGCATTTCATCTCAAACCTTATTTGTATTAGGGGTTTGACCTTTTGAGTTTCCTGTGTATACAAAATGTAACTGAGAGTCTAGTTAAATTGAGACTCTTATGATTTAAACGCTTTTAAAACATATTATCAAATCAAAATTGATATTTACCACATATTATATAACAAGCCCATACCCCTTTAGGAGGATAAAGGAGTTCACAACTAATGGGACTAACTTATTTAGTTAGGGTCAGGACATATTTTTAAGTTTTCATGTTATATTGCATCTATCTTTACACAGACAATACAAAACATACATATGGTAACATTCATATAGTATCTATCTTGCTCATAGTTAATAGTACATGGCAAAAGCTATAAATTACAAAAAATTTAGACTTATATTTATAGGCCTGAATTTATATAATACAATTCTTCATATCCAAAATTCATATACACTATTACATATTAGATACAAATAGTAATTTATAACACTGCAACTCTATCATAAAACAAAATATTTAAAATCCTCCTTCATAGATCTTACAATCATGATTGTCCCAAAACCTATACATCATCTTCAAAACCTACACGGAGGAAAAACTACCATGAAAAATATCATGTATGATAAGACTGCTTACAGTAGTCATCTAGCCAATTCACACATATAATGCTTGGAACCATACTATATACAACTTAATATTATCGTTCTTACATATATATAGTAAACATCATTTACTACTTATTTATCATTCCATTCAAATTTTAAATCATACATCAATTCGAGGAAATTTAATCATTTAGACTAAATTGAGTAGTCAAGATAAAGCATGACAAGAAATAGAACATATTCAATTCACACGAGTAAATGTTACAAAAAATATATATAACATAATATTCACTATATACTCATTCATTTACATTCTATAGCAAATATTATAATCTTTCATTTTCCAAGAACATACTAAGCAGAACTGGATAGATCAATCATGTACTAGTTGATTGGTAAATCTTATAGATGTAGGTAATGGGTACTGAGATAATTAAATTAAGCATCAACTAGAGATACCAAGATGTATCAATTGGAAAGGCTAAGCCTCAAGTATTAAAATGTATTAAAGGTACTAAAGCATTAGACTGGAGAGACATAAGTTTTAAAGAATAGACATCGTAGTGTCGTTAGACTGGAACAGCTACAAAACCTTTCTTGGCATGCTTATTTACCCACGACTCAGACTCTAGCAAGTGATATTATGGAATCATATCAAAATATCCATAAACTATAACCATATTTCAAAATAGGAATATTATTCAAACACATATCCAAATGATTTTTCATGATAATTCCATGTTATGATGTTTGCATATTTGAATATATATGCATACACATGTTCGTGAATCTCTAGCAAGTGCACTAGATTGATAAGTAATATAGTGAAGTATTATTAAGATCCTAAAGAATATCAAACCTAAAGGAATGGCCTTACACAAAGTTACTTGATTGATTGAGATTGTGTTACAAAATATCCTAGGTGTATATCGATGTGAGCTATGTCTACCAATTTTTAACGATTAAAATAAAATTAAATTAACATTGAAAATAATTTAACATATGCAGTAAAAAAAGTATAAATGACTTAAGATTAACAATAACTAAAAACGTTGCTTGGAAATTAAATCCTACCTATACCCGATGTAAGATTCATTTTAACATAAAATTATATATTTTAGATGTCGGCAATCCATCTAAACCCCTAGTTTTCTATTTCGGAGCCAACTACTATACCTATCTGATTTTCCATTCTGAAGCCAACCTAATAGCTAGCATAAGCGAGGGTCCCAAGACTTAGATATGAATTAGTTTTCTTATTTTGGAGCCAACCAATCCAATACCAATTCATTTTCCTTACTATTTTCGAATCTACAACACATAAACCCTAGATGTGACCGCCCCTATTCTAGAATCATCATAAAAAAATACAGAATATATGTGTAAAAATAGAGCATGCATGATATATATTTTAAACAAGTATAAATCCATCAACTTGAATAAGATTAACATCATAAATACTTCAATAACTATCATAAATATCAAGATAAGCAGAGGGTAAAAGAAACATTTGTATATATATTTAAGAAAATGAGTTCATAGTCTTACAAGGGTGTGGGAATTCAAAGATCCCTAAACAACAAAGAGACTACTCACTAAACATAATGTAAAAAGCAAGGAAAAAGAAAGAAGAAACTCTTAAACCCATTTTGAATGATAGATCTGAAGTTGATGCTAGTTCTGCTCTTCATTTTCTAGTTGAACTTGATTGAAAACTAAACTTTACTCTATAAACTAAGCTATATCTATGTATTTTGGTATTATAAGTATAAGCTATAGTAAAATTGTGATTTTCACAAGTCAAACTAAGTATACTAAGTATAAAACCCTAGAAATCTTTAACTAAAATAAAGAACTACGTGCTAGAACTAAACAAAAATGAAAAACTTAAAAACCCTTCTTTTTACACCAAATAGAATTCAGCTTTTATAGTATTTACAAAGGCACATGGTGGAGACATTTTGGTCTCAGCCATGTGCATTCAATTAAAAAATTATTGTAGCATCAGTACAAAGCAAAGACACTTTATTTTTGATCATGCATACCTTTATGGACTTAACAACTTCGAATTTTGCATGGCACACGATGAAGATAAATGGTTTTAGTCGTGCACCTTAATGAAGTGGTGCGGATTGGTGATTATGTAAGGCATACAACTGAGACACTTTGGTCTCTCTCGTGTGCAAGTTAATTCTTTGTACAAAAGTCAAAATTACACCATTAAACACACCAAAACTTCATAAATCTTAATATTATCCTATTTGTCACAAAAAAGAGAAATTTAACACTTAAAATATGTAAACATGCAAAACGAGACATAAACAAGGATAAAAATACACTATAATTAAATGCTAAATCGAAGTTATCAAATACCCTATACTTAGATTTTACTCGCCCTCTAGCAAATGAACAGACCACATTCCTACATACTCAAACTTAAAGAGAGAAATCACAAATTTAGAAGAAGCTAAATAACACTATAGTAGAAGTCACTAACCATCATCCTAAACTGATAAGAAGTAAAGTAAACCATACTAGCTAGTCTTCTGGTGTGTGTGTGTTTTAGGCCTAAATGAGTATGAAAACTTTTCAATTCTAAAACTCCAGTGCAATCCAACAGTTGAGAAAAGAATTTGTATGCAAAATATTTACATACACGATTTCACGCTTGAAACTTAAGAGATGCCATAGGCCTCTTCTTTAGCTCTAAAACTTAAGGGTTATCTCTGCAAATAGCTCAGAACAAAGCAAAATCATTAGGTCTTAAATAGGTTATAACATGGTCAAGGTATGGCTAACAAAGGAAAGAAAATGGCACGTAAAATAAAACAACCGTTCATTAATTCCACTCACCACTATTCACACTCTAAAAATTTGAGCTAATCTTTGCCCTTACTTGATTCAAAAACATTGCTAAATGCTAGGCTACCCAGAATGTAGAACATCATTACCCAAAAAGAGATTTCTAAGAGAAGTAAATCATAAAAAATTCTTGCTACAAGTGCATTACCTTAATTATGCTTTAAGGGCTAAAATCCCTTCTTTCATAACCACTAGGGTATCCTACATTTATAATGAACCATAGCTCAAAAAATTTATTTCATTTTATTTAATTAATTTATTTATTTTTTCATATAGGGGCCTATTAGGATTCTCCTAGAACAAAATTGCATTCTGAAAATTTTTCTAGACATTTCCAAAGTATACCATTTCTAACATTCTACTCAAAAGATAACCCTCATCTCTACATTAATTTCAAAAAAAGTTTTTACTCACTATTGGAATGGCTAATTTTATAAGGGTAAGATAAAAGGCTTTTAGGCTGGGGAAGATCAAATTAATGTAAACAAAAATTATAGAATTGGCACGCATTTAGTATGCTTCAATGGGCTCAAAGGGCTTTGCAAGGGATACAACGTTAACAAAGGGTAGGTCCAAAGTCTTTTAGAGGTTCAATAAAAAATTTTGCCTAAGTCATTTATGGCCTTGTATTCGAATTGTTTTGAATGATTTAAAGGGTGATTAGAAAGGTTCTAACGCTCTAGAATTCCTAGTCGATCACCTTTATGTAATTGGTTTTTCTTTTTTTTTTTTCTAAAAGTAGGTCTATAGTGCGCATTTTAATTGGAGACCCACTAGTATTGATTTAATTAAACCTAAATAAAAAGGCAAAACAATTAACAACTAATTACTCTTCAGTCATTCAACTATCCTAAATGAGTTTTTCTAATTTTAAGTTCAAACTATTCACAACAGGAACAAATCTAAGGGCAAACTGAGCTACGAATGTTCAAGTATTCAATGACAACCAAGAACAACACAATAAAAGAAAAACATGAACAAGATACTAAAATAAAATAATAGCTTTAATAAAAAAGTAAAATAAAGTAAAAGAGCAAACTAAGCATAAACTAAAGAAAATGACATTAGAAACACAAAATACCAAAAGATAAAAACATAACATAATTTAAATAAGTTCCAATAAAATCCAAACAAATACTAAAAGTACAATAAACATAGAATTTAAAACTATTGTGGTTAGTAAGCAAAGAAACCAACAAAATAAGTTCATTTCCAAAATACCTAAAATTTTGCTGTCCTTAGCAAAATACAAGGAAAACATTCACAAAATATTGGGGTTGAGGAAATCCCTGAACAAATCACTCCTGTGGAGGGGAAGGAGGAAAATGGTGATCAAAATGGGATTGCATCATGGCAAGAGCTGCAATAATCTCATCCATCTTGTCTATCATGGTGTCTAAGTGGGTCATAATCATGGTGTATTACACTGATGATAGTGTAACAGTTGCTACCTCTGCCCGTTAAAGCTTTATTGCTTGCTTGTTCATATGCTCCCTATAAGATTCTCTATCGAACACCATGAAATATCCTTACTTTGGGAACCTTGGATCATCTATTAGCACTATTATCTTTTTTAGCATTTTCTTATCTATGACAATTGGATTGCCAACTACTCTGCTCGGGTTTATATGGTTGATCGCCCTAGCCAGTGTGGTGACAATTCCTCCAAAAGAAATCTTTGTTTCCCTCTTACTATAAGTCCTTAATTCATTTATCTTTGTAGCAATATAAATAGCTCTATTGAGTGGGATGACATTTTACATGGCATAGAGAATGAAAGCCTCATTTGCATTGACATTTTTGAAGCCCTTAAAGTGAGTGAACACTTTCAAAGATAGGTAGCAATGCATAATTCTCAGTGGATGGTTCTTTATGTGGTGGGCCTTGGTGTTGCTGGCATTGAAGACAATTGTTCAGCTTCATCACATATGTCATTTTAAATTTATTGCTTATTCCTATTTTCAAATCCTCTTATGGCATGGGGGTCAAATCCCAAATGGCTTGAGAATTCATTAATGCTTATCTGATATAAGGTACCATTGAGCCTAAAGATAACAATACCCTCAGTGGTATGACTAATCTTTCCAATTATAATTCTCACTATTGCCAAGAAGTCTCTTGTTAGGTTAGGATGGACTTTACTATTAATCATTCCAGTTCATTTCTTATATCGAGCTCCTTTATTAGTTCTATATCAAGATAGGGAGTGGCTACATACTCTACCCGTGCAAATGCAGGCCAGTCTGTGTGAAACTCATTTGGAAGCTAGGATGGAACTTTTGCCCTTTTGAATTCTTAAGGAGCATAGGATAAAGATCCCATTCCCACTCTCATTCGCTTGGGTGCCACTCCAAAACAACCAATTTCCATTAGGCTCAATATAATCAATCATGGAGAACAAGAATATTTAGCATAATGAACAAAGAAAGGGTATTTGACACATGTATCCGATACACAACATGAAGGTAAAAAGGAAATGTAAAATTTGCAATCATAACAAAACAATCCAACATGCCTAAATCATAGTTAAGAGTAACATAAATAATTAAAATCATACAATGCATTTGAAAAGAGAATGATTTGATGTAATCTATAATGAATGATCCAAACTAAGCATATTTCACAATAAGACTAATGCTCAAATTTCCATACTTTAAGTAAACTATTGCCCAATTCACAAAGCTAATTCGATGTAATAAATTCAATGAGGCAAAGCCCCAAGGAAAAGGTCATGCCATCAATTTGAGAACATAGAAATGATATCGAAAATTAGAGCATCTCTTAGTTTAAACATAATTATAGTTTGAAAACTATATTAAGATAGACATTAGTTGGATAAGGAGGTAAACTAACATCAAGAACACATATAGACACACAAGATGCATTATAACATTTAAAGAATGCTACTCTCAATACAATATGCACATAAACTAGGTTAGGCTTGCTAAAACACAATTTCCACTTCTTTTAGGCATATCATTAAGCAATAAATGTGCAAGAAAAAAATTTGCAATAATAATGCAATTTTTTTTCAAGTTGAGCATGCACAAAATACTTGGTCAAGTGTTTAAAACAACAATTATGAAAAATACCTCAAAGAAAGGAAGTAAAAACAACTAAATTATAATTCTTCCTAACCCTATGCATGTGAGGTGCCTTTTAACCAAATAAAACATACATCATGAATAAAGAAGCAAAATACTACCTAAAAGAAACTCTTACTCCTTAAAAATCATTAAAAGAGAAGAGATGAAATGTAAAAGATAAAGGTTAAGTCACTTACACGTTAATGATGCTTGCCAAAGGAAGAGAAATGCACTATAAAGGATACAAAGAGAGTGAAAATGCCAAAACTGAGAAGAGAGAATGAGAGAAAATGAGTGAAGGTGAAAGGGTGTGTCTATTAAGGGGTATTTAAAGAGGGATATGACTTAGAGCCCTAGGGATATGGAAGAGACAAAATGGTCTCAGCAGAGTCACACACAACATCCCAAAATGCACATCATTTTATAAAAGAAACAGTTGAGACAAAATGGTATCAACCATGCACACCATTCTAATTTAAAAAATTTAAATGGCATATGGCAGAGACCAAATGGTCTCAGCTATGTGATCCCTTCTATACTCAACAATTTATCATACACAGATATAGATAAATGGTCTCAGCCATATACCACCTTCTAGTTATATACTTTTTTTTTAAGTTGGTTGTGATTTCTTTTTAAGTTCTACATGCACATTCCAGAAATTACTTGTACACATTCATTTGTTTCAATAATTTCTTAATGTATAGAAAAAGATTATCTAAATAATGTCAGTTTGCTGTTATGGTTTTACTTGTTCCTCTCTTTACTTGGGGTTCTTGAGCAATCTTACTTTTCGGATCTACATATACTTGTTGGTTTTCTAAAAGATGTGCAACTTGTTATGAGTTCTTCCTCCATGGGTATGCCTATTTTATAGCAATCTAACTCTGATATTACTTTCTAAATATTGCTTTATATTTGAACTAAAATAGCTAAAGAAGAAGGGCTACAAGGTTCAGTTCATGATTGATGTTATTGATGAGTATGTTGTTGGTCAGCTTAAGGAATTTAAGGGGAAGAAGCTCATCTCTGCAACAAAGGAAGGTCTAAAAATTGATGAAATTGAAAACGAGAAGCAGAAGGAGGAAATTTTGATGCAAAAGAAGGAACAAGTTAAGATGATCCACTATTAATTATTAGGTGTTTTTTTATTTATTTTGAGTTGTGGTTTACTATTATTAGCGATTTTTGATAGTTTTTATTATACATACAAATATAGTGTGCAATTGTATCATGAATGTTCTAAATATAGCAATCTGATTGCCAATTAGTGATATTGCATACTTTGAAATGGGTACTTACAAATAATGAAATAGGCTAATGGAATAGATTTTTTTTCGGGCATAAACTTAGGATAGTCATTTTTTTTCTTCTAAAATATAGAATAGCCAAATTGTTATCCACCTATTATTGGCTATTTTTTTCTTGACGCTGATGTGTCAAGAGCAAATTTGATTGTTCAGGGATAGTTAAAAATAATAAATAAAAAATTGTAATAATTTTTAGCTACAGATGGCATCGTCATGAATTTTTTTTATTGGTGGATGAATTTAGCAATGGAAATTGTAATTTTTTATTGCTAAATTTAGCAATGAAAATCAATTCCATTGCTAAAAAATAGCAACGATCAAATCTATAACCACTCATTCCATTGCTAATTTTGATTAGCAACGAAAAATCAACAATTTTCGTTGTTTATTTTCATTGCTAATTGAGTACTTTCTTATAGTGAAACATGCCTATGATACAATATTTACAAAAAGAACACAAGAAATCAATATTTACAAAATATTGATAGAGAAGCAAAGCAAGAATTGAGCAACTTAGAGCTCAAAGGAAAAAAGTAAAACAAATTATTAATAAAATGAAAATTCAAGGTGTACTCTAAAGTTGGAATTTAGCCTCTTACATTACCTTTAATAGAGTTTTTTTCCAAAATGAATGAGAGTGCTCTTTTCTCTTTTTCTTCCTAATCCTTACGTGATGTTTTCTTTAAAAACAAGAATTCCAAAACTAGAGTTTTTTCCTTGAAAAAAACAATCTTTTTTTCTCTCTCTTTTTAGTTTGTTAGAAGATGATTATGGTTGTTGTTAATCCCTAAAAACATCCCATCCTCTCTTAATTACTTTGGATTAAGATTAAGGAAAATCTGAAGATTTTTTAACTCTGAAATGATCCCCTATCTTGCGGTTAGAAAATTTGACATTTTAGCATGAAAAAAACCCAATCACGAATGTGATTAGCAAGTCATGATCTATAAACTCATATGCTTCACTTAGTAGGGCCCAAAACCTTTTTAAATTAAAAATGGTGAGTCACAAAACAAAAGCTATGACTCATAGGTGAGTCATGGGCTTAAGTTCATAACTTACTGGCGAGTTATGGGTAGAAGTGGAGAGTGAGCCAGCCACTCAAGACTATGACTCAAAGATGAGTCATGGCCTTAACCCATGAGTCAAGTCCATGACTCATTCCTGAGTTAGCCAATTGCCCCAATTATGACCACTTCTCCCCACCTAATGAAAGGAATAAAAATATGCCTTTTTAAACGAGCATTTTCTCTTTAAAAAAACTTATAAAAACATTTTCTTGTAAGAAACATCGGTGCAAGAGAAGAGAGAGCACTGCTACTTCCTGGCTATCTCCAAAATAGCATTATCCTCATTAGGTAACCCTAACAAAGGTTGACTCAATCCCAGTGTCTATAGTTGCCCCCAAATTTGAGATAGCTAGCATACTAGTGTCTAAGTTTGCTAAAGTTCAGAGCAAAGTGATAAAAGAAGCAAAGTGATAAAAGATGCATACCTGAGCAAGTGAATCTCTAGGTGAACACACGTACATTTGAGGAAGTGAATTTTTTGTGAAGTGATTACCACCAGTTTATTGGTATTTTAACTTTTGATATGATGATTAATGTTAGCTTATCGATGTTTTAACCCTTAGTGGAGTAATTACCATCAATTTATCAATGTTTTAACTCCGTATTTGGTGTTTATCGTCAGTTTATTGACATTCTAACCATGGATCAAATGAGTAATTATAGTCATCTTATCGAAGTTTTAACTCTTGGTCAAATTAGGGTGATTACCATCAACTTATCTATGTGTTAACCTGGTATTGAATGGGTGATTACCGTCAGCTTATCGATGTTTTAATCGCAAGCAAGTCATTTGTCTAGTGTTAGCTTGTAGGAACATTAGATCAAGGAAAATGATTGAATTTCTCTTGAGAGGGCCTTTACTTTGGAATGACATGCCTCTTCTGGAGTGAGTACTAATACTTGTAGAGGTGTTTGACATCAAAATCCTGATGCAATAAAGGAATATGCTTACTTTTTATGGGTTTGCATGATTATCTCCATGCATGTTTAATTTTGAAGTAAGAGGACTATCTCTTTGAGGAGCATGCCAGATGTCATTCTGATACTTACATAGCCCAAGTGTGATTGTGCTTCATTTTGATCTGACTGTACAACATTTATGACCCTAAGATATTGTTGATGTGATATTTTTAGAATGCTCCCTATTTTTTAAAATGGGATATAATAAATCAATTTGTGATACACAAATTGCTTGATTTATTAGTTATTGGTTTTGGATTTTTCTCTTTTCATTTTTTCTACTTATTTTTGTTTTATTTTTGATTTACTTTACTTTAATTTTACTTTAATTTTTTTTTGATAACTTAGAATTCAAACTATGTATTAAACATGTGATGATTATGTTCATTCATTCATTCATCCATCATGTTTCATTTTATCTTATTCTTACTCTTTTTTATCTTATCATTCACTATCATTTAAACTTCATATTAACATTTGTGGAGAAATTAACATGTATATAAGTAAATTAGCTAACATAAAATAAAATCCATACATCGTCCAAATAAAGTTAAAGTAAAAATGTGTGAAAGTTAAAAATATAAATACAACTGGAAGAAAATATAGTAATAAAGCAAAAAATAATAAATGACTCCGTAAAGGTTATCGACGGCATCTCAATCTGGTAAAGTTCGATAATCTGGCTAATGAACCAGGTGGTAGTTGCGCAGGCTATGAAGGTTATGCTTGAGAAAAACCTACAGGTGGTGGTGATTGTCGGAGTATAGTGAAAACTCAACCCCTGTAGCCTGAGCTAAGGGTCCTAGGGCCTATCCCATAAGCTCAGATAGATGATCAAGTTGTCTCGAACATGCCTAATGGCCATCTCCTATTGGTGAATTATTGTCTCAACCCGGGCTATATGGGCAGTATGAAGATCTTTGGTCTAACCTATGATATCCTTTAGTGCATAAACCTCCCTTGTAACTGCTCATACTGTATCTATCAAGGCAGATATAGATGCATCCAAATTATGAGCATGTCTACCATCAGCTCAACTGGATAGAGTTACCATCTCCTTAATAATCTGTAAGTCTTATCTCATGCCCTTAATAATGTCCTCTAAATGAGTCAGTCTACTCTCTAGGTCTATGGAAACATTGGAAGAAACTGTGGCTAGTGGTACTAGACCATGAGAAGTAGAGGCTCTTGGATCCCTCTGTGCACAGAATCTATAGGTCCTACGCAGTGTGAACATATGCAAGCTACTGGAGCTTTTTAAAGATGTCAATTATGGCCATGAGGGATGATTAGGACTATACCTTATGCCATAGGTCTGGGTGCCTAAATGGGCTGGTCCTGCAATTGATTGAGCCTAACTAAAGGGTGAATAGGACTCCTGCATAAGACCTCCAAGATACTCATGTGCCTAAGGAGGAGGAGGTGCATCCTATATAGGGTTTACTGGCTGATCATCGCCACCATATGCAGCCTGTTAAGGCCTGCAAATCCTAAATCCTCAATTGGCCTCCTCTATTAACAGTAATCGATAACCTTCAGATCCTAGTCGCTCAATCATCTGCATGTCCACTACCATATCAAAACTCACAAACATGTCCCCCTCTGCCTGTCTCTCATCTTAAACTTAGCAAATCCAAATGATAATAGCAGTTAAGTGACTATGCCTCCGATGATGATCGTAGTACCTAGGGCTCTAGTTATCCTAGATATACTCTATAAAATCTTGTGTCTTTTAATGCAGAAGCCAGTTTCATTCCTAGCAAAAATGTTGCCTAAATTTTATTAAATATCTCATAAAGCTTGAATTATTTCAATTGGTGTTGTTTGGCAGTTGTGATGGCTTGTGGAATTTTGTTTGGTTTTAAATGCACTTCTTGTGTAAGGGTAGTCACATTCCTAACCAAAATGCTGCCAAAATTTCATTTTTTTTCTCAAAAGCAAAAAATTTCAAGATATAAATAATTGCATTGTTTCATAGCCTTTATGGCCTGTGTGTTGGCTAAGTCCTTTCTTATGTAGGGGGCAGTCACATTCCTAGCTAAAATGCTACCAAAATTTTATTTAAAATTCTCATAAAGTGTGTAATATATCTTTTGTCTCATTTTTATGCATGATTGTTAGAATTATTTATGTGCTAAGCATTCCTAGTGTAGATCAGCTGTAAATATTTAACTCAATATGATTTTTATAAATAGCAACATTTTGACTTGCTTATGACTCAAGTCAACCCCAAACTAATATGCAACATTTCTTGTAGGATGGCTCACAGGAGGACACGTCCCTAGCCATCCCAGTCAGTACTAGCTTACATGATACATGTGCAGGCTACGAGATATTAATCCCTGGGATAGGTTCTATATAGATCGAGCTAATTTATGTCTAGGTAGTTCCTCTAAGACTTTAAACTACTACAGAAGACTGACAGACTCCTAACTAGAGCAAGCTAGATAGATTTTTTTGCCTTGGCTTTTAGAACTTATCTAGATTTGACCAGAGAGTTCCTTGCCATATTGAAGTATAGAGGGTTCTAGTGTTCAGATAAGCAGGAGGGAGTCATTCAGTTTTGGGCTTTAGGGATACACTATAGCATCATGAGGCATAGATTTGCAGAGGCTATGGAGTTCCCGAGTGGGTTAGGCACAATCACCCTACCTTAAATGATGGATAGGAATAGATGGATAGCTGTGACACTTCTAGGGGCTGTCTACGTTCAGACAAGGCAAAAAGCACCATGTTGGCTCTTTAAATTTACAGGTACTCAAAAGGATTTTGTTCGTCTTATACCTAGGACACATGAGGAGTCCAGGTAATATTAATTTAGCAAATATCACTAGCTTATGGGGCATGCAGGAGGGTCACCGTGTAGATATTATACACAAGAATATTGCAACTTTGGTCAAAGTAGGCACCATGCTAAGGACCTAGGTATGCGTGAAAGATGTTATCACAAGATTGTTGATATTTCTTAGGGCACACGAGGCTAATTTTGGTGATCTTATTCCAAAGAGCATTCACATCGACTTATAGGCAACGATCATTATGAGTATGGTAGAGCCCATAGAGGGGCATGAGGGTGAGTATAGGCTACTCACTGTGCTAGAGACTCAACAAAGATGCGGTCTCCCTTCTATAGTTCTAGGTACACCTATAGAGGAGGATGGCCAAGATCGGGTACCAAAAAAGGCACCAGCAGTCACCTTAGCAGAAGGGCCAGGTAGATGAGCCTCGTGAGTCACAGAAGCTACAGAAGATAGGGCTGGACTCGAACTATGAGTTCAACATATAGATTGACCTGCACAATCTTTTGGGCGGATTGCCACATACACCAGTATGTCTTAGAGGCATCAGAGGTTGCTAATTATAAGGAGATTTTCCCTATATGGACATCTAGGAGCATCTTCTTTGTTATCTCTTCCACCTTATGGGCACCTTGGGGCATCTAAATCGACTGTACCTCTACCATTTACTCCACCATTGCTCGCTCAAGCACCTTTAACTCCTCTGTCTGATGACATATCCAGGAGGTTGGTAGCCATAGGAAGGATAGTTGGCATCAGAGTAGACTTAGTAGCTACAGGGGAGAGGTTTGATCCTACTTTTCAGATAATTGTTAACTCTCTGACTCGACTAGGAGATCAGGGCAATTGTATTGAGACTATAATTCTTAGGGCCAAATAGGTTATGGTCGAGATTGGTGAGTAGTTAAAGAGGTATATTAGGTACCTGAGGGGAGACCTGATGAGATATTTAGAGCACTATTCCAAAGCAATCTTTGAGGTAGGATAGGATTCAGAGAGGCTAGCAGGTGTGATAGCACAGGTTCTATAGCCTTTGACATCAATGCTGCTAGGCTTTAGATTTATGTTCTAGCAGGCAGAAGAGCAGCCACCAGCAGCACCTCAGGCCATATCACTAGCCAAACCACCAGTTCCTAGACCACCACCAGGGCCAGCTTACTGCAGAGCACCAAGGCCACCTTAGTGGACTATTTTGTATTCAAGGAGCTTTGTTTTGTTATGTTCAAAAAATTTTGATGTATAAAGTTCAAAAATATGTATTTATTCAGTTTGTACATATATTTTATATTTATAGTTATTTTTATTTACATCTGTCAATCAGAACTAAATGAATAAAAGAGAAAAGAAATGAAATTGATAGTGAAATGTATAAATAAGATGAAAATGAAAAAATCCAAGGATAATTAATGATAAAAAATTTAAAAAAAGGATAACAAAACAAAAAGAGGCTTAAAAAAGCCAAATCCAATAAGTAGTACACTAATATTTGACACTTTTCATAGTAGGTATAGGAAACTCTCACCCAAGGGTATGTATATGTTCTTCTAATATAATGAAAACATAGGCATCCCTATTCATCAGAAGGAGCTACCTAAACTAGTAGTCACAAAAATTGATGTTGACAATAAGGAACTATTAAAAAAGACGTAAACGTCTGATGATAAAGTACATTCTGGAAAGATACACAATCACCAGAAAAGGACTTCCAGCATCTTAGTCACTCTTTATAGATGTACATTTACCAAAAATCTCTTTAGTAGAACACTACATCAAGAAAGGAACAACCATAATTCTCAAGAAAAAAGTCATCAATCAATAGCAATTTAATTTTGCATGCCTTAGGTGCTAATCAAAATCTAATCAAATCAATATGGTTCTACATGCCCTAGGCACTAACCAAACATGTTTAAGCAATGTTGATTCTACATAGCCCAGAGTTCAATCAGTCTTCATCAAGTTATCATTATTTTGCATGCCCCATGTGTTAATTAAATGCATTTAAATAATCTGATTCTGTATGCCCTAGGCACTAATCATGGTCAATCAAATCATCCTTATTCTGCATGCCTTAAACACTAATAGGACGGTCAATCAAGATTAACACATTGATAAGTTGATGTTAACTATCCAAACTAGGGTTAACGCATGACAGGTTAATGATAACTATCCAATTAAGAGACTCACTGTCCTAGAAGGTATGTTTTTTAATGAACCAAGAGATTCGCTGCCTCAAGAACACACTTTTTTCCTTCTACTTTGAATTTTGGCTCACTTTGGAACTAGTGCACCAGTTTTCCAAAATTGGAGGTAGCTGTAGATAGCGTGACCTAAGGTAGCCTGGATCAAGATTATCCGATAATGAGGATATAATGTATTACTAATAATGGATTCGAATTTCGAGGCTTCGATCATGAATTTCGAGCATTTTCCAAAGATTTTCATGATTTTCTAGAGTTTACAAGATTTTCTAAGTGTTTTAACAAAATATACATAAAAATATCATTTTTTGGCCTCCAGTGGTGGTAGACGACCGTCTGTCACTTAAGGAGTGCCCATCTATGGGCCTTTCTCCCTTGTTCAGGCTAAGTAAGGGGTATTTTTAGGAAATCTTATATAAGTGCTGAGGGATGGTCGCCCCTCATTGAGGGAGACTTGTCCATGGCTCGAATCCAGATTTTCCCATGTTTTTGAAATTCAAAAAGATAGGTTTTTATCTAAAATGAATTTCTTCTAGATTTTGAGGATTTTATCTCCAGATTTGAAGAGTTTTGAGTTAGATTTTAACTCAAAATCTCCCCTAGGTATAAAACTAAAAACCTAGGGTTTCAAAAGGGGGAATCATATTTCTTAAAGAGCCACTTTAAAGAAAATGAAGAACTTAATTTCTCTCTCTCTAAAACCTTTGCTTTGCCAATCTTTGTTGAACGCACACATATATACAAATAAATTTCATACTTTCTTTTGAGAATTAAGAAGTATAATTCGAAGCGGAGATCTAAACTATAGGAATCATAGAGTTAGAATATCTTTTAAGGATAATATTCTAGGCTCATTTCTATTTTCACTCTCTATAATTTATTTTGTGAGATTTTGTGGTTCTTTGACATGTGTTGACATGTTTTAATTACTATCATTCAAGTGATATGCATATTAAGTGAGATGTGATGTATTTTTGGACCATTAAATGTATTAAAGGCATGATAGGTTCTTGGATTCCGCCATTGTTATACATGTGAAGCTATTCTTTTGTTCTTTTAATTCAATAAATAGATAATTTTAAGTATATTTGATGTATGATTAGGTATTCTAATGTGTTTTTGCATGATTTGTAAGGACCCAAACATATATCCTAGTAGTAGTAGTAGTAGTATATATATATATATATATATATATTGATTGAGCAAATATTGAAAATTAGTGATGAAACTGTGATCTTATCTGAATGGTGAAAGTTTTCATGTGTGTATAGTAACAGTATATATGAACTATAATGTATATATGAATAGTAATGTATACGTGAATAGTAAATGATATAAGAATGTCTAGATATGACATAAGTTAGGGATTGAATTTATAAAAGAAATGAGGATGCAAGTGATTTTGTGATTAAGAGTATAGAGAGGGACCAAAGTGAGATTTTGTTAAGATTTTTATGAGCAAACCAATGGAGAATTGACACTAGTGTTTCTAGAAATTTTAAAAAATAAAGTCTAATAAGGGTAGGTGGATGCTTGGCTGGCCATTCTTGGCCTAAAAACAAAAGAAGGTTTTGCTCATCTTTCTTTGCTTCTTCTCTTCTCCTTAAGCTTATGAAGATTATGCTCGAAGTGGGGAAAAGCTATAGATGGTAGAGATAAAGAGAAAGAGAGAAAGAAAAGGGTTTTGCAACACCCTATATGCATAAATGATATAAGAGTAAATATGATATATGGATTGATGTTATAATTGTTTTTCAATATTATAATTATTGTATGATGGTTAACATGATCATAGTAGCCTGATTTTAGTATCGAGTATCGTGTGTTTTAGGGATGACCACTATGAGTGGTTGTCCACATATTCTTTGTTCCCCACTAAGCTTTATAGCTTAGCATGGGTATTTATCTATGTAGGTACAAGGTAGATCTTCGCTTTAGGGGCAAAGCCAACACCAATTAGGAAGGGAAAAGTTTGATGTATAAATTATACTGCTTTTACCTTTCTGGTTATGTAATTATTATGAAAATAATGTAATGAACATGTTTAGTAAGTAGTAATTCAAGATATAGCTATGATGTAATAAAGTACAGACTTATATAACTTATTTTAATGCATGAATTATATGGTCAAAATATAGTAAATTATATGATAGGCGAGCATATTACCAATATTATATGTATTATTTATTAGAAGCATTAAAAAAAGTAATAGAAATATGGATATACTAGTGTGGTAGTTACATGATTTCGCATTTAATGTTGCATATCTAGGGTTAAATATTTATATTGTATAATTTATAGGCATTCTTCCATGATTTTTTGCATTTTGGTTCTGTCCAGAGGTGATGGATGGGAGGATAATCTGATGGATGGTTGTCTATCACCCAACAGACAAAATATCTTGGGCTTGTCTCCTCATCCCATCCCTCGCTTGCTTATAGTTGTCCCTTTCATACTTTTGGGCACCTGTAGATGTATTTTGGGGTATTTTTGATACATTTCATGCATATAGGTAATTTTTATGCTATTTATTCATTTTATATGATATTTGTGCATTACTCAATCCGATTTTTATTCTTTATGAGTGGCTTCTATACCTAAATCCCTTTTGTTTGTATAAGTAAATATTTAACTACTTTTTATCATGTTATTTGAGAATACTAATTCATATATTTTTTGTGGTTTTTTTTTAGTATCTGACACCTTTACCATGGAGAGTTTTTATGTGGTTTTTTGCATAGGAATGCTTCTTAGACATCCCGGTTAACCATTATCGTATTTCATTTTATTTATTTATTATAGTTTTGCTTGTTTATTATTTATTTTTGTTGTTTTGACTTTTCATTTCAGATGTATTATTTTTGGGAATGTAATAGTTAGGTAAAAAGGAATTTTTGAGCACGCTAAGGGGAAAAGGCATTTAAAATATATTCTATTAAATAATTTTATTTTTTTAAACATCAACAAATGTCTATTTTTTAGCCCAAATTCACACCATGTAATAAATGCTATTTTTTTGTAAATGTGCATAAGGGAACCAATGTTCTCAAACTAATCAATAGCCCATTTTTATGTATGACATTGAATTTCCTTTTGAATATTATTCTCATTTTTCTTTGGGATGATTTTCTTATGTAATAATTAAGTAGATTTATTTTATTTTTTATTGATTTATCTATTTAAATGGGATATTTACTTAATTTTATCGTCAATGAATCATATGAGAGAGAATAGGGGATTAAAATTTAATTATAAAATAGCACCTAACCAAAATGCCCAATAAGAGTGACGTCCTGAACATCAATCTTTGTTTGGATATCAAAAGGTCGAGATTCATTTCCTGATGTTCTATCCAGTGGTGACTCTATGACACCTACCTTTTTAGGCCTATTAATAGATGCCTTCATGGGTTGACTATCAATAATAATTTGGGTTTAATCCCTTGTTTATTGTGAAGTAGCCAATTTATGAGTAAAGTGAGCCTCTTTTGATCTCATATCCTAAAAATGGGCCTCCGAGAGTGAACCCAAAAATCAAGCATAGCTCTGGTAGACGTTACAATAAGAAAGAAAAAAATATGGATCAAAAGCTTTTATAAGGGAATGATCACTTCAATGCTTTACTTGACAGCAAGTCGACCTAACATACACTTTAGTGTTTGTCTTTGTGCTCGATGTCAATCAAATTCGAATGAATCTCATCTATCAGCAGTCAAGCATATCCTAAGATATTTATTAGGAAGCCAAGAAATATGTTTATGGTATTTTAAAAATTTAAGCTTTGATATTGTTGGTTTTTCAAATGCTGACCATGTAGGTTGTCAAATTGAAAGAAAAAACACATATGGAACATGTTAACTATTAAGCCAATCACTCAATACTTGATCTAGTAGAAAATAACATTCAATTGTTTTATCAACTGTTGAAGCAAAATACATAGTTGCTGGAAGTTTTACAGCATAAATATTCTGAATCAAATAACAATTAATTAATTATGAGTTTGATTTCTAGGAGATACCAATTTATGTGACAACACCAGTAAAATAAACCTCACCAAAAATCTAGTAATGTATTCAAGAATAAAATATATTAAGATCAGACATCATTTCACAAGGGGTTATGTTCAAAAAGGAGATATTGCTTGAATTTTTTTCCAACAAAACATCAACTTGCTGACATCTTCACTAACAGAAAAGCAATTTTACAAGATAAAAACCAGCATTTGCCCTTTGCTATGATTCTTAGTGCTATCCTTGCCTATTGGAACCTACCTCTTAAAGATTTTGAATGTGAAAAATTTAATAAAAAGTTAAAAATTGGTAGAGATTTCTATAAAAATGTCTCACATTAGACTTAAAAAATCAGGAGAAAGGCCATTAACTAAAGATATGTAATTGTAGGCCTCAAAGCATACATTGGAAGGATTAGAGTTTCATTTACTGAGTGATTAGTAAAAATGAATAGGGTTTGGGCACATAAAAGTGTAAGTGATTAATAAAGATGTAATTAAAATTTTTGTATTTGTTAATTGTAAATTGTGATTCTTGTACTAATTGAGGAGTAAATTTAAAAAAAAAAAGGAAAGAGCTATGTATGTGGTAATATTAATTTAAGAAAGGGTATAAATCTAATTTTTTTAAGGATTTAAATTTTATTACCAATGAGATTTTGACAACATAATGTTCTAGAGTCTTACCTCATTAAATGAGGTAGGAAGTATCAACCCCTAAGAAAAGGTGGACGACATTTCAAGGAAAAAGAGGGATTTTAATTCGTCAAGCTTTTTTCTTCTATATTGAATTTCCTTTAAATTGTTGGCCCTAGCTAGAAGATAGAAATAGTAAAGGGATTAGAAACCTACTATCCCTTAAGGTGAGTACTAAAGGTTGTGTGAACATAAATCTAATTTCTTTCCCTATTTATTCCCTTCACATATAAATTCAAGCAGTATGATGGATTAAGTGTTTGTAATTTGGATTCTGGATAATAGTTGAAGATCAAGGGTAAGGAGAAAAAATAAAGCTAGAATGAGAAGTTTCAACCGGTACGGGAATTTTCCCCTTACTACTTATGTATAAACTAGGTTGAGAATTAAGAATGAGCCATAAACACCTAAGAAATCTATGGTAACAAATAAATAAAGATTTAATGTTGCATGAAGTATTAAAATAGGTGGGAAAGTAGTGTTAGTCTTCACAGACTTGTTGGATAAAATTTAAGCTTAATTGAAAAATTAGTGGCTTATATGGGATAAGATTAACTAGAATAAAAACTTGGCATATGGAATTGATAATAGCAAGAAGAATTGAGAGCTTGAATTCTCTTTTAAGGTCTTACAACTAGAAGTGCAGATGACACAAATGATTAGTTTATTTGGATAGTGTATTGCATATAATGAGAGATAATCCTATTTTAATGGCATTATTTCAGTTAATGAGAGGAAAGAGTGAGAGTTAGATGTGGGAAATAGTAATTAATTATGAGTTGGCATTGATTGGAATGAAAGGAATAAAGAATGGTTAAGGGATTTCATTTTTGGTTTCTTATGGAATCTAAAATTCTATAGTCATCCCGATTGAGATGGCTCTCATCTTAGCTGGGTCTCTGCATTCTGGATTCATACAGGACAACCAACCTAGCTAAGTTGATTTTTATCTCAATTGGGTTACTGCACTTTGGATTGATTAGTGGTGACTGACCTAGCTAGGTTGAATGGTATTTCAACTAAGCTAATTAACTTGTTTGGGAATAGAACCCCAACTAGATTAAAGCTCAATCCAGTTGGGTACCTCTTTTACCTAGTTTAACTATGAATTTTAGACTTTTAAAAGCTTCCCAACATGTACAGAACATTGAGTGACATGCATTAAATCTTATTTATGCTTATTTAAAATTAATGCATAATGCAAGTATGTAACATGAGTGGTTAAATGTTAAGGTATGAATTATGCTAGCATGTCCTGTTGGGTTATAAGAATATTAAAAGGTTACTTGTGTATTGATCGATAATGATTTAACGTAAATGCTTAGTTAATTTCTAATATTGCATTAAAGCATACCTAAATGTAGCTATAAAGGTTATATGAGTATAAATATATTCAAAGTGACATTAGTGAATGAATAGAGCTTAGTAAAAGTTGAATCCCATATGTTATAAGAGGTAGGCATGCCTATACAGTGAAAGCAATCGCAGCTAGTAGTGTGGCACCAAAAGGTGTCTAGTGTTTTGATCAACTAATTTTATGGTTGGGTATTTGCTTTTGTAAGGGTTTATATTTTTGAAATATCTTTGCCAATGTCTTGCCTAAGTTTTATGCAGGTTGATGGTACTTTAATTATCTACTTACTTTTTATTGATGAAAAAAAAGGGAAGAAGATATATATTTTTATGTATGTGATATGTGATAATATGTATGTAATAAAATATATGATATATGATTTTACATATGTGGCATAATTGTGATGGGGATTATTTGTACCCTTAGTCTCATTAGACTGTGTATAGAATGAGTAGGGTATCGTTCTAAAGGGAACGAGGTAAATTTTGTATTAAAACCACAAAGAGTAGATGGATAGGTAATGAATAAAATGAAGATTATGTATTTAATTAAATATCTAAACTATTTTGCATATATTAAATCAAATTGGATTAAAGATGACTTAAATGATAGTATAAATATACATTAGAAATAAAAGGAGCAATTCATTTAAGAACAAGTACAGGTAATTGTATAAATAAAGTGACTAGAGAATTTAGCCAAGATTCTTTAAAGCAATTCTCATTGTCATTAAAGATGTTTTCATTTAGAGTCTATAAGCACTCTTGTGTCATTATAGAGATACACAAAAATTATGAAGCTCAGTGCCAATTCTTTAATCCCTCAAAGAGAATTCCTTATCTCTAAGTGAATTAATACTTTAAGTAAATTCATTTATTTTTCCATCAAAGAATTTCAACTCTCATTGTGAATAAATTGAATAACATGCCAAATATGGTGATCAAGCATAAATAGCAAATCAATGCACACAAATGGATTTAAATCATACTTTATTCATAATAAGAGTAATCATGTTCTTAGATAAATACTACTGTATATTTGTAATGTACAAAAGAAATTAGCCAATACGTATACACACTTGAATTAAAGATAAACAAGAGAAAGAAACTTAAACACTCCCCATAATTTTACTCTCTAATTAAACCTTCTGATACATTTCTTGTTCCTTTGGCTTTGTTCCTTTGTCATCATCTAAAACTAAATACAAATGTTTATCCAAAAATGAAAACTATATATCTCTGTAAAAAATTAAAAAATTGATTGTTCTCCCCTTTCAGCATCTTGGATCCTTATTTATAGAGATAATTACCCCTTAATCATGCCTCTTCATATTAGGTGTGTAGATGAAAGGTTGTCATGAAAAGGCCCCATGAAAACACTTGTTGGTTGAGAAAAAATAGGTTGAAAAGCTATGTCATTTGGGAGCAGGTTCCTGTATCGAGTCATAAAGGCCAGCACGAATCATGATCCACCAGCCTCTATGTCACTCGTGCAGCTCTTCAAGAGTCGTGCAGTATGCCTCTTGCCTTTTTCCTTCTTGTGGACACGACTCGTGCTCTGCGTGAGTCGTGCTCTGTGTGAGTCATGCACCTTGTGTAAGTGGTGCTCTGTGTCACTACTCATGCAGCCTTGCCTTCTGTAATACTCGTGCAATGCTTCACAAGTCGTGCACTACCCTCCTCAATCGTTCCTTATTCCTTTTTGACCCAAATTTACCTAAAATGCAAGCAAACACATAAACTAGACAAAACACACATGAAATATAAATAATTTAACATACTTAACTACCTAAATTAAATAGAATATGCATTAAATAATAGACCATTTCATATGGTATCAAATTGCTGATGATATATGATTTTACATATGTGATATAGTTGTTGATCTTCATTGCGAAAAATTGATACTTAACTATTTGATTATTTTGCTGTTAAATTATTTTTGAGCATATATTTAGGGGGAGCTTTAACTTAGCAAAACTAAGTTTATGGTTGTTTTGTCATCATAAAAAAGAGGAAATGTTGCCTCTAAAGACTTATGTGGATTTTGATGAATAACAAAACAAATTACGCTAATGAAGTTTTAGGCTTTTAAGTTTGTATTGTGCAAGTCTATCAGAACACTGATGTCAGATGCTTTATCTAAATTAGAATAAGGCCAAACGTGCTCTACACTCTGTCTATATTAGACCTGATACCCTAACTCAATTTTGAAGATCAAATCAGTTTAGGAAAGTATTATAAAATCATTTCTAAGAACTCACACACTCACATAATCATTCACTACATAAAAATATTTTCAAAATCACATCCTAATATATTTAAATTAATTTCTTTCCAACAAGTTAATTTTTCATATTTCAAATAGAAAAGAAAAATTCGGAGAGATCTTCTAGCTATTGGAAATTGTTTAAGGAAAGTTCTTTTTAATGATTTTCTAGTTGTTGCATTTTAATTAAGGAAAGCTAAAATCAAATTTTTTCAAACTTAAAAAAGCATTTTTTATTTTCACACTTAATGACTATTTTTTCTTTAAGTATAAAAATGGGTTTGTTTAAGTGTTAAAACATGCGAGTGAAACACTTTTTATTTTGAACTTTATATTGCCGCAAGTTTCACTTCATCATCATGTGCATTACAATCACATATTCTCAAATGATTATAGTTTTTAATTGTAATCATATGTAGTAAGGTTTATAAAAAATCATGTGAGACAAAGTGAGGTTAGGCTGCTAGAGCCTAACGAAATAAATGAGCAAGTGTTTAGATTGTTTTACTTGAGAAAAAAGGGCTAACTATGTTTTATTTTTTCACTTGGAAGAAAAACTTGGGATAGCTATTCAATGTAACCGGCTTTTGACTCTTGCCTGCTAAATAGAGTCACATTAGAAGAGAGAAACTCTTAAGAAAAGTTATCTTAAGGAGAGGATGTACGCAATGGCCAAACCTCTATAAATCGTAGTATCAAATACCTCTATTCCTTCATCTCTTTTATTTTGTGCTCTATTTATAATTATGTTGCGCTAAATTTGTCTATTCTATACCTATCTCATGTTTTATAAAATAGATTATAAAAATCAGTCTCTATTCTACCACAAAATGAATTTTAATTTTTACATAAATAATTGAGAAAAATTTTAATTGATCAATTACACACCAAAAGTTTCGTCCATACATGTATATTTAATATGAAAAAAGTTGAGCAAATATATATTGAATATATTTATGAAATAAATTTATTATGATCTTGATTTGTGCATCTGTTCTAACTAGAGATAATCATCTATTTTAATGTGGTTATGTTGTTTATTAAAAGTTGTAATACTCTATTTACCACATGTAGAGTAGGGGTTTGCATCGGTCGAATTCGACTCAACTTAAACAACATGAGACCCAAAATGTTGGATAGTTCCACACCCGAACCGATCCTAAATAATATTTGGACTCCTACCCAATCAACCTTACTTTTTTCGGGCCTTAACCCAACTAAACTAAATAACCGAAAATTATAAAAAAAAGAAAAGAATGAAGTACCTCATTTGGAAAAGAAGAAACTATAGATGAAGATGCAACATATCAATAAAAATAAGAACATTATTTATCTTGACATCACTATACATTATAATAGCTGAAGAAAGCAGAAATTTCATGTGTGTGTGTGTGTGTGACACAAAAGAAAGCTTATTTTATCACTTGGTATTAGCTATAAAAACCATAGCACAAAATCTAAAATGCAAGCAGAAAAATTCAAGGTCTTTCTTTCTGCTAATAAAGGTTCAAGAGTTCAATCTACCAAAATTACCCAGATCTGATCAAACACAAGAAGAAAAAATTCAATTAAAAAAAAGCAATCCTTTATCTGTACAACTTTGAAAACAAGATAAAAAAAAAAAAGCAATTGCCTTCTAATTTATCCAAAGCCATCTTTATCTCATTTCTTTTTCTCTTATACCCATTTTCATCCCCTTTATCTCCTTCAATTATTGAGAAATCAAAAACAAAAATTTAAAACAAATATAGTAGCATCAAAGATCGAGAGAGAGAGATGGAAACACCAAAATAGAGAGAGATGAAAGCAGAGAGCGAGAGATCGATAGAAGCCGAGAGAGAGAGAAAGAGAGAGATCGATTTACGGAAGGAGGGGGAGGGGAGAGAGAGAGAGATTTAGAGAGGGCGATGTAAAGGGTGAGAGAGAGAGAGGAAGGCAAGGTGGAAAAAAAATACTTTATATATACGTGTTTGGTCAGATCAAGTCAAAGGGTTTGAGAGGATTCTGACATGATCCGATCCCAAAATTTTGCCAATTCCTTAATCCGATCCTATTAATTCGAATAATTTCAACTGAATATCTTGGATCAGGTAAGATTTTTCGGGCCAGATCGAGTTTTGCACAGCCCTTATGTAGAGCATAAATGTGACTCACGTAACAAAGAGAAGTATTAGAAAAGAAAACAGTTACGAGATCAAATACATGTGATGAGCAGTGCAAAAATAAACTAAAAACCGTAAGAAAGTTTGCTGCTTAAATCTAATAATCCAGTAATCATTTTAATCCTGTTCTTGGGTCAATGAATCTCATAAAAGCGTCACTGAAGCCCAAAAAAAAGTATCACATAAATCACAGCAACAGGGATAAAAAAAAAAACCCTTCAATTTCCTAATGGCCTTTCATCTCCAGCAAGAAGCCCGACTTATGCAGCACCCTCTGCTGTCCAAGCCGTCTTCCACCTATTTATACAGCTCCGGTGAGATCCATTTTCTCACTTTGTCAATATCAGCAGGTCAGTTGTATTTTGATATCGTTTGCGTTCATGCTGTTTTGTGTTGGTCACTGTTCAGGGTTTTCTTTTATGCATGAAATTGAAGTTTGAGATTTTATTACGCCTTTTCTATTTGGATTTAATTATTTCGTGTTAGTAATTTGGCGATTTGAAGTTGTGTCCGGAAATTGTTGGTTTGGGTATGTACTGAATTTGGGAAGTGCACTGTAGCGGTGTTAAGTGGGGGTTTTCATTGGATAATTTGGGTATAAAATCATGGGGTTTTTGGGTAAAATTTGCGATGGTTGTGCTTTGAATTGGGGTTTGTTTGCAGAATCTGAAAGTCATTCAATACTAATTGGTACTTTATATGATCAACGAGAATGAGAGGCTTATTGGCCAATTCTATATTATCAATGCCAGATAAGCTCTACTCTTCCACATATCAAAACAAAACTTGACCAGAGAGCAGTAATGAATTTGTTTTAATTGATAGTTGAGCAGTCCAAATTTGATTTCTTCTGCCAATTATCCCTTAAATTAGATCTTTTTTACCCTTAAAATTAGTATCAGTTTTAGAGTAAGCAAAAACAAGAATAAAATATAGTTTGAATCAAACAATAAATGAAAGAAGCTAGAGAAAGAACATAACCAAGTCTAAGAGTGTGTACAAAAAATAAAAACGAAACTAACTCCTGCAGGTAGCATAAGGGCACTCTTCTTCAGGATACCAAAATCGGTTGAAAATCCAAAGAGAATCAGCAGCAACAGATGCAACATCATCTTGATTACGATGCCATGTATAATGAACATGAGTCCTGTTCTTTATATCCAAAATTGCATGTCCATAGCTGGCCTCCCTATATGCAGAGTAACTTGGCTGTGGCTCACTAAAGCTGCACGAACAAATAATTCACTTAATTTCCCTAAAACTTGCACAAATCACAAATAATGCAATATTAAAAACGCACACTTACCTATTGGCTAAGCCTTCAATGTTTCCACCATCTCCAATAGTTATATAAATGGGTGCTGAAGGATCCTTAGTGGGTGTGCTCAGTCTGTTTGTTATGTTGTATCTCACATTTGATATTCTCTCCTATATATATATTCCACGTGGTTCAGTTTTATTGGTCAATGAAAATGAATTATATTGAAAAATAGAAACTTACCGTGCGTTCATAAGAATGAACGTGACCAGCAAAAACAATATCAACTTTGTTTTTGACAAACCAAGACTCAAACTGCACCCTCATGGTCTCTCCTTCCATGTAATGATAATTATTGCTATTATACCATGGAGAGTGAAGAACTATCAGCCATGGAGTCTCTGATCTGTTAACTTTTTTAAGTTCATTCTCCAGCCAAACGTATTGTGGAGTATATTTACCTATAAACAGCAAATTAGTATCAATTTTTTTAATTAAAATTAAAGGCTAATCAAAAGAAATATATAATAAAATATAGAAATTATCATACCATAAGCTGAGTAAGAAGAAAGAACAATGATATAGGCAGAAGCACGCTTAATGGAGTACCAAAGAGGAGATGTGCTTTGTGATGCCTATATGGCTTGAATGGAGTAAATTCATGCTGAAAAAACATAAAACAAAATTAGTTAAGCAATCGCAGAACAATTAATTATAATATAATGGAAAAATAGGTGTAACTAATTAGTTACAAGTTGAGGAGCAAAATCAAGTTCATGATTGCCAGCAGTCCAAATCCAAGGTTGATAAGCTGCACTAATCTCAATGAATCGGCCAAATGTATCCCATCTCCTGTTGTCATGATTTGGATGATCATCAGCATATGATAGATCTCCAACGCATAACATTGCTCGTGCATTTTGATTCGCCACATAATGTGATAATGTCACATTCGAATCATATGTTTGCCCCAAATCACCTGCATAAATTAATTATTTTTTTCAATACACAAGTCATGAATATCTGTTTTAATTTCTCAAAGAAAAAATAAAAAGAAAAATCACCTGCATAAATTAATTCAATTCTTTTCTAATATGCATTTCATGAATATCTATTTTCTCAAAAGGAAAATCTATTTTACCTATGACAATCAGGTGCATAAATTGATTCAATTTCTTTTTTCAATATACAATTCTTGAATATCTATGATCTCAAAAGAAAAATTCTCTTTATTTTTTCAATATACATTCAAGAATATATATTTTATAAAAAAAACCTGTGATAAATCAGGTGCATAAATTGATTCATTTTTTCTTTCTAATATACAATTCATGAATATCTATTTCCTCAAAATATAATCTCTGCATAAGTGAATTCAATTCCTTTTTTTCCGATACAGATTTCATGAATATCTATTTTTTTAAAAAAAAATCTCTCTTGTTTTTTTTTTTACCTACGAGAATCAGGTGCATAAATATAATCCAATTTTTTTTTCCCGATGTAGGAATCCAGACCGCGCATTTTATCTTTGATCCGATATCGTATCCTAATCCTAGAATTCATAGAAATCCATTTCCTCAAAAAGAATAAAAAAAATCTATAATTAATTTACCTATGATCCCGAACGTGTACGGAACATCGGGTCCAAGAGCAGGTGGAGTAATAAATGATAACCTGCGAACCGTTGTTGTCTCATTTCCAATCTTATAGATATATCGGGTATTGTACTACATTATTTCGTAAAAAAAATTATTAAATTAGATATCAATAATTTTGCATATAAAAGAAATTAAAAATCCAACAAAACCAACCTCTAAATTCTTTGCAGTGGCATGATGAATAAAACCAGAAGTATAATCATAGTATTTGTAAGTTTTAGTATCAGCATGGCATGTGTGCTTGTGGCCACCGCCATCTGCTGGCCAATATGTCACGTAATTTGGATATGGCTCTTTCGGTGTCACCCATGAAAATATAACACCTTTTCCAGTTAGATCACCTTGAGTTATATGAACCTATAATTTCATATGTAATAAATGTTTTAATTACTATCTACTAGAAAAATCAACAGTGTTTATTTCGATGGACATTAGTTCATTGAATTACCTGCTCGGGAGCATTATCGCCCGCTGGCTTTGGGAATTTATCGATGGGCATGTCGACAGAAGCTTGTAATTTTCTAACGTATGGACTGGTAATTCCAGCATAGCTTGTAAATGCCAAACTTAGAAATAGTAACGAGAATGTAAGGATTGCAGCCATTATAGACCAAATAACATAAAACTAGGTATGAAAATAATTGAACTAGTGAAAGCTGAATAGTAAACGACTCCTTATAAGTTAAAAGAGACCTGTTTTTGGTTTAATTAGAGTCCTTAAAGAGATCCGTTTATAATTCAATTAGGAGTCCTATTCGTTGTTTAATTAAGAATTCCATTTTGATTAGGGGTCCTATTCGTAGTGATTTTATTTATTATTATTATTATTATTATTATTATTATTATTATTATTATTATTATTATTATTATTATTATTATTATTATTATTATTATGTGTGTTTATGCTGATGGGTCGGTGCTGAATTTGGGAACCGCACGGTGGTGTAGTCAAGTTGTTGTTGCTGTTGTTTTTCTCCTCCCATATATATATATATATATGGGGGTAAAATCGTAGGCTTTTTGGGTAAAATACGCGTTGGGTATGCTTCGAACTGGGGGTTTGTTGTTAGCATATTCTCAATGGACAATACGTAATGGGTGCTATGTGGATTTAGTTTTGGGTTCGCCCCCTGAATGTCGGCAGTAATTGTTTCCTATTCTCTTTGTTGCTGCCTTGGGCTGGGTTTATCTCCGTCCGTAAATTTGACACCAAAATTTCGTGCCCGAAATTGGATACTAAATTTACCGAAGCAACGTTATTTCAGTCGACAATTTAGCAAACGAATTTAAATTTCGTAGATAATTTTTCTACAGAATAGTATTTCCGTCGTTAATTACCGGCGGAAAAGTTATTCCGTAGGTAAATTACCTACGATTAATAACTTTTCTTCCGGCAAATCTTTCCTATAAAAAAAAAAAAAATTGCTCTCATTCTGCTACAAGGAATATATGTGTGTATTTAATATTAAATATTTTTTTTGAGTCAATTGAGATATTTTAATATTATACAAAATTAAAAAATAAACTACTTGCATATAAAATTTAGATCATTTTAAATTATCAACAATTAATTTAACGGCCGGTACTCAATTATAAGTATTAATATCTTGAATACAATTTTTTTTACTAGCATTAATAATTGTATTTAGTGATTTTTTTATAAGTAGGATATTTGATAAAATTATTTAGCATTTTGATATGTTTTAAAATCTAATTGAAAAAATAGGATATGTGAATTCATTTCCACAAACAGCTGTGGAATCTGCTTTGAGCACGCAAATAGAAAAAAAAAAAAAAAAAGGTAGAAGGCAGTCCATTTCTGAAGCACATCCATGCGTAGTGGCAAGCGTGCATGAGCTCTTCCCACAACATCCAAAGTTTGAATCCTGTCAAGCTCCTTAATTCTTATTTTGTTTTTAATGTTGACAATTTACTAATTACAAATAAGAAATTGAATTTACAAACAAGTGGGCTAACTTACCTTAATGGTAAAATAAAAATTAATTGTAAATTCTAATATGAAAAATTTCAACTCATTTTTTCACTTACTATTCATATGAAAAATTACAATTGATTTTTATACTTCTATTAATTAAATTTTATAATTCATTTTTTCAATTAATATTATATTTAATAAATTATAAAATTATTTTATAAGATTATATTAACTAATTAAATTAATTAATTGCATTTTGAATCTTAACAACAACCAAAATAAAATAATATTTACTGGATTAGCTTTATTTAAATTCATGGTTGTATAAGTAAATTCTTAATTTTTATTATATTTAACAAACACATCTACATTCACGTTTTTTGAAAATAAAATAAAATTTACAAATTTTTATTTTTGGAGATACACTCTAAACTCAAGATCATATATATATATATATATATATATATATATATATATATATATATATATATATATATATATATATATATATATATATATATATATATATATATATATAAGCCGCTGGTGCAGAGTATACTCATTAATGCAGCAACACTCGAACACAGAATATGAAAATATTCTTTTTATAAATGAAAATAAATTACAAAAGAAAGTAAAATTCAACACATGAGTATACTTACGTTTTCTGAAAATAAAATAAAATTTACAAGTTTTTATTTTTCGAGATACACTCTAAACTAAAGATCATATGGTGTGCTCAACACATGAGCTTCCTATATATCTAAGCTTGAGAGTTGTTCAACAAATCAAAAAATAGGTAAAAATAAAAATTTGTAAATTTTATTTTATTTTTAGAAAATGTAAGTATGCTCATGTGTTGAGCTTTACTTTCTTTTGTAATTTATTTTTCATTTATAAAAGAATATTTCCATATTCTATGTTCGAGTGTTGCCGCATTAATAAGTATGCTCTGCACTTGCGGCTTATGCTGATCTCATGCATCAGAAATTCTGTATGCATACCATTTGTCTTATATGAAGATATATAGGCTAGAATATATAGGGCCCTAATTTATACTATCTTATAGTATAAAGGGCTGTTACGCCACGTACCTTGTATTTATGTTTTATTTTTTGCATTTAGATCTTTTTTTTTTTTGGTTAAAGAAGGTGAGCAAGCTCACAAGAACAACACACTAAAAACCATATGACACTCCTACAGAGTCATAATGCAACCAATAAACTAACCCCTAAGGAGGGGGAAACAACACATGATAACCATGAGGAAAAACATTGCCCAGCTTGGCAATCTTATCAGCTGCAAGATTTACCTCTCGGTAGATATGGTTGAAAGAAATATTGGCAAAAAACTTAGCCAAGTTACGAACCCGATCAACCAGAGCGATACAAGAAGCACTAGGAGCAGAAATCCCAAGGATCATCTCGATAGCCAACTAATTATCATTTTCCACCATGACATTAACAATGCCTTCTTCTTTAGCTCTGCAAAGTCCATAGTAAATTCCCTAAATTTCAGCCAAAAGAATAGGACAACTACCCAAGTTAGCCACAAAGCCAGAACACCAGTGCCCCAAGTAATTCCTCAAAAGGCCCCCACAAGTGGCCAAACCCCCTCTAGACACTGAAGCATCAGAATTCACCTTGAAGAAGTTAATAGGGGGAGGCAACCAAGATCTTGGAGAGGGAAGAAAGGCTTCCTTGTTACCCACCTCATGCGGAGCCAAGGATCTTTGACAAGACTTAGCAAAAATGAGCATGTCATTTACTAACGAGAGAATGGGTCTGCGCTTGTTCTGGAAAATGAACTCATTTCTCTGCTTCCATAAAAACCAACAGCCAATAGCAAAAACCTCCGGCCAGGCAACCTCTTCCAAGACTACATTCAAGTTATTCAGATTGAAATTCACCCAGTCTTTCAAACTAACAGATTACATAAATTGCTGAAGGTGAACTCCTGAGAGATAGAAGCTCCAAAATTGCTTCGCAACCACACAGTCACGCAAAACATGAAGGCTGTCTTCATTTCCTACCCCACAAATAGCACATTTCGCCTGGTCAATGAAGTGCCTTTTTTTTTCTTTCAGAGTTAGTCATAATACCATTATTTATCGCCAACCAGATAAACATTCTAGTTCGTTGAGGCATTTTTAACTTCCAAATTTGACTCCAAAGAGTGTCAGAATCTTCTGAACCAATTTCCACCAAACTTGAGTAGGCAGATTTGATAGTAAATGCACCAAAAGAGGAGAGATCCCAGATCGGCTGATCTTCATCTGCACTAGAATGCGGAGGGCAAGTCGCAGCAATAGTCAAAAGAATATTATGAGGGAAAAACTCCTCAAATCGATTCCAGCACCAGCCAATATTATCATCAGCAAAACAATCGAGTTCTGTTAATTAAATCTTCGGGGATAAGCCTGGAAGTGTGATGAAATAATGGTGAATCCAGACCAGTAACCCATCTGTCAAACCAGAACCTGATCTTCTTGCCATTACCAATAACCCACCTAGTGTGATTCAGGACCTCCAACCAGACAGAACAGATTGCTTTCCAGACTGGAGTGCTGCTGCGCTGGACCATGGGATAAGCACTGCTACCGTGCAAAAACTTGTATTTAGAAGTAAGGATACTAACCCACAGATGATGTGGCTGGGTAAGCAAGTTCCACGCAAGCTTCATCAGAAAGGCTGTATTGAGGGTATGAGTATTCCGGAAAGAGAGACCCCCTCTATCTTTAGGTTTTTCCATAGTACTCCAAGGAACTAAGGCTATGCTTCGAGAGCCCGCTTTACCCCCCCAAACAAACTGTCTAGACAGCATATCAACCTCTGCACAAAAAGAAGGAGTTCTAGTGGCTTGAATAACATAAGAGGGCATGTTAGATAACACATTCTTAGCAAGCGTAACACGTCTTGCCATGGATATACAAGAAGCATCCCAACTGGCCATTATGTTTTTCATCCGATCGAGAATGTAACAGTAGTGCTTTTTGGAAGCTCGAGAATGCAAAAGGAGCATTCCAAGATACTTCCCCAAATCTGTAACCTTCTTGAAACCCAGCTTGTGATTCAGATCCCTTCGAAGATGATTATTAACATTCTTGGAGTAGAAAACACTAGTTTTGTCAAAACTGACCTTTTGACCAGAGCTCTCGCAAAAATCATTCAAAATCTTGTTAATAATCCGAGTTTGCCTCACATCAGCTTTACTAAAAAGGATAAGGTCATCAGCGAAGAACAGGTGGCTAATAGGAGGACCGCCTCTATTAAGATGCACAGGGTGCCAATCTCCATCTTTGACTGCAATATTAATACGTTGACTGAGCCTTTCCATACAAAGAACAAACAAATAGGGTGATAAAGGACAACCCTGTCTGAGACCCCGAGAAGGCATGAAAGCATCTGACATATTACCATTCCACAAGATATGCGTAGAGGAAGCAGAGACACAATCCATGATAACATTGATTAAGCCCACAGGAATCCGAGCATCCATAAGAGTGTCCTTGAGAAAATCCCAACTGACCCGATCATAGGCTTTCTCCAAGTCCACTTTAATCGCCATAAAACCCGTTTTACCTTTTTTACTCCTCATGGTATGAATAACTTCCTGAGTGACAATAGTATTTTTCGTAATATGTCATCCAGGAACAAAACTGGTCTATGTAGGCCCAATCAAGAGGGGCATAAGGTTCTTGAGCCTATTAGCAATAGTTTTAGTCACCACCTTGTAGAGCACCGAGCATAAAGCAATAGGGCGAAACTGAGAAATATTTTTAGGGACATCTATTTTGGGAATAAGACAGAGAAGTGTCTTATTCATAACATTATCCATCTTACCACCTTTAAGAACTCTCAAGACTTCCTGGCAGACATCATTGCCCACTACATTCCACTGAGATTGATAAAATCCCGCTTGAATACCATCAACTCCAGGAGCTTTCCAAGGTTTCATGTCAAACAAAGCTCTTTGGATTTCAATGCAAGAAAATTCCTCAGAAAGCACCCTCACCTTCTCGCCAAGAAGAGGGAAATGGCCCCTAATGTGGTAAGGTGGGCGATTATAGCATTCCTCAGAGTAGAGATTGGAGAAAAACTTGACAGCCATATCACTTAAAGTCATCGGGTCCTCAATCCAAACACCCTCAGAATTCTGAAGATATTCAATGCGATTTCTCTTCCGTCGATGAATAGTTCTTTGGTAGAAAATAGCAGTATTCCTATCCCCACTATGAATCTAATCACTCCTAGACTTCTGAAGCCAGAAAAGTTCTTCCTAATGGAGCACCTGATCAAGCTTAGCTTTCAACTCCAACTCAAGTCTTTCAAGATGAGGAGAATGGTTCCAAGTAAGCCTTTTCTGAATACCAGTAATGCGGGCCAATAACTCCCTTTTTTGGTAAAAAATATTTCCAAACGTCGTGCAATTCCAAATCTTTAGCTTCTCAACAAAAGCATTAACCGAGGCCATCATGTTCTCATCAACTCTCCAATTCTGTCGAACAAAATCCTGGAAGTTAGTGTGAGTCAACCAGGCTTGCAGAAACCAAAAAGGCCGGTTAACATTAACACTCCTATTATGACATAATCTCAGCAAAAGCGGCCTGTGATCAGAAGAAAGTCTCGCTAGATGCATAATGGCAGCATCGGGAAACTGAGTACTCCAAGCATTATTGCAGATGCCCTGATCTAACCTTTCATAGAGATTACCCCTTTTCCAAGTATAATCTGGGCCCTTATACCCCATATCAATCAGCTTTGAGGTAGTAAACCAGTCTAAGAAGGGTTTACTGACCCCCGTTCTATTCATTGAACCGCCCTGCCTCTCCTTGGCATATAAGATAGAATTAAAGTCTCCCATTAAAACCCAAGGCTTATCTGTGATTCTATTAATCTGATGGAGAACAGACCAAAGCTTAGAGCGAAGTGAAGCCACAGGATGCGCGTAGATAGCAGTAAAATAAAACATACTATTCTCATCAGTTTTAACCCGTAGATGAATGAACTGCATACTGTTTATCAAAATCTCAACCTTCCAACTTTCCTTCCATAATAACCAGATACCGTCACTAAAACCCATTGCCTCTACTCTATAAGACCGAGGGAAACCAATTTTTTTCAATGCATTTATCAGCAGTGGAACCACTAATCCTAGGCTCAAGGAGAACCACCAACTTTGGATTATGGTTTTGGATAAAACATTTCAGAGTTCTCACAAACGAAGGGCTTTTAGCACCCTGACAATTCCAAGATAGGATAGACATAAAATAGCTATAAAAAGAGAAGGTTACCTCTGAGCCAGAGCTCAAGCTTCACGTAAATAGGGGTCAAGAGGCTCCTCATCTCCACTGAAATCATCTTTCTCCTTATCGGTTCCCACATGGGTAGACCCATCCGCATCCATAGTGTCTACTATCAGAGGAGCGCTACCAACAGCAAGGGCCTGTAATTCAGAATCAGGAGGCCTATTTTCAAACTGCCCCAAAAGATGGGAATTTGCTGGACCAATCTCCAAGCTGTCAGTAACAGGAACTATCGAAGGGGCTCCGATCTCCTTAACCAATTTTCCTACCACTGTATGCTTCTCTAGGTTAAGGGTCGAAGGCATGACAACTAAGCTATCTTCGTTTTGGACTCTGCTCTTGAACGTAAAAAAGTCACCCAGAATAGCTTTGTTGTTGTTCACATTAATTCCCTTTGCATGGTCCTGTTCACGTGAAAAACTTCTTTTGTTAGAGCCCCCTCTTCCATGTGATGAATTACTCTTAAAACCACGTGCCCTCAAGCTTCCAGTATTATCTTTTAATTGGCCACCAATTACGTTATTATCCAAAGAAGGTAGGTTCTCCTTATCTGCAGAAAAATCCCCTGAAATCTCGCCCTCATCTCCATCTAATGCTGCAAATCTGGAACTACTTCCATTAAACCCGGGATTTCTTCCTGAATTATCGACTGAAATTTTGGGATTCCTTCGGTGTTTTTCGACCACCATCCACTCACCAAACTGGCCGGAATTAACCGTACCAGTGTCCTCCGACGATCCCTCTTGGTTATCTCCTTTGGTAGTAGCAGCCCGTTTATGAGGACAATACGTTTCATAATGGCCAACCCTACCACAGTAGAAATAGATTTCTGGTATATTCTCATACTCTACCTTCTGGGTCTCTCCATCAATGTTAATCATGGAGACTAGAGGTTGCCGCAGATCAATAACTACGGCTACTCTAGCAAAATGGCCACGGTGCAACTCACTGGTGTTGTAATCTATCTTGGCCACAGGACCGATGGCCTCTGCTATGGCTGTCAACACATTACAGGAATAGTATTGCAACGGAAGTTCAGGAAGCCAGACCCAGACCGTGGTGGCATTTATTGATCCGTTGGAGACTCTAAACCTAAGATGCCATTGCTGCACTAGTAGATAAGCTCCGTTTACAACCCAGGGGCCTTCGTACAGAGCTTTTGTATAATCCTTCTCATTGGTAAATTGCACCAGAAAAAAACCCTACCTATGTCTAATATTTTAGCATTTGTAGGGCTCCATAATGATTGAATTCTGGCACACAGAGCCTTATAACCTATCGACTTTCCTAGCAAACTGACAACAACTACCTTCCCCAATGTGGTGGTCAATTTAAAGCGAAGATTATCTGAAAAACTCACCACAGGAACAGCCCCTGAGCGATCAATGTTCACATCCCCTGCATCCAAAGTAACTTCCATAGTCAATGACATCCTCCATGGAGGACTCTCTCACAGCTCCATTAATTAAGCTGTCTCTATACCCAGCAGGATTAGAGAAATCTGCCCTGCGTTTCACTTTCTTCGTTGCTCGATCCGCTTCTGAAGGGAGAACAAGGCGATCGGCGTCAGAAAGAGACATTTTTCTTTGCATTTAGATCTTTAATAAACATCCCTTTAGATCTCGAGTGTCATTTGGTGATATATATATACTACTGAGATTTTTGTTGACAACAAATCTGCTATTGCATTGAAAAAAAATCCTATTTTTCATAATAGGAGCAAGCACATAGATACAAGATTTCATTTTATACGAGAGTATATCAGCAAGAAGGAAGTATAGCTCAAGCATGTGAAGTCTCATGATCAAATTGCAGACATATTCACCAAGGATTTGAAGGCTGAAGATTTTGCAAGATTGAGAGCAAGACTTGGCATAACTAGATTTTGAGTTTAAGGGGGAGTGTTGAAAATATTAAACTCAAAATAAATATTTTTTGTTATAACTAAGTGGTCTCTTCTTATTTTGCATGGATTATTAAAATAGATATTATTGTATTTAATTATTTGAGAAGTCAAAGAGTTGTTTTGTGTGTTTATATATTTATTATTTTGAATTAATGAAAGTGATACAGAGGTTTCTTTGTCATCCATCAAAACTCTGTTTCTATCAAAGTTTTTGTTTTTCTAACAAGCTCTATTTGCCACTCATAATTAGCGAGACAAAACCAAACTGCTTAAGCAATTATGTGCTGAATAGTTGTTGTTGTTTTCTTTTTCTTTTTTTCTTTTTTTTTTCTTGACAATGAAGATATCACGTGGTTTGTAATTTGTTCAGTGTTACGGCTTCTTATAACTTTCTCTCTCTCTCAGAAAGCTGGAAGGAGTTGGACGAGCAGATGAATTCATATTGTCAAGTGTTGCCAATGCTACCCAATATATCCAAGACATTCAAGAAGATGATGGTTCCTGGTATATATAAAACATGGAATTAATATCATGATGATATCGAATATAAATATAGTAAAGTATATGAATCTAAAATATTTCATTTTCTTGAGATACTAGATTTGCTTAGCTTATTGGTTTAAGATAAACTTAATGAAGCTTGAAAAAGAAAAACCAGTTTCAATTAAAATTGACTTCATAAGCATCGCAAGGTCAATTGTTTTTAATCTAAATTGTTGTACATTGACCGAGTACATTTTCAGCCTAGATTACAATTCGCACACATATCTTTTTTTTCCCCTTCAAATTCATGTATAATTATGCAGTAAGGCATCTTACAATGATTAGTGGAGTGAATGATAGTTCTTTGAAGGTCAAGGTTAGCATGAAGGTCGCTTCAATATCTCATTCTGGGTCTTATTCAATGTCATCTAATTTTAAAAATAACAAAAGGAAATATTAGAAAAGAATAACAAAGAGAAGTATTAGAAAAGAAAACAGTTATCAACTACATGGGATGAGCAATGGAAAAATAAACTAAAAATCGTATGAAAGTTTGCTGCTTAAATTTAATCAACCAAGAATAATTTTAATCCTCTTCTTGGGTTGATGAACCTCATAAAAGCATCACTGAAGCTAAAAAAGGTATCACATGAACCACAGCAGCGACGATAACAAACCTTTCGTATTTCCCAATGGTCTTTTATCCCCAGCAATAAGTCCTGACTTATGCGGCACCCTCTGCTGTCTAAGCCATCGTCCACCTATTTATACAGCTTCGGTGAGACCCATTTTCTCACTTTCTCAATATCAGTAGGTTAGTTGTATTTTAATATCGTTTGTGTTCATGCTAATTTGGGGATTTGAAGTTGTGTCGAGAAATTGTTTTTATGGGTATGTACTGAATTTGGGGTTTTTATTGGATAATTTGGGTATGAAATCATAGGGTTTTTGGATAAAGTTTGCAATGGTGTGCTTCGAATTGGGGTATTTTGTTTGCAGTAAATGATATAATAATATTTATTAAAAAATAAAAAGAAGAAGAAGAAGAAGAAGAACCCGTCGGTGAGAATTAGAAATGTAGTAGGAAAATGATAAAATTGAGTAATGGATGATATGGGTGAGCAAAAAAACTGAAAATATGGTTAACTGTAAAATCGGTCCGAAATCGAATCAATTTTTATAGTTAACCAATCCAATAAACTCGGTTATAGTTTTTAATTTTTACATTTTTTGTTCATAATTAAGGTTTAGATTTTTAATTTTCAGTTAACCGTTAGTGCACGATTAACCAGTTCATATGTGTGTATCTTCAATTTTTTTCTATTTTTCTCTAAAATTTATATAAAATAATACCTTAAAATATATTAAATTATATTTTTATTTTTATACCTTAATTTTTTATATTGTCCTATACAATTTATAAAATACTTTAAATTAAATTTATATTATAAAATACTTTAAACTAAATTTATATTACATCATTCTCTTTAATTATATAGTAATATTTATATATAATATCTGATTAATTTTTATATATGTTATTTTTTATCATATATTGGTGTTTATATTTTACTTAATAGTATTTAATTAATTTTTCTTATATTTTTTAGAGTTTATGTTATAACATTTAATAATATCAAAAATTTTATTTGACTTAAAATCAAGTATAGTAATTTTCAATAAATATCAAATCTATTTTATAATATTAGTTATTAATTTATAGAACATGAATTTTGGCTAGTAAATTATATTTGTTTCATAATTTTTAAATTAAATTACTTTACACATTTGAAATTTTATTAAACTTTGTTTAATTTTTTTATATAATTTTATGTTATAAATTTTAATGGTTAACCGAAAACTATTGGTTAACCAAATCAAAAAATCAAAACCGATAGACTTGTTAATCGAATGTAATATATTGGTTAATGGTTAGTGATTTTAAAGAATTGATATTAATAGACTGATTAATATTTTTGCTCATAGACTGATTAACTAGCCCGTACTCACCCCTAATAGATGCTTTATTAAGTAGGTGGATGGTTATAAAAATTAATTATAATAAAAAATAAAAAGTATAAGGTTAGAATAGTAAAAATAAATTCAGAGAATCATGCTCACAAATATTATTCTTGTAAATTAATGAGTTAAATCATACCACCAAACAAACACAACATAAGAATCACATAATACCTTAAGAAAGAGGGGGAAAAATTATAGAAATATTATATTTTCTTATGGGTGTAAAGTTGTATCATAAGGATTAATTATTACATCTAAAGCCAATACGTTTACTTACAGAAAAATTCGTTTACTTTTTATTTTATATTTATTTAAAAAATTAAAGTATTTATTATTTTTAAAAAATTTAGAAAACATATTCATTTATTAACAAATAAAAAAATAAAATATTTATTTTCTATATATACATGTATGTATATACATATACATGTGTGTGTGTATAATACATGTCCCTATGTACATATGTATGTATGTACTGCATACATATACATATACATATACATATACATATATATATACATACACACACACACACACACACATATATATATACACACATACACACACACGCGCGCATGCATGTATATATATTAAAATTATTCAAAAAATTTAGAAAATATTTTTATTAATTTTTTAATCTCTTTTTTATTTTAAAAAATTGAAAAATCCATTTTTTATTTTTTATTTTATAAATTTGACCAAAATAAGTATGATTTTTATTTTCTGCTTTTTGCAATTTTTTTTAAATTAAAATAGTTTTTGTAAGTAAATAGGCTTCAAGTGTTTGGTTTTCCATTTTTCTAACCTAGTTTGAAAAGCTTGGAATGTTTGAGTTTCATGACTGAACTAATGCAAGCCTATACTGTACTAGAGTGAACTATACTGATCAACAACTTATTACAGCAGTAGTGCTTGCTAAATTGGTTTATTATGAGTTATTTCCTTGAGGATCACTCTTATAAACATGAAAATCACTCGTTTATCACATGGAAACTCAATTCACAAGTATAAGAATCAACTATTTGAAAATTAAGAGCTTAGGTATTATAGTCGCTTAATGGTTTTTTGGTCAGACAATGTCATAGTAAAGCAATTGGCTTTCTTATGTGGGAAGAGTTATTTATGATTTACATGCTTAATGTGAAAGTTTAAATTAAAGAGTTTCAAGAAGAGAATAAATGCTTGCCAACCAAACTTTAAGTAAGTTTAGATTAATAGACCGCTACATACTGGCTTAATTTTTACTAACATTTGTTATCTAAATTTGTGTTGAAATTGACTATAATACATATGCTTGTTTATTTTACACATGCATTAAAAATATTTTAAATAAAATTAAGACAGTATGTAGCGGTCTATTACATTGTTGATGCTATGTATTTCTTTAAGACTTTACTTTCAATGATGTTTTCTGACACTGTTCAAAACATTTTTGTGCTTATGTAAGGATTAAATCCTAATAATATTTTTCAATGGAATTTTTTAAAGTACTAGCCTAAAAATAGAAAAAGAAATAAGAAAGAAAAATAGAGAATAGAGTAACATAAAGGAGAGTTTTGCGAGAAAGAAAAGAGACAAGAATGAGGAAGGAATATTCAAAAATTTATACTGCAATGATTATAATCCCAAAAAGGACATTACAACTATATATAAGAAAATGTGGACAACTGTGCAAAATGAAAAAAAGCACATGCAATCCATATTCACCTCAGAATAACAAAATCTGGAATTATAGAATTTGAAAAAAAACTAACTTAACAAACTATAATAGAATTAACAACCCTTCTCTAAGTAACAATTTTGCCCTTCCTCTTATATTGAACAATACCTTTCCATTGAGAAAATTCTTGTCCTAAAAAGTGGAAAAGGCTGGAAACTGGTGCTGAATGTAGTGAGCAGCTTCCTAAGTGGAGTCAATGAAGGGTAACCCTTGCCACTCGATAAGGAGTTATCTGATGTGGTTATCACCAGTGAGGATAGTTTTGGTATTCATGTAATATCCCAACTAGGACTCTAAGAGGAATGTGACATGATTATATGGGATAGTGACTGATTGAGATACAATCAGTATTAATAAAATTAAGTGAGGGTACTTTCATAATCTTCTACAAGTAGGTTATGTAAGTGAAATATAAGGGAAGTATTGGGCTTATATGTTATGCTAGTTAAAGTTTCAATTAATTATGTAATTAAAAAGAGATTTAGGGATAACTTATAATTTCATAAAGATCATAAAGAAAGACTAATAGGAAAGTGACATTAGTAATTTTAGAAGCTTTAAATATAAGCACAATTAAGATGGAAGAAAAGCTTGGTTGGCCATTTTGGCCAAGAAGAGCATCAACATTTATACCTTCCTTTTTTCTTCTCTCTCCTTTCTCCTCTAGCCTTTCAAAAATTTGATTCTTGGTTAGAGAAAGAAATTATAGATATTTGGGAAGGATTTACAAAATTTGAGCATGGAAAAAGTAGGAATTAATCCTTTCTTTCTAATTTCTTTAAGTGTATACCTTGATGTGTGTAATTGATAGCTAAACAACTTTGAAATGTTGTTTTTGGTGAGATTAATTGGGGGAAATACAAGACTAAGGTGAAGAAGAGATATAGACCAAGAGAAGAGAGGTATATGAGTTTCAAACAAGGTATAAGCATTCAAGTTTTCTTATGTATGTGTTTAATAGGAAAAAAATGGAATATTAATGTTGTAAAATATATTTTAAATATGTGTGAGCATGATTGAAAAGTCTAGACTTGCAAATAAGTTGAAAGAATGCAAAAATAGTGCTAGAGTGAAATTTTGCTATTAGGATCACAAGATCTGTAAATAAAATTTTAAGCATAACACAAGTTTTAGAGCTCCAAATGGAGTAATTTTTGTTGAATATGAAATTTAATACATAGTTATAAAATTTTATAGGAGAAACTAAACTGGATTTTGCCTCTAAGTCTATCCAAAGTTTGCTTGAAATTGTATAATGGCTATTATCCTATCAATTGGAGCAATTTATATACTTTTATGTACATCTCTTTGTATAGTTGTCCAAATTACATGATTTTTAATTTTATGGAAACTAGAGACATAATGGAACTATTTTCTAGAAATAAGTTATTCCTAAAAACAATAGTTTCTATGTCAACATTGTTGTATAAGTTGAACTTGAGAAATCTATCTGTTGATTATAGGTTTTTGCATTAACTCGGCTGATTTAAAAACCATCTTAGCCAGATCACTTACATTTTAGATAGGTATAATGCACCAACCCCGCTGGGTTGAATGCTATCTCAGCTAGGTACATTGCATGTTATCCCTAAATATTGTTGATCTTTACCCGAAAGTTGCCAAATGTCTCATAAACCTTTTCAAACACTAATAGAACTTTGTGAGCTTATCTAAGGAAGTGTAATGAGACTTACTATGTGTGGATTAGCTTATACTACCTTGAATTCAGGTATGAATCATAGTAAAATATGATCTTAAGATATGATAGATAATGATTATTGTAGCACTAGTGCATTAAATGTAAAGATAATGAGTGATTATGAATGTGATATAGATATATAGTTATAGTAAAGTGTTTTTAATATAGTTGGGCATAAATTTAATTGAATGATAAATATGTGAGTGAATGATGGAATATGACATGGTATGATGGTGATAATAACATAGCGAAAAAATAAAAATTTTATCATACATACCATACAATTCCAAAGCAAGAAATGAAACATGCAATTTTAGGGTTGTAAAACTTACAACTTTAGATGCACTTCAATATTTGATTTTGGTGATGACCAGCAATCAAGAGTGATTTATCAACCTTTGATCTTCTTTGCCAATGCCAAAAGAACAGCCTTTATGCCACTCTTCTCTATGTTCACATACACAATTGCAAAGACGGCTTAAAATCGAGATTGCTAGCTCTCTGTTTAAGTATCGTGTAATGGCAATTGATTGAAACTACAAAATTTGATTTTGCACTTCTCTAAGGTTGCTATTACTACCCAAGATCACAAGAGAATAAGGAACAATCCTTTCTCCTTGTGAAAAATTGGCCAAAATAAAATTGTGAGAGAGAGTTACTATTCATGCCACACACAAAATTAGGTTTTTTTTTTTTTTGCTTTTCTCTCTCATCCAATATATATATTATCTTATTTATTAAGTGATAAATCTCAAATATACTACCTTAGGATAATTAATATTAGCTAAAGATAATTAATATTTGCCTTTATCACTTAATTAAAATAATTAATATTTATTAATAAAAACTCTTTTAATTTATCCAAGATAAAAACAAAAGACATATTAATCAAATTAACCACTTAATTAAATAGGAATATACAAGACATATTAATCAAATAAACTACTTAATTAATATAAAAGATATGCCGAAATTCCTTGATTTCTCTCTAGGAATTTCGGCCAATAGTATTCCTATTTAAGTGATTTATTTGATCATAATTCTTTTAGGCTTTAAAACTCAATTAATTAAATTAATACAAGAAATTTAATTAATTGAAATTAAACCTTATGGGCTGAATTTCTCTCTCTTATGGGCCACGGTCCAATAGCAATCTCATAATTCATTACACACATTAATTTGACTTTAATTAAAAGCCCAAATTAATGCCCAATACTTAATTTAAATATTTTAAGCCCAATGCTTTATGTGCGATCCTATAGGTCCATTTAATATTGGCAATGAATTAATAAATTAATTCAAAGGCTATAAATATTCTCTAGCAAGATATTATAGCATTCCAAATTAAATGAAAATGCATATGGCATTTTGTTACCTAATGCAATTTTGCATAGTCCCTTACCCAAAAATATCAGAATTAATATAAGGCATGGAACTAGTCACCCTTATATAAATTAATTCCTTTCTTGATATTCTAGTGACACTTAACTCTCAGATAAATAATGATTACTCATTATTTCATCTCGGTATGGCCATACACTTCTCAGTTCACTGATCAAGTGGCTGATGATATTTTCTCTCTTATTGAGAGGGGTAATCCCTTCACTTCTCCCATGCTCTCTAACATGAATCAATGTATACCCAAGCATACCCATACTTGTCACTTTGTTACGAGCACGTTAGGTGTATGCCAAAGTATACAGTAATACATAAAGAGTTTCATAGAGATTTTAGGTCTAAGAACTCCAATGCAAAACTTGCATATGAGAAATACTTATGACTTATACCATGTAGTGTTCTCATAAATGGATCGAATCCAGATACCATGTTCTAAACATGTATCTATAATCTGTGATTGACACTCTTGTCCTTATGATCCGTAAGACAGAACTCAACTTATCAGAGAGAGCATACTAGTTTTAATTCATTATTATTTCCATAACAATGACTGACCATGGATATTTAGAATTATGTCTCTTTTGTTTCAAGGTCTTACAACCATGTGCCTCACACATGGTAACTTAAACTGAAACAACATTCTTGGATAGTTCTATCAATTAATATGCACAGAAATACAAAAGATAAAACAAATGCCTCATTTATTAACTCAAATGTTTTATTACAATCTATTGGGGCTAGGGCTTACACTAACAGTGAACTCTTTAAGTATGCTTGAATTGAACATATTTGAAGACTCATAAGGAATAGTGAATCGATATCTTCTTGGTATTTAATGTTGGCACTTTAACGATGTCCAGTGAACTGATATTTTTGGACATCTAGTGTTGACACTTTAGAGATGTCTAGTGAACCAATGCCTCTGGATATCTAGTGTTCACATTGTAATGATATCTAATGATTCGATGCCTATATGGTATCTAGTGTTCTCAATTATCCATATTTATACTGAGTTCAAGCTATGAGAGTTCTTATAGTGTATACGTAATATGGTTAGTATATATGTGATAATTAAGTATGTAATTATGGTAATTTAAGGTGTATATGTAATTGATAAAATATAATGTGTATGGTTTCTTACGTCATACATTAGTTAAGTAAAGTATAAATTACATGTTATAACTACATGATTTTGATTCCCGATTTTGGGATAAATAGGAAACTTGGGATACTGATTTCAAGTTCGAACCAAACAATACATGTATTTTTAAGTATTTTAGGGTTAGTGACAAGTTAGGAAAGTGACCTACAAAAGAGTTTTTAAGTGTTTTTAGCAACTTTAAGGCAATAACTCAATAGGGAAATTCTAAGTGATCATACCTCAAATAAAATGAAATAAATGTCTAGTAAAGGTAGTTGAACAGGAGTGAATAGTAGATTTATTTGTACACCTAAGGATAACTCTAGGTCATAAAGGTTATAAACTAGTTATCCTTGGAAAAAAAGGGTAAAGTTTAGTAGTGTACATAGTAGAACAAGATACTAAAGTTATAAACTAATTAGATGTGTTTTTAGTTATACTTAGTGAACTATTATTACATTTGACTTAGTTAAATGTTGCTATGATTAGGTTTGGAATTGAAGACATTCTGGAGGCTGGATAATGGCAACCATGAGGAAATCTCCAAAAATATAGTGTAAACCATAGAAAGTATCAAATATTGTAAAATTCTTAACTGTATATCTAATCAAAATTTAGCGAGATTTGTATATGTAATAAAAAATTTGTATTTGTTATAAAGATTTAAATTTACTGCTATGTAGTTTGTACAAAGGTCAATTGAATTATATAGTGATGATTATATTGGTTAAATTGATATGATTTATAGTGACTGTAGCATCTCAGAATACTTATGAGGGGTATTAGGGCATTATAATTCAAGACCTTTTTAGGGTTGAGGAAGAATTCATCATTAATGAGTGGTGATAGGGAGGGTAAAGGAATGATGTTGTCTCCAAGTTTCCTTTTGAGAAGAAAAACATGGAATACCGAATTTATCCTATATATGGGGGGTACTTCTAGCTTGTAAAAAACATGAACAATCCTAGCTAGCAACTTAAAGGGCCCATAATAACTTGCTATTAGCTTAAGAATCTTCCTCATAGCCAAAGTAATAAGTTGTCTATAAGATTGGATCTTAAGATACACTAGGTCCCCTACTTGAAATTCCCTTTCAGTCCTTCCTTTATCTGCACATAGCTTATGCAATAGTGGTTACAGTGAAGGGATAAGCCAAAGAAATGAAATGCCCTATCTTTAAGAACCTATCAACTACTACCAGGATAGTATCATATTTTCCTAACCTAGGTAATTTCTCAATAAATCAATACAAATGTCAACAAAACCTTAACTAGGGATTGGCAAAAGTAATCCAGGTCCTGTTATAGATTCTGCCAATTATACCTTTGGTAAGCATCACACTTGGTGACCCAATCATTAACTTGTTCTTGTATAGCAGACCAATAAAAAGTATATTAAAGCTTTATTAGGGTGCTTCTAATACCAGAGTGGCCCTAAAGGGAGAATTATGGCAAACAAAGAGCAGTTGGTGCTTAAGGGTAGTGTTGGAACCAATATACAGCTAGTCTCTATACCTGATGAGGCCTCCATATAGGGTGTAGTTGGGTAGTCTTATAGGTGAGATAGCAAATTGTTGTATAATTGTTTGAACTTTCTCATCAGTAGCATATGAATGAAGAACATCATCAATCTAGCTAGGAGTAATTATAGAAATGGGATTGAGATGTGAGAGAGTTTGCCTTTCAAACTGCCTTAAGATATATAATAGCCTTATTGTGAATCCCCTTTTTTTATTTGATACTATAGTCAAGGCCTAATAGTTTGTAATGCCCTTTATTTGTATGTAGTTACGCAATCTTTGCTCCAACAAATGTTTAATACTCTCATGGTATGTTTTGATTATGGAAGGAACCTATTCTAGGTAGTTTCTCCACTTATTTACTGCAAAAATGATGGCTAATAGTTCTCTCATAAGTAGAAAGCTATCGATTCCTAGTGTTGAGAGGTTTATATATAAAGGTTATAGGTCTATTTTGTTGTAAGAGGACAAAAATTAGACTAATGTTGCTAACATCACATTCCAAAGTAAAAGGTTCTTAAAAATTGGATAAAGCTAGAATAGGGGCTTGAGTCATGAGCTTTTTTAATTGGTCAAAAGTTGTTTGGGCTTTTAATCCCTAATTGAATCCATCATTCTTCAGTAAGGCAGTCAAAGACTGACTCACTATTCTATACCCTTTAATAAACCTAATGTAATAAATAGGGAGGCCTAAAAAACCTCTAATTCCTTTTAAGTTTTTTGGAACTAGCCAAGTGTTTATGGAGTCAACCTTCCTATGGTCAGTAGTAACCTTTATTGCTAAAATGATATGCCCTGAGTAGGAAACCTACCCGTAGCCTATCTCACACTTAGACTTTGTAGCATATAGTTGATGGCTTCTCAATAAATCAAGGACAACTTTAAGGTGTTGTAAGTAAAATGTATCGTTGGGGTTGTAAATGAGTATGTGATCAAAGAAGATTAGGACAAACTTCATAAGATAGGGTTTAATAATGGTGTTTATGAGGGATTGAAAGGTAGCAAGGGTGTTAGGTAGCCCAAAAGGCATAACCAAGAATTCATATACCTTTAATGGATTTTGAAGGCTATTTTTAGTACACCAGTGTCCATCCTAATTTGATAGTAACCAGACCTTAAATTCAGCTTGGTGAAGATATTTACCCTATATATTTCATTCATAAGATCCTTCACTAAGGCAATGTTGTATATATCCTTGACTGACACCTTGTTTATTTCTTTATAGTCCACAAGTACATCCAATTCAAGCATACACTAAGACTTAAGTTACATATTCACTACCAACTAGGTTAAAACACTTCATTATAGCCATATATCAATTGCACATTCATGATCACTTATTAACTTTATGTTGGATACTCTCATGCTACAATAATCATCATTCTATCATAAGATATGCACAACACATATCAATATCAATTTGCCACTATTCATCACCACACACTTGAAATAAATCACAGTACCTTGCATGTATAATACCATAGTACACATATGTTGTTTATAATTCCATTTGTATATATCGCTTATATTCTTAAATAAGCATTTATAACATATCAAGAGTACTTAAAAGTAATTAAGTAAGACTTTAGCACTAAATCAATGACCAACATTCATATATACATTGAAACAAAGGAAAAAGCTTAGTTGAGATGCCATTCCCTCTACCGGGTTGGTTCCACAATCGATCCAGATTACATGTAACCAAGCTGAGATAGAAACCAACTCAACTGAGCTGGTTATCCTACATGAATCCAAAATGTAGTAACTTGGCTGCAAAATTTTAAATTCTACAAAAACCACTTCTACTCTTTATAAGCCATTCTTTGCTCCCTTCAACCAAATAATGCGAACTTATAATTAGTAACTATTTCCCAAATTTAATTCTCTCTATTTTACAAATTAACCAACTCAAAGTATTGAAAGAAGATCATTCTTTATTACTTACCATTTACTAAGCTTCCTATGACACTGTGTGAAATTTATAAATTTTAAGATCCTTAAGAATGGGTTAAAGCTTTAAATTCCTTTTATCATGTAATCTCTCATGTCTAGTTACTATTTTAACTAAAATGATTCCAATTAAACTATTGAATTTCTAGTTAAGTTTAGTTATACCATGGTTATACCCAATAGGTTTTCATGGATTTAAACTAGCTATTTACCAATTCTAAACTCTTCATGCCATGCTTCCAGTAATTTGTAATATTGCACCATTATTCACTCTCCCTAACCAATTTATAGGGTGTATGTTACCCTTATAGAGTTTCCAAACCTAACTTACACACACATAGTAGGAAGAAAGTTTTATTATACCTCGAAGTGCTCAAATCCTCTCTTCAATCCTTGCTTGCTTCTTTTCCCTTACTTTGGCTCGATTCTCCCTCCATAAAACACAATGTACTCTTGTAAAGCTCTATTTGTCACACTTAGCTTAACTTGTAAAAATTGAGAAAATTAGAAATAGAACAAAGGGCAGAAGAAAGGTTTTATTGCTTAATTCTCTAACCCCTAAATATCCTCACTTGCCAACCAAGTTCACTAATCTGAAAAGGGATAAGATAGGGAGAGAATAGCATAAAATGAATAAAATAAATGCTGAAAATGGCTTTTTATGGCTAGCTGCCTCTCTTTCACTCAAATACCCATTTGTCACTTTCTTTTAAAACCATATATGTATCACTCTCCTATTGGTCCACTTGTGGCCATTATGAAAAATTCCTCTTTAATCCCTTATAAATTTTATTTTATTAATCTTTTATCATACTTGCTAATTGATTCCACTTAGGCCTCTTAAATTAGCACATACTAGCCAAATTACTAATTCACTAAATTACCCTTACCTTCCCTTATAATACTCTTTATGTCCCTTTACTTGTTTCTTTGTTATCCAAATAGGCCATTTACACGTATTTTCTCTTAGGCTACATGTTAGGGCTTTACATTTTCCTCCCCCTCAAAATTTTATAGATGTCTTATTCCCATATGCTATACACTATACTAATGCTTATTTATTTACCTTACATACTTTTTACTTCCATAACATATAAATTACAACTTCTTATTCACACTTATATGTATTGCCTTCCACCTGATTGGCTTTTCCAATTCCATTATATTCTCTTTGTAGTAAATTTTTAGATTTCTTATTACTTTTAGATTTCTATATGCATTTTTCACTTACAATACATTTATATCTCTCATTTCACTTAATGAACTCATTTGTATAGAACTTTACTATTCATTCCTATATACACTCACTTACTTTAAAACCACTTACATTTTATACTCACTTTGACTCTTTGTCTCCAGTATACCTTCATAATAACACAAAATTGTCTAGAATTACCTAAACCTTTACTTTGATACCACTAAATTGTAACACCCTAATGCCCCTCATGAGTATCCCAAGATGTTACAATCATTAAAAGTCATATCAATTTAGTCATAATAAGCATCACTATATAACTCAATTAATCTTGGTACAAACTACATAACATTAAAATAAAATTTTTATATTAAATATAAGGTTTTAATTACATGGATAAATCTTATTAACTCTTAGTTAGATATACAATAATAATTTTACAATATATGTTACTTTCTATGGTTATCTTTTAGAGATTCTTCATGGCTTGACCTTAATATAACCATGGATAGTTAGGAACACTAGATACCACATAGGTATCGATCACTATATATTATTGTAGTGTCAACACTAAATACCCAGAGGCATCGAATGACTAGACACCATTAAGGTGCCAAGCCACTAGATACCATATAGGTATTGATTCACTATCCTATATAAATCAATAACTATGTCCAATTCGAGCATATGCTAAGACCGCACTTACATATTCATTGTCTAATTACATTCATTCCCAAATAGGTTAAAACACTTCATTATAATCATATATCAATTCCACAATTATGATCATTTATTAACTTTATGTTGGATATTCTTGTGCTATGATAATCACCATTCTATCATATGATATGCACAACACATAACAATATCAATATGCCACTATTCATCACCATACACTTGAAATAAATCATAACATCTTGCATGTATAATATAGTAGTACACACATGTTGTTTATAATTCCATCTGCATATATATATATATATATATATATATATATATATATATATATATATATATATATATATATATATATATATATATATATATATATATATATATATATATATATATATATATATATATCACTTATTATATGTTTAAATAAGCATCCATAAAATATCAGGAGTACTTAAGAGTAATTAAGTAAGAATTGGGCACTAAATCAATTATCAACATTCATATATACGATGAAATAGGAAATGGACCCAGGCTGAGACACTATTTATTCAAGCTGAGTTAGTTGCACAATCAATCTAAAATACATGTAACTAGGTTGAGATGGAAACTAACTCAGCTGAATTGGTTATCCTACATAAATCCAGAATGCAGTGACTCAGCTGAGATAAGAGCCATCTCAGTCAGGTTGATTGCAAAATTCTAGATTTTACAGAAACCCCTTCTGTTCTTTATATGGCACTCTTTGCTCCCTTAAATTAACCAATGCAAACTCATAATTAATCACTATTTATCACATTTAATTCTCTCTATTTCAAAAATTAACGTAATCAAAGTATTGAAACAAGATTTATTACTTACCATTTACTATTTACTTAAGCTTCCCATGACACTATCTAAAATTTTTAAATTTTAAGGTCCTTAAGAATGGGTTAAAGCTTTAAATTCCTTTCACCATGTAATCTCTCATGTTTAGTTACTATTTTAACTAAAATCATTCCAATTAAACTACTAAATTTCTAGTTAAGTTTAGCTATACCATGGTTATAACCAGTAAGTTTTCATGGATTTAAACTAGTTGTTTACCAATTCTAAACTCTTCATGCCATACTTTTAGTAATTTGCAATATTTGTTCCATTATTCACTATCCCCCACCAATTCACAGGATGTACATAACCCTTATATAGTTTTCAAACCTAACTTATACACGCATAGCTTTAAGAAAGTTTTCTCATACCTCTAAGTGCTCAAATCCTCTCTTCAATCCTTACTTGTTTCTTTTCCCTTCCCTTAGCTCGATTCTCCCTCTAAAAAATATAGTGTACTCTTGTAAACCTCCATTCTTCACACTCAATTTAACTTACAAAAATTGAGAAAATTAGGAAGAGAAGTAGGAGCAAAAGAAAGGAGCAAACCGACCTTTGTTGCTCAATTCTCAAACCCTTAAATTTCCTCACTTGCCAACCAAGTTCACTAAGCTTAAATGGGATAAGATAGGGAAAGAATAGTATAAAACTAAGAAAAGAAATGTTGGAAATAGCTTTCATGGTTGGTTTCCTTTCATTCACTCAAATACCCACATTCCACTTTCTTCTAGAACCATACATGTATCACTCTTTTATTGATCCGCTTGTGGCCATTAGGAGAAATTCCTATTTAATCCCTTATAAATTTTATTTTCTTAATCTTTTCCCACACTTACTAATTGATTCAATTTAATCCTCACTTTGGCCTCTTAAATATACATATACAAGTCAAATTACTAATTTACTAAATTACGCTTGCCTTTCCTCATAATACCCTATATGTCCTTTTTTTGTTTCTTTGTTACTCCAAACATACCATTTACATGATTTTCTCCTAGGGTATATGCTGGGGCCTTACTTATGCATATGATAAAACATAGATTTTTGTAAAAGTATAAGGCAAAGTTATACATGATTTGGGTACAACAGTGCACATTGAGATATTTGGCTAGTTTTAGTGTAGAAGTTGATAGTTATGAATTATATGATGTTTTTAGTATGATTTTAGATATTTTATTAAGTTTATTTTGCTTTAATTTGGTCGAATGTAAGTTTAAATGATGAAATTTGTGTTTTAAGGGCTAATTGTAAGTTTTGGTGTTTTTCAGGGCTAAATTAAAGGAAAAAGGACTTAATTGTAAGAAATGAAAAGTTCTGGGTCAAATTCATAATTTTAAGGAATTAAAGCCAAAAATTCTTACGTACAGTCCAGAGTTGTTTAACGCTGCCATGTATGAATTTTTAAATGGCCATGTACGAAGAAAAGTAGGAAAAATGAGCTAAAATTAAAGAATGTCAAAAGATGCAGTGCAACCATGCATGGCCATGCATTTGAAAGAAGGAAACCATGCGTGGCCATGCACCATATAAATAGCCTATGCACGGCTATGCATGGGAAGGAGAAAACACCTGTTTGGCCATGCAAGCCTAGTGAGAAAGAATGCATAGCAGTGCATCAATTATACCTGCAATTTTCTTGGCCGTGCAACAAAGTTTGACACTTTGACAAAACTTCCAATTTAAGAAGAGTTCTTTTCCTATTCTAATTCAGGAAGTTTAGAAGGCCAATATTCCTTATTTTTGGCTATAAATAATTGACAAGAACACCATATCAACATCATCAAGTAGGAGAATCATCAGTAACAACTTCTTTAATTAGTTAATTTAGTTTTACATTCTTTAGTTTTTTCTGTAGTTGTAAGGAACAAAACTTAGAAGCTAGAGAGTTTCCTTGATTTTTCTATACAAGTTAATTAAAGGAAGATTCTGTAACTCTTTATTTTTTATTCTTCTCATTAGTTTAGCTTTAATTTTACTATGAATAGTGAGTAGTTTCTTTACTTTTACTAAAGGTTCCTTGAAGCCGTAATTGAGCTTTAAATTCAATATTATTGATTATTTCTTGGTTTTAAATTTATTCTTATCATTGATTGAGCTAAGACTAATTGTTGGTTTATTGGTTTAATAATTGAAAATTGGTTTAGTCACTATCATTGATTTGCATGTTCTTAGGTTAATCGTTATTGTTTATGCATGATTATTTTTTGATTTTGAGATGATTATGTATTGATAATATTGGCTAAGACTAAAAGAGGAGAAACTAAGAATAAATTAGAGTTGAAGTTTCTGTAAAAGAATTAGATGAATATTTAGGAATATTAATTGGATTTTTAAGCTAAGTGTTAAATTATTCTTAAATAAGAATTTGATGTTTAAGAAATATATTCTTGATTCAAGATATCATGCTTTATTTTATCTAGTTTTTCCATAATCACTAGTATTTCTACTGGATTTAAGTCATTATAGGATGAATTAAGGTGGATAGTCCTTTAGTGAAAGTTATTTTAATATTGATTTTTCCTAAATCTGTTTACATGTTTTCATTTAAAGATCTAGTTTATTTACTGTTGTTTATTTTAATTAGTTGTTTTCAATTTAAGTTACATTCCAAAAATCATAACCGTTGGGATTTTTATTCTTTCTTTTACACATAGACCTTCATTTTAAAAATTTAATATTCTTTCGTACAAACACAGATTTTCCTTAGGTTCAATATTTCAGGATCATAATTATATTTCCTCTATTGCTAGCCGATCTAGTACACTTACTAGACACCGATCAAGTTTTTGGCACCATTGCTAGGAAAATCATTGGCGTTTATTTATTTATCTTGATTTTTAAAGTGGATTTTTGTGTGTTCTTCTTCTTTCTTTTCCTTATCTATTTTCTAATTTTATGGTTTTAATTTTGTAGATGTGAGTGGTTTATAGTGAGAAACAATCCAATTATACCCATAGACCCTAAAATCGAATGGATATTTCATAGGACAAGAAGGCTATGGGGAAACATAAACAATCCAGAAATAGACCCACCTCTAAACATCGATGGCCTATTTCATAAAAACCTACCTATGAATGATCCACCACCTCCTGGGATTGAAGAGCAAAACATACCTTATCAAGCTTTAGGGAATGGGTTTAGACCCAAGACCATTAGGGACTATGATATTCCTAGGTAGAATGAAGAACATAAAACTATTAGGATTTCTCATCACAAGCCATTTGAGATCAAACCTGCTACCATTACGATGGAACAAAGAAACTAGTTTTCAGGCTCAGATATGAAGGATCTCGCACAACACCTAGATATATTTTTAGAAGTTAGCGACACTGTGCAAATCTCGAATGTATCAACTGATGTTATTAGGATTAAAATTTTTCCTTTTACACTCATAGGAAAGGCTAGATATTGGTTACAAATGTTACCTAATTAGTCCATTCATTCTTAGCAACAAAAGCAAGAAAAATTTTTGTGCAAATTTTTCCTACCTACTAAACAACCCTTATTAGGAAACAAATCAATGACTTTCAATAGTTTTATGAGAAGCCATTCCATGAAGCCTGGGAAAGATTTAGGAGACTGTTAAAAAGTTATTCGCATCATGGATTTCCTATTTATCAACTAATGGATATTTTCTATGCAAGGGCTAACCAAGCAACAAGGTCATTATTGGATGCAGCATCAATTTTTAGTTTTATGAACCAAGTTCCTGAAGAAACATTCTTGCTTTTTGATGAGATGGCTACCAATGACGCTCAATGAACGACCTCTAGAATAGCATAAAAGAAACAAAAAGTACATATTTAGATGAAATAGCTATGCTAAAAACTCAAATGGAATTAATGAGAAAAGAACATTTAAGAGAAATATATGAGCTTAAAACTAAAAATGTATCTATGATGTCTAATGAATGTGATGCTTATGCAGGAACACACAGAGTACCTGGATTTAAGAATGGTGATGGATCACTAGAGGAAGTAAATGTTTTGAACCCTTATAGTAATACCTATAACCTGGGATGGAGAAATCATCCTAATTTTTCATGGAGAGAAGGGAATCAAGCATCCACCTCTAATCTTCAACATAGCATTCTATTTAATCCAAACCAAGCTACCCAAAACAATAACCATTCTTATTACCAAAATCAATCCCAACCACACTATCCATTTACATATCATCAACCACCTATATTTCAAAAACCTCAATCCCCATCCTCACAAGAAAAGAAATCAAGTATAGAAGAAATGATTGCAAATTTCATAGCTTCTCAAAATACAATTATTGCTAGTGAAGATGCTAGGAGGAAATCTCAATATTTGGATGAGAAACTAAGAGGCATCCATTAGGAACTTAGAAAATCAAATGAGGCAACTTGCAAACTCATTATCCAATAGGGCTTAAGGAACCTTTTCATCTAATATAGACTGCAATCCAAAAGAGAAAGCCAATCTAATTACCTTACAAAGTGGAAAAGAGCTAGAAAAAGCTGAAATTGGTAAGAATTCTTCTTAAAGGGTGGAACCAACAATGAAGGTAAGTGTTTTTAATTCTAACAATACTGAGAAAGTACCTCTTACTATTGAGAAAGGTAAAGGTAAAGGTAAGGAAAAACTTATTTCCACTATTCGTGATGAATCTCAATTATCTTTTCACACTGTAGCTAGAAAAGAAAAGCAAAATGAGCAATTAACTAGATTTTTAGACAAGTTTAAAAAGTTACATGCAAATTTACCATTTGCTAAGCTTTATTGCACATGCATAAATATGCCAAATTCATGAAAAATTTTTGCACTAATAAGAAAAAGCTAGAAGGTGTGGGAATGGTCCAACAATCTAAAAAATGTAGTGCTATTTTAATGAATAAGATTCCAGCAAAATTTGAAGACCTGGTAGTTTCACATTATCTTACAAATTAGGAGGTAACTTTATTGGATATGCTTTATGTGATTTGGGTGTTAGCATTAATTTAATACGCTATTCAATTTACACGAAATTGAACGTAGGAGATATCAAGGAGATCCGAATGGCACTACAGTTAGCAGATAGATTGGTAAAAAGGATAAAGTATATTATTGAAGATTTGTTGGTAAAAGAAATTTTATATTTTCGATGGATTTTATGGTGATAGATTTGGAGGAGGATCGAAAGGTACCTTTGATAGTAGGTAGATCCTTTTTGAACATGGTAAGAGCTTTAATCGATGTTCATGGCCAAATAGTCACTTTGAGTTCAATAAAGAGGAAATGGTCTTTTATGTGAACAAAGTGATGAAACATCCCTCATATGACTTTGAAGAATCAAGTTATTTTTGTTGATAGTGTTTAAGAATGTTTCGAAGAAAAACAAACAAAAATCATTTTAGATGATGAACTTCAAGAATGTTTAATGCATCTAAAGAAAAAGGAGAAATTGGAAGCCAAGGAAAAGGAGTTGATACAAGAATTGGAAAAAAAGTACAGTAAAGATGAAAATGTGAAGGATGAACCATCCCCTCATAAGAGAAAAAATTTTGAACTCAAAAACACTTTCATATCATTTAAAATATGTATTTTTAGAAGATAATACAAAACCAATAATTATCTCATCTTTATTGACAGGCTTAGAAGAAAAGATGCTCATTACAATACTTAAATAACATAGATGAGCAATTGGTTGGGCAACATCTGATCTCAAAGGAATTAGCCCCAATTATTGTACGCACTGGATACCTATAAAGAATGACTTCAAGCCAGTGGTACAACCCTAAAGATGACTGAATCCAATAATGCAAGAAGTGGTGGAAAAGGAGCTACTTAAACTCCTCGATGAAGGTATTATTTATCCCATTTTTTTATAGTAGTTGGGTTAGCCCGATTAAATATGTACCTAAGAAAGGGAGTATGACTGTTATAACCAATGAACACAATGAATTAATCCCTTCTTTCATAGTAAAGGGATGGAAAGTATGCATAGACTATAAGAAATTGAATAATGCCACTAAAAAAGATCACTTTCCATTATCTTTCATCAACCAAATGTTAGAAAGACTGGTAGGAAATAGATTTTACTATTTCTTAAATGGATATTTAGGGTATATGCAAATATCTATAGCCCCTGAGGACCAAGAAAAGACCACATTAATATATCCCAACAGAATATTTTCATATAGAAGGATGCCCTTTGGTCTTTGCAATGCCCCTGCCACATTTCAAAGATTCATGATGGCCATATTTCATGATTTTTTTGAAAAATTCATGGAAGCTTTCATGGATGATTTTACACTATATGGTCGTGATTTTGAGTCATGTTTGCATAATCTTGCATTGGTCTTCAAAAGATATCAAGAGACGAACCTTGTTCTTAATTAGGAAAAATATCACTTTATGGTTAGACAAGGGATTGTTCTAAGGCATAAGATTTTTGAGAAAGGAATTGAAGTATATAGAGCAAAAGTTGATGTTATAAACAAATTGCCTCGTCCGACTAGTGTTAAAGGTATTAGAAGTTTCCTTGGTCATGCCGAATTTTACTGTCAGTTTATTAAGGATTTCTCTAAAATAGCCAAGCCACTATCTAATTTATTGCTTAAAGATTCTACATTTAACTTTAATTATGAGTACTTACAGGTTTTTATTTCATTGAAGCAAAAGTTAGTCACTATACCAGTCATAGCATCATTGGATTGGAGCTTACCATTCGAAATTATGTGTGATGCTAGTCACTATGCAGTAGGGGTAGTGTTAGGATAATGGAAGGAAAAGATTTTTTACACTATCTACTATACCAGTCATACACTCACCGAAGCTCAAGTTAACTATACAACCATGGAGAAAGAACTATTGGTAATTGTATTTTCTTTTGAAAAATTTAGGTCTTATCTCTTTGGTTCCAAAGTTACTGTATGGATGGATCATGCTGCATTAAGACACCTCTTTGCTAAGAAGGATTCTAAACCAAGGCTTATCTACTGGGTTTTTCTGTTGCAAGAGTTTGATATGGAGATAAATGACAAAAAAGGAGTTGAGAATTTTGTAGCCGACCATCTATCTAGATTGGATCATGCTAACATTGTAAAGGGAGAAATTTTTGATTTATTTCCCGATGAACATATTTATGCTTTATATACTTATGAAAATTCAGTTCCTTGATATGCTAATATAGTTAATTTTCTCGCAAAAGGATATCTTCCGAAGGATTTCACTTGGCAACAAAAGAAAAAGCTTCAAACATATGCCGAGCATTATCTTTGGGATGATCCATACCTCATCAAGATTTGTCAGGATCAAGTGCTTAGATGATATGTTTCAGAAGAGGAACAAGTAGATATAATGCAACAATTCCATGAAAGAGAAGTCGGAGGTCATTATGGGCCTAATCGTATGGTACATAAAATTCTTTAATTAGGTTTCTTCTAGCCTACTCTATTTCATGATGTTAAGACTTTTATTAAGCTTTGTGATAGATGTCAACGTGTTGGTAACATCTCTATAAAGGATAAAATGCCTATAAATAATATGTTAAAGGTAGAAATTTTTTATGTATGTGGTATAGACTTTATGGGACCATTTCCAAATTCATTTGGTTAGGAATACATTTTAGTAGTTGTGGATTATGTTAGTAAATGGGTAGAGAACTTGTGATGCTAGAGTCATACTTGAATTTATTAGAAAAAATATTTTCACTAGGTTTGGAGCACCAAGGGTCATTATAAGTGATGGAGGCAAGCACTTTGTCAATCATCAATTTCGAACCTTGCTTCAAAGATTTGGTTTCAACCATAAAATAACTACCCCATACCAGCCTTAGGAAAATGAACAAGTAAAGGTCTTTAATAGAGAACTAAAATCAATCTTAAAAAAGACAATAAATAACTCTAGGAAAGATTGGTCCTAAAGGTTAGATGAGGCTCTTTGGACCTATAGGATCGTATTTAAAACCCCTATCGAGATGGCTCCTTATCGAATAGTTTTTGGAAAAGCATGTGACCTTTCGATTAAATTAGAACATAAAGTATATTGGGCTATGAAATTCCTTAATTTTGATTTGAGAAGTGCAGGAGAAAAGAGGACATGCAGCTCAATGAACTTGAAGAAATTTGACAATGGTCATATGATAATGTCGCAATTTACAAGGAGAAAATGAATCGTTGGCATGGTAAACATTTAAAAGTGAAAGACTTTACTCCATGAATTTTGGTATTATTATATAATATTCATTTGCACTTGTTTCTAAAAAAGCTGAAATCCAAATGGTCGGGCCATATCAAGTCTTGTCAAGCAACAAATATGGAGTTGTGACCATAAAGAATCCAAGGGATGGACGTGAATATAAGGTGAACAGTCATCAGCTCAAACCGTATAAAATTGGACAATATGAGGTTGCTGAGGCAACCATAGTGCTTGGAGACTACTAAAAGCGATTTGATAGTCTAGCTGAGGACTCTTAAACTCAAAACTTCAACTCCCTTCCCTTTTTTCTTTTTAATTTCTAAGTGAGTACATTTTTTTGTGTGTTTTTAGTTGGTTTAAGTTTCTTTAGTAGATTCATGAATTAAATAAATTGCAGACTTTTATAAGAATGTTTAGTGAATTTAAGGGTGTCAAATATAGAAATTAAAAGTTGTCATCAATTTTGATTATACTGATTGGCCTTCATAAGCAAATTTGTGAATGTATGGTTCATGTTCTAAGAAGATAAGCCATTTTTTAAAGAAAAATAAAGTATAAAAGTCATGTAGGTGCAAAGGAAAATTTAAAAGTGAATTTAGGGAATTTCAATATTAAACAGAGACAATTTTAAGTCAGAAAAAAAATTTCAAGCTCAGAGGCCCTATACCCAGTTGCACGCACCTTGCTTTCCTCCGTTGCGCTCCCGTATACACCTTACTTGCCCACCTGTGTTGCTGTGTGAATCCCCTTCCCCTGCCTACGCTAGCGTGGACGTGAATTCCCTTCCCTATGTGGCTGTGCAAGCCCAGGCATTTCTACCTGTGCGGCCATGCATCACTCCCTTGCCTCTTAAATTTTCTTTTGTTCTTTTTTTTTTTCTTATTTTGCCTTCTTTCTTTTGTTGCTCCATCGCTCCCATGCAACCAAAGCACAAGTCCACTACACTGTCATGCTCCAATCTCCCTCACCACCACCTCTTCGTTTTCCAACCACCCCCTCACCTCTTTTTCCTTTCACCTTCTTCTTTATCCACTACCCTCATTTTTCTTCTTCACACACATTCGATTACCATTATCACAAGTTTCACACACTTCATTATATTTTGGTGCTCAAAACTCCCTGAACTTATTTTCAAGTAAGTACTTTGTGTTTTTCTCTTTAATTTGCACATTTATTTTCAATTGAAGATTGCATTTGGCATGGGTTTGTTATACATTTTAGATGTTTTTCAACTTCACATTTATGCTTCAATTCTCATTCTTTTTCAAACATACAATATTGGCTATCTAATATGCATACTTGTGTTGTTTGGTGTCAATTTTGGTGGTCATATTCCTTGAAATTGTTCTCCAATTTGTATATCTAACATGTGCACACCACCTACTCGATAAAATGCCTAAGTGATTTTATTCATTGCATTGTGCTTTCTTAGTTATCACAATTGGCTTATCTTTTGACAAATGATTTAATTAGTTACTTCTCCATTGTCAATAATGCTTGTTAATGCATATCTTACCATGAGATTTTGTAACTAACTTTGATTATGGATGCTTTGTTTCCTTGATTCTTTTGACATAAATTTTTATAATTGCTTTTGGCCTAGGGTTATTACTTGGCATATTGTTTCTCATACGTACCCACTAACATTATTTTTCATGCCATCTTTTGTAATACCATACACCATGAAATCACTTGGCAATTATCTTATATTCTCATCCATGTTTTGTTTTTCTTTTATTAAGCTGCTTTACACATTCCTTATTATCTTTGTTTTTAGTGGCACCGAAGAAGGCTAAGCATGCAGAAGCTTCAAGTTCCTTTGGTATATGCATCCAATCTTATGTTGACATAGCCAAGACTGCTTAGTTTGAATATTTCAGTATCCCAATCAGTTCTTTCTCAATATTCCAGATGGAAACTTATAGAACTAGGTGCTACCTTTGATTCAGCATATTGGTTGGGATAAGTTCATTGATCACAAGCCTAAAGTTTATCCCAACCTTGCTTATAATTTCATATATTCCTTCGAGTGCTATTTTAAGGGAGATAGTGATAATACTAGTATAGTAGGATTTAAACTTGGGAATAAAGGATATTCTATAACTTTCAAGTAGTTTTCTAAGCATTTAAGATTCTTACCAGATGCTTTAGTGGAGTTGTCTGATGCCTCTGCTGAGAAAAATTGGGAATGAATTCGAGACCCACTAAATCTTGGGCCATGGAGAGGAGGAAGATGTAGAGTTTATGCTTTAAGGGATCATGTGTTGATAATCATTCATCGATTTCTAACTAAAAGTGTTTATAATGGTCTGAATAATCTTAGTGCAGTGAATGCCTTGCAGAGTATGCTTCTTTGTTGTATGCTTAATGGTATCTTCATTAATGGTGCTTTGATTATAGCACAAAGGATCAAGGAGTTACAGAAGATGCCATCTAATATTCATGTCATCTTTATTGGTTGGATTGTTATGGTTTTAGCAAAAGCGGTTGCTCATCCCACTTTAGGCGATCCACTTGAGGGGGACATGCCATGCTTTGACAACGTCATGCTTAAAAAAATAATGATCATGCTACCTAAGCCACGTTACCATTGGACAGCACGAGAGAAGTATTTGAGGGAAAATGGTATCCATTTTAATGAGCATTTAGATGAGCCAAATGTAGACGAAGCCGCTCCAGTAGAGAATCCACCAACAACTTATCTAGTTTCCTCAAAATTTTGAACATGTTGAACTTGAATTTTAGAATATACAAATTAGAATATTTGCTTAGCAGTAGAACAAGTATGTTGTTTAGTAAATCTCTACCTAGTTTAACTTTCAACTTGATAAATATCTGTTAGTTTCTATCTTTTTGAGCATTTAAAGACCAATTTTGATCTTAAAAAAACAACCAATGCAATGAAAAATAAAGGAGTTTTATAACACTAGAACCTTCCTCATCACTCTTCGAAGCATAAAAGCAACTCAAGCAACTTAGAAAGTGATCTAGGTAAAATTTTCTGATTGAGCTTATAAAGAGACTATTTTCCTCCCCTTGTGAAAATTTTATCCTTTGTTAGCCAATTTAAGCCTAATAAGGTATGATAAATGTGTGCCATATGTTTATTCTTGTTACACTCATATATTAACCATATAGCCTAAAAAGCTTTTGTCTTTCCTTCTAGAATTGACCACTTTAGGAATGGATGGATTAATGGGAATTGGGTATCTTGATGGGTGTAGTACGACATTTTTTATTTTATTATCAATGGCTATTATTGAAGTCAAGTAAATAGTGAAATATTACCTTGTGATTATCCGTGTTATTATTGTATTGCCAACAAACAATGCTAGCGTAAAAAAAAAAAAAGAAATGACATATTGCAATAAAGCTATCATCTATGGCAAAAATCTTAAGAGAAAATCAATTATGACTTTTTTCTAAAAAAGAGCATAAGAGACTTTTAGAGTTTTAAATCGTGAAGGGCTGGGAAAGTTTGACTAAGTCCTTTATTGCTTAAGTTAATAGGATGAAAAGTTAGAATTATTAGTCTATTTTATCTTAGAGTGGTTATTCTTGTTGTTGATCTTTTATCCATTTTTTGATAATCAATACCTTAGCCCCATTACAACTTTAAAAGACCTAAGTGATTCTAAGTTTTGTTTTGAGTTGTTTAGCAGAGATGACCTTCAAGTTCCGGTGCTAAAGGAGAGGCCTATGGTGTCTATAGAGTTTCAAGTGTGAAACCATTTGTGTGCATATGTGTACATCCATTCTAAGCTTTATTATGTATTTGTATTGGTGTTTTGATTTGAAAAATTCTTAAAATATTTTAGTCTTACCCACACACACAAGGAAACTAACTCATACTATCTTATTTGAATTTATTCTAATTAGAAATTTTATTAAATGCTCTCGTTAATTATTAAGTTTAGTTTTGAAATGCATGATTCTGGATTTTAGTTTGATTATTTTGAGGAGTTGGATTGTTCTAATTTTCTTAGGGGCGATCAAAGTTTAAGTATAGGGTATTTGATAGTTGTGAATTATATGATATTTCTAGTATGATTTTATATATTTTATTAAGTTTATTTAGCTTTAATTTGGTTGAATTTTAGTTAAAATGATTAAATTTGTGTTTTAAACGCTAATTGTAAGTTATAGTGTTTTTTATGGCCAAATTAAAGGAAAAAGGACTTAATTGTAAGAAATGAAAAGTTCTAGGTCAAATTCATAATTTTGAGGAATTAAAGCCAGAAATTCTTACGTGCAATCCAGAGTTGTTTAACGCTACCGTGCATGAAGTTTTAAATGACTACGTATGAAGAAAAGTAGAAAAAATGAGCTAAAATTTAAGAATGTCAAAAGATGCAATGCAACCATGCATGGTCGTGCATTTGAAAGAAGGAAACCATGCATGGTCGTGCATTTGAAATAAGGAAACCATGCGTGGTCATGTAAGCCTAGTGAGTAGGAATGCACGGCAGTGCATCAATTAGAACTGCATTTTGCTTGGCCATGCAACAGAGTTTGACACTTTGACGAAACTTCTAATTTAAGTATAGTTCTTTTCCTATTCTAATTCAAGCAGTTTAGAAGGCCAGTATTCCTTATTTTTGGCTATAAATAATCGACAATAACACCATATCAGCATCATCAAGTAGGAGAATCACCAATAATAACTTATTTGCTTAGTTAATTCAGTTTTACGTTCTTCAATTTTTTCTATAGTTGTAAGGAATAAAACTCAGGAGCTGGAGAGTTTTCTTGGTTTTTCTATACAAGTTAATTAAAGGGAGCTTCTATAACTCTTTATTTTTTATTCTTCCTATTAGTTTAGCTTTAATTTTACTATGAATAGTGAGTAGTTTCTTTACTTTTGCTAAAGGTTCCTTAAAGCCTTAATTTGTATTTTGATGACGTGATTGAGCTTTAAATTCAATATTAGTTGATTATTTCTTGGTTCTAAATATATTTTTATCGTTGTTTGGGTTAAGACTATTTGCTTGTTTATTATTTTAATAACTAAAATTTGGCTTAGGCATTATCATTGATTTACATGTTCTTAGGTTAATTGTTATTGTATATGAATGATTATTTTCTAATTTTGAGATGGTTATGTATTGATAATATTGGCTAAGACTAAGAGAGGAGGAACTAAGAATAACTTGAAGTTGAAGTTTCTATAAAAGAATTCAACGAATATTTAGGAATATCAACTGGATTTTTACGCTAAGTGTTAAATTGTTCTTAAATGAGAATTTGACGCTTAAGAAAGATATTCTTAATCCCAGATATCAAGCTTTATTTTATCTGATTTTTCCATAATCACTAGTATTTCTACTAGATTTAATTCATTATAGTAGGAATTTAGGTGGATAGTCCTTTAGTGAAAGTTGTTTTAATATTGATTTTTCCTAAATTTGTTTACTTGTTTTCATTTAAAGATCTAGTTTATTTACAATTGTTTATTTTAATTAGTTGTTTTCAATTTAAGTTACGTTCCAAAAATCATAACCTCTGGGATTTTTCTTCTTTCTTTTACACACAAACCTTCATTTTAAAAATTCAACATTCTTTCGTACAAACACAGATTTTCCTTGGGTTCGATATTTTAGGATCATAAATATATTTATCTATATTACTAATCGATCTAATACACTTGCTAAACACCAGCCAAAAGTATACATGCACAATTGTGAATGATTTGGGTACAGCCGTGCATTTTTCAACTTTTCTATTTCTCAAGTCCATAAGGCTTATTGTATGGTTGTGAATTACTTGGGTATAATCATGAACCACAAACTATAAAAGTCTAGTTTTCCAATTTTTAAGAGAGAGCGATCGTTCGTTATAATTTTTCTTCCTAATTGGAGTTTTGATGATTTTTATTGAATATTTTTTCAAGTTCTTGTAACTAGTGAGGGTTTTTACATTAATTTAGAGTTTTTTCTTATTCGTTCTTCATTATAATTGTAGTTTAGTTATCTTTTTTAGGTTTTGAAGCTTGGAAAAGAGATTTTATAAAGAATTAGATTCTATAGATTCAATCAATGAGTATTTTGATTTATTTTTTTCCATTCTTTTATTGTTTTCTTTGATGGATAGTGAGTAGTTTCATTTATTATTAAGGGACATTGAATTCCCTCATACTTTCATGTTTTGACTTTATTTTTTTTATCGCATATATATGATATTAGTTGCTTTAAGATTCTTGAGTTTAATCTATATCGTGAATGTTATTTTAATTTAAGTTTTAATGTATCTGACAGGTGATTAAATCTTAAATTTGGATATATATATATATATATATATATATATATATATATATATATATATATATATATATATATATATATATATATATATATATATATATATATTGTTTATGTGTATTTATATGTTATAAGAAGAGGAATTTGTACATGACTACATGTTTTATTAGGTTTAGGTAATTTGGGTATTGAATAGATTAAGTTTAAGTGTTTTGAAAAAGGGATTTAATTGAGATCTAGGAATTTGATTAAGCTATGTTGATGCTAGTTATTAGGTTGTTCTAATTTAGAGAGCTTAGTAATTAGAAGGGTGTTTTGGTTTAGATACCTATTTTGAGTTAGGTTTTCCACAACTAATTTTTATTACTTTTGAGAGTCATTTACAAGAAAGGGAGGGGAGGACAGATTTCTTAACTATAGTTTTTATCAAGTGATTATTTGTATGATCTTAGTTTAGTGTTTTATTATTTATAATTTACCATTAATTTTATACTTTAATCAATTTAGGTTTTGTTTGGATAAAAGTAGAAACAATTCTAATATCAATAAATTTTGGGATATTCTTTAACACAAATTCCTTAATCAAAATATGGCTTCCTTTTTTTTTCCTTTGGTTGTATATCTGTGGGTCTATAAACTATACTCGCTATATTAATAACCGACCTAGTACATTTATAAGACACCGAGCAGGCTTGTCAAAGTATAAGGTCACTAGATTATGGCATTTATTCCAATCCATCCCTAGGATAATATCATAGTCCTTCAATTCAAGTACTGTGAAATGGAAGTCAAACTTTTAAACATGTATACTCCAAGTGCAGCAATTGCATTTATCTTAAGCTGTGGTCTTTTTTCCATCTACCATATTGACAGTTATAGGGGAAACCTTAGTGATTAGCAACCATAATTCCTTAACCAGCCTAGAATCCATAAAGTTATGGGTGCTTCTACTGTTAAATGAGTAGCATGATTATTTTACCTTGCATCTATCCTCTATTTTTAGGGTATTGCCACTTAGTCCCCCATTTACAGTATGAAGAGAAAGTTGGATTTGCTTTAGTTTTCTTCCACTCCATTTCCTAATGGTTCTTTAACTTCTTGCCAATATATTTTTTTTCTTCTACCTCTACTTCTTTAGAAGTCTATGTAGCCAACAACTTCTCATCACTGCATCTGTGCCTTAGGAAATACTTATCTTCTTATTTATAATGGCTTTTAAGATTTCTTCTCATATTAGGTGTTTGGTTGCTGCTTTGGAGCTTATGTTTGAGTGGAATTAGTGGTTTGGGGTTATATGGACTAATTTACGGGTTAAAGGTGTTGTAGGGTATGTTGTGAATGAAATTTTTAGGAGTTACTTTTAGTTTTGTGGCCTCGAGGTAGTTTTCTTAAAGTTTAGATTAAGCAATGGTTGTATAGAAGTTTTTGGGGCTAAATATCCTCACAACACATTTGATTTCCTTCTTTAATTTACTAATAAAGCTACTGACATAGTAGGGGTCAGTATGCTAAGGAAAGATTTTCTCCATTTTCAGTTTGAGTTCTTTAAATCTATCCTAGCAAGCCTCTATAATTGAGGTTTATTTCAATTTTTGGATTTTTTCCACCACATCTAGGTCTCCAGCTTCTCTAAACCTTGAGTGTAAGGCTTTAGAAAACTTTTTCCTAAGTTACCTCTTCCTTTTTCCTTCCCAATCAAAAAGAGACCCACTAGATCTACTTATCTATTAGCTTGTACCTCATAGATCTGAAAGTACTTCTTGCATTTACTAATCTAGGATGTAGTATCCCCCCTTCAAATATAGGCAAGTCACATTTAGGAATAATTTTTTTGAAATAAGTCCTTCCTAACCCTTCTAGTTTAGATCCTTCTTTATCTACTAGTCTAAGCAAAAATCTCTTTCTTACATTAGATATATCTTAGGTTGGAGCATGTGTTTGGATTTCTTTACCCCTTGCATTATTATTAGTAAGTGAGGAATGGTTGAATGGGAAAGCGAAGGTGGTATGGGTTGATGGGTTACCTTGGATAAGCTAATAAGCCGAGCCAAGTAAGCTACATACCTCTAATTCTTAAGATTGAGCTCTTCAAATTGGTCTACATACTTCATTTGATAAACCCTTAAGTTGTTCTGAACCTGTTGCATCTCTTAGAGTTGAGAATTAAGTGACCAAAACTTAGTTTCTAGCTTCTACAGGTAGTAGCCCCTAATTCTTCCATTTTGGAATCCAAGCTACATTAGTGCTCTTTAACCTCTTCCATTGAAGCTATAGGTTCTTCAGTAGCGCCTCCTTTTGCCTTCTTAGTTGCGGTATTCTTACTCTTATTCCTAGGGAATCATGGCTACTTTGATAATAGTTGTTAGGATTAAATCTTAACAATTTTTTTCAATGGATTTTTCTAAGTATTAACCTAAAAATGAAAAAAGAAATAGGAAAGAAGAAGAAAGAATATAGTAAGTCAAAAGAGAAATTTGAGAGAGAGAGAGAGAGAGAGAGAAGAGCAAAAAATGAGGAAGGAATATTCAAAAATCCATACTGTAATGATTGTTATCCCAAAAAGGTGTTACAGCTATATAGGGAGTAAAAGGTCGACAGTTGTGCAAAATGACAAAAACACATACAATCCATGCTCACTTTAGAATAAAAAATCTGGAATAAAAAATCTGAAAAACTACTAACTTAATCAACTATAAAAGAATTAATAGCCCAAAGTGTCAAATTTACCCTTCCTCTTATACTTAATAACTTAGTGCTAATATCTTTAGATCTTTATCTAAATTTGTGGTTTAGCTTGCTACTTAAGCACTTTGTTTAGTAAAATTCTTAATCTCTTTTTTAGAGTTTGATTTTATGATTAATGATGCAATATATTTATTTCTTGAAATTCTCATTTAATTATATTATGTTTTATGGCATCAGTTTATTAATACAAATTTTATGAGTTTGAGCTGATGACTTCCACGTGCAGAAGAATAAACTAAAAAAAGTATAAAGAAAGATAAGATATCTACAGAAAAGTTGCTCCAAAAGACAATCAAAAAGCAACAAGCTAAACTTGCAACACAAGAAAAAAAGGAGGCTATGTGAATGCCTTGTCTGCAGCCAAAGAGGTAAAGGCACTAGAAGAAGTAAGTGTCAATAATGAAGCCAAAATTGAATTGGCGAGTAGTCTAGTAAGGGAGGTTGAGGAGCATGAGAGTATTCAGTAAATTTTGTTTACTAAATTTTTCTTTACTGGTAGCTATGATATGTATTGAATTTTTTATTGAAACCTTGAGGATTTTTTGATATAAAATTTCCCTGCATATGCCTATTCTTTTTCTCTTCGATTTAGAATGATGAATCGTACATCTTAATAGCAGTTCTTCAGCTAGAAATTGATGAAGAGGTAACGAAAAATAATAAAAACTAGTATGGTATATCAGTTATGCTCTTAAAGTTTAATGGTTTGTGAGGACTTATCCTTGCTTTTAAGAGATGATAAATGTTATACCTGTCGACTTGGCATTTATTTTAATTGGTTCGAGAGATTAAGGTCGGAACAAAAAATGAAAGTCAAGCAATAAAAAATTTTGAGTTATAAATTGCTTTCAAACAATGAAGACATTGCTATAACCAAAACGAGAGTCTAGCAACTGGAAATTTGAGTTATAAATTGCTTCCCATTAAAAGCCTTCAAAATAATAAAGACACTATTACTACTAAAAGCAAGTACTACAACCATTCAATTGAGTGAATCCACATTATGATCTTGCTTTCAGCTCACTAAGCAAAAGACTACGACATAATAATCCTAAAAATTATAGTTATCCGAACCTATAAAATGCAAGATATATTTTCCATTTTTGCAATTAAATCAGTTGGTTAATTTAGAACTTATAATATACACATGTATTTTGTTGTGTTAGCTTATTTATTAGATCAACATCATGTTTTATTTTGCCAAAAAGGTATATGTACGTTGCACGAGTTACTGACCAGTATCATAAACAAATATAAATCTATAAAAAATAAGCACAAAAAGAACAGGAAATGTGTAGATCTAATCAGATATAAGCATTACTCCTCAAAGGCCATAGGAACCTGAAACCAAATATGCAAGATGGATTCAATAAGGGAAAATGAGTTTTTTTGCTCCTTTACTATTTAAAATGCAATGTTGTTGTCCTTATGCTTTAATTCTAAAGTTTTTTAGCCCTAAACTTCCAAAAATAGATTATATTTTTATCCCTTTTATGGACGAAAAACTGATGTGACAGTTTAAGTTAATGGCAACTAATAAGATTGTAACACGTTGAGGTGGAGTTATGGCAACCGCATGGCAAAAATGCAAAAAAACTCTTTCTCTTTCCTTGTCCTCTTCCTCCTCTTTTTCTTCTTAATTGATTTCCATGTCTTGTTTTCATGCTTTCCCCGTCATTTTGTTCAAACTCAAAGACAACACAGACTCCTCAAAAGTCAATACCTTTTCTTTCCTCAATCAACAGCCTCTCATCTCTCGATTCGATTCTCCATGTTGCCACTGTAAGAAATATAGCCTGATCTTATGGCCCATATTTTCTATAAGCCTTAACTATAGTTTAGAATTTTCTTAATTTAATAGCATGTTAAATCTTAATTATTAGTCTAGTACTTGATTGATGTACAACATTTATAATTAACATATATATAAACTAGTCTTCTCTCCACCCTAAAAAGTATGTAAATAAACTAAAATACAAAAAAGCACTTACTTGGCTATCTATCAAACTATTTGCTATATAAAGAGGGTTCAAGGAGAGAAATTATTTTACAAAGTTCATGACTGTTGAAAAGTCTCTCTACATCATGTCGAATTTCACTTAAGAAAAATGATTTATTCACTTCATCTATGTGGTCATTATCATATTCAAGATCTTAATGAGCATGAATGATTTATGTGCTGATATTTAAATATCAAGAATTAAAATTGACATGTAGTATTAGTGCACCAGGATTTTGAAATAATAATAATAATAATAATAATAATAATAATAATAATAATAATAATAATAATAATATTGATTTGATGATGGTAAAAATTAAGATGTTTATGGAAAATTATGACTTTAGGATTTTATATAAAAAATAATTTTTTTTGATAATTTTAAAAAAAATTACTATTATTCTCGCATGTTGTTTTGGCAAAATAAAGAAAATTGTTGTCTCTATATGCTTTTCTTTCTTTTTCTTTCTTCTAACCAAATGTTGAATGAGTAATGATAAGCATGATTTGTTTCAATTCTCTACGAAAGGCATAACACAGGTTTTTTTGGAATAGTTATTTATGAAAAATTATCATTTAATCCATAAATTTTTCACTATAAGAAAATGAAAAATTAGCAACAAAAATAAAATTATGTGGCTAAAATCGGTGAAATTTATCTACTTTAGCAATAAAAATAAAAAATTGTGGTCTTCCATTGCTAAAAGTGAAGGAAACTATTAACGTAAAAATTTTATGATGAAATTTAGCAACGAAATTTCATTTTGGTTGCTAAATGTTTACATTTTATTTTTGCTCTAGGTTAAATTTTCTCTACCCTTGTTCTCTCTCTATTTTCTTTCCAACAGATGTTCTTCTCCAAAGCCAAAACCTAGCTGCCACCTCTCCCCACCATCTACTCCGCTCCACCACTAAAGTGCCTCACCTAAACTCCCATGCACAAGCTAGATCTCGGTTAGAGAGACCACAAGATGCCATGCGTGAGATTCAGGTTCCATGAGCCATCACAACATCGATCAGTGTTGTTGGAATTGCAAAATCGTAAACCTTCACTGGCATTTTTTATTTTTGCATTCATTTCATCAAGCAATGATGCTATTTTTGACAGCGATGATGCTGATGTTACAATTATGAGTTCATCAACAACGATTCCGATGATTCTGATGACCTCATTCCCTTTCATTTCTGCTATTTTTCTATTTTATAGCTTTACCTTTTTTCTAGAATATTATGTTGATTTCGCATTTTGATTGATTATCTAGTTTTAGCAAATTATGATTCTTTTTCTTTTGCTTTTTTCATTTCCTAGTTGAGTCCATTGAAAAGATGTAGAGGAGGAATTTAAGCTCCTATATTTTCCATGTAGTTAATGTATGCACTCCTTGAGTTTGATTTTGATTTTTGTGACAAAATTGACGATGCTATTGTTATTTGCACCGAGCATTGCACAGAACCTCGAGTTGCTCAACTTTCATGTACTCCATTTCACGTTCTTTTATTTGCATATTGTTATTTTTTATGATTGAGATTGGAAAATTTTAAATGGATATATATTTAGTTTTTTTTTTATTTCTTTGGCAAAGGTATTAGTTCTTGGCCTCTGTATTTTAATGCTGTCTCCTTACTACAATTGGGAAATCCCTAATTTGTTTCTTATGGTTGCATCTTTGATTTTACATTTGATACCTCAAAACCATTTTGTTCATTTCTTCTGTGATCCATTTTCCTCTGAATCCTCTAATATTTAAGAGCAACTATTGCATGTTACTGCATTTTCTCTTAGCTTCACAATATTGCACGTTAACTATTTGATAAAAATCCTGAATGAACCATAGAGTTCCCACATCAATTTCTTCAATGCTAGAGCTACCGTTAATTGTTCATAACTGAATTTGATCCCTCAGTTGATAAGCTTAATATTTATATTATGCATCGTGTATCATCAAGAATCTCAAGAACCTTTTTTGTTGACAATTATCTCCAATAATGCTTCAAAGTAGCTTTCTTTCGCTTCCTGCTTTCTGAACACGATCCTCCAAAACTTCCAGCAGCAAGAATCCACCATTCTAGGCCTTTTCCTCAGATGAGGGGCTCTTGGCTTTGTTAGAGCCTTAAAGTTTATTACTGGATTCACTCCATTGCAGCCAAAGCCTTTTAATTCTATAATGGATATTGATCGGGCCCGAGAATTAATCTTGAGGACCTCGCTTCCATTTAGGACGAGGTAAAGTATCCAATTCCTTATTCCTTTCATGATAATATGATTTTTAGATAATAATTTGACATCGATAATTAACAGACTTATAGAATACAAAAAGAATTTTACGGAGAACTTTGAGTTATAGATTGATCCATCCTAACATCGCATCATATTGATCTACAAAAATGTTATTAGTTTTTCTTTTCTAGATAATGTTTTTCATTTCTTATGTTACGTTAAATGCTAAACCGTAGTTATGCTAGAAATTCTAGTTGAGAAAATACATGTTCATCAAATGTAGGAGCTCATTTGATCATTTTCGAGATTAAGTATGTTTCAATTTTCTACTGTTCTTATTTTATGTGTTCTTTACATTTTCATGTGGAATGCGTTGCTTCAGTTTTTTTCCATAAATTATATTACATATTATTTATGCGAATCACATAACTCACAATAAATTAATAATCCTTACAAATCATGCTAGACTGCTTTTATTTACTAATCTTATTTTATAAAATATAATTATATATCAAATCAATACAATATAATTGCACAATAAAAAATATTTTATTAAAATATAAAGTAAAGCCAGATAAATTACTTGTAAGTAATGACATATTCGAGAAAGTTCTAATTTTTTTTCAATAACCAGCTGAATTTTGAATGGCTTCAATGTGGAATTTCTGGTTAGGTTTACTTGCAATATAAGCAGATCGAGATTAGTGTAAATTTGAGTTTATAAATTTTAATTTTTTTTAAAAATTATATATACAATTAAAAAAAAGTTATGAATATAATGAATAGCGATAAATAGACATTGATGATATGAGTCTCAAAACTATTTGATGATTTAATAGCCATAAACGTCAAACATAACTTTTTCACTGACTTTGAGCAGGAAGAAAAGCCTACATATATATAATTCTCTCTCTTCATCATTCTTATTTCTTCAATTATTCTAAAAATTCTCTCTTCCTTCCATATGAAGTTTTTTTTTAATTTTTATTTGTATTTAATTTATATTCTTCTATAACAAAGATATCTAATACCTACAACTTGGAGAATTTCTAGGTAGGCTAAAGAATTATTTTTGGACCATCTTACTAATTTTTATTAATAGTTGAAAGTAGGCAATGGAGATGATTTCTTCCCCTGAAATGGACGCTGGAATTTTAATAACAAAGTGCTGGTTTTTATTTCCTTCTTATAATGATGTGTCTCATCATGGGATGGATGTGTCTCATGGCTTTCCTAGGCATTCTGATATCCCATCTATTACTACAATAAAATATTTTTATATTTATTTCTTTTTAATCCTTAATTGGCTTTTGCAAAATATGAACTTAGGATTACTAGACAATTTATTTCTTATGTTTGCTTAACAATTTTTTCACATTTTAGTTAGGCGATACTTCTTTAAGTGTTATACTAATGATCTTAGTTAGGCGACTTTGTTATCTATGCCTGTAACTTTTTGTGCTCATTTCCTTTAAGCTTTACGAATACCTTTTTATTTTTTTATCATAAGTAATATGTGGACTTTTGTACAGAAATGTGCTTGAAATAAGAGAATCAGAACATAAGGCGCACTTTCAAGCTGAAACACTAGGTATGCTTTAGATGAACATAGTCTAGAGTTAAGAGTTAAAGCTACTAATGAGGCTAAAGCTGCTTGCCAAGAAAGACTTTCTCTAGCTCAAACTGAAATAAATGAATTGAGGAACAGGCTAGATGCTTCTGAATGGTTGGTTTGTTGAAACCATTTTTATGAAAGTTGTATGCATAATTGGAACTTCTTATTCTCTACTTGAGATATTTAAATGGTCAAGCTGCCAAATTTCCATTAAAATACATTGAAAAATATCCTCTACCCTATATCTTCATTCTGTTTACTTATTTGTTTACTATGTCATTTTTGTTTTATGTGACCATTGTTATTATTGACTTGCCTTTTGTTTTCCCGAAATTTTGGATGTTGGTTGCTGGGTTATTGATTTGTATAGATATTGTAAATGTGAAGCACATTGTGTAATAGCTTTTCACTAGTTGTACACTTAAAGAAGTATCTAGTTTCAAAATAATCAATATTTAGCTATTGTTTATTGTTCCTCACACTTGTCATTGACTAAAACATCTCTAAAATTTCTTTAACTAATAGATGATTTGGTTGTTGCTATTGGCATTTATGTGATATTGTTTTTTATGTTTATAGAATATAAACAAATATCTAGAATCTACATGTATTATGTATAGGAAATGATAATTAAAAATTCGTAATAATTTTTAGCGATGGACGGCATCGTCATGAATTGTTTTTTATTGGTGGGTGAATTTAGCAATAGAAATTGTAATTTTCATTGCTAAATTGAGCAACAAAAATCAATTCCATTGCTAAAAATAGCAACAGTCAAATCTACAACCACTCTTTCCATTGCTTATTTGGATTAGCAATGGAAAATCAACAATTTCTGTTGCTAATTGAGTATTTTGTTGCAGTGTTTTGCTATGATGAATTATTTTTAAAAAGTTTTGATTTCTTATGTTTTTGTCATATTAATGATATTTTGGAACTATAATCAAAATTCAATTTTAATTTTATCTTATATATACATATACACACATGACAAAATGATTAAAATTAATTTTTCAGTAACCAATGTTGCCAAATAAATTTTGAATGTGTGGTCATATTATTTATGTATTTTATGAAATGCTATTATGAAAAAATTATTAGTTGATAGAAATTAAGGGCTTTACCTAAAGGTAAATCAATGTTCTATAACTAATAAACAAAAAGGAGAAAATTGACATACTCCTATCACATATATATTTTTATCCAAAGCTACTATATGTATTTGGTCAAATTTATTTTATCTTCTTTTAAAGTTTAAATGACATTCTAATAATGGTGATTATGTGTATTGAAACCGGTAACATATTTAATGTATGTGCTTCTTGTCTAAATTTATTAATTAGTGAGGATTTATATGTTTGCAATTATTAACATATATTATCAAGCTTCTTGTGTTGCCTTGTTCGCTAATGTAAATTTCTATGAATGAAGCAAACAAGTCACTTTCCATTAGGCACTTTGGATCTTGAATTGGCATTATTAGAGGATAAGCTTGCTAATCTTAATGATACTAATTCAAAGGTTGAAAAGGTATAACATAAATTGTGGGTAAGGTCAAATAGGTTACTTTTGAATTTTATTTGAATGACATTGCTAGCAACATTAAGTTTACTCTTCTTAGCACTAAAAATTAGAATGCTACATATTTTCTTAAATTTGTGGAAGATAAGTTCCATTTTGCTGATAAGGTACTTTTAGACACTTATGGCTGAACTCACAACTATGAAGTTTGATGGGTTAAAAAGTATGTATCAATATGTACTTAATATGACTAATATCATAGTATGACTTAAAACACTAGGTATGACTGTGAAGATTCCTTTTTAGTGCAATTTTTCATGAACTCACTTCATACTGAATATGGATTATTCCACATCAATTATAACACATTAGAGTATAAGTGAAATATTGATGAACTAACTGATTAGCTTATTCAGGAGGAGGTGAGATTAAAGAAACAAGGAGTTCATTTTATTAACCTAATGGTTCAAAGAGCTGGAAAAAAACTCGAACCAAAGGTTAAGAATTTAAAAAGAAAGAACTTGTTAAAGCTCCATAGGTTGTTGATGATGAAAGGAAGGGACAAAAGTTAAAAAAATGCCATTTTTGTAAGAAAGAAGGACATTATCAGAAAAATTGCCTAAAATGTAAGGCTTGTTTTAGAAAGGTATACATTATGTTTCTATATGCTTTAAATCAAACTTATCTAAAGTTCCTTATAATACTTGGTGGTTTCATTTCGGAGCCACTACTTTTAATTTCAATATTATGTAAGGATTTCTTACAGTCCAAACCATAAGCCCATCTAGCTTCTATTTATAAGGAACACATCACTTGGATTTAATGTACACTCTCTATTTACCTTTAATTTTTAGAAATTTAATTTCTATTTATAGACTTGATGCTAGTTGATATACTTTTAAGGTTGGACATGGTTATTTCAATTTGTATAAGTATAATTCCTTTATTGGTTATAAAATACTTATGGATGGTATATATAAATTGAAACTTGATGATGTTTTTTCTAATTCTTTATTTATTGTTAATCATAATGTTGGAATATAATGTAATTTGGTAAATGAACATTCTGCTTACTTGTGGCATAAAGGTGTGGATCATACATCCTAAGAAAGGTTAGAAAGATTACTAAAGAATTAGATTTTACCGAATCTTGGCTTATGTGTGGAATTCATTAAAGGAAAGCAAACCAAACATAGAACGAAATGAGCCATAAGAGGTGATCAACTTCTTAAAATAATGCAAACTGATATTTGTGGACCTTTTGGCATTTTATCCTTTTATGGAGAAAAATACTTCATCACCTTTATAGATGATTTTTCATGGTATGGCTATATTTATTTATCGCTTAATAAATATCAAGCTCTAAATGTCCTTGAGGTGTTTGTAAAGGAGGTTAAGAGGTGATTTTCATGGTATAAATATATCTATTTACTGTATGAAAAATTTCAAGCTAGAAATGCCCTTGAGGTTTGTAAGGGAGATTAAGAGGCAATTAAATAGAAAAGAGAAAATTATAAGATTTGATAGAGGTAGTGAGTATTATGGAAATTATGATGAATTTGTATAGTGTTCTGGTCCATTTGCTAAGTTCCTGGAAAGTCATGGCATATGTACATAGTATACTATGCCAAGCACACTACAATAAAATTGTGTGAAAGAAAGGAAAACATAAAATTAATTGATATGGTTAGGAGTATGATGAGTAATTCTTTTTAACCTAAAAGTTTATGGATGTATGCACTTAGAATTGCTATATATCTGTTAAATATAGCTCCTAGCAAGGCAGTTCCTAAAGCTTTTAGCACGAATTTATAATCTACATGAAAGAAAATTAGATTCTCGAACAATTAGTAATTATCTTTATTGGTTACCTAGAGAAATCCAAAGGATGTATGTTTTATTGTCCAAACCACAATTTTAAAATTGTTAAAATAACCAATGCCAAATTTTTAGAGAATGGTGAGGTTAGTAGAAGTGTTAAAAATCAAGTTGTGGATATTAATGACATAAGGGTTGATGTTTCATTACCCATAAATGTTCTTAAAGAAATGAATAGAAAATGGTGGAATGGCAAAGAAATGCTAGGTTCGTGTTTCTTAAGGAAGAAAGGGGAAATTTATAAAATTTTGGGAAAAATTATAGATGATTCTAAACCCCTTTAGTCTACCCTTATGTCCACCAAATCTAAGACTAAGATTCATCCATTTACTATTTGATCTAATGGCTTATTTTTTAAGCCATTTGTCATCATTTCATTGGTTCCTACACCTCTTTAGGCTATGCTACTACATGTAGGTGATTATGTCTCAAGTATAATGATATTTATGCCTTTAGATATTTAAAATATGGCAATTAAGCCCATTAATTAATTTAACCTTGATTTTTAACCCTTTTTTGAAACTGATGTTCTACTTGTTAGAATGCTTTAAAAATTTTCCCTATATGCAATAACATATGAAAAGGCATGTTTTTAAAATTTAGTCTCATTTTGATATTGTTTTGATATACTTCCAGCTTTAGAGACAAATTCAATCAGTCCGAAATCTAAAATTCTAAAGCTATTAAAAAATTATTTTTTACTTCCAATAGCTTATTTATACCATTTCTAATGGGATTATATGATCAAAATTGAGCCCGATCAAACTTTCGATCAACTCTTTTTACAGTACCAAATGAATTATTCTCTGTTTGATTTGGAGACCTATATGAGCTCAATTTCTTCCTTAAATGTACCACTAAACTCCATTTAACTCATATTATCTCACCTAATGGTTAAATTTCCAATAGGTCACCCATCCTTATAATTCTCTAGGCTAAGTATGTTTAACACTTAAGCATCTGTAAATTTTTCTATACTATGCTACTATAATTACTCTGATAACTTTCCTATAGCTACTGTGCATACTCTTCAATGTATTGTACATGTAAGATAAAATTTTATGGTGTTATATTTCTCCCCTACTAAATAAAAAATTCATCCTCGAAATTTATTTATATTGAATAGTTGAGGATATTGTTGTCTTATAGCTTCCTCTAGCTCCCAAGTTCCTTCTTCCATGTTATGGCATGTCTAGAGTATTTTGAAATGTGGAATTTTCTTGTTCCTCATCTTTCTAGTCTATCTGGCAAGAATTCTCACTAGTTCCTCATCACATGATAAGTCAGGCCGCAACTGAATTTCCTTTGGCATGACAACATGTGAGGGATCAGTTTGACACCTCCTAAACATGGATACATGAAATACATCATGAATCCTTTCTAATTTTGGTGGTAGCTTTAGTCTATAGGCCACAGGTCTAACCCACTATATTAATGTATATGGACTAATAAATATGGGATTAAGCTTGCCCTTTTTGCCAAATCTCAATTTTTTTCTCCATGGTGAAATCTTCAAGAATACTTTATCACCTACATTGAACTTTATATCTTTCTTTTTTAGGTTTGTATAAGATTTTTGTCTATCTATAGTCGCTTTTAGGTTATCTTTGATCAATTTCACTTTTTCCTCAGTTTCTTTAACCAAGTCTAGTCCCACCAATTTACTCTCACTTAACCTGATCCAACATAAAGGTGTTCTATATTTTCTTCCATATAATGCTTCAAATGGCGATATTTTGATGTTGGATTGATAACTATTATTATATATAAATTCTGGCAGTGAAAGATATTTCTCCCACTTGTTGTCAAATTTGAGTATACAACACCTCAACATATATTCTAAAATTTGTATCACTCGCTCGGGTTGTCCATCTATTTATGGGTGGAAGGCAATACTATAATCCTAATGAGTTCCCAATGCTTTTTGGAGTTTTTACCAAAATCTGGATGTAAACCAAGGCTCTCTATTTGAAATGAAGGAGATGGACACACTATGTAGCCTTACTATATCATTGATATAAAATTTCGTAAGTCTGGCTAATGAAAAATTTGTTGTCACTGGTATAAAGTGTGAAGACTTTGTTAATATATCAACTATCACCTAAATAGAGTCTTATTGCCTCATAGTGAGTGGCAATCCCAACATGACGTCTATAGTGACATGTTCCCATTTCCATTTTGGTACGGTGATGGGTTGCAATAGCCCAGAAGGAACTTGGTGTTTATCTTTTACTTGCTAACTTATTAAACATTTAGTCACAAAGTATGTTATCTCCTTTTCATCCTTGGCCACTAGTAGGTTGCTTTCAAATCTTGATACATCTTATTACTACCTAGATGCCTGGTGTATTTACTATTGTGTGCTTCTGACAAGATGTTCTTCTTCAATTATGCATGGTCTGGTGTATAAATTCTTTCCTTGTAATATAAACAGTCATCATGACCAAGGGAGAATTAGTTATCCTTCCCAGCTTATATTTGAGAAATAATAGAGGGTAATCGATCATATTGCCTTTGGATAGCTTTCACCTATTGTAACTAATCGGGTTTTAACTGCATTTTAGCTACAAGTGCACTATCTTGAGTTACATTCAACTTGACATTAATAACTCTCAAGGCTACTAAGTGTTTTCTTCTAAATGTATTAGCTACCACATTTGCTTTATCAGGTTGCTAATCGATTAAATAGTTATAATCCTTAATAAGCTCCAACCTATGTCTCTACCATAAGTTAAGTTCTTTCTGAGTAGGTACAAACTCTTATGATTGGTGTAGATATAACATTTTTCACCATACATATAATGCCTCTAAATCTTCAATGGTTGCTATCTCCAAATCATAGGTAGGATAGTTTCTTTTATGCATTTTAAGCTATCTGGAAGCATAAGCTACCCTATTGCCTTCTTGCATGAGTACACATCTTAGCTTATTTCTAGAAGCATCATTGTAAATAACATAAGGTTTACCTGAAGTGGGTTGTGTAAACACTAATGCTTCGGTCAACATGTTTTTTAGCTTTTCAGAACTCTCTTAACACCGATCAATCCACTTGAACTTGGTATTCTTCTGTAGTAGCTTGGTGAGCATAGTAGCTATTATGGAAAATCCTTTTACAAATCATCTATAATAACTAGAAAACCCTAGGAACCATTAACTTCAGTATGATTTTGGGTGGATTCAATTCCAGGATAGATTTAACCCTTTTAGGATCAACTTTAATCCCTTTTACTAAAACCATATGGTCAAGGAAAGTCACTTCATTCAACCAGAAGTCACACAAACTAAACTTTGCATATAACTTCTCATCTCTCATAGTATACAAAATAATTCTCAAGTGATCATCATGTTCTTCTGGAGTTTTTTAATACACCAGTATGTCATCGATGAATACCACCATGAACTAGTCTAAGTATGGGTGGAAGATTCAGTTTATCAAATCCATAAACACTTTTAGTGCATTAGTGAGGCCAAATGGCATAATTAGGAACTTATAATGTCCATATCAGGTGTGAAAAGTAGTCTTTAGCACATCTACTTCCCTAACTTGAAGTTGGTGGTAGCAAGATTTTAAATTAATTTTTGAAAATATAGTTGCACATTTCAGTTGATCGAACAAATCATCAATTTGAGGTAGAGGATACTTATTCTTTATGGTACCTTTATTCAGTTGTTTGTAGTCAATACACAATCTCAGTGAACCATCTTTCTTTTTTACAAATAATAGTAATGCTCCCCAAGGCGATACAATGGAGCAAATAAACCCTTTATCAAGTAATTCTTACAACTAGATCTTTAGTTCCTTCAGCTTTATAGGTGCCAAGCAGTAAGGAACTATAGAAATAGAAGCAATTTAAGGCACAACATCAATGGTGAACCTAACTTCCCTTTTTAGAGGCAACCTTGGTCAGTCATCAAGGAAGACATCGGGAAAATCTCGTACAGTGGGAACATCATTGATTTTCAATTTCTCTTCTTTAGTGTATGTTACATAAGCTAAATAAGCAAAACATCCTTTCCTGATGCACCTATATGTTGCAATAGCCGAAATGACATTTGATAAAAAATTGGATCTTTCACCCACAACTGTGCTCTGGGAGTTTTTAATATGATTCTCTTCAACCAACAATCAACTATCACTTGATGTTTTTAGAGCCATTTTATTCCCAAGATAACATCAAACTCGTGGAAAGGAAGTTCAATCAAGTTTACAAGGATGGTAGTTTGTTGTATTTGGATAGGGCAATCTCTATAAATTGTATTTACTACTACCTTATGCCCCAAAGGATTGCTTACTATGATATCCTATTCTAACTATGTTTAACTAAACCCTTCCATTGTGTAATATTGGTGCTAATATACGAATATGTCGATCTATGATCTATTAAAGCATGAATTGGAGCATCAAATAAGTAAAATTTACCTACAATGATGATAAGGGCATCCTAGGCTTCTCTTTCTCTCACTACATATGCATGGGTAGTTGGTCGTCTATCTACAAAAGAAGGCATCTATGCACTAGCTCTACTGGATGCAGCTCCATTGGGTCCACCTCTACCATAGCCTTTACGTGTTACAATGGCAAGTTTGCTGGTAGGTACAACTGATGAAGTTGCCTAGGCTCGTAGGCAATCTCTTTGTAGGGGTTATTTCAACCCGTATCTCAAGTGAACTCCAGTTAATCTCCAACATTCACCTGGATGATGGCATTTATAATGCTCACATTCAGGATTATTAAATTTACTAAGGCCTCATGGGGTACTAGCAATGGAGGCTATAGGCAGAGCAACTCCAATTGTAGACTTTTTGCTGGGTGCTGGAGCGCTGTGAAAGGTTATGAAGGAGTTGCAGAACTCATAGGTTTCTTACTAGATTTACTAGATGTTCCTGTAAAAGGTCTCCTTCTTTGTTGAGATCTGGCCCATCTATTGGCTTCTTCAGACTCAATCACTTTAATTTTTATGCCTGCTTTAACTAGAGCTCTCCTGTTAGTATATTTATGAGCTACTAGTGCCTTCCTAATGTTAGTGTGAAGTCCTCTCTCGAACAATTGGTAGATCTTTGCAGGTGGTATATTGTAGTCTTTCATATAAGCAATGAGTCTTTCAAAATCCCTATCATATTATTAGATTGTATGGGTACCCTGGCACAATAGCCAAAATGCTTCCTCCATAGCCCGCTTGTATTCTCTTGTAATGTATTTGTCTCTGAATTGTTGGATGAAGAAGTCCTATGTTAGCTATTCTGCTGGTGTATAACATCTCACTGTATCCCACCATATGTAAGCTGGGCCCTAAAACAAGGCGATCGCCCCCTCTAACATCTCTTATGGAGGACTGCGAGTGATTTCAAATAACCTTTTAATATTTTTCAGCCACTTTTCAACTTCTATGGTGGTTACTTATTCTCAGCCATAAAAATCTTCCACTTTTAGCTTCTTTAATTGTTCCAATATTTGCTTCCTAGATGGCTGAAGTGGCAGCTGTTGCTAGGGTTTTAGAGGAGCTAAGGCCTGTAATCTCTGATATAACAAGTTGGCCATTATATGCATAAAGTCTGGTGGTGCATATGGTGGAGGTGTATGCTGACTAGGCTAATGAGATTGGGTAGTAGGAATCGTCCCACTAACTACTAGACATGGACTGGTTGAGGCTCCGCTCTCAGTGTCACACTCTAGCTCAACTACTCATCTAGAATCGAGGGCCATAACGATCACTGAAATACACAAAAGGATAGGTAAGGTTTAATTTCAAATTCACTCATCCTTATATTGCATGTACATGTATCCATTCAATCATTCACTCACACTTATACATTTACTACAATCTTAGGATCACCTAAACTTGCTCTGATACCACAAAATTTGACACCCTACATTCATTCATAGTTCCTTATGTCATACAACATTATTAGTATTATCGTGAGGCTATATAATTACATTGCTTATTTTATACGACTAATCGATGGCCTAAATTAGCATTTCGTTTCCTACATCCACTTAATATTGCTAGGTTACTATTCATTTGGTATAAGTTTTGATAGCATGACGGGTTATAATTCATTTTACCCAAACTTCCAAATGATCAAAATCACACTCCAAAATAGCAACCTCCACCTCTAATCCTCCAATCACATACATAGCACTTCTAATATTAGCCTACCACACATTGGCATAACGCACATATCATATCACGTATCTCATCAAGTTCACTAATATTTAGAATTTATTTACATGCTATAATATGTACATCATGTCCATAATACATACTTCAAGTTATAACTACCCCAAACAATATATACTAAAAGTACATATTTCAAAAGCCTTCACATGTACATGCCACCTTGCCTTTCTGCATTTGTTTTCAATTTACCTATCCCTGTGCGCAGTCAAAACAAACCACGCACTAACTTTGTTGTCTAGTGGTGGATACAACTACACAAAATTTCATCTACTAAACTACTTTAAGTAAAATTACCATTTTACCCCTAATGTCATTTTTACTTAATTAACTTAAAATTTATTCTTTTATTATTTTAAGTCACCATTTAATTCTTCTTTTACTTCAATTGTTTATTTAATTCTACTTATTTCTCTGTATAGTGGAAAATTACCATTTGATCCCTAAAGTTTCTTTTTTATCACATTAACTCTAATCTTGACCATTTGTTCCTTTGACTTTTATTTCGTTCTCATATTAACTTATAAGTGGCAAATTACATTTTAGTTCCTAAATTTTTTCTTATTTACGATTTTGCCTTTTTTCACTTATTTGACTAATTTAACTCTTTTAATCATATTTTTAATGCTAAATTATCATTTTATCCCCATTTTCTAGTGTGATTATATTTTTGCCCTTTTTAACCCATTTAACTCCATTTTTCATCTTTTTCATTATTTTATTACATCTTTAATACCCGTTAGGCATAATTTACTATTTAGTCCTTAGTTTTTCACGAAATTAGAATTTGACCCCTGATGTGCTCAGTGAAAATTCTCGAACCGGATATGCAATGGGCTAGGGGGACCACTTGCCATGATTTTGCTACTCTACAATGAATGGGACGACCACTTGTTATGATCCTGCTACTCCACAATGTGTGGGTGCTGGCTATTCCATAATGTGTTCTATCGATTAATCTCATTGTGCTACTGTGGTACATGTGTCCCTATGGCTAGATAATTATATCATAGAGGATTATCCAATATACACTAAGGGAAATTATATATTTTAACTTATGTCATATTTTTATATCATTTTCCTAACTAACCACATTATGTCATAAATGCTACATGCCATTATAGTGTATAAACATGCTTAACAATTACACATTTATCTTATATACATACAATATCATATAAAAGTAATGAAAACATGCAATTTCAAAACCATTCACCATTGGGGCTCAATATGGATTCATAACTATAATGTAATTCTTTCTTCATTTACATGCCATATGTGTTTCTAATGTCATTTTAAACATTTATATGATAATACATATTCAATTCACCTTATAATTCCTAAGTGACCCCTAGTTACATCATTATGTTCAATTGTACGTTATCATGCATAATTGTTATTTTTAATTCTAACCAATTATATCACATTTTCTCTGTCTCCTATTATGTATTTCATTCTATATATGCCATAAATTATTAAATTAACTCACATTATTCCTTAATACCCAATTTGGCCTGCATTGTATTTCTTATTTCCAATTTGTTTTCTTCATTAATTCATTTTCAAATCATCTTAATTCATCATTCTATCATGTTATCTTGAATTATTTCACATTTCTACTCAAGTTCACCTAGTTACATAATATAAATTTTAGGTAAATTCCCAGAGAATAAATGAAATTAAGTGTAAATTATATCCATTAACCTTAATTTGGCTTGGAAATCACCTACTCTTATTTGCCTTTATCTTTCCCTTGAATTTCCTTTTTAGGCGAAATTTAGGAGGGAAAAATTATCAAGTTTATTTTATGAATTTAAATAAATAAAATCTACTAAACAACTCTATTAATCATGTTTTACAAGCCTATATCAAAATTCCCAACTAATTCTAAAAAAATCTCAAATAGTTACCTAATTAGGTTAATCTTTTCTCGCTAAAAATTCTCCACATCCAAGCTTTTCTTGCTTCAATTCAATATCTAGGATATGGATGATGATTTCTAGTGTGTATGGGTGAAATTAAAGGTTGAGATATGATGGGAGTAAGAAGAAATTAAGAGAAAATGGTGGAATCCAAGAAATGTTAGGTTCAAATTTCTCAAGGAAAAGGTAGGAAATTTATATAATTTTTAGTAGAATTATAGATGATTCTAGACCCTTTTAATCTGCCCTTAAGTCCAGCAAATCTAGGGCCAAGATTCCTTCATTTACTATTTGATCTAATAGTTTATTTTTAAGCCACTTGTCATTATTTCATTGATCCCTACACCTCTTTAGGCAATGTTACTTCATATAGGTGATTATGGCTCATTTATAATAACATTTGTGCCCTGATATTTAAAATATGGCAATTAAACCCATTAATTAATTTAACCTTGATTTTTGGCCTTTTTATGAAACCAATGTTCTACTTGTCAGAATGCTTTGAAATTTTTCCTTATGTGTACTAACATATGAAAAAGAAATTTTTACAAATTTTAGCTCATTCTGACATTGTTTTAGTATACTTCTAGCTACAGAGGTAAATCAGGCGGTCTAAAATCTAAAATTTTAAAATTGTTAGAAAAATTATTTTCCACTTCTAATAACTTATTTATGCTATTTCTATTGGGGCTATATGATCAGAATAATTTTTGGAGCTCTATAGAATATTTTTGAGCCTGATCAAACTTCGAATCAACCCTTTTTACAATACCGAGTTAATTGTTCTCTGTTTGATTCAGGGACCTATATGAGATCAATTTCTTCTCAAATTATATTAATAGACTCTATTTAACTTATATTATCTCACCTAATGGTTAACTACAGTTGCCCAATAGGTCATCCATCCTTAGATTTCCCTAAGCTGAGCACGTTTAACACTTAAGTATCTATAAATTTTTTTATACTATACTACTATAATTACTTTGATAACTATCCTAAAATTATTGTCCATACTCTACAATATATTATGCATGTCAGATGAAATTTTACGGTGTTACAAAAGGTTTTAAATGAGTTGGCTTAAATGGGTCTTTATGAATAGATGCCACTCAAATGGCAAAGTTCAAGGGTCTAAAGCAAGATTTGTTGCTAAAGGTTATACTAAAAAAGAAGGCATTGATTATAAAGAGATTTTTTCACTTGTCTAAAAGAAAGATTCATTGAGAATAATTTTAGCATTAGTGGCTCAATTTGATTTAAAGTTACATTAGATAGATGTGAAAACAACCTTTCTGAATAGGGATCTTGAGGAGGAAGTGTACATGGATCCACTTGAAGGTTTTTTAATTGGAGGTAAAGAAAGTATGGTGTGTAAATTGAAAAACTCAATATATGGACTTAAAAAACTTATAAGTAATGGTATATTATGTTCAATAAACTATTACTTCTTTTGGATTTGAAAAAAAATCATTGTTGATTAGTGAATTTATTTAAAGATTAATAGGAGCAAATTTATATTGCTAGTTCTATACGTTGATAATATTTTGATTGTTGCTAATGACTTGGGTTTGTTTCATAAGACTAAATAATTTTTTTCTAAGAGTTTTGATATGAAAGATATGCGAGAGGCGTCCTTTGTGATTAGAATTTCAATATTCCGTAAGAGAACCGAAGGTTTATTGGGATTGTCTCAGAAAGCCTATATTGTGAAAATTCTTAAGAAATTTAACATGAGAAAGTGCTTTAACAAGTGTAATCCATATTCAGAATAGATATTAATTTAGTCTTATGTAATGTCCAAAGAATGATTTGGAACGTAAAGAAATGGAAACAATTCCATATGCTTATGTTATAAGTAGTTTGATTTACCTACAAACCTGTACTATACCCGACATCAGTTTTAGAGATGATGGGTAGATATTTAAGTAATCCTAGTATTAATTATTGGAAAGCTACAAAGAAATTATTGAGATACCTTTAAAGAACAAGGATTACATGCTCACTTATAAGAGGTCTGATTATTTAAAAGTGATTGGATATTCAGATTCAAATTATGCTGGGTGTGTTAATAGTATAAAGTTAATGTTTAGTTATTTATTCCTATTAGCTGAATGAGAAATCTAATAAAAAAGTGCAAAATAACTTGTCATTGCTTCATCCACTATAGAAGTAAAACTTGTAGCTTTTTATGAGACTACAATTCATGCATTATGGCTATGAAACTATATTTTTTTAGATAGAGATTGTCAACACAATATGCAAGCTGCTAAAAATTTATTGTGATAATTCTACAATAATTTTGATATATGAAAGCGACATATACTCCAGAGCTGTAAAACATATACAATTAAAGTATTTAGTTGTTAAAGAGGAGATTCAAAAATAAAGAGTGTACATAAAACAAATAAGAATGGATCTTATTATTACAGGTCATCTTACTAAGGGTTTACAACCAAAGACATACAGAAAACATATGTTTAAGATGGGTTTTGGTCGTATTGATGATTGATAATGATGTTTGATGATGACATTTTGATACTCTTGTGCTTAACAATTATATGTTTTTAAATTTTATATTTCTTATTCATTATGTTTATATATATATATATATGATTGTTTAAATAAAAAATTTATTTGTATTTTCATAACAAGTATGTGGACTGAATGTTGTTTATATGTAACTCATGAGCCTAACATAATAAGTTCTCAATGTAGTGGTATATAAAATGGAGTACATGACTATATTGTGTATGACTGCTATAACCTACATTATGTGGTTTATTATGTTGAGCTTCTTGTGATGTTAACAGTTTATAAGATTTAATTTTTGATAGCCTTATGTTATACTATTAAATATAATGATGAAACATTTGGTCCAATGGGAGAATGTAAGAAATATGGCTTGGTGTTATAGCCTATATTTTTCATAAACCCATATAGTGTTTGGTTTAAGGTTTTCTTAATTTAATAGTATGTTAAATCTTGATTGTTAACCCAATCTACATGAATAATGATACTCGGGTGAATAATATTACTCGAAACCCATAAAAATTTATTTTTACCATTCGAATGTATAAATTATGACAAGTCCGATAGTGTAATTTAAGCTAAAATTAAGGTCAAATAGACCTTCAAAAGACAGAGTGAAAAAATTATACGGACCAAAAAAAAGGCTGACCAAACTTCGAGCAGCTTAAAGTATTTCACGGACTTTAGAAAATTATTTTGATTACATAAAGACATTATAAATAGTCCAAATGAATTTTCAAAAGTGAAAAATGAATTTTTAAACAACTTTGAAAAATTATATTTTGGATTGGTAATTTTTCCTTTAGGCTTAGAAAAGTATTAAAACGAACTTAGATTGATCCAAAATTTTAAACATAAACTAGTTAATATTTTCTATATGTTTGACCAATTTTTATGGAAACATATTAAGGAGAATACTAGGACCAATGGGATGGTGACAAATGGATGTAATTTCGGTTATTCGAGTTAAATGGTGACTCACTCACTCCTATGAGGTATTACTCACCCATGGGATAGTACTCACCTATAGGGTAGTACTCACCCATAAAATGGGAGTGAGATGAGTATGAATTAAAAAGGAAGTGACAAGTGGCATAATATGGACTTTTTGATTAAATAGTGACCAAGCAATCCTAACCATCCATGTGAGTGTATAAATAGCATAAAAATTAGATTTATTCTAGATTTCTTTAAGGAAATCACATTGGATCTTCTTCCCCCTAGAGACGTATGGTTCTCCCACTATTTTTTCCATTTTTTAACCTTTTTAATATGAAATTTCTTCTAGTTTCTACCCTAAATCACACCGCTAATTAGATATTTGACCTCTTCTTTATCTTATTCAAGTAATTAGAGAAGGGAAAAGTTTGGGAATTTGGAGGTTTTGAATTGGGGAAAAATCTCAAGTAAGTAAAATTTAATTTTTTTGATGGAAATTATAGAAAATAGTTAGAATAGATGATTTTGAGTTGTTTTATGTCAATATTAAAGAGAAAAACTCATGATTGTTCTCATGATGAATTTGGCCACATGGTCAAAAAGAAAAATGAAAAAAAGGGAAAAAGGAAGGTGGGAGGAGAATTAGATAGATTCAAGCATATTTGAGTTTAGTGGATATAAATATCATTTTATTTAATGCTAATTAGGTTATAAGTATTAAAATTGCATGAATTTGATGTATGAAAATTTAATTGATGATAGATTGATGGATTTAGATGAAAAATAAATTATTTAAAAGGATTATAAGGTAGAACACAAGTATATTAGTTCATATTCAATTTGGGTGACAATTATGAAGCTTAGGAAAATTTTGGTATTTGAGTGAATAAATTAATCACATGTTAAGAATATGATTAAATTAACTTAAGAAAAAGTATCAAATAATTAAATTAGAACAATTTTAATTGTAATACGATATTCAACCTTGATAAAGATTATGTAACTTAAGGCTTCTATATGTGAAGTGTTTTTAAACTTCATTTAAGAGTAGATAAGTGAAATTAAATGCTTAATAATAAGAATTTGTGAAGTTGAATTCATGAAAATATGATAAAAAAGGAAGATTAGAATTAACGCCTATTATGTAAGTATAAGAAATTAAAATTATATATGGAATTAATTTAATTAAAGGTTCGAATTATGTTAATTATACATGAAAAAATGCTTGAAATGAATTATAAAAATTAAACAAATTGGTATGTGTATGGTCCTATTAAGGCTGAATAGAAAAAAATATAATTATAATAAATTAATGTTAATTATGATGAATAAAAGATGGATATGCACAACTAAAGCCTTAAAGGCATCATGGGAACAATTTGTGACATAAAAAGATATGTGAATGGTTATATGCCTATGGTGGCTGAATAAGGACATATATGAAATAAGTGTACACAATGTGTATACAAAGTGTATGCAATGTGTATACAGTGAAACATGTGATAGAAAATGGAAATGATTTAAAAATAATGGTGAAATAACATAATGAATGGAACATTGATGTTGTTGAATAGTTAATAAAATATTATAATGATTGTGATATAAACAAATGATCTTGATGATGATAGTTTTGCCTTTAGTATCTAATAACGAATCTAAAGGTATGAAATACAATGGCTAGCCATAAGAACGTTCACCACGGTAGCAAGGCATAATGACTTGCATAAGTGAATCAAAGGTGGATTAACACCATAAATATAAGAGAAAAAGTAAGAAAATTGAGAAAAAAGAAAAAATGTAGTATGATGTGGTTGAAGCACCTTATATGTGGCCACCTCAACTTATTTTGGATTTATGGGGCCGATGTCCCACTTATCCAACTTGACAGTTTCATTTGCTTTGGAAACTACTAAGGGCAAACTAAAATAATAATAATATGATGAAAAATGGAAAAATGGTAAATAATGAGTAAAGATGTAAATTAAGTATTAAAATGGAAGAATTATGATAAAAATGGGTAATTAAGAATAAATATGTAAAGAAATTATGGGAAATGGCAATTATGTAAATAAACTTTAAAGTAAAGGCAAATATGCAATTTAAAGATAAATTGAAGATATAAGTGCATATAAAGGAAAATAAGTGGCAATTATATAATTAAAAGATGAAAAATGTAAAAATGTAATTAAATGATTAAATAGTGGCTAAAAACATAAATAAGTGGAAAAGCAGTGGCAAAAGTGTAAATAGGTGGCAAAAGCTAAATTATGAAAGGTAAATAGCAAAAAGGATAAAAATGTATAAAAATAAAGTTAACAGGGATGAAATGGTAAGTTATCATCACGAGAAGCAAATATAAGGACTAAACCATAAATTGAAGAATTAAAATGCAATAACTGGTATGAAAGGGGCCAAAGAGTAAAATCAATATAGAAAATGGTAAAAATGGGATAAAATAAAGACTAAAAAGGGACTTTTAGCATAATTAAGTAATTGAGAGGGATAAGAACAAGTGAATAGAAAATTGAGGAATAAAATAAAAGAAAATGAAAATGAAAATGTAAAAGAATGATAAGAATTATTTAAAAGGGAAAATGTAGGGGCAAAATGGTAAGTATGAAAAAATTGAGAATTTAGGGACTAAAGTGTAATTTTTAACAAATTTACAACCATTAAGGGTAATTATGTGAATTCGACTCATATTGGGAATGAAAGGAAAAAATTATGAAGTTAGAATGAAAATAAAGGAATTATGGTGATTAAATGTGTAATGTGGAAAAATTATTGAACATAAGAAATTAATAAGTGAAATAAAAGAATTTGAGTATAAAAGGAAATAGTAAATACAGTAAAAGACAACATATTTTATAGTAAGTAAAATGAAGTGTATGCTTAATAAATTAGAATTTAAGAATAAAAAGATGAAATTTGCAAAAAGAATGAATTTGAGAATAATGCTAAAAGTTGTTCAATTACGTGAGTTTATGTATAATATTTAATTATAGGTTAGAAACTAAAAATTGTTAGTATGAAAATAATAATAATAATAATAATAATAATAATAATAATAATAATAATAATAATGATTATAATATAGTTAAGCAAATGGATAATAATGGCAATAGAGATGTAAATAACCAACGAAATGATAATAATATAGATATTTAAGTAAATAAGTGGACAAATTAAAAATTTTTGATTTTAAGGAGATTTTGGAACATGTGTGTATAAAGTGAAATTCTATGTTATTGTATACAACACTAAGTAACTAGATTGCTTAGAGCGTGGTTTGTTTTCACTGCGCGTAAGGGTCAAACAAAAGCAGGAAAATTACTCAAATTGGGAATGTATATGAACTTGAAGGAATGATGGAAGATATTGCATTTGTAGCAACAAGTTAGAACATGAAATTATGTATTTAGTAATTAGAAGGATATGTGTATTATTTTGGATTATGGACATGTGCAATTACATTATGTATGTGAAACTTTTTATGGTAAGATTTGTATCAATAATTGATTGTGGTAATTAGTGATGTATATGTGAATGAACTGTGTGACTGGTGAATTATGATGGATTGGAGAAATTATGGATTTGAGGTATGAATTATTAGTAGTATTTTGTTTGAATTTGTAGGTGGGTAGGCATGATTTTATAGTCCTCATGCTGCCCAAAATTGTACTAAATGAATAGTAACAATTGATGCAAATATATTTATTTCAATTTTGTTAAGCACTAGGCAATAAATGGACTCATGCATCATATAAAAGATAATACGGTTTTAGCAATAGTGGCACTATTATGCTCGGAGCAATGTTTGGGTAATGGGTCTTACAAACTAGGTGGTCGATGATCACAAAAGGCTTGTCATCTTGTCTCTAGGTTTCACAATTATGGTTACTTTTTTAAAATTAAAAAAGAATTTAGTGGAAAATGAAAAAGATGAGATTTTGAGTGTACTTAAAAGAAATAAAGGGAGTTTTCCAAGGACTAAAAAGTTAATTTGCAAGGAAAATTTCTCTCTTTCTAGAATTAAAGGTTATTCATTTGCATCGCATGTTATTTTTTATTTTATTATTGAAATAGAGGCTTTTGATGAAAAAGAAGAATTTGTGAATTTGCAAAAAGAGAAGATTGGGAACTATGTGAAAAATGCACTTTCACTTGATGATTTCGAGTTTTGTAGGAGACAATTAGATATTCAATCATAAAAAATGATGATTTCTAGAAAATGATTGCCTTTCTCACAAATAAACACATCATAAATGAGGAATGCAAGAGAAGAAGACATGGAAACCAATGAAGAAGAAGAAGAAGAATACGAGGACATGTTACCATCTCAAAGCTGACATGTTACGATCTCATTGGCTATCATTCGCTCTATTTTCCACATTGATTTCCCATCCATAAAAGGGGTAAAATTAGTCCATTTTATGGAATTTAGGGTAAAAAATCTCCAAAACTAAAATATAGGAACAAATTGTTATATTTTGAATATTTCATGGATAAAAATATCCTTTTCCCATTCAATAAACAATAGTTAGAGCCTGGATATAGTGTCAAAAATGTGAAAAGAGATAGATTTATAAGAAAAGATTTTTTTTTACCTCTTTGTTTCTGATTTTGAAAACATAAGCCTCTAGACTTTAGAATTCCAAATCAAAATTTTAAAAGTTAATTAGAAGAGAAATACCCTGCAATATGAACTTTATTTATTAAGTAAATTTCAAAAATATATATTCAAAGAAAATCCATGCATAAATGAGTTTGGAGTCAAAAATTACAAGAGATTTGATAAAAAAAAATGTAGGGCTCCATATAGTTGGAGATTAGTAAGGAGAAGGTAATTTTTTTTAATAAGGAGAAGAGAAAACTACAAAGCCATAACTAATCTAGGGAAAATAACTTGTAATGCCCTCAGAATTTGGGTCGTTTGAATAGTATTTCTCGTGGATGAATAGTGACATCACGTGAATAGTAACACCCGAGACCTACAAAAATTCTTCTTCACCACTAGAAATTATAATTCATGACAAGTCTGATGGTATAATTTGAGATAAAATTGAAGTCATATAAGCCCTCAAAAGGCATAGTGAAAATTTTACCTGGCCTGTATTAAATTTGACCAAACTTTTACTTGCTACAAAAAAAATTATTCTGAACCTCATAAAATTATTTTTATTATGTGAAATCACTAGAAATAATTCCAACTAATATTTGAAAGTAAAAAATAAATTTTTAAACAACTTTGAATTTTTGGATTTTGAATCGGTGAATTTCACCTCTACACTTAGAAGTATATCGAAACAAAATTCGATTGATAAAAAGTTTTAAACATGTTATAATCAATATTTTTACATATTTCTAGACCTATTTTGCAAGTGATTTGTGAAGCCTCAGCTTAGACCCTTGTAGAATTATGCAAAATTAATGGGGATTATGGTTAAAGAAATGATTAATTAAATTAAATGATGAATTAAAGTTAAAGCTTATACAGGGATAAATTGGTAATTTTATTGTATATATTTTGTATGTGCTTAATTAAAGGGCTAACATAGGATATGGGTGTAATTGTAATTAAAGGAAGTAAAGTTGGGGGTTTAATTCTTAAAGAAGAGCTAATTATGGGGTAGATTTTGATAAAAGAGAAGAGTGAGGGGTTAAGTGGACTATGTCCTCCACTCACATTCTTTAAAAATCTCACGTGACAAGAGTATGTAAAGGGTGAGTTAGGGGAGAGTGATTTGGCCATTAGAAAAGGAAATATAGATCTCTATTTCTCTTTTTCTCTCTTTAAGATTAAAACTTATCTCTTTAGTTTCTTTAAGTTCTGCATTAGGGTTATTTGTAAAAGAGTTTAAAGCTAGATGCTAAGGTATTGGGTTCAACATTATGATTTAAACCTTTATCTTATTTATCTTTAATTTGATAATACTGCATGAAGGTTTTATAATTGAAGAAATTAAGAATGTGATGAACCTTGTAGAAGTAGATGCCAGTAAGAACAAAGGAAATGAAGTTTTGAAGGGGAGAAGGAGTTTTAGCTTCAGTATCAGGTATGGGAACCGTGATCTGATAATGAATTGCATGTGAGTATTTTTAACAAATTATGAGGAAATTATAATGAACTTAAGGAGATTTAGACTTTAATAATAAAATGGAAATTTAGATTACAAACGGTTTGCATGATATTAATTGTAGGAATGAATTAAAAGGATAATGTTGATAATATTAAGGTTAGCGAAATTCTACACTTTACGTGTAGAAAACAAAGGAAGTGTTTGAATAAAATGGTTTTAATTTCTTTAATAGATTAGGATTGATATTTTTGGTAATTGAAATAAAAGAATACATAGTTTTAAAAAGTACAGTACTAGAAATTTTAGCTAATAGAGAATTGAGATTGCCTGAAAATTTAAACTCAATGGAACTTAGAATTTGCATATCTTGGTTTGAGTTTGGCAGAGGTGGGATACTTGGCTTAAGGGAAAGCTTACTCTCCCGAGGTAGGAAAGCACTCACCCTAGTACATCACCCCTCACCTAAGTAAAATCACACTATTTCATACATAAAGAATAGAGAAAGCTTACTCATTCAAGGCATAAAGCCCTCACTCGAGGTACTCAAGCACTCACCCAAGTTGTATAAGCCCTCAACTGAATTCTAAAGCCCTCACCAGTGCTATAAATCCCTCGCCTAAGTTACATAAGCCCTCACCTAAGTATAGTATCCCTCACCCGAGGTAAAGCCTCCTAATTTGATAGATTTAAATCTTTGAATTATAGTAAAGACTCATTTTAATAGAGTAAGATTAAATTGGTTATGTAACAACATCTAAAGTTTAATACAAACATAAATTTCTTGATTAATTGGCATAATATTGTTTTGGCATGTAATTATATGGTTTTAGCTAAAATTAACAATATAGAATATTGAATTTGGCATCTTATGTAATTATATGAATGAATGATCAAGACCACATTATTAATCCATGAAAGAGCTCAATTATCTTGTTCACTTAAAGGCATGTAAATGGATAATTATTTGATTTTAAAATGGCATTGATAGAGTAATTAAGGATCTCTACATTGAATTAATAGTAAAAAGTTAGCTATACGGTGACACAAATTTTAAAAGGATTAGATTATCATATTGTAAAACTAATTTTTGATTTTAAAAGTACATGTTTATATATAGTAAACATATGAACAAGCTTAAGATATTTTCATTTGTAGTGGCTTAGCTATGTTTGTATGTTTACACTCTTTGATTGTCTTATATAGATATATAATTACAATGCTATATGCTTACAAACATTAATACATTATATGGGTTTATGTATATATGTATACATCTAGGATTGTACATTCTTGTATATAAAGGTACTAGTGCACTACTATTATATATGGAATAAGCTTAATAATCTGAAATGTACATGAACATAGTTATTGCCTGCAAACATAGTTTATTTGTGGATAGATAGACATGTCTATAGGGATATAGTTACTGCTGCTATAGTCAACACCCATTTGGGCCTATCATTTGTCTCTATTTGGGGACCATAGCTCGGCCCCATTTAGATCTATAGTTCAATATCTACGAATATCCATAGTGATTAATACCTCTGGGTATTCATATGTTTGATACCTATTGGAACCCATCATTCCTGTTATGCACTCTTAGAACTTAGGTAGGCAAATAAATTACAGCAAAGATCTCAAAAGTAAAATTACACATATCCTTTCAATAAATCCATATGTTTACTTCAAGTTGATATAGTTATTGAGTTTTATTTTAATTTTTACTTAAGCAATATGTTACTTTATTATTATTATTATTATTATTATTATTATTATTATTATTATTATTATTATTATTATTATTATTATTATTATTATTATTATTATTATTATTATTATTATTAAGAATGTTATATTATAATTTGATGCTTGTTGATTGTGTTTATTGATGAATGCTATGAGTAGTTTTTTATAATGAATTAATTCCCTACTAAGCTATATAGCTTAGCATGGGTTGTTTAATCCATTTAGATTTTACAGGTGGACTCTTGCCAAGGACTTAATTCTGCATCAAGTGGCTAACATAAATCTGTCAAAGAATCTTGATATAGGATGTTTTGTTTAACTTTTTGTATGCTTTTGTATTCAAGATAACATATATGATACAATGTATTTGATATGATAATTGCTAGTTGTAATAGGCTCATTTTTGAAATCAACAATATAGGTATGCATGTATGACTTGATAGTAATTTATGTTATATATGACTAGAATGGATAAATCGATATGATATATATATATATATATATTATGCATGGTGGTATCAAAAGCAATAATATATGATTAGACATAATACCATTTGCATAGATAATGTTAGATAAATGGATAATAACTTAATGCTATGATATTATTTGCATAAATATGTATGTGAATTATAGAATTAGATTATTTGCAAGAGGGTTTCACATGATTTGATTATTAAAACATGTAGCAAATGATGTGATGACAAATGGCTTAATATAAGCCCTTATATGAAATTGTGCTTGATTTAACCCTATACCATCATTTAAAGCATAAAAAGACAAAAAAGAGTTGTAGAAATTTCTCCAAAAATCATCCAAACTCCACCATCTTTTTCCTCCCCTAACATTGGTTGAATTCTTCACTCTTTTTTCCTCCATCATTTTTTTCTTCTAGCTCCAAATTCTTATCAAATTGCTAACCTAAATTTCACCTAAATTAAGTAAATACCATCTTCTCAATCTTAAATAAGGAATTAAACAAAAATAAGCTTGAAAGTGAAGGAATTAGTGAGAGAAAAACAATCAAGTAAGTGAAATCATATGTTTTGGTTAGAATTAATTGAGGAATTATATAATTTATCATTTTCATGTGATTTTGGATGATAAAGAGAAAAGGAAGGTGAAAGGATAAGAAAAGGAAAACTAAGAGAACAAAGGAGAATTAAGGTATGTAGATTCCTAAACTAACCTACTTCATGAAATTTAGGTTATGAAAATTAGGGTTTTTGTGTGTAAAGTATATTTAATTTCAAATTAATGGTAAATAGATGGAATTGGATGTTAAATAATGAATTTAGTAAAGGCAAATGCATGAAAGTATAATTAAATGTAGGAAAGTGGAATTAGGCCATATTATAAAACTTAGAGTTCTTGTATATAAGATGTATTTAAATTCAAATTAGTGGTAAATAAATGAAATTAAATGACAAATAATGAGAAAAAGTTAAGAAAACTTGTTTTTAAGGCATGAGAAAGAGTTGAGAAAACATGATGAGTTGACAAATAGTGCTAGATAAACTATAATAGCAAGTCATGAAAACTTGTAAAAGTGGACCAAAGGTATATCCACACTACAAATATGAGAAAGAGGTGAGAAAAGAAAGAGAGAAATGAGAAAATATGTAGCTTTAGATTTGAGGGGTCCACGTCCCGCATATCCAGTTTGAGGATTTCATTTTCATTAGAAACTACCAGGGGCAAAATTAATAATATGATGATTAAAGATTGAGAAAATTGATAAGTAATAAATAAAGAGGAAAAATAAGAGATAAAATGCAAAAAAAATTAATAAAATTAAAACCAAGGGTAAATGGTAAAAAAGATGGTGTAAAATATAATTAGAAGGATTAAAATGAGATTACGAATTAAACTTGGTAAGAAAAGGGCAAAATCAAGTGAAAAAGTTGTAAAAATAGGGACTAAATTATAACTTTGGTAAAAGAAGTGAATTTAAAGACTAAAATGAAAGAAAATGTAACTTAGGTGTTAAAAATGTAAAAGATTGAAAAGAGTTGTTTAAAAGAGAGAAACTAGGGGTAAAATGGTAATTATCATAAGAGATGGAACTTTAGGGACTAAAATGTAATTTTGATAAAAAGTAAGACCATTAGGTGTAAAAGTGTAAACTTTACTTAAAAAATATGCATGATAATGGAAATTGTGAAATTAGTGTAAAAAATAGGGAATTAGAATAATTCAAATATGTAATTAAAGAAAAATTAATGAAATTGAGAAATTATTAAAAGAAATCAATAATTGAAGTAAAATGAAGAAATATTAAATAAATTAAATAGGAAAAATAATTATATTGGGTTAAGTGTGAATTGAATGTTCAATTGAGTTGGAATCTACTAAATAATAACTAAAATTTGTTAGTTAGGTATCCAACATTGGGCTTTATGCTTAGCACATAGTTGTTTGATGCATGCAGAGACAGGTATTTGAACCTACGAGTACAAAGTGAATTGAAGAAGGAGGCATATTTTGGAGTAGTGTTATTCATCATTTTGTATGTATATTGTTTAAGATGGGATGTGTATATATAGACTTATGGTATATTTGTATCAAGGCATGTATATGTAATTAATGAACTTGGAGAATGAGATGCATAAGATGATATAAATGCATGTGTATTGATGTGTGATGGATGCCTTATGTTTATAGTGATTATAATGAGATATAGGAGTGCTTGTTTTGTCGCCTGAAGTATTAGAGTTAGAGGCTGAATATTGGGAGTGCATTTATGAACATTTGCAAGGGGATAGGTTTAAATTATAGCCATTATATTGCTAAAATTTTTACCAAATGAATAGCAACTTTTGACCAAATAAATAGTAAAATTACGACGGTAATCAAATTGGAAAGTAACGGACAATAAATTAGTAATTGGAAATGAACCTCCAAATTTTAAGGAAATGGAATTTGAATTAAATAGTGATATAATAGCGAAAATCCAATTAGTAACCCCATTTATTACTTGACAATATTTTGACCTAAAAAAGTATAGGGTATTACACAACTTCTATAACATCTCTTACTAATGAAAGGTGACAACAAGTAGGAGGAGAACAGTGAAATATATGAACATTCCATTCCTTTACCAAGAGAAGTTGCCACTAAATTGGCTTCTTTAAATAAATGAAACATATGAATATTCCATTCCTTCACCAAGAGAAGCTGGATCATATGAACAATATTAAAGTGTTAATTGAAGAGCATTATCTCTATTATGAACCAAAATTTGAACCACACTAAGATTGTCAACTTAGAGAATGACTTTCCACCAGCCTTTAGACCTATAAGCACACCAATCATTTTTGCCATTTCCTTTCATCATCATGAATAACCCCATCCACTGAAGCTTCACTAATGCAACTATGGATTGTACCATATATGTTCAATGTGACCTAATCAGCTGGAGGAGCATTCCATTTAATCATCTTCTTAGTTTTAATATTACTTTTTGGAAAAATACTCTTTAAAGTATTAAAGGCTTCACTAGAGCTATAAACACTATGAATAATAGTGCTCATCTTTACCTCAAGCTAGAAAAACTTATGGTTTACTAGTAGGTAAAACTGAATTGGGCAACCTAGTCAAAACCTATGGAGCATTTGAAAGAATTGCAAAGATTAAGAGTAAACCATTCCATAAAATCACATCCAAAGAAATTTTAAACTTGAGAAAGAAGGATTAATTTAATCCAAATTCTTCTAGTTTCCATATAGTCTCTATGGACACTAAGTTCTGAGGTAGCTTATGTTAGGAATACTTAATGAGGATAGTGTTGCTCATGAATAGATAGAGAACAAAAGAACTATAGCTTTCTCCGGGTTTTATGTTTTCAAAATGCCTTTTATATGCTCTCCTATAAGGTTTTTAATGTTTAAAATTGTCTTTTTAAAGCTATCCCTTTTTCTCTTAGTTGGCGAGGCAAAAAAACACGTTTAAAAAAATGACTTAGTGATGAATCATAGCCTTAACTAATGGGTCAAGGCCATGACTCACTCTGAGTCATACCTTAAAATGCATCCCACATATTCTCACTTGCTAGGCTGTGAGCGCATCATTGGCAGTGAGTTAAGGCCATGACTCGCCTCGAGTATCCTAAAAGAATATTTTTGTCCAGTTTTCAATCCCACCTTCGTCACTCCATTGACTCACGAGTCATAGCTATGAATAGTTTTTTCAATGTTTCTTGGCATTTTGTTGTAAAATAAGGATTAAACCCTTATTTAAGCATTTAATGCTCATGAATTGTTATTAATAAAAACCCAATATTTCACTTAAAAAAAACAAAAAACTCTCTCTCTTGAAGTTTACATATAAAATATAAAAAATAGAAAAACCCTGAAAAACTTCGTGTTTTTGAAATGAGAAATAAAGAAGATGAATAACAGAAAGAGAAACCCAAAAGTGCTAGATTTTTTTAATCTAGAGTCAACAATGCTGAGGTAATATCAAGGGGTTCTTAAATCTCTTCATCCAGTATAAATAGCCATATTTAATTGATTTTCCTTTGATTTAATTCTTTGATTTTTCTTATTAATAATTATTGAGTAATTGTTGTAATTAATTGTGATTTCATCCTATTTTTGGTCTATCTTTTGATTGGTATGATCATTTTTGTGTAAATATGTGATAAATTGAGTTTTGAGATTTCACTATTCATCATAATCCTCCTTGCTATATTTTCCATTTCTCATTATCTGATTTTCTTAATTTTGGATTTTTAGCTCTTAAGTTGATTTTTCTTTGTTTAAAAATGGATTTCAAGTGATTTTAGGAATGAATGATGCATCACCAATTTTTTTGCATCTTAGGTAAGATTTCATTATTCACCTCATTCTCCTTTACTGTATTCTTGCCTCTTCTATGGTGTGATTTTTTGTTCTTAAATTTCTCTTATAAATAATGTTTTTTATTCATAAAAATGAGTTTTAGCAAGGTTTTAGGCTTTTTCCATTCTTGATTTGCTTGAGTTGCATTTTTTATTAGATTGGAATGAAGATAGAGATGTTATAGTGGCAGGGCTGCATTTTTGGGTCGAGTCACGGCCTTTAGAGCATGACTTGCTAATGCATCATGGCAAGGCCTGTCCTTCTTTCCCTGCTCCGTGACTCACCTCCCTGCATCCCTTATATGATTTTGCATGTAATTCATTATTTGGCCACCTTTTGCTATTTCATGCATTTCATACTTCTTTGTTATATTTTCCTAAGTCCGCAAAAATAGGATCATGCATTTTGTTTGTTTTTATTTCATAATTTTCATATTATATTTATTTACTTTAATTCCCTAGTATGCATGTACTGCCTTTAGAATTTTGATTTAATAAATAGTACTTTTTAGGCTATGAATAGTAATTCGATAGATAATAGGGTGAATAGTGCCACCTAAGGCAATAGGACCTTTTGAAATTTATCTTAACCATTGGAAAGTACAATTTATGAAGAGTCCAATGAAATAATTTGAGATGAGATTTAGGTTAAATAGATCCCCAAAAGGCATAGAGAAAAAACACTCAACCCGTTATAGGGTTGATTGAAACTTTGACTAGCTTGAAAAAATTCTACGGACGTCAAAAAATTATTCTAATCACACAAAACTATTAGCAATAGTCCAAATAAATTTTTCAAATTGGAAAATAAATTTTTAGACAACTTTGAGAAATTAGGGTTTTAGAATGATAATTTTGCTTTCAGTCTTTGAAATGTATCAAAATGAACTCGGATTAACCCAAAATTTGAAAACATTTTTAATAATATTTAGACTAATTTTGAATGTTATTTAATGATTGAAGCATAGAGCCAATGAGAAAGTGACAAGTGGAGCATTATGGGCCACACCTTTAATAAGTTAGTTTGACCCTTATATTGAAGGGGGGAGGGGGTATCTAAAGGTTGAAGGAGGCGGATTTCTTTTGAGAAAACTAGCCTCCTCTCCATCTTTTTCCTCATCCATTTTCTTTCCATCATAATTCTAAGCTTTCACCTACATAAAATCCTATCCTTACCTTATTTTCTAATTTAGAGAAAGTTTAGATAGAGTTTTGGTGGAGAAAAGTCAAGGATGCCAAGTTGTGGAAAATTGACAAGTAAGTTAATTTAATGTTTTTTGATAGGAAATTGTAGAGAATTGTTAGAATAGTTAATTTTGAGTATTTATATGTTAAATTTGAAGACGAAAACTCATGAATTCTTCCTTGTATAATTTAGCCATAATGTGAAATTCAAGAGGGAGAAATTATCAAGGGAGGAAAAGGCAAGGAAATGAAAGATACTTTAAGAAATGTTGACAAGTTGTGTCTTAGAGTTTGGTAGTAGCTGGAAAGGTATCTTGTAAGAGTTGAATTTACCTAAAACAATAGTTATCAAGCAAGCATAAAGATGCCTCCATATGAAGCATTATATGGCAGAAAATGTAGAACCCCATTATGTTAGATAGAGCTCAGTGAAAGTAAGTTAGTGGGATTGGACTTAATCATAGAAATAGAGGAGAAAGTGAAATTGATTAAGGAGAACTTGAAAGCAGCAGTAGACAGATAAAAATCTTATGCTGATCTGAAAATGAAAGATATAGAATTCAATATAGGTGACAAAGTATTCTTAAAATTTTTTCCATGAAAGAAGATCATGAGATTTGGTAAGAAAGGTAAGCTTAGCACTAGATTCATGGGCCCATATGAGGCATAACAGTGGGTTAGGCTAGTACCTACATGTTGAAGCTACCACTTGAGTTAGAAATAATTCATTATGTATTCCATGCGTTGATGCTGAGGCAATACATGTCCGATCCCTCACATTTCATCACACAAAAGAAAGTCCAACTCCTAACATATTTATCATATGATGAATAACCCATAAGAATTCTTGTCAGAGAAGTATGACAATTAAGGAACAAGCTAGTTCCACTAGTTAAATTTCTCTGAACATGCCATAATGTCGAGGAGTTGACATAGGAACCAATGAGACTATGAAACAGCAGTATCCTCAATTATTAACTTTAGATAAATTTTGGAGATGAAATTTTAATTAATGGAGTAGAAATGTAGCATCATAAAAATTTTGATTACATAAATAGAACTTTTCAGGCTATAAATAGTAACTCAAAAGACACAGGGGTGAATAGTGCCACTCGAGGCCATCGGAACCAATAGAAATTTGTCTTCACCATTGGAAATTACAATTCATGATAAGTCTAATCATATAATTTGAGGTGAAATAGGTCCTCAAAAGACAGAGAAAAAAACACCCGACATTTATAGAATTGATTGAAACTTCAACCGATTTGAAAATATTCTACAGACCTCAAAAAATTATTCCAATCACACAAAAACATTAAAAATATTCCAAATTAATTTTTGAAAGTTAAAATAAAATTTTGGACAAATTTGAAAAATTAGGATTTCGAATCGATAATTTCGTATCAAATCTTCGAAATGTATCGAAACGAACTCGGATTGATCCAAAATTTTAAAAAATCCTTAAATAATATTTTTACATATTTTTAGACTAATTTTGGAAGTGATTTAACAATTAAAGCATATAACTAATGAGAAAGTGACAAGTGGCGCATTATGGACCACACCTAAGTTAGTTTGAACCTTATATTGAAGGGGGTTACATAAAGGCTAAAGGAGACAGATTTCTCTAGAGAAAACTAAACTCCTCTCTATCGTTTTCTTCTTTCATTTTCTTTCCACCATAATCCCAAGCTTTCACCTACACAAACTCCTACCCTAAATTTCATCTAGAATTTTCTTCTCACCTTATTTTCTACTTCAAACAAGTTTAGATAGAGTTTTGGTAGAGAAAATTGAAGGATAACAAGTTGTGGAAAATTTCCAAGTAAGTAAATTTAGGGTATTTTGGTAGGAAATTGTAGAGAATTGTTAGAATATTTAATTTTGAGTACTAATATGTTAAAATTGAAGATAAAAATTCATGAATTCTTCCTTGTATAATTCCATCATAAGGTAAAATTCAAAAGGTAAAAAAGAACAAGGGAGAAAAAAGCAAGGAAATGAAGGATTAAGTGATTTTAAATACTTTTAAGGTTAGTGGATACAAACTACACTTAATTTCATTGAGTTTCTTTTAAAAATTATAAGATTTTGCATTATGTAACTATAAAGACTTATGTAAAATGATAAAAAAAAACTTAAGATAAATTAGTAAATTAATGAACTAACATGAAATAAATGATAATTAGTGTAAAAGTAATTCAATACATAATGAATCCCTAAGTAGCCGAATGGTATACATTGGTATACAATGTGATATTTTGATGTTTAATTAAATATTTGACATGGAATGAGCATTAGAATCGTAAATGAACTTAGTAGGAGTAATAAAACAACAATTAATGTTTAAAGATAGTGTTTATTAAATGGTACATAATGGTGTATACTACTATACTAGTTGAATTTATATGTATATCATCATATGGAAGCTTAAAATAACCAAATAGACATCAAAGAAATGATAATGCATGAAAAAGCCTATTCTATGGTTGAAATTTAATGATGGCCAAATGGTATGCATGGTGGAAATGGAATGTTTTAATTATATTTTGATAATATTATATATGTATACCATGAATAGATGAGCTATTGTAACACTCTACATTCATTCATAATTTTCATATCCTGTACATAATCAATATACAGTCATCCATATAATATTCCCATGCACATATGCCAGTACTCATAATATTAATTATTTATAAAATAATAACCATAATTATTACATATAAGATACAAGATACAAATGGAACTACCTCAACTTATGCGGTCCCAACAACTTTATGTACATGCCTTATCAGTCTTCCTTCTTTACATCCCTAAATTTCTAGTTCCTGCATGCAGTCAACAAACCGCACGCTAAGCAACATTGTTTCCTAGTGGTGGCTACAACTACATAAAATTTCATCTAAATAAATTTATTTATTTTTATTTATATTCCGGTTGAATTGATTACTTTATTTGACTCATATCTATATAGTTATATTATTTGTATTACCACTTAATCCATGTCATTTATATACTCATTCATATTTTATTTTCTTTTCCTTTCTCTTCAGTTCCTTGATCTTTGGTACTATTATGGTTCCATATTTAATCCTTATACTTTTACTTAACTTCTTACAAGTTCCTATTTAGTCATTAATATAACTATCTTATTGACGTCGCTCCAATCTAATTTATAATTTTGTCTTGTTGCACATTTTTAATTATAATATTTAACTTCTGCAATTATATGAAATCTCTTTCTTCATTAATTGTTCATTACCTTAGTATTTTTAAATTTCTAAAATTTTTCATAACTCTTTTTTTCCTTGTGTTGCCTTATTTTCCTTTAACGTTTTAGATAATCTTTAAATTATTTTCAGTTCTAGTCTAATTAATCCTTTTATCGTCTTTTCTCTCATATTTAATATTTCCATTCAAGTTTTTTACTTTTTAACAGTTCTTTCATAAAACTTTCATTTCATTTCTTTCTGGTCCTCGACAAATTTCAATTCTATTCTTAATTTTCTTACTTTTTGATCAACTTACAAATTTATTTCATTTGTACTAAATTTACTCAAATTTCTCTTTTCGGCCCCTTTCGATCTAATTCTAATTTTAATTTCTATCAACCGATTTATTTTTTATTTTTTTATTATATTTTATACTTTATTTTACAATTAAGTTCTTCCATTATTCTTTTATACAAAATAAATCATGAATTTATTTTCTCATTTCGATTTTATTTCTTCAATTTTACTATTTGGCCTCAGAACTTGTAATTTATTCCGAATCAATGTTATTTAAATTCTAACCCCCTTTCTTTATTGAATTTCAGATTTAATCTTTCTTACTAAATTCTTACATAATTTTTACTTGAATGAAAAATTATAATTAAGCCCTTAAACTTTTATTCATCACATTCAACTTTATTTATTTTACACTTTTGATCTAATTTCCTTCATACGTATTTTTCTTTTATTAATCTCACTTATTTCTACACTTTGATGGAATGGTCCCTATAATTTCTTTTTGCTTTATTTGATGATAATTAACTTCAATTTTAACCAAATCGATTTCTTTTTATCTCTAATTCTATTTAATTGGCAAACTTTCATTTTGGTCCCTAGAATTTGACTTTTATTTTAATTTGACTAAATTGATCTCAATTTTAACTAATTAGACGTCCTTTGACTTTTAATTTAATTTAAGTACATAAATTACATTTTGACCCCTCTAAATTTTCTCATGATGGCAAATTACTGTTTAATCCATTAACTTATATTTGTTTATGATTTTACCCTTTTCACCCCTTTACTCATTTCAATTTCTTTAACCACTATATTAGTGGCGCAATTATAGTTTTGCCCCAGCTCTATCATATAATCACCTTTTTATCCTGTTTAAGTCTATTAACCACATTTTTCATTTTAATGCTCTTTTAATTTTCATGTATTACTTTCTTTTTGCACAAGTTACTTTTTGGTCTTTATTTTCTTACATAATTATAATTTTGCCCCTGTTAACTAATTTGTTATATTTTTCATTCGATTTCTAACCCAATTAACTATATGATATTCTTTTTACTTAATTAGCCTTCCAAATTCTCATTTTCTTACATAATTATTATTTTTCATCTTATTAAATTTTTACTAACATTTTTAATATACTTAATGCCATAATTATTTTTCTTTTTTGGTTTACATGAAAAATTACAATTTTTTATCCCTAGTTGTCACTAGTGGAAATCCTTGAACCGAATAAGCAGGATGAGGACTTTAGTGAAGCCAATGTGCTGGGGGCACCGTACAACACGAGGTATGATACTAGATTCTCCAGTATACCATATAATCTCAATACACTTGAGGGACTGAACAACTAGGGTATGATCCCGATTCTCTAATATACTCATATAATAAGCCGGCTAAATAATGTAATCACATTTCACATTACAATTTTAGTAAATTCATAGTAATACTGCGGTGTATATGCCCCTATGGCTAGCCATTATATCTTAGGGTCCTGGATTACCCACTGTACACTAAGGGCAATATAGATTCTCATACCGTATTTCATTTTTACACTATAATGTACTTTAATTACACTGTACTAATACCATTATGCCTTTGTTTGCCTTCATACAAGCTTGTCAACTATACATTCATCACACATGTGCTTAGTATCATTAGGACATAATTTAAATATGCCATTTCAAATACATATACCATTCGGACTCATGATAATATCATACATACATTATAATTTCTCCTTCATTCATATATTGATCATATTTTTATATTGATTTTAGTCATCAATATAATTAATTGAGCTTTATTTATATCAAAATTCTTAAGTTGTCTTTATTTCCACCATTATATCTACATGTACATAATTATATATATTATCTATTTTTGATTTTTATCGTTTTTATTACATTCTTCAAACTTTAAAGTACCTAAGTCTTATTAATTACATAGTTAAACATCACATTACATTCCACTAGCTTTAGGTACATAATTCAGCACTTATGCAATCCACCATTCTCAAATTGTTTTCTCCTCTTATTTGCATTCCTATTATGATCATTTATCACTTTAGTAAATTATATTGATTTATTTCATAATTTTCCTCAATTATACACTTGGTTACATAATGTTACATCATTATGTTTACATAAGCAAAATTAAGTTCATGCACTATTTCCAATTCTCATTTTTCCCCTTTACTCTTCTCATATATTAAAATATCTATTTCTTGTTAAATATGTCATTGCCCATCAAATTCAATCTAATTACATCTAGATACATTATTCGGCAACCTAAAGTATTATTGGTTTAAAATTCTTTTCTTCATTTATTTGTGATTATATTGAATTAATTCACCATTTTACATGATTATATTAATATATTTCTCATTTGTACTTAAAATTTCTCTAGTTACAAACCGCACGCTAAGCAATATTGTTGCCTAGTGGTGGATACAACTATACAAAATTTCATCTAAATAAATTTATTTATTTTTATTTATATTCTGGTTGAATTGATTTCTTTATTTGACTTATATCTATATAGTTATATTATTTGTATTACTACTTAATCCATGTCATTTATATACTTATACATATTTCTTTTCTTTTTCCTTTCTCTTCAGTTACATAATCTTTGGTACTGTTCCGGTTCCACATTTAATCCCTTTATACGAATATACTTTTACTTAACTACTTACAAGTTTCTATTTAGTCATTAATATAACTATCTTATTGACGTTTCTCCAATCCAATTTATAATTTTATCCTCTTGCACATTTTTAATTATAACAATTAACTTCCGCAATTATATGGAATCTCTTTCTTCGTTAATTGTTCATTACCTGAGTATTTTTAAATTTCTAAAACTTTTCATAACTCTTTCTTTCCTTGCGTTGCCTTATTTTCCTTTAACTTTTTAGATAATCTTTAAATTATTTTCAATTCCAGTCTAATTAATCATTTTGTCGTCTTTTCTCTCATATTTACTATTTTCATTCAAGTTCTTACTTTTTAACGGTTATTTTATGAAAATTTCATTTCAATTCTTTCTGGTCCTCAACAAATTTCAATTCTATCCTTAATTTTCATAGTTTTTGATCAACTTACAAATTTATTTCATTTGTACTAAATTTACTCAAATTCCTCTTTTCGACCCCATTCGGTCCAATTCTAATTTTAATTTTTATCAACCGATTTATCTTTAATTTCTTTATTATATTTTATACTTTATTTTACAATTAAGTTCTTCCCATTATACTTTTATACAAAATAAATTATGAATTTATTTTTCATTTCGATTTTATTTCTTTAATTTTACTATTTGGTCCCTGAACTTGTAATTTATTCTAAATCAATGTTATTTAAATTCTAACCCCTTTTCTTTATTGAATTTCATATTTAATCTTTTCTTAGTAAATTCTTACATAATTTTTTCTTTAATGAAAAATTATAATTACGCCCTTAAACTTTTATTCACCACATTTAACTTTATTTATTTTGCACTTTTGATCTAATTTCCTTCATACGTATTTTTCTTTAGTTAATCTCACTTATTTCTACACTTTGATGGAAAAGTTTAATTTGGTCCCTATAATTTATTTTTTCTTTATTTGATGATAATTAACTTCAATTTTGACCAAATCGATTTCTTTCTATCTCTAATTCTATTTAATTGGCAAACTTCCATTTCATTCCCTAAAATTTGACTTTTATTTTAATTTGATCAAACTGATCTCAATTTTAACTAATTGGACTTGCTTTGACTTTTAATTTAATTTAATTTAAGTGCATAAATTACATTTTGGTCCCTCTAAATTTTTTTAGGATGAAAAATTACAATTTAGTCCCTTAACTTATACTTGTTTACGGTTTTACCCTTTTCACTCTTTTACTCAATTCAATTTCTTTAACCATTATATTAAAGGCACAATTACAATTTTGCCCCAGCTCTATCACATAATCACCTTTTTTTTCCTTTTTAAGTCTATTAACCCCATTTTCCATTTTCATGCTCTTTTAATTTTCATGTATCACTTTCTTTTTGCACAATTTACTTTTTGGTCTTTATTTTCTTACATAATTATGGTTTTACCCCTGTGAACTAATTTATTATATTTTCCATTCGATTTCTAACCTAATTAACTATATGATATTCTTTTTACTTAATTAGCCTTCCAAATTCTCATTTTCTTATATAGTTATTATTTTTCATCTTATTAGATTCTTACTAACATTCATAACATACTTAATGCCACAATTATTTTTCTTTTTCAGTTTACATGAAAAATTATAATTTTTTACCCCTAGTTATCACTAGTGAAAATCCTTAAACCGGATAAGCGAGATGAGGACTTCAATGAAGCCAATGTGCTAGGGGGGACCGTACAACACAGGGTACAATACCAGATTCTCCAGTATACCATATTATCTCAATGCACTGGAGGGACCGTACAGCTAGGGTACGATACCGATTCTCCAGTATACTCGTATAATAAGCCGGCTAAACAATATAATCACATTTCACATTATAATTTCAGTAAATTCATAGTAATACCGTAGTGTATATGCCTCTATGGCTAGCCACTGTATCTTGTGTTCCTGGATTACCCAGTGTACACTAAGCGCAATATCAATTCTCATACCTTATTTCATTTTTACACTATAATTTACTTTGATTACACTGTGCTATTACCATTATGCCTTTGTTTGCCTTCATACAAGCTTGTCAACTATACATTCATCACACATGTGCTTAGTATCATCAGGACATAATTAAAACATGCCATTTCAAATATATATACCATTTGCCCTCATGATAATGTCATATATACATCATAATTCCTCCTTCATTCATATGTCGATCATATTTTTATATTGATTTTAGTCATCAATATAATTAATTGTGCTTCATTTATATCAAAATTCTTAAGTTGTATTCATTTCCACCATTATGTTTACATGTACATAATTACATATATTAGTTATTTTTCATTTTTATCATTTTTATTACATTCTTCATACTTTAAAATACTTAGGTCTTATTAATTACACAGTTAAACATCACATTCCATTCCATTAGCTTTAGGTATATAATTCGGCACTTATGTAAATCCACCATTCTCAAATTGTTTTCTCCTCTTATTTGCATTCCTATTACAATCATTTATCATTTTAGTAAATTATATTGATTTATTTCATAATTTTCCTCAATTATACACTTGGTTACCTAATGTTACATCATTATGTTTATATAAGCAAAATTATGTTCATACACTATTTCCAATTCTCAATATTCCCCTTTGCTCTTCTCATATATTAAAATATATATTTCTTGTTAAATATGTCTATAACCATCAATATCAGTCTAATTACATCTAGATACATTATTCAGCAACCTAAAGTAATATTGGTTCAAAATTGTTTTCTTCAAATATTTGTGATTATATTGCATTAATTCATCATTTTACATGATTATATTAATTTATTTCTCAATTGTACTTAAAATTTCTCTAGTTACATAATGTAAAATTTAAATAAATTTCAACAAAATAAATGAAATTAAGTGTTAATTGTATCCACTAACCTCTTGGTGGCATATAATCTCCCATTCTTTCCTTGTCCTTCCTTCCTCTTCCTAACTTTTCTCCTTTTCCTTGGATTTTCTTCCTTGGTTGAATTTTCATGATGGATTTTCTTTAATTTCTTTCTTCCTTTATGCAAAATAACCATATAAATACACTCTAATTCCTTAATTTATCTATTAAAATCCTTAAATCAATTAAAAACCTTGATTTCACATACCTTGAATATAGGATATAAACTTGAATCCTTAATTCCTCTCACTTCTATTGCTCAAAATGGGATTTAGGTGCTGCCATAATGTGCTAAGGGGCTGAAATTATGTAGGAAAGCTTGGAATTGAAGAGAAACTTAAAGAAAATTCAAGAAAGATTGAGAAGAAAGGGAGAAGAACGATTCGGCCAACAAGGAACCAAAAAGAAAGGTGAAGGGTGAAGAGAATTCTGGAATGTCTGAGTCTTTTAAGCCTATTTATACTTGAGTAAATGGGCTATGCTGGTTCAACCTATAGCATCCTTATGTCCACTGTACCAAATGTATAATGATCATATGTTACAATATACAGGCGATCACTAACCGACTAAGCTAAACAGTCTGATAAATTTTCTTTCTATATTACAAATACCATCACAAAGTATAACAACTCATCTAGTAACTATACTAAAAACAAAGTATAACATAAATACATTTTGCATATGATACCTTCTAGGTACATATATATACATGTCGTGCCTGAACTTGGTCTTTATTGTAGCATCAGTTTCCATCTTCTTATCCACTTTTTTCCTGCTTGTAGTCAACAAATTATGCGCTAAGCATCGAGATGCCCAGTGGTGGATACATATCCCAAACTTTCCAAAGAAAATATTATTCACACAAATACATACATACAATCATACGTACATACACACATGCATGCTTCTATGAGCATTCTTATAGTCATGCACAAATGCATTCAGTCACACAAACTATGCAATCATTTAGTCGCATACAATTATCGTACTCATTTTCATGCTTATTATTCAAACATTTATTATATTAACTTTCAGTTACAATTAATCTCTTTAATATTATTAACTAATATTATTAATACAGTTCATTTAATGCTCCCTATGCATGTTATAAATTTTGATTCTTAATATACTATTTTTACTTAAGCGTCACAATTTTACTTTTAATCCTTAACTTATCATACAATAGGGTTCATTTATAATTTATTTTTCAATTTACCTTCTATTCATTAACTTATAATTTAATTCATGCACTTTCATTAAAGTATAATGGTACTTTCTTTTATCATTTATCCTCATAAAATTTTTTCCAATTATTTTCAGAGCTGGCATTTTATTCTGATTACAGTTTACTATCAGTTGATTTGCTTTCATTTCAAATTTTTTATCTTACAGACACATAATTAATCAATTCTTATTTTAATATTTTTACATCAAATTGTTGTTTTAGTCCTCTAGGACTATAAAGGATCACTTTTAAACTTTTTATTCATTATCTTGTCATTCATATATACATTTCTGTTATTGTATTATTTTAACCATCAAATTTATTATTTGGGTAATTTATTATTCCTAGTCTTAACTATTCATTTTCTTTACTATCAGTTCTTTTCCATTTTCATTTCCATCCATATTGCACATTTATTCTTTCACATCATAATTACCGTTATGCCCCTAATACATTTCCATCAGAAATCTTCAGACCGGATATACGAGACTTAGATCTCACGACCCACAATAGAGTAGTACAATATGGGAATGATTTTGAAGAATCAATCCACCTCATATCAGATCAGTGCAGAGTAGACTAGACAGAACAAATACTATGGGTGATCACTACGATCCCACCATAGCAAACCAAGTCACCATGACTTGCACCGTGGCATAAGTGTCCCTATGGCTAGCCAATTATATCCTGAACTAGATTAAACCGCCATACTATTACTAAGGGCAACATTTTACTCATTTCAAAATCATTTTCATATAGTTGACACTTCAATTTGCTTTTTTTCAGAATACTATTCCTTCAGATATTTCTTTACATTTCAAAGTACTATTCATTCAGTTATGTTTTTTTAATTCAGAATGTTACTTAGTTAATATCATCTTTTCAATTCAGAATATTACTTAGTCAATCACTTTTTCAATACTTTATATACAATTTGTGAATTATTTTACAATAATTCACCATTTTCTTATCAATTTATGAATTTTTTCTTAATAATTCACTATAGTCATTTTACACATTAGACTTTTCGTCGTCTTTTCATTTCAGTACATTGGTCAGACAATCTTTCAATACCTTTTTCATAGTTTATGAATTTTATCATTACAGTTCACCATTTCTCATCAATTTATGAATTAACTTATATTAATTCCTCAATTTCATTTCCCTACCAAAAAATTTTATTATCATTGTTATATACATTATTAATTATCCCACCATAATTCAACAATTTTCTTTCAAAAATGTTTATATGTATTCTATAACAATTACTACTATTACATTGTCATATTTTCAATTTAGTCCATAATATCTTTATTTCATTACAAAAATACTTTTTTACACATTAACTATAAAATTGCCATTACTTTTCTTATTTTCACTTTCTAATCTATTAATTGGCATACAATTTACCAATTAATCCTTATTTTGACTTTTTTATGCAAATTGCATTTTAGTCCTTTAATTTTTCAGAGGTTCAATTTTCAGACTGTCGGTTGACTAATTTATCATTCTACCATTCTTCTTCATTTTCTTATCATTTTTACTTATTAAACCTATTATTTAGGAAAATTACTATCTTGCCTCTAGCCTTTTTAATTCTTTTTAATTAGTTCCTTTTTCACTTTTAGCTTTACTTTTAGTTTTTTTTTTTTTGCACTTTAACATATTCGTATGATTTTTCTTTTTTTTTACACTCAAGCTTCCTTGCAAGGGAAGAATTTATTATTTGTTCATAAATTTGCCCTTGAATTTATATTTTACATTTTACTTCAGTATACTTTAAAGGAATTATAATTTAATTCCTAACATAGTTAATTTACCATTTTGTCTCTTTTTTTTTACAATTTGTAACACCCTAATCCACTAACCATTGGTAATCATCAATCATCACATAGAGATCAGGCAGAAAAACTAATAATAATAATAAGACAGACCATAATTACATACCACAATAAATAATCAGCATATAAATAAATAATCATAACATAAGAGGCCTTTAAGTATCCTGAAATTCTCAAGGCAACTGCATCATGCCTAATCCTCTGGAGTTTATCCTGAAACCTATATGAATAAAGAAACCTGTGCTAAGCTATAAAGCTTAGTGGGGAACCACAATTATATGGATAATTCATAATAGTTATCATAAAATCAACACAACTTCATTATTGAAAAACATATAAACGTTCGATATTGATTATTAATATAGCACTTGGGAGGAGTGTTAAACCTTAACTAACTTTATTATTCTTACCAACTTAAAGAAATTCATGAACTCGTCTAGTTCTTTAAAATCTTTCATAAAATAATTAGTACATTAATTCTTTCCTTATTACTCTAACATCATACATTTGCTTCATAATCCTTTCATTATTAACTCCTGACATTGGTTACTAAGGAGGTAAGCTTCAATCATATACAATTTAGCATTTATTTAAAGCACAAGAAGTGTGTGACCAGTAACACATATAATAAATACTATTTAGCATAACTTACTTCTCATATATCATGCAATCATAAATATAGAATACCTTTATAGTTTATAAACTCTGTTCATATATATGTACTTCTTAACGTTATATTATCATAGCAACTAACTGTCACACAACATCACATTATATCATACACTGGCCTTTGCTTATGTCTGAATTATTGTTATGCACAAGCATGTGTAACATTGATATGTAGTGTTAAATTGGTCTTACATGCAATTACATAGAGAATGTCATTGCATATCACGAGTACCCGGGAAGGACCAATGGTCATATGTATAGATTTCATGATTATCAAAGCATATGAGACCCAATTGGGTATTTTATAACATAACTAGTTATTATTATAACATTGTATGCATTTCATCATAGCATGGCAAAGTGAATCTCGTGGGTATACATTCCAATAATTTACTTTCATAGAAATGGCTTATAGAAAAGGAATTATGATAAAGAAATATAATAAGCCACACATCATACTTCTATTATATAAGTAAAACAATCGATATATGAATTCCTTTAATTCAAGCTCTTTCTTAATCTTTAATCGTTTAAATGGTTTATAGCCAAAAGAAATCATAATAAGCAATGTAATAAGCCATTCATCATGCTTACGTAACATAAATGAGCCCATTAATGCATGTTTTACTTTATCTTGTATACATTTTATCATCTTTAATAGCCTGCCTAAGTACTAGTTCAAAAAGGTGGATAACGATAGCAATGGATACCCAAAGGTATCAAACTATAGATATCCGAAGGTATCAAACAATGGACCCAAAGGGGGTCAAGCAATGGTTCAAGCAAGGAACAAACTATAGACCCAAACAGGTCAAACGATGGTTCCATTAAGGAATAAGACCCAAACGGGGTCAACTATGGTAGCTGCGACTGTATCCCTATAGGCATGCCTATCTAATCCACAGCTGAACTAAGACCCGTAGGCTTAACTTTTTAAGACATCTTTGATTAACATATTCTTCTTTACTGAGCACATTATTTGGCTTAAAGCCACTTTTCATAGAAGAATGCATATCATTCCTTTCATCAAAGAATACATCAATTTTTGTTCAACATAGTTTTCTTTACTTAATACAACATATTTTCTTAATGCCATCATTCATATAAGAGTGCACATTATTCTCATCATGCTTCAAACATTGAGCACTAGGCTTCAATACACATGTAGGCTATCATATTATCATATATTTGCATCACTTTCTTTCATTCATATCGTGATGGTTTTAGGTTTAGATAAATAATAATATGTAATCTTTCATAACTAGCATTGCGCATGCCCTCATGTACATATGCATATATATATGTAGCTTAAATCATGAAAATACATGCTTTCATTAATTATATCAACTATACAACATATAGTACTTACATACCGCATGGATAGTTTTCGATGACGTACCTTGTTACTGCTTGCCATGAATAACTCTCTATTTTCATAATTATTCACATTGCGACGTAAATATATATAGCAACACTTAAGCATTTATGGTCTATATACTAAGATAAATGAGTTCTCTTACAACTTAAGGTTAATACATGTTCATATTCAATCACTTGATTCTCTTTTAGGGTTTATCAGATTATAGACAATAGGTTATACACCTTAACATTTTAAGATATATATATATATACTTCAATCGTCTTACTTGCATTTTCATCTTGTGACATTTTATGCTTATTTGAGGTATGTGTGATCATGTCATCTTAGTCGTTAATACACAACGGATGCTCTTGTGCTAATCATAATGTATTATAGGCATGAGCAAATCGGTGAGCAGGTTATTACACATTATAGCTAATTCTTAACTCTTCGTGTGACTTGGAGTATAACCATGCTTTTATGATTTCATAATTTAACATAAAATGCGATGTCCTACTTCTTTTAACTCGAACATGCAACCTTTCGACTATTCTTTTATTACCACTAGATTAAATCATAGCATTTTTGGATAGAACCATTCCTTGACCTAGTGCATACCTTATTTTGATTTTATAAAACACATTGTATAACATATCCTTTAAATTACTATATTGCCTCATGTTATTCTCAATTCAATGCTCATTAGGCCTTAACATACCTTTTTGCAACATAATTCATATTAACCTTGCCATACGAAAGCCCCTCTAATTTAGAGTTCAAGTGAACCATCATTACTTAACTTAATGTGCTTGATTATCATAAAACTTGTGGAGATTCCTTCTATTAAGTGATCATACTTTATGCACCTCATAGGTGTCTTTGGATAACTTATAGCTTAATTCATTCTTCTTCTTATTATTATAACATTGACGTCTTTTAAATTTTCATAATAATTCATGTTATATTTAGACCTTTCTAAAACGTATCTTTGTAGACTTTAGCATTAGAGAGACTTTCATAGTGTATTACTCCAATCAATTAACATATCAAACTTCACTTAATAGCCATTTATCCTCAATCTTACTTATTACTAGACAATTCATCTCAATTCTTGCTCTCTTAATAATTTTATGGACTACATAATATGGTGTTCCATATCTAGTTACATGGCTTAAATCTTAGGTGAGAATATACTGTGGAGGGGAGAAAACATGCTAGGTAGTGCCTTCAAGGAATGCAATGTATAAATGGTCATGCATTCTCAAAGAGAAAGAGTGAGTGGACGTGTATATCAAAGAGAAAATGCATGTCTGGCCGTGTATGAAGAAAAAGAACAAGACAAGTGGTCATGCATTCCTATGAATAAAAGCATAAGTGGCCCTGTGTAAGGAGAAGAGAGACATCATGTGGCCATGTGTGAGAAGAAGAAAAGCATCACGTGGCCATGTGTTTCCAAGGAGAAAAGCATCACGTGGCTATGTGTTTCCAAGGAGAAAAACATCACGTGGCTATGTATTTCCAAGGAGAAAAGCATCACGTGGCCATGTGTTTCCAAAGAGAAAACACATGTGTGGCCACACCTGGGGAAGAAGAAGATCACATATGGCTGTGTGTTATGAAGAATAAACACACATGGCCACGGATTAGGAAGAGCAAAATCATACGTGGCCGTGTGTTTACACAAGAAAGAGGGTGAGTGGCCACGCATTCTCAAGGAGAAAAGGGTGCGTGGCCACATGTGGAAAGGAAAGAAGAAAAACCAACATCCCGATCATGCATAACCTGAATTTAAACCCCAAATCTCACTTCCCCTCTTGTTTATATGATCATTTAAGGTTTCAAGCATACTATACTCATCAAAGCTTACTAGATTTATCCATTAAACTCATATCAAAATACACATACTAGAAAAAAAAGAGTTAAAAACCCTAAATCATTCACATGAACAGTACCAAAACTTAATTCCCGTACCTGGCCTTTGAAGCTTGAACTCTTTCAACATCCATTGATCTAGCTCACTCTCTCCTTCATTTCCTTCATGATGCTTAAATAACAAACCCTAATCTTCATCTTCTCCAAACTGTAACCAAAGAGAGAAAGAGCTAACTCCCTCAAATGTTGACCCCACATTCCAAAAACCCCAAGTGTTCCTTCTTCAAAAAGCTAAATACTAGGGTTCGTAGGATAAATATCTCCCAAAGAGAAATTTCCAAAATGCCCTTATACATTTTAACCCCTAACAACTTATTTTCTTAACATTCAACTCCAAAACTTCTTATTTAATTCAATTGCATCCTTCCTCACTATTTTCGCTACACTCCAATACACATGTGCATAATTACCAATATACCCTTAATGTGACTTAACTTCAATAATACCAAATAATCAAATTTTGCCTTATTAAACCTTAATCCTAATTAATTAACTATAATCCTGTTAAGGCCATGATTGGGTCCTTACACAATTACTAATTTATACGTAGACTACTTTATCAATTGTTAAGTATTATCACTATATATATTAGGGATTATGCTAACTTTATTATGGCCATGCCATTTACCAATTTTCATTCCCCTGTACTCATTTTTACCAACTATATAATTCACCCTTGTTTTAGACATGGACCCCATGGTATGCCTAAGCACATCTCCTAGTCCATTTTTTTATTTCTTAATTATAACTTGTGCATTTCATTTATACTTTACTGATGTTTTCATTTCTCTTACTATTTTAATCTATTCATTTATTTATTATTATTTTATTGTTTCTATTATTTTATTGTGACCCTTTTTGCATGCTTTTACACTTCCTTTGGTTTTCCCTTTTTACATGCATTTTACAACGTGACCACTGTGATCTTTTACATGCATTTTCTCTTTTTATTTATTTTTTTCTTGCTTTAATCACGAATCCAAATATATTACATATTAATTATTATAAATGTTTAGTTAATTCACATTAAATTATAAAATATACCCACATATGTCTATATATCTATATTATTCGATCACTTAATATTTTACTCTTAAATTATGTTCTTCACTCCTTTATCATTAATTAAGCTAAATTACACTTAAATTAACATGTCTACACAATTAATTTACCTTAAATCATCAAATATATCCAAGTATATCTAATCATTTTAATTATTCAAATCACCATTTTAACCTCTATTAACATATTTATAATTTTAATTTCAATTATCCATGCATAATACACACATTTATACATTATGCATACACTTAAATATATATTAAATCAATGGAAATTGAGGGATATGGTATTCACTTACCTTAAATTCTTATCCTTCTCATATAGATCTTCATTTCCAAGCTTAGATCCACAAAATAATCCTAAATTGGTCAAAACTTAAAGGATACAAAATCATCATTTTCTTTGTTCTAAAATTAAATCCAACATCATAAAGAAGCTCTACATACCTTAATCTATCTATAAAAACCCTTAGATCAAATTATAGAGCTTAATTTCTCTTACCTCAATTTTGAGACATAAGCTTTAAATCCTTGATTTAATCCATTTTTCCACTTCAAATAGAGTCTAGAGGATGCCATGAGTGGAAAGAAGGGCTAAACTTTGCTTGGGGGGCTTTGATTTGATGGAAACCATGGAAGAAGAATGAAGATGGAGTTTCTTAGAAATGAAACCCACAGCAAAGAGGAAGAATAAGAGAAAAATCTGCTCAATTCATATCTTAAATTCAGATTTTTTTCACCTTAAATAGGCCCTTCAAATGGGCTTAGGCATGGTCCAATTAATTGGGGCAATCCAATTCGTCCAAAGCCTAAGAATGCACTCTAAATTATTTCTCTCTCTTTCCAAGCTCAAATCCACTCAAAATCAATTTCATAATTCATAACATGCATAAACTATGTTGTACATAAAATTTTAACTCAATCAAAGTTTATTTCCAATTCAGTTTAATCATATCAGTCCGATTCAAAAATTATCGATATCATAAAAAATTACTTTTTCATCATCAAATAATTCTAAATATTATTTGAAGCCTAACTGAAAATTTTTACAAGTTTTGAAAATCATTTGCTATTTTTAATGCCTCAATCAAATTTACGGGTAATTGGTTATTATTTAAATCAAAATCATTATTTTTCTCTTACTTCTTGGGTTCAAACTTCCTTAAAAATAATTTCTAAATTCTTAAAATATATTCATTAGGCTTCATAAATATTTTCGGGTCAATTGGAGAATATTTTCCAGTCCGGTAGCCCGATTTTCTGTGTCACTGAAAAATTATTTTTCCTTTACCATATGATTCTACATCTCATTTACTATAAATCTGGAGATTTTTGTAATTCTTTAAGGTAATTTTCTATTTTTAAAGTCTTTAACAATCTTTCAGTTAACCCGAGCACTATTTAAACTAAACCTATAAAACTTACTTATTTTCGACTTTTGGGGATCTATTTGATCTCATTTTCACTCCAAATTTTAACCACAGACTCTGGTTGACATGCTCTTTTCAATGATCAAATAAAATATTTTTTGACTTCGGGAGATACTATTCACCTCGGTATTACTATTTACTATCGAAAAATACTATTTTCAACTAACTCGGTATTTGGGTCATTACACAACCAATATGGTTGGGCTATCTTTAGCGCAAATTGAATTTTTAAGCCCATTTTATGCCTTAAAATTAATTATCTCACTTTCCATGTTCAAATTAACTTATAATAAATGCATCATACTTAAAATAATAAATTAGGGCTCCATGTAAATTTTTAGCTCAGTCAGAGTCCGTTTTCAATCTGATTCACCAATGGTAGTCTGGTAAGCAAAATTTTGATATTACCAAAAAAATTATTTTTTTGTACCAATATATTCTACATATAATTTCTTGTAAAACTGGAAAGTTTGGTGATTTTTAGAGATCATTTACTATTATTTTTAAATTCTCACTAAAACCTTGATCGGCCTCTTTCCTCAGTTTCTAACCATTTTTATGAAACTAATGTTCCTGGTGTCAGAATGCTTCAAACTTTTACCTCATGTGCACTATAATATTCAAAAGTATGTGGTTAAAATTTCTGCCTAATCCAACATCGTTTCGATATACTTTTAATTTTGATGGTCTGAGTAGCCTATTTGAAATCCAAAATCCCAAAACTACTAGAACACTTATTTTTCACTTTCAATAGTGTATTTAAGTTAATAATAACATATTTATGCAATCAAAATAATCTTTATTCCATTAATCCTCCTGACCCCTTTGATCAAGCCAAAGAAAACCTTTTGACCCACTGTTGTGCTACCTCCCATTCTGATTTCCTGACCAAACACCCTTCTCCTCTTTGGACTCACCCTGAATTTTTTATCTCTTCACCTTTCAAGAAATCTAAAGATATAAACCCAACCAAAGCCACTCACCCTGGAATGTCTCCTGATGATTTTCGCCTAGCCCAACAAGAATGTACCAGTTAATCACCCAAAAGCTCATTGAGCCCACTAAATTTGATTGGGATTGTCAGGCCTTTTATGTTAATAAACATTCTGAACAAGTTCGAGGTTGAAAACATCTTGTGATTGATTATACCCTTCTTAACCCATTTCTGAAAGATAACAAATTTCCTTTACCCAATATCTCATCTCTTTTTCCATTTCTCCATAATGGCCACATCTTTTCAAAATTTGATCTCAAAGCAAGTTTTTGGCAACTAGGAATCATCCCTAAAGATCATCCTAAAACTACCTTCTGTATACTCAATTTCCATTATCAATGGTCGGTTATGCCCTTTGGACTTAAAACTGCTCCTTCCATTTTCCAGTAGGCCATGATTAAGATTTATGAGCCCTTAGTTCATAATTCTTTAATCTTTGATAAGGAGATAACTGTATCCAAGGTTGATGGGAGTAAGATGTATAGGCAGGAGTAAACGAAGGAAAAGATAAAGATGGTGGAGGATGAGATCAGGTGAGATCTTACTTGATGGTAGCAATTTCAACTTTAAGCTTTGTAACTTCAGTAGCTTTTTTGCTTGAATGTAGCATTATAAGTCTTTTCATAAGTCTTTTGAGCTATAAAAGCCATTAAGTACTTATCAGGTTCTGTAACTTGATTTTGGAGACACTGGAGCAGCTCATATGTAGTAGAGTGTTGATCAAAGATCTTAGAGTCTAAAGAGTCAAGTTTAGAAGAAATATGGTCAACTTTAATTTCAAGGCAATAGAGGACTTTATTCCGAGCCAAAGAGGTCTCAGTTTGCCAATTAAGCACAGCTTCAGCAGGAGTAACAGATCTTCTTTTCTCTCCTTATATCCCTTCCTATCAACAACTTATTCATACTTTTTTTACTTTAACATAATCATATGGTATCATGTTATCCCCCTCAAAGATGATCCTTGCTAAATAAGAAATTGATTTTCTAGGCATGCATTTTCTTAATGGTACCTATCAACCTCAACCCCACTTAGCCTCTGAAGGGGTCAGGAGAATTAATGGAATAAAGAGTATGTTGGGTGGTATATGGAATAAACTGTTGTTTGAAATTGGTTTAATTGGATATTGGTTAAACCAAAGAAATCCTTTTGACCCACTGTAGTGCTACCTACCATTCTGATTTCCTAACCAAAAACCCTTCTCCTCTTTGGATTCACCCTGAATTTTTTATCTCTTTACCTTTTCAAGAAATCTGAAGACATAAACCCAACCAAATCCACTCGCCTTGGAATGTCTCCTGATGATTTTACTTAGCCCAACAAGAATGTACCTAGTTAATGACCTAAAAGCTCATTGAGCCCACTAAGTCTGATTGGTCTTGTTAGGCCTTTTATGTTAACAAACATTCTGAACAAGTTCAAGGTTGAAAATGTCTTGTGATTGATTATACCCCTCTTAACCCATTTCTGAAAGAAAAACAAATTTCCTTTACCCAATATCTCATCTCTTTTTCCATTTCTCCATAATGCCCACATATTTTCAAATTTTGATCTCAAAGCTGGGTTTTGGCAACTAGGAATCATCCCTGATGATTGTCTTAAAACTGCCTTCTATATACCCAATTTCCATTATCAATGGATGGTTATGCCCTTTGGACTTAAAACTGCTCCTTCCATTTTCCAGCATGCCATGATTAAGATTTATGAGCCCTTAGTTCATAATTCTTTAATCTTTGATAAGGAGATAACTATATCCAAGGTTGATGGGAGTAAGATGTATAGGCAGGAGTAAACGGAGGAAAAGATAAAGATGGAGGAAAAGATAAAGATGGTGGAGGATGAGATCAGGTGAGATCTTACTTGATGGTAGAAATTTCAACTTTAAGCTTTGTAACTTCAGTAGATTTTTTGCTTGAATGTAGCATCATAAGTCTTTTCATAAGTCTTTTGAGCTATAAAAGCCATTAAGTACTTATCAGGTTCTGTAACTTGATTTTGGAGACACTGGAGCAGCTCATATGTAGCAGAGTGTTGATCAAAGATCTTAGAGTCTAAAGAGTCAACTTTAGAAGAAATATGGTCAACTTTAATTTCAAGGCAATAGAGGACTTTATTCCGAGCCAAAGAGGTCTCAGTTTGCCAATTAAGCACAGCTTCAGCAGGAGTAACAGATCTTCTTTTCTCTCCTTATATCCCTTCCTATCAACAACTTATTCATACTTTTTTTACTTTAACATAATCATATGGTATCATGTTATCCCCCCCCAAAGATGATCCTTGCTAAATAAGAAATTGATTTTCTAGGCATGCATTTTCTTAATGGTACCTATCAACCTCAACCCCACTTAGCCTCTAAAGGGGTCAGGAGAATTAATGGAATAAAGAGTATGTTGGGTGGTATATGGAAGAAACTGTTGTTTGAAATTGGTTTAATTGGATATTGGTTAAACCAAAGAAATCCTTTTGACCCACTGTAGTGCTACCTACCATTCTGATTTCCTAACCAAAAACCCTTCTCCTCTTTGGACTCACCTTGAATTTTTTATCTCTTTACCTTTTCAATAAATCTGAAGACATAAACCCAACCAAATCCACTCGCCTTGGAATGTCTCCTGATGATTTTGCCTAGCCCAACAAGAATGTACCCAGTTAATGACCTAAAAGCTCATTGAGCCCACTAAGTCTGATTGGTCTTGTTAGGCCTTTTATGTTAACAAACATTCTGAACAAGTTCAAGGTTGAAAACGTCTTGTGATTGATTATACCCCTCTTAACCCATTTCTGAAAGAAAAACAAATTTCCTTTACCCAATATCTCATCTCTTTTTCCATTTCTCTATAATGCCCACATATTTTCAAATTTTGATCTCAAAGCTGGGTTTTGGCAACTAGGAATCATCCCTGATGATCGTCTTAAAACTGCCTTCTATATACCCAATTTCCATTATCAATGGATGGTTATGCCCTTTGGACTTAAAACTACTCCTTTCATTTTCCAGCAGGCCATGATTAAGATTTATGAGCCCTTAGTTCATAATTCTTTAATCTACATTGATGATATCCTTCTTTTCTCTCCTGATATCCCTTCCCATCAACAACTTCTTCATACCTTTTTTACTTTAACTCAATCCCATGGTATCATGTTATCCCCTACAAAAATGATCCTTGCTAAACAAGAAATTGATTTTCTAGGCATGCATTTTCTTAATGGTACCTATCAACCTCAACCCCACTCAGCCTCTGAACTTTTCAAATTTCTTGATAGCCATTTATCCCTTAAATAGGTCCAATAGTTTTTGGAAATTGCCAATTATGTCTGCCAGTTCATTCCTCATTTTGCTTCTATTGCTAAATCACTTTATCAGCTGTTAAAGAAAGATGCTCCACCTTGGTCCTCTGTTCACACCCAAGCAGTCAAAAAGTTAAAAGTTGTGATGCAAAATTTGCCACCTCTTCATATTCCTTCTAAAGGAAAATGTCTTTTTCAGACTGATGCCAGTGATGAATGTTGAGGTGCTATTTTTCTTGAAGAAAAGGACAATGTTCATCATATTTGTGGTTATGCTAGTGGACAATTTAAAGTGTCTGAATGCCATTATCATTCTATCTTTAAAGAGACTCTAGTTGTCAAGTATGGGATTAAACACTTTGAATTTCATTTGATTAGACATCACTTTACTGTGATTATGGACTGTTCCTCTTTCCCAAGATACTTTCCTTCATGGGTAAGTCTGTACCACATCAGTAACTTCTTCTATGGGCAGAATGGTTCAGTAAATACGACTTTGATATTCAACATATAAAGGGTAAAAAGAACTTCCTTCCAGATTATCTTTCCCATTCTAAACCTCAACCTTTGGTTCCTCTTACAGTTCTTCCTCAGATCTTTTTTATGGATCATCTTCATCTTCATCCTAATCCCAGAAAGAATGTTAGTCCTCTTCACTATTGTCCTACTACCGAAAAAAAGTTTTCTCCTCCAAATTGTCCCCTCACTGATCCTACCACACTTAAGCTTTTTGCTACCCGACATTTGTTTCATTATCTTCACTTGTTTTCCATTAAACGCCAAATTCCTCCCTATGAAAACTTCTTTTAAATAGATCAACCCCGGTCTATTATGTTTTAGTTCAATCAGTCCTCTCCCATATATCCATAAGAAATATGGTTCCTTTAGTGTTTGTCTGCTTTATATACTCATGCAATCTTGTTCCCTCTTATCCAAATTTGTGAGATTCTGACTATATCCAACAATCATGATTCTCTGCAATGGCAATTTCTGGAATGGTATGTTCCTCTCTCTTGGTGGAGACATGAATTCCTCAAAAGGATTTAAGATCTTAATCTTTAGAAGAAGTTTCCTAATGAAGCTCACTGGTACTCAGTCATCTACTTCTTCACTAGGCCATACATTCTAAATCCAACTCAGAATTCTATGTGGACTCAACCTCAAGCATTCCACTGGCGTACTTTCCATTTTCCTAATCCTTTGTCAAAACCATACATTAAGAATGCTCTTTATCTCTCTCTTTATGAGCTCAATAACATTAATTCGGCTACTATTCATTAACCTGTGTTAGATACTATTGAGTCATCTTTTCATCCTAATTATTTAGACTCTTCATTCCAAGATTCCTAAGACCCATATGCTTCTTTAAGTCTTTTTGATAACGACTTCCATGAACCTGATAACCCCAGCACTTAAGATTATTTGGCAGCATTCGAGCAGCAGGTTAAAGCAGACCTTGACAAAGAAAAACCAAAAGGAAAAGAAAAAGTTGATTGGCCTCTTTCACCAGACATATCTGATCCAGAAGATATGAATCTTTCTCCATCTTACGAGCCAATTCATTCTAGCCATAAAGATTAATGCAGATGATCCCCATTATGATCCCCATTTGTTTAATGCAGATGATCCTCATTATGTGTTTAGTGAGCTATAAAAGAGATTCCTCATTATCTGTATAATTATTATTTGCTTTAATGTGTTGTGATGTAAGCAATGATGTTAGCTTCCACTTAGCTGCATCTATCTAAGCATAGTTTGTAAGCCTTCTAAGGCATAAACTTTCTACTTCTCTCTCTTGTAATATTCAATTGTGCAATAAAAATATGTTTGCTCAAAATTTCTCTTTCTTAACATTCTATATTCTTAAACAATCTTTCATAGGATCCTGTAATCAATCTCAAGATCTATAGGTTGTTAGGAAACCTAAAAGGATAGTCCCTAGTTAAGGCCAAGAGTGAGTGCCATGTTTTGGACAATCATAATTGGTTTCTAACAGAGCTATAGTCCCTTAATAATTTCTTTATGAAGAAATAAACTTTAATCTACATTGATGTTATCCTTCTTTTCTCTCCTGATATCCCTTCCAATTAACAACTTCTGCACATTAGATTGTCAACTGAGGTGTTGATTACTTAATGTGATCCCTCAACATATTCTGAAGGCATAGATCATTCCATGTGGTCATTCAACATATTTTAGATCATTAGAGTTATCATCCGGCATATCCGGCTTGAGGGTTTCCATTAGTTATTACTAAGAAAAATATGTAATTAAGTAAACAAATGAGGACTAAAAATGTATTAAGTACAAAAAAAATGCTAAATGTGAAAATAAAGGGTAAATATTATAAAAAAATATAGATAAGTGATTGGTAGGGATAATTATGCAATTAAGCAGAAAAATAAAGGTATAAATGTAAATTAATGCTAAAAATATAGTTAAGAGGGGTAAAATGGTAAAAAGGATGAAAATGTAAGAAAATAAAATTAATAAGGACTAAACTATAATTTACCATTACATAAAGGACTAAATTATATATAGAGGGGTGAAAATGAAATAAAAGATATAAAAGGGTAAAAGATAAATTAGTATTGAATAAGGGTATCCTGAGATGTTGTCTCATGCTTTTTATGGTTCAAGGCTTGGTGAATCAGGTTGAATCCCTTAACTATTGTGAAGTGGCCAGCCTTCATGAGTTGATGAATCTTTCATCTGAGCTTGGAACCTAAAAGTGAGTGGTCGAGACCCAAATTGGATAGCGAGGGTTCGGCAAATATCACAATGGCAACTTTGTTCGCGACCCATGAGATTTTTCTCCAAAAGTACCTGTGGTTAATTTAATATAAGTGGGTTTAAGATTAAGAAATTTTATCTCTTTTTAAAATAGTTGCATTAAAACTATGCTAAAGGCTTATAATAGGTTAGGCATCCCTCCTTTTAACCTTAGTGCATTCCTGAAGCACGACCCTACATTCACTTAATGTGATCAAGTGATTAGAGATAATCACCAGCCTAAGCCTCGTACCTTTAAGTATAACAAATGATGACTTGAATAGTCACTATGCTCAAAATGAGGTAAACCCATTGGCAAAGATCATGGTTACTTTGCCCTAAAGCTGTATTACCCAACTAAAAGCTCTTATAATAGCCATAGACGCTTCCACTAGGTAACATACTCCATAATACATTACGTATGATGTGGGCCTTTATGTATTGAATGGATCTATTCAAATTCAGTTACTATTCATTAAGGACCATCATGCCCCAGTAGACCCGTTTTAATTTAATTGGATTATTTAAATACATAATGGCCAAAATTCTTTTGCATATTATAGACACTAAATCCTGATGTGGCTTTTGATCAGGGTTGGCTAATACTACAACAACCTGAATTAATGACGAAAATTAGTGACGACATATTTTTCATCTCTAATTAGCGACTATTTTTTATTTTAGTCATGAAAATGTATTGGTTATAAGTTTAGCAACGAAAAATTTAAAATAGTTGCTAAATTTGGAGGCAAAGAATGGTGCCATTTTTTACGACAAAATTAGCAATGACTTTTTTGTCGCTAAAAATGTTTTTTTTTTAATTTAGGAAATTAATTTCCTAAAAAATAGCAAGAAAATATAGTCACTAATTGGAGTGAAATTTTAGCAATGGATAATGTTTGTTGGTAAATTTGGCATAAATCTTAGCGCAAACATTAGCGACAAATTTAATGATGAAAATATCGGTCAATAAAGGATGTTTAGTTATATGTCATCATTAGCGACAAATTTTGTATTTCATCGCAAATATCATTGTTAAAAATATTTTATATTATATTAATTGCCTATTTGCAATTAATTTTTTCCAAAATTTTATAATTTTGATTATTAATTTTACCAAGCATTATAATATTAATAAAAAATATAAATACATATTTATGCTTACTAATTATGTTTCATAATTTTGCTTTATAATGAAATTATATGGAAAATCACTCCTTTTACTAATTTTGATAAAATTCACATTTAATCTCGAAATTATATAATTAAACAAATTATGAAAAAAAAATTAATAATTATTTTTTAATATTTTCATTGATTAAAATAAGCTTTTAATTTTATTTTTTTTGTCTTTCAATCGTATTATATTATATTATAATTTTTTTGCTTTTAACATAATTATACTATAGATTTAATTAAATATAATTTACTTCTAAAACTAGTGAAATTTAAAAAACTAATTAATCATTAAAAATTATTTAAAAAATTAAGGATTAAAATCACAAAAAAAATTACTTTATAAGAGAAAAAATCACATCAACTTAGAATGCGTGACAACTTTTAGAATAAAATTTTAATAATATTGGGTAGACATTAATTATAATAGTAATTTTTATGTTTAATATGTATATATATTACATCTACAATACAAATAAAAAACTATATATAAATTCATTTATGAAATTATCCTTCATTCAATAGATATTGTACAAATGAATGTAGGGATATTTTTATCTTTTAAAAAAGCCTAATTATCCCTTCTCTCTTTGCCTCATTCTTCTTTTTCTTTTCTTAGGTGGAACCGCCATTCCTCGTTTCCCTCTCTCTTTCACTTTTTCTTCTCAATGCCCTAATCATTATTTCCCATAATCGTCGGTAGACAAGTTAAGGACAACCTTTTTCGCATTACTGAGATGTAATTTGACTTTTATTTTCTCTTTCTTTCCACTTTCATTTTCTCTTTCTTATTCTTTCCTCTTGCTATGATTCTTCAACTCAAACCCCTTCATTATTTCCTCACCTGTATTTTGCCTCTTGCACATAGTTTACTCAAGTTTTGGTGGGAATATCTTCAAATTATTAATTACATCTAATCATTACAATGGCAGGTTGAGGTATGTATCCCAAATTTTTCCTCCAACAGATTGAGTGCTCTAATTGGTTTTAGGTTTTTTCTTCCATATATACATGTTGTCTTTATTTTTATGTCAAATTGCTTGATTTGCAATTCTTATCTGTAAAGCTTAAAGCAGTAAATACAAGAATGACCTCTGAAATCGAAGCATTTTCTTCTAAAGATGTAAGTCCTTATATATTGCTGCCATTAACTTATATGTGCTCTTCCATTAAATTTACTATTCTTGGATTGGTAGCTTAGGCAGTAGCTTGTAACACATACACACATGTATGTTTCATCTGATGCACAAGCTGTACAGACGTGTGCACACACACATATGTTTTGTGTGAGGTGCAAGGTATAGTTATAGTCTCAAAGTTATTAATCAGTGATCACCTTATCTAATTGAGGGATGATAAGTCTTCACTGGAGTTTTGTTTCAAGAGGAAATAGATAAATGTTATTGAAAGCTTCCAAATTTTTTTATTACTGGCAAAGATCATTTGTAGATTGCTTAATTGCATTAATGGCAAAACAGAGATGGTTTTTTTTTTGGTTGATAGGTTTGTACAAATTTATAAATTTATGTAGATCTATAGATTTCATGTATAGATTAGATTACTAAATAAGTAAATATGCATTGATCATTTATTAATAGGTGGTTAGTTTGTGGTACTTTAAAAGAATTTGTCACTTCCTGCAATAATATAAAATATGCCTTTATTAACTAGTTTAATGTTTGTTTCAGAGGTAAACTATACATGTATTTAGGATGAATGAAAGACTTAAGTGGGGCATTCAGGTTTGATGTCATCTTCATTCAAGTAGTTTGAACTTTGAACATGAAATTGCTATCTTTTAGGCTTAATACATGTTTATATGTATGCATGCTTTGTAGATATGTTTAATATGAGTTTTTTTAGTTTTAAATTGTCCACTTATTATTTATTTATTTATTTCTCTATACTTTTGTGATCCTGCTACATTCTTTCCTGTGCACCTAAATAGCTTTCACATTGCATACTATTGGTAAAAGCTTTCATAGTGAGATAGTGGAACTTTTTCTAAAGACCACAAGTGGGCCAATTGAAAAGAGCCACCTATCTATTCTAGAAGATGTAAAGTAGAAAGCATGATTTTGAGTGAGGAAGAATCAATCGGCCATTAAGGGCCTTCATTCTAGCAATCTTTCATCAAATGTCTACCATTCTTTTTATCATATGGCTCACTCAAGCTTGATAGTTATGGATAGCAAGAGAGAGAATATAAAAGGTTTATAGAGTAAAGGTGAATTATTTTCTTCTTTATCTATTTTTTTAAGTTTAATTCTTGTAAGTGGAATTGAGAAAGAGGAAAGGAGTTTTACAAGTGCACATGGTGTAATGCAGAGGAGGAATTAAGAAAGAGAAAAGAGAGCGAGGCTAACTAGGGTTAAAGAGGAATTTTGACTACCAGGAGGTAAGGGAACCCCAAATTTTTTTTTTATCTATCTTTAATAAGTAAAAATTAATTGTAAATGTTGTATAGGATATTTGAATTATTCGAGAGTATTATTGAAAAGTCTAGACATGCAAATAAGTAAATAATAATGCAAAAATAGTGCTAGAAAGGAATCTTGTTATAAGAATCATTGCACCTGTCAAGATTTTTTTAATTATAATACGAGTTCTAGAGCAATAATTAAAGTCAATCTAGTTAGAAATGAAAGTTAAGACAAAGATCTAAAATTTTTTAGGAGGAACTAAAATTGAATTCTGCCTTTAAATATATCAAAATTTGGCTTAAAGTTGAGTTTTGACTATTGCCTTGTCAATGGGAGCAATCTGTATGTTTTTATGTATATCTCTTTTTTTATTGGTTAAAATTACATGACTCTTAATTTACGAAAACCAGAGACATAGTGGAATAAATTTTTGGAAGAACGTTTTTCCAAAAAATCACATTTGCTAAGTCAAAATTGGTGTTCAAGTTGAACCTAAGATTTTGCTTGTTGAATTATGGGCAGATTGCATTGCCCCAGCTAAGACACTTTTGTCTCAGCAGTGACAAAGCATTTTGGATCAAATAGAAGAAATTTTCATGGCTGGAACCATTTGGTCTCAGCAGTGACCCTCTTTTATTCTAGCTTATACTTGACCTTTATACTTCAAAACATTACCGAATGATTTTCAAACTTTTTTGAACACTTTTAAAACATTAGGAACACATGTTTAGAGACATAGCATGATGTTATGTAATGAAAAACTTTATGGCATATTGAGATATGAATAATAATTGAACCTAAACATAAAGACTTATTAGCATATGATGAAATCTATTAAGTACTCTTAACACCGTCGATGTTTATAAAGAACTAACAAGAGACATGATATGTGAAACACATATATGTATACATAAGCATATTTGAACATATGGACCTATATATATATATATATATATATATATACATATATGTATGTATATATGTATGTATGAATAAGCATAAGCATAAACCAATTGAATATGAACAAGTACGTGTATATAAATATTCTAAAGCTCCTACTAAGGGAATGAATCCTATTATTATACATGTGTATGATAGAAAGGTATGTGTTCTATCATATATATTGAAGTCATACATGTATAGCTCTAAATTTGGCTTCAAGAATGCATTAAAGAGTATGTAAGTATAAGTATACAAGGATACATGTATGTTTATTATTAAATATGCATGCATGTTCATACTTGTTTACTGATATTTGTAGCATATGAATTTGATGAATAAAGTAACCTGGTAAAGGGTAGTGATATATGGTTGATTATGTTATAGTATACCTGGATTTTTCTTAATGTAATATATATGTGCTTAATGATCCTAATTTTATATGAATCTAATAAGTGAAAAGATATGGAAAGAAAGTGATGATTACGTATAGTACTTGGTTGTGGATAGATAGGCATACCTATAGGGTGATATTGCAGCTGCTACAATCTCAACCCTATTTAGGTCCTACAGTTAGTCCTGAATTAGGACCTATAGTTTTAACCCCGTTTGAATCCTATGGTTTTGATACTTTTGGGTATCCTATAGGACTGATATCTTCGGGTATCCATAGCACCCATTACCCATGCCTATAGAATTTAGGTAGGCATTTATATTGACAATGTGAATTAAGAGTGAAAAGTTACATGACAGACCTTATTGACAATGTGAAATTGTAATAAACATCTATATATGTACACATGTATTTATATATATGTATGGGTTTTTGATATTGAAAGCATTACTTTAATTTTCAATTGAAGGTTGTTTTATTTTGCTTGTGTTTGGTTCAAAAGTTGTGGTTATTGAAATATTTTTGGCAATTATCTTGTTGGAGTTGATTTTCAAGTCTAGTGTGTAGCCTAAAGTGTTTTTCTAAAGTAAAAATGTTTGGTGATTTTTAGGGGTCATGGTGGTAATGAATTTGTTACTACCGTTACTTAGGGATAAATTGCATTCTGGATGAACTTTGTGGCATCTCACGGTCACAATGATTTTGTTGTGATTGTGACCAATATGTCATTAGCTTTTGGATCATTTTATTGTTACTTCAGAGTCATAATAAATTTGTTATGATCGTGATATAGGTTGAATTGAGCTTCTGGACTGAGTTGAGATACCTTACGATTACCACCATTTGGTTGCCACTATGACATAGTTGTAGTTTGCATTCTGGATTGAATAGTTGTTACTCATGGTCATAATGATTTTGTTGTGACAGTGACCACTTTCGAAAATCAAATAGAAGCTTAAGGTTGGTATGTCACAGTGGCCAAGTGTTTGTTATGACCATGACCCATTTAAAATCTGAAACATTGGAACCTCATGGTTACAACCACAACCTTATGACTGTGACCCCATTGAACTCTATTTTAAAAACCCTCTTTTTACTTTGTTTGTTCATTTCTTTTCACATTTTCTCTTTGTTTTTCTGTTTTCTTTCTTCTTTTTTCTTTATTTTTGGCTGCTCTAATTTTGAATTGTCAACAATTAAGTGCATAAACTTTTTTTCTTCATTCATTTAATTATTTTCTTTAAGTTTTCTTATTTTTAGTTTGTGTTTCTTAATTGCAACTTTATTTTTCTTCTTTTTCTAGCATAAACTATATCGTTAATATTCTTCTCTTTGCACAAATTCTAAACTTACTTGAAATTTCATTTCAATGCATTTCCTAATATCCTGGTGATTTATTATCTCTTACATGATTACTTAAATGAAAATTTTGGTTATGGTTGGATGAACAAAAAGTGGTTGAATGTGGGTTCAAGGGTATGAATATTGTGAATATGGGTTTATTGATTTTCTGATTTTGTTAACCTTTGATGCATGTTTGGAAACCCTACACTTCTTTCTTCACTAGTTGCCTTAATTTTCAATTTGGGGGTTCAAATTTGTGCTCGAGTAGCCATTTTCATTGAGTTAGAGATATGCCCACCATCTATTTGTAAAAATGCCTCAATGATCATTTTACTTCAAATTTTGGTATTGTCCTTATGTAAATTGACTTGAAACCCTTAGTTTTGATTAGACATTCACTCTTTGCTCATTGTGCTAAATTTTTATCAATTGATTGGCATAGTAAGGCAATTCACACTTGATTAGAATTTTTTTTAAATTATGCCCCATGTGTTACTGTACATGCAAAATTGAGAGTGTATCTGTGCATTCATGCGATGCTACACATAAGTTGCATGCAATATGCTTAATTCTTATGATTTCAATCATTACTTGGCTCTTCCTATTATGAGTTTCTATTGTTTAAAGATTGGTTATTAATGATGGGGTATGCAAGTTTTATTGAGTTTGGTGTTACTTGTTATGGTCATAACATTTACAATTTTAAATAGCATAAATTGGCTTTGGTTCATTCTTGCAGTGGCCCCAAAACAAAATTGTACTGATGGTCCTTATGGTTCATCTAGCAAGCATAAAAATTGTACTGATGGTCCTTATGGTTCATCTAGCAAGCACAAAAATTGTACTGATGGTCCTTATGGTTCATCTAGCAAGCACAAAAATTGTAACGATGGTGCTTCAGCTTCAGTAAGCAGGCCTAAAGTGAATTTATCTAAAGTGCTAGCATGGGTACCAGATGAAATGATAGAGACATACACTCACTTCACCAAGTGTACATATATGCCAATCGCATACTTAGACATAGAATTGCTAGAAAAATTAGAACTCAAAGAATAGGTTCAAAGTTTTATAGACGATATTGGATGGAAACAGTTCTTCACATGCCAAGAAAAGGTTTACCTAGACTTAACATGAGATTTTTTTATTTACGGTACACTACAAAATTAGGAGGCATAATGTCACTAATCAAGGTAATGACTTTTGTAAGAATTTCAAAAATATTGCATTTCCTTCCACATACACCAGATTGTTTTGAGGGATATGAAAAAGATAAGGTGTGTGAGATGATCAAAGACCCTTTTTCAGACATACTATATGTGTCAGGGAGAACGGAGGCACACTATTTATGAGACTATGCACTCAGGATCATCCATCAATTTTTCTCGATATTGCCTATATGCCATGCCGATTCTGCTAGGCAAGTTAACTTGCCTGAAGCTCTTTTTTATTATATATGGTACGGGTTTTCAAATTCATGGTGCTACACATTGGTGGCATAAGTTGGAGGAATTACAGTGGAATCCCAAAAAGGTTAAGAAAATATCATTTGGAGGTTGGGTGATGTTGTTGGCCAAGGCTGTAAATCATCCTTTGAGAAGAAGTCAAGTACTACTCTTTATTACTTATATTGATAAGAAGCTATTGAAAAATATAAAGGTTGTAATTGATGATGACATAGTGGAGTGTGGCTATCGCCTGATAGAGAGAAAGGAATACTTAGAAAAAATTGAGAAGAGTTTGATCAGATTGCCTCGTTCTCTAGATCAAGGAGTTGTCACAATCACCTCTCCAAAATTTGCTTCTTTGGTTAAGAAGGTGGATGCCATAGCAGTGAATCAAGCCTCATTCCAATCTCAACTTGATGAAGTGATGATTGGCCTTATTGTGTAGACCTTGCATTTTGATGTGCAATTTCCACCTTCACCACCACCAGAGCTTTGATTTGTAAGGAGTCCCCTGTCTCAATTTTTATATTTCATTTTGTTTAGCTTGCTAAGGATAGCAAGGTTTAATGTGTGAAGTAAGGGAGAAAATAAAGATGAATTTGATTGTTGAAGCTAAAGAACTTTTTGCTCAAGAAATTTTTACTAGAGAAGATGAAGTGTTTTGAAGTTTTTCTTTTGTTGAAGAATAAGATAGTTTTTTTTTCTTAAAGTGCTATAATTTTTTAAGCTTTTAAACCACAACTTGGTTATTTTAGTTTTATTTTAATTTAAGTTTTTATTGCTTTTGAACTATTTAAGTTTAGTCTAATTTTAAATTTTAGTATTTTGTTAGTTTATTTTTCCTTATTGCTTTATTTTTACCTTTTGTCTTTAATTTTAGTAGTTATGTTGTTAGTCTTTATTTTAATTACTTATTGTTTTACTTTTAAGTTTGTGTTTTTATTGTTGTGTTGAGTTGGTGTTCTCACAACACCCTTAGTCTAGTTTGCCTTCTATTATTCCTAATTAGAATTAGGGTTAATAACAAAAAAAAGGACCTCAACTATAAGGTAGCTTACAATGTTGGACCGTATCTTTAAATATTACAAAAAAGGGCCTCAACTTCGACTCCCTTTTCGATTAAGGGACTTTGTTGATATTCTGTCACTATTTCATTACTATTCGGTCATTCCCTCTTTAATAGTGATAGAATGGCGATGGAGTCCCTCAATTGAAAGGGAAGTTGAATTTGAGGCTTTTTTTGTAAGATTTAAATATGGGATTCAACATTGTAAAGTATCTTATAGTTTAGATCTTAATTTGTAATTAACCTTTAGAATTAATTCGAACTTTAAGTTGTGAACGGATTCTTTAGAGGACCTAATTTAGCAAGAAAGTAGTTGTATGTTTTAGCGAGAATCTTTTCCAAATTTGTCTTGGTTGGTCATATATCTTGTGATTTCATACCTATTGTGCACCTTAGGCTATTTTACAAAAATTTTGAAAACCAGTGTATGAAAGCATTTGAGTGAAGGAATTTTAGGATAGCTAGAACCTTCCTCATCACCCTTTAAAATAATGTAGCAACTTAGGTAGGATTAGGATATGACCTAGGCAGTCTTTCTTTGGTATTCACTTATAAATGACCATGATCTCATCTTTGTACATTTTTACCATTGCTAGCCCCATTGAGCTGATCTGGTATGCTAAAAGTGTACTATTCAATGAATTTTTGTTGATACACTCTATTATTCACCATATAACCTAAATACTTTTACCTCTTTAATCTATGATTTGGTCACTGTAGGTGGGGTTGTATTATGAATCATAGGTGTTGAAAACGTTTTGTGCTAAAATAGCAAGAGTGTCAAGAATTAATAAAATTTTGAGTTTAGGGGTAGTTTGAGTTGAAGAATTTGTAAATCTCAAGATACTATCAAATGGGATGATAAAAGCAAAATTGTTGGTACCCTTTAATCTTTAAAAAAAAAAGAAAAAGAAAAAGAAGAAAAGAAAGTAGAATAAAATTTATGAGCAAGAAACTTTGAGTTGGTGTTTATTTCATGAAATAAGTGTGGGGTATCTATCAATCAGGAGAAAGTTTGAAATTATGAACAAGTTAAAGAATATGAGAGTTATAGCTTATACTTTCTCCTTTTGCATATTTTAAGTGTGGTTAATAAATGCTGAGATTCATCTTTTAGTGATTACTAGTAAGAGTATCAATTTTAGGGTAGGGTTATCTATTGTAGAAAGTTAGGTGGAAAGTCTAGGGTAGTGTAGCTGATCTTAATTTGTCGATTTTATCTTTTTTTTAAGAACCAATACCTTAGCCTTACATTACAACCTTAAAGTAAGACCTAGTGGTCATGTTCTTATCCTGAGTTGTTTTGTGGAGATGGCTCGTGTGGTTTCGGTGCTGAAGGAGAGGCTTTTATGGCTATCCTAATTTTCAAGCGCGAAGCCTTTACTCAAAATTCTTTGCTTATTATTCTCTTTGCTCAATTGCTAGATTCATTGGTGGTTTTTTTTTTTGAAAAATGATGAAATTGTTTTATCCTAACACACATATAAAAAATTATTTAATATAGATTAACATAAGTCTTTTTGGTTTAATTTTTTTGTTAAATGTCTTCTGTTAAATGCTATTTTGGTTTGTCTGAATTTTCTTATTCTTGGTTAAAGTTTGAATTTTCAAAAATGGGGATAATTCATTTGCTCGAGGGCGGGCAAAGTCTAAGTGCAGGGTAACCATCAACAATGAATTGGGCCTAACCCCTTTTCATTGTGAAGTGACTAGTTTATAAGTTATAGTGAGCTTTATCTAATCTTGAACCTTAAAAGAGGGTCTCCAAGAACCCAAACCAGAAAAGAGCGGGCTCCGACGTGCATCACACATTCCCTTTCCCTTATCTCACTTTTCAAAGCCCTCTAGAACATCTCTATGTGGTACTCTTTTATTGGTCCACTTGTGGCCATTAGAAAAGTTCCACAATACTCCCTCACATCATTTATCTTCTCGATATTTCCCTAAATTTACTAATTATTTCAATTTAATCCTTATTTTAGACCTTTCCAATATGTATATGCATGCCAAAATGTCAAATTACCAAATTACCCATACCTTTTATGTTAATACCCTTTGTCTTATTTCATGTTCATTGCTACCCCAATCATGCTATACACAAGTATACTTCTAGGGTGCATGTTGGTGCCCTACATAGTGATACCTCAATCTCAAGTCAGTTTTTGAGAACACCCCTGCTCCGTTCAACTGATCAAACAAGTCATTAATTCTGGGTAATGGATATTTGGTCTTTATGGTGACCTTATTCAATTATCTGTAGTCAATGAATAGCCGGAGTGTTCCATATTTTTTTTTAACAGACAACACAGGTGCTCCCTTAGGTGATATTCTAGGGCGAATGAAACCCTTATCAAACAATTCTTGCAATTGTATTTAAACTCTTTGAGTTTCATCGGTGCTATCCTATTAGGAGTAATGGAAATAGGTGTTGTACTCCACATAACATCTATAGTGAACTCAACCCCTATCAAGTGGTAATCCTAGCAACTTAACAAGGAAAACATTTGGAAAGTCACATACTATGGGAATATCATTGATTTGAGGTTCTTCCTTTCAACTTCTAATACACTAGCTAAGTAAGCCTCACACCCCTTTCTAATTAGTCATTTTTATAACAATGGTTGATATGACATTAGAAAGAAAGTACGATCTCTCACCCACAGCTGTAATTATTGACCCTCTCGGGTTTTTAAGGTGACCCGCTTAAGTTGACAATTTATGGTAACTCGATACTCATGCAACTAATCCATACCTAGAATTATGTCAAACTTATGGAATGAAAATTCTATTAAATGTGCAGGGAAAGTATAATGTTGTATCTGAATAAGGCAATTTTTGTAAATTTTATTCACTACTACACTATGCCCTAAAGGATTACTCACTATGATGTATTGATCTAGCTGTGAAATATCTAACCCCTTTTCATGTGCTAGAGCTGTGCTAATATATGAATGTGTGGATCCTGGATCAATTAAAGCATAAACATATTAATCAAGAAGTAGAAATTTACTCACAATGACGTTGGGTGCATCCTGCTCCTTCCTGGCTCTAATTGTATAAGTGCGAGCTAGAGGCTGTCCTTCAGTACCTTTTTGAGTTTTAACTGCACCTTGGATGCTGAAGCTCCACTGGTAACACACATGCGTCTACCTCGTGGTGTTGGTGTGCTTGATCTATCTATCTAGGACACTAGTATAGCCTTCGTTTGAGCCCATGGGCAATCCTTTTGAATATGGTCCTTAGACCTACATTTGTAACATGCCCCTACAAGATCTCGCAACCGTTCTGATAATGGTGAATTATATGATATTTTTAGTATGTTTTTATGTGTTTGATTAGGTTAATTTTGTGTTAATTAGGTTTAATTTGAGTTTAATTTGTTAGTTTTATATTTTTAGAGTTAATTCTGTGTTTTGCATGATTTTCAGGATTAAAATGATGAAAAAGAGCTTAAAATGTAAAAAGTGCAAAGTTTTGGGCCAAAAGCATAAATATTGGAAGTTTAGCGAGAAAACGTGCTTATGTTCCAGAGGATTGAGCCATGGCCACGTGAAGACAGTGAAGAAATATACACGTGACCACGTGTGAGAGATTAATTGTGAAGAAACATGGCCATGTGAAGGAAAAGTGAAGAAACAAAGGAGAAAAGAAGTGATACACGTGACCACGTGTGAGGAAGAGCAAATTCCACACGTGACCACGTGTGAGGAAGGCCAAGGAACACGTGACCACGTGTTCCTCAATGCAAAAGGATGCGTGGCCACGTGATTTTACTCTCCCATCGCGCGAAGGATTTCCCGAGCTTCCTGTTTTGAGCAGACTTCTTTTCCTATTATGATTCTGCAATTTTGGAAGAAATCTACCACGTTTTTACCTATAAATAGAGCCCCAAAACACAGAAGAAAGGAGAGATAGAGATCAGATCCTTAGTTTAGCTTTGTTTTTCTTAAAGTTTTTCTTTTACGTTCTTAGTTTTCAAGTTTTTATTCAAGCTTTTGTTTTTAGTTTTTCTTTCAATTTTGTTTTAATATTTCAACTTTGTCTTTAGTTTTTAATGATGTTTAGGAAGTAGTTTTTCTTCTTTTGCTAATGGATTCTTGAGATCTTAAATTCTTCATTGTTATGACTTTGTTTTGAGCTTAATTTCAATATCGGTTGATTATTTCTTGGTTTTAAGCATATTCTTATCCTTGATTGTGTTGAGATTGGTTGTTGGTTTATTGAATAAATAACTAAGAATTGGTTTTGACATAGTTAATGATTTGCATGTTCTTGGGTTGGCTTTTTAATGTTTATGCATGATTATTATCCGAAATATGAGATGATTATGTACGAATTTTATTGGTTAATACTAAGAGAGGAAGAATCAAGAATGAATTGGAATTGAATCACTTGAGAAAGGCTTCAATGAATATTTAGGAAGTTAAAACTAGATTTGCATGCTAAGTATTAGATTTGTCTATGAGTTTAATACTAAGAATGATAGACTTGAATAAAGATATCTGGCTTTATTACTAGTTTTTCCATAATCACTGGTGTTTCTATTGAATTTAAGTCATTACAATGAAAGTTAAGGTGGATAGTTTCCTTAGCAAGAGAATTCCAGTTATTGTTTTGTTTTTAATTCATGTTTTAGCTTTTGTTTTTTTTAATTATTTCTTTTATTTAATTTTTGCTTTTGAAACAAAACCATTTGGGAAACAATCTCGGATTAAGTTAATTCATACATAGATATTATTCTTAGCAATCCATGTTCTCTTGGGTACGATATTTGGGGTCTTAATCTATATTTCCCTATATTACTAGCCGATCTAGTATACTTGCTAGACACCGGTCACGTTCAACAAAAAACATAATTGTTCTTAAGCAAACGTTCGATAATTTTCATTTCCTTGAAAAATAAATAAATAAAAATAAATAAATAAATAAATACCCACTTTATAAATTACAAAGAAATAAACTATGAACCTAAATTTATCAAATTAATCTTGATTAAAGCAAAAGACTGTTATATGTCACAGAAACAAAAAATATGAATCCTTTAGAAAGTGGAAAGTATCATAAAAAAGAACAGAAAATATAGATACTTTAGCCAAATGGACATAAAAAAACTGCTAAAAACGAAGCCTTTAAGGCCATTACAAATTAAACACCAACCCAAAAAACAGAACTTGATCAGCAGCTGCGATTGAAGACTCCCAGCTGCATAACGTCTGTGTCACCCCATTTTCTCTCTCTAACTGAAGAACCTCGCACAAAGACTGTCTTTTCTCTCTCCACAAGGAGGCACCTGCATTATATTGATTTGGTAGGGTAGAGTGACTGTAAAAATAATAATAAACTAATGGGAAGGCCGACAAAGATGAACATGAACAGATAAAATAAAAGAAAGAAAATGATGGTGAACATGGTGTATTTTCCTAGCTAAATTAAAACCATATAAATACTCACTTCATCATGTATAAAAAGGCACACTTTCTATTTTACAACATTATTTAAAATTTCTCAAATTATTGCATTTTATTCCCACTTGATAAAAAAATATTAATAATAATGTGAAGTACGATGGGTAAATTTTAATTTCATGCTGAACATTTATACATTTAAAGAAAAGTAAGTACGTATGGATCCAACAAATATGTTTTATATTCCATATTGAAGCAATGAGAACAGTAGGCCATTTATGAAGAATCCATCATCCATGGGTTGATCTAATTTAACCAAACCCATTAATGACTCAATCCCTTAATGATCCATATTTTTTGACCCATTAATAATCCAACTCATTAATGACCTATCCATTAATGACCCAACCCAAATTCGTCCAACCCATCCATTTGCCACCTCTATCTTTAGCCCATTTGAAAAAATAAATGCCATCAGCCGGTGATTTTATTTCTAAATAAAAAGAGAAAACATTATTACATTGCTACATTTGTACTGTTTCTTGTAAAAAGTTGCAGTAAGTTAAAAATTATTATCGGTTCTACATTAATAATAGATATCTTTTTTTTTTTAGGAAAATGATTTAGGTATATATATGTATATAATTTTTTTTTTTGAAAATAGGTTTAGGTATATCTAATCCATCATGCCATGGTGATAGTTAACATCCTGTGGTTCAAGTGTCCCTCATTTTGATAGCATAATTTATTTTGTTTGATATTTTTGTTTTGAGTTACCAAATAATATAATATAGATGTTTCATAATTCAATTTTCATGGCATCTTTGAAATTTTTACTTAGTATCATATCATAAAACAATGAAATTCACACATATAATATTATAAAATAATTTCATTGTCATATGTATTTTACTAAAATGATATTAAAATGTATCTTGATTTTTTCTTCCTTTCTATTACAAAACTGACATTCAATTTTTGGTTACACACTTTTGTGTAATGTTTGTTATTTTCCAAAATAATCAAAGGAAAATAAGTTGCAATTGTTGAACCAAAATTACATCCACCAATTTGAATGGTACTAAATATTCTGGCAAAATTGATAATAAAATATAGAAAAACAGTGATAATTATTTATTTTCCTGGGAAAGAAAATAAGATCCAATCATTGTGTGGAAGAAAATTCAATAATTAGCAAGTTTTAATAGAATTTCTAAAGTAAGTTTGAATAACTTATAAATAAATAAAATGTCTTTTTTTGGATTTTTATAAAATAAAAATAAAAAATAATTAAATTTAAAATTTAAAAATACAGTGTATAATAAACAATTTAGCCGTCCCTAATATCACTCAACAGTCATTGACAGCAACAACTCCGTAACTCTCTGTCTTTTGTTTTTATTTTATTTTATTTTTATTCCGAAGAGAACGCGGGAACCATTTCTTTCTCTCTCATCGTGCCGTCCTCATTCTTTCTTTCTCTCTCTGCAAAACTAAATGTTTGTTTGAATTTCTCTCTGTACTCTCTCTATATAAATGTATTTGTGTTTCTGTGGAGTGTTGCTTTGGTTAAATCCAACCCAACAATAATGGCTTCCACGTCGTCGCTTTCGTCTTACAGGGCCGACAGGCACTCTTCTTCTTCTTCATCTTCTTCCAATTCGAATTTTAGTTCAAGAAATGTGGGTAATGATGTTAGTAATGGACAGCTTAACCATCGCTCTGTTCGCTCTAAGGCTCCCGTTTCACGCCGCTCTGTTACTGTTACTCCTCTTCGTTCTCGCTCTTCTCTCCATGACGACGATGATGGTCTCTTTCTCTCTTTCTTTTTGTTTGTCTTTCTTTGTAGAATGAGTATTTTCTTTTGTTCGTCTCTCTTGGGACTTGTGCGGAATCACTGTTTCAGCAATATTAGTGTCAGTCATAAATGTTTGTTTATTTCTATTTGGAAAATTTTAAATTAAAATGTGGGATTGAACTTCAGTTTTTGGATTCTGGAAAAAGAAATACTACCTTTAGCCTTTGCAGTTATTCTATATATCAGAAAAATATATACTTTCAATTTGTTGAATTTTATGAACATAAATGCAGTTGTTGGATTGGGATTCTGTGATTTGAACTTGGAACATATTCATAAATAGGAATCCTGAAAAAAGATCTCGTTCTTAATAAGTTTTGCTTTTGAATTATTTTGTAAATGCTTTTTAGACTTAATTTTTTGCTTACTATTATTTGTTTTTTTTTTCCCCTCTAAGGGCACTTTTTGTTTTGCTTACTTATTTTCCCATTCGTGGGATTTTGAATTTCGGAGCTTCAAATACTGATGTAAACGAATCCCAGAATTAATAAAAAATGTTTGACTACTTTTCATATCTTGAGGGGCATTTCCTTTGATTTATAGGCATTGTTCAATGTTGTTCTAAAGTTGAACATGTTTTTAACTCACCTAATACTATTGGAACCTGTCAAGGGTCTATTGAAATATTTTTATATGATGTTTCGATTTTTGGATTTTGATTTTCTTTTATGGACACAGACGCTGGAAGAGTAAGAGTAGCTATCAGAGTAAGACCAAAAAATGATGAGGATCTCATTTTGGATGCTGATTTTGTCGATTGTGTAGAGTTGCAGCCAGAGGTGGCGTCCTTTCTTTTATTTTACTTTTTCTACAGTACAATTATGAGAGTAAAACTTGTATCTGATAATAATGGATTAATTGTTACAGTTGATTATGTGGTTATGCAGTTTCCTTGAAAATTGTCCTCTACATAAGTAATTTTTCAAAATATATAAACTTGGTCTTTTTGGTTAATCGAGGTGATTTTTCTTTTCAAGCAGCTAAGAAGGTTGAAATTGAGGAAAAACAACTGGATTTCTGAATCTTACAGATTTGATGAAATTTTAACAGAAACTGCCTCTCAAAAACGTGTTTATGAAGCAGTAGCAAAGCCTGTTGTTGAGGTCGGTAACCAAACACTGCTGCTCCCAAAATTATATTGCCAATTCACATATCTTTTTCAAAAAATATGGCATATGCATGAAATAATTCCAAATGCATAATGAATATGTTTTGTATGTCTTTAGAAGTGCCTGGTATGTAATTTTAAGAAGAAACTAATATTAATTTAAATTTTACCCAGGATGGCATGTTAATGACTGAAATGCTTTTTGCAGAGCGTCTTGAGTGGGTATAATGGGACAGTTATGGCTTATGGTCAAACAGGTACTGGAAAAACTTACTCAGTTGGCAGATTAGGGAAAAGTGATGCATCTGAGCGTGGTATCATGGTTAGAGCTCTAGAGGACATTATTGCTAATACAAACCTCGATTCTGATGTTGTTGAAGTCTCCTATCTGCAGGTATTGAATTGTTCCTATTGCATTAAGAAATGCCTGATTGTTTCATATATGCCTGTAATGAAGAAATGGTTGAGTATATGGAGCTGTAATACATTTTTAGTGGCTGCGAGTGATGCTCTGATGCTAATAAAATAAAATTAGTTCAAATCCTCTCCTATGGAGATTTCTCTGTTTATTTACTGTCAGCATTGCTGAATATCATTTATTGGCACCTTTTCATTGACACTTGAGACAAACGCTAGAACTTACTTTGCAACCAAGTTAGGAATGTGTGCACTAGCTAATTACAATATATTTTTTTAAGTGGCTATTGACTCTTCTATCTCTCTTGATGCTATTGCTCTAGTTGTATATGGAGACTATACAAGATTTGCTTGCTCCAGAAAAGATTAATATCCCTGTTAATGAGGACCCAAGGACTGGAGAGGTATCATTACCTGGTGCTACAATAGTTCAAGTTCGAGATCTTGATTGTTTTTCTGAATTACTGCAAATTGGTGAGGCAAATCGTCATGCAGCCAACACAAAGCAGAACACAGAATCTTCACGTAGTCATGCAATTCTAATGGTGGGATTCTTTTAGGATTTTGATTTTTCGTGGTAAATATGCCTTAAGTTTCTGGAGAATTTCTCCAATGCTGTTTCATAATAATGATAAGTCCAAGCTAAAGTATTTGGACCTGTTTGGTTATATAGGTTTATGTACGGAGATCCATGAATCTAAAAGTAGAAAATCAAGTAACTTATCAAGATAGAAACCCTGATTTATCAAGTAGCAATTCCATACCTAGAGTTAGAAAAAGCAAGCTGCTGATTGTGGATCTTGCCGGATCTGAAAGATTAGACAAATCTGGTACTCACCTTTTATGAGCTGATTCTCTGCCTTGATTGTACATTTTAAAGTTATATATTCTTACATCAAAGCTTATATATCCATTTTTGCTATGTTTTATGTTGTCATTCTATAAAATGTTTGAGCACAATATATAACATATATGAAGATTAAAATCCACAGTGGCATGCTTGTGCAAATTTTTCTTTCCCCTTTTTTTTCTTTTTTATTAAAGAAATTAAGTATTTATTTTCTGGTAGTGCAGGCAGTGAAGGCCAACTGCTTGAAGAGGCTAAGTTTATTAATCTTTCTCTCACTTCTCTTGGCAAATGCATAAATGCATTGGCTGAAAACAGTCCACATATACCCACAAGGGATTCTAAGCTGACCAGATTACTGCGTGATTCATTTGGAGGTCAATCTTTCTAATCCTGTCATTTTGCTTGTATTTCCCATGCTTTGCTTTTCAATATCAAATATAATTTATGGAAGAATTCAAGAAGCTCTCTCAACTATTTTTGGCCATGATTTGTTTACATTATTTATTCTGTTTTCTAATGGCTTCTTGGTTTTTGACTGTTTATACATTTAGCAGAAAATGATAAGTAGGATGCCTAGATTTCTTTTTCAATTACCTGAATCTTCAACAAATTTTACTTATATTCGTCCTTGCTGTTATGTGACACTTGTTTATTATTTAGCATTTCCTTCTTTTTTATGTGTTACATTGTCACTGATTTTTCTCTTAGGACTCTATTTCTCTATTGTTGCACCTTGATCCTTGATATCTTCCTAAGCTTTCTCATGGTAGTCACATTTACTTTCTAGTAAATAGGCTCTGCAAGGACTTCACTTATAATAACAATTGGATCATCATTGCGGCATCATGCAGAGACAACTAGCACAATTATGTTTGGACAACGGGTGAGTCATAAAAAATTTCACAGTTAAATACTCAAGTTATTACCCTATGTTAGTGGCAAGTTCATGTAATGTACCATTTGAATATTTTGGTGCTTCCTCTGTTAGTTAAATGCTTTTATCCTTAAATAATTGTGAAAGCCACATGCACTTCACATTTTGCGGGCATGGTATCCTTAAAGTCTAACTGCCAACTAGTTCATGTTTCATAAAAAAATGACTTCAAGATTTTTACAATGCCGGAAAGTTTGCGTAATTATAGATGTTTCATTGTTGAAGAAAGCTTGGTGTTTTTTTTCTCCCTTCTGAAATTCAAATAAATTTGTGTAATGGTGCTGTGGTATAGAAAAGGGATTAGTATTTTCATTTTGTTTGTCTAGGATTTTTGGAAGATGTTATGTACTGCACAGACTCCAATGGAGAGGGCAACCTCGAGAGTCAGCCTATTCAACAAGTAGGTGTGCTCATTATGTTCCTCTAGGCCATAAAGAATGTTTTCCTTTTAAAATTCCCCAAACTGTCTTTGTTTGGAATAGGGTGGTAAAATTCATACAATGTATAAAAGCTAGTGTGCTATGTCACCTGACCAAAGTACCAAAAAGAAAAAATTGACAGAGAAGGCTCTTAAACACTAGTTTCTGCCATGATAATCTGGTTTTGGAGTTTTGGTTATTATATCATATAAAGTCACCTAGTAATGCTAAGCATATTGCTGTAGAGCATGGTACAAGTTGGTTTCAATCTCTTTTATGCACAGTTGCTTATGCATTGAAAAAAATATCAGTTTGGATTTTTTAAGGTTAAATGGAATCAAAATTTTGGGGATATCCATTGGATAGAATTGGTTTACTCATTGAGGATATCCATCATCTTGCAAAGAATTTTGATTTTGTTTCTTTTGTTTTTGCTAGTGGAGTTTGCAATACTTCAGCTCACAATTTAGCAGTTTGGGTGCTTCTATAGAGGAGGAAGTTGTTCTTCCAGAGGATATGCTAAAGACATGTCTTTTGTTGCTTCTTGAATGAATTTCGAGTTTTTATCAATATATATATATATATAAGTTTTATTTTTTAAGGTTAAATGGAACCAAAATTTCTTGGGCAAATCTAGTATTTTCTATTTTTAAATTTCTTTTATTGTCCCGTTTATTAAGTTTAGTGCTCAAAGAGAAGCTTAAATTTGAATGATTCTTTTGTGCTTTATGTTAATTCTCCTGTTAGGCTCCTTTGAATTGAACACATTAGTTGTAACTCTTATTTTGTAGTTCCATCTGTAAATAGTGAAAAAAGGGCTCATGCAGGGACAACAACATACACGCATAGCTAATGCTATCATATTCTTTTGCAGGCAATGAAAATCGTTAATATGGTAAAGCTTAAAGAAGAATTTGACTATGAAAGCCTTTCTCGGAAGCTTGAGGGCCACGTGGATCATCTGACAGAAGAAATAGAAAGGGAAAGAAAATTGAGAGAAAATGAAAAATGCGAATTGGAGAAACAGCTTAAAGAATGTCTAGATTCTTTTGCTGAAACAAAAAAACATCTAGCCTCAAGGTCCGAGGTATGACCATGTTGCTTAATTATAATTCATCTTTTAACATGTGCGTTACCTTAATGACTTGTGCATTGCTTTTATTTTCAAATAATGGGAACAGTTATTAATTTTCTAGGCTGCGTTGAGTTTCTCCTTTTATGATTAACTACTTTATTGCAGCAACATAGATATTGATTTATCCTTTATCTAAATGTTCTCTTTAGTACTTTTGCACTGTGCCAATTTTAATGTTCATATTTATGCTCTTGGCTTCAGTTTCTTGAGAAGGAAAATACTCAATTGGAGCTGGAGATGAATGAGATATTGAATGAATTAGATCATCAAAAAGGTCAAAATGATATTATGAATGACAAAATTGAACTGCTGGAAATGAGGTTAAAAGATAGCCAGGTATTTCCTCTTTTTGATGGAGTTAGAGCCTTTTGCTTGTTTGTTTAGTTTTGTTTATAGGAAGATGTACCCATAATTATCAAATCGAGATATGTATCGTAAATTATTTCTGTAATTTGAGAATCATGAATCACGAATCGTATTGATACAGAATACACCAAATAAAAAAAATTTGAAATATAATTTAAGAAACATCTATACTTACAACATGAACAAAGTACTCAATTAAATAACAAAATGACATATATAACATGAACAAAGTAATCAAATAAATAACTGTTGACAGATATATTTAATTTCTAATTTGTAGAGATTTGAAATTGTTATTTTTTATCTTTGCTAGTTAGATTTAAATTCTTTTGTATATATACCTATGTAAATTTTATAGTTTATACATTTTGAGAGCAATAAAAACTTTATCAAAAATATTAATGTTATCATAGGTATTGATTCTTTGTGGAGATTGAGTTTTCTCTCCGAAGCAATTTCCAAAAATTTTTGTACCAATAGTAACCGAAATTAGATAATTAAAATAGGTTGAGTTATTCTCCCTATTTTCTCTCACCACCATCACCGGAAGATTGCACAGGCTGAGATCGGCCTGTTCACTTAGTATCGTTGCCCTCGGAGTTCGTGCGTGGTCTCATGCACCACCTAAAGTTCCGGGGACACTGTTCATGCGACAACATGTGGCATCACTTCCGGTCACCATTTGCAGCTGATTTCAGCTTTAACCGTCTTGCCTCCCCTTTCCGCCTCTATCTAGGTGGTTTCCTGCTTGATCTGTCATCTCAAGGTTTTTGGGTCACTCTTCCAAGTTCTATTTTCGTTTTTTTCAGTCCTATTTGCTACTCTGATTGATAATAAGGCAGTTAATTTATTTAAGAGAGAAAATCTCATTACCTCTTCATCTAGTGATAATACAAGGATTATCGATTTTCGTGCAAACAGTCATATGGTAGGTCATTTGTGAAGTTTTATTTCTTATTTTCCAACTAAAAATGGAGATAATGTCCGAATAGTAGATGGATCTCTTACGCTGATATCTGTAACATGTTCTATTGACTGTACTCCCACCATTAAATTGTCTTCTGTTCTTTAGGTACCTCAATTTCTTGCTAATCTCCTCTCTGTTAGTTCTATAACTAATTCTCTTAATTGCAAAGTGAAATTTTTTTCTGCACATTATATTTTACATGACCTTAAAACAGGAGAGAAGATTGGCAGCGGTAGGTTGCAAGATAACTTATATGTCTTGGATAATGATAGCAGCCTAGTTTCTAGTAAGAGGCAAGTTTTTTCGGGTGAGAGTAATGACGTGAATAAAGAAATCATTCAATGGTATAGACGGTTAAGACATACATCCTTTTTTATCTTGGAGAAATTATACCATAATTTGTTTAAGAGTGCTAAGTTTGATCCTTTAGTTTGTGATGCATGTGAACTTGCTAAACACACTAGGAGTTCTTATCCCTTGAGTAATAATAGAAGTTTCGTTCCTTTCACTATCATTCATTCTAATATTTGGGGACCTACTAAAAATGTTTCATTATCCGGTAGTCGGTGATTTGTTACATTCATTGATTGTTGCACTAGAATGACTTGGGTGTATCTAATAAAAATAAAGAGTGATGTTTTTTCTTACTTTCAATCTTTTCATAAGATGGTTTGTACTTGTTAGAGAATCTAAGATTTTTTAACTTACTGAAATTCTTAGGTACAGCTGTAAATAGCTAATTGATAGCTAGGATTCTGTGTTGGCTGATTGTTAGGCTAATTATAATCTTTCCTAATTTATTTAGTCAGTGATTGATTTTTAGGGATTAACTTGTTACCTAAAATAGGATATTGACCTTGTATTTATATGTGTATTCAATTTATGAAATAATTGAGAAAGAATTTCAGTTTTTCTGTTCATGGTATCAGAGCAAACTCTACGGCCCTTTCAAACCTTAATTTTTTTTTTTTTTGTAAATCTTGGGTGCTGGTGGCCGAACTCCCCTCGATTCTTCTCCATCATTTTTTTCCTCTGTGTCTCATTATGTCGGATTTATTCGGGAGTCAACCTGCTATTATTAGTACTAATACTGATGTTAACCAATCTGCGACACTAAATGAGTCAAAAGGAGAATTGCAAAACATTCAATCTTTCTACAGGCTCAATGGCCGGAATTATCTTCAATGGTCTCAGATTGTCAAGACCTTTGTTAAAGGAAAGGGAAAATTAAACGATCATATGGAAACTGGACTTGCTGTTGAAGATGCCACATTCGCAAAATGGGACAAAGAAGATTCCATGATTATGTCATGGCTGTGGAAGTTTATGACATCTGAAGTAAGCACAACCTATATGCTCCTAACAACTGGTAGAGAAGTTTGGGAAACTGTTCGTCAGACCTATTCAACAATGCAAGATGCTGCGTTGACTTATAAGATCCGAACCAGAATCAATACCACAAAGCAAGGTAACCTTTGTGTCACTGAGTACAATAGTACTATGAAAGGCTTGTGGCTTGAATTGGATTATTATCAAAACTTTAAGATGAAGTGTGGAGAAGATGCTGCCATGTTGCAAAAATTTGTGGAAAGAGAGAGAATCTTTGAATTTCTTGTAGGCCTCAATATGGATTTTGATCAAGTTCGAGTTCAAGTCCTCAGGAAAGAAATCCTCCCATCTCTTGAGCGTGTTTTCTCTATAATATGGGCTGAGGAGAGTCGCCAAGGAGTGATGCTTGACAATCGAATAAATGAGGGATCAACCATGAATTCCGTAAACGATGGGCATACTGCCGAGGCCAGTAAAAATGAAAGGCAATCCAATCGAGAAGGGGTCTGGTGCACTTATTGCAAGAAGGCACGTCACACCAAGGATACTTACTGGAAACTCCATGGAAAGCCTTCAAATATTGGAGGAAAGGGAGGTTATCATGGAGGACAGCCCCGAGGACAAGCCCACATGACAAATGTTGTGGATGTTCTTAATGAAAGGCCAAATCAAGATGGATTTGGAACTCTTAAGGAAGAGATAGAAAAGCTGAAATCCATGTTGAAAATAGTTGGGACGCCTGAAAACTCTTGTTCTTTGGCTCAATCAGGTAAGTTCTCTAATTCTTATGCCCTTAGTGCCTCTTGTCCTGTCCAAAACAGTACTTGGATCATAGATTCAGGTGCTACTGATCATACGATTTTTTCACATCAGCCCTTTGTCTCATATAAACCTTGTCCTAGCAATAAAAAAAAAAATTGCATATGGAAGTTTTGCTATTGCTGGTCAGGGAACTATTCCTCTTACTTCCAAAATTGTGCTAAAAGATGTCCTATACATTCCTAAATTAGCCGCGAACCTTCTATCCATAAAACAAGTTACATGTGATTTGAATTGTAAATTAATTTTCTATCCCACACACTGTATTTTGCAGGACCTGATCTCGGAAAAGATGATTGGACTTGCTAAGGAAAGGAATGGGCTCTATATCCTTGATACTAAGGAAGACAAAAATTGTTCCCTTCCGAAATCCTATCTATCTTGCCATTCTACAAATAATGAGGACATTTTGCTGTACCATTATTGTCTTGGTCATTCACCATTTAGTTTGCTCAAAACTATATTCCCATTGGTATTCAAAAATATCGAAGTGAGTAATTTGGATTGTGATGTGTGTGAGCTTGCTAAACACAAATGTGTTTCTTATCCTTTCAGTAATACTAAAAATATGTTTCCTTTTTCATTAATCCATTCAGATATATGGGATCCTTCTGAAGTCTTGAACATTACAGAGGCAAGGTGGTTTGTTACATTCATAGATGTTTGTACAAGGGTAATCTGGATCTATCTTGTGAAAAACAAATCTGAAGTTGGTGAAAATTTTCCAAAGTTTTTCCAAATGATCAAAAACCAGTTTGGGGTGAGAATAAAAAACCTATGGAGTGATAATGTAAGAGATTATTTCAACCAAAATCTTTCATCTTTCCTTCAAAAAAAGGGAATTGTTCATTACTCATCTTGTGTTAATACACCGCAGTAAAATGGGGTAGCCGAGAGAAAAAATAGACACCTCTTAGAAGTCACACGAGCACTATTGTTTCAAAATGATGTTCCTAAGTGTTATTAGGGGGAGTCAGTTTTTACTGTAGCTCACTTGATAAATAGAATGCCCTCAAATTCTAGGTTTAAAGATTCCAATGAATGTATTTCATGAGTATTTCCCGTATTCACAAATAGCTTCTAGATTACCCCCAAAAGTTTTTGGTTGTGGTTTTTGTCCATATTCATGATGCTAACCGAGGAAAACTTGATCCAAGGGCATTAAAATGCATCTTTGTTGATTATTCTTTTACAAAAAAAGGGTTATAAATGCTATCATTTTGCTTCCCATAAATTTTTTACTTTAATGGATGTTACTTTTGCTGAAAAACAACCTTTCTATTTAGGTTCTAATCTTCAGGGGGAGAGTGAGTGAAAATAAAGAACATGAGCTATTTTTCCTTGATTTATAGGTTACTATTCAACCTGAAACTGTCCAGTCTAAAACCTCTGCCTCACCACTTTTTGATTAGCCATAAGACCAACACACTGACCAGCCACATAACCAGCCTCGTAACACATCAGAATCAAGCTTTAATATACATCCATATGCTGAAAAATCTATAGGTTACTATTCAACCTGAAACTGTCCAGCCTAAAACCTCTGCCTCACCACCTTTTGATTAGCCACAAGACCAACACACTGACCAGCCTCTTAACACATCAGAATCAAGCTTTAATATACATCCAGATGCTGAAAAATCTATCCTAGTCTACTCAAGGAGAAAAGAGCCTAATTCTACTCAATTGCAAGTTCAAGATTCGACCCCTGAACCGAGTATGCAGTCACAATTATCCTCTCCACTGATTCATGATTTGGATGTTCCTATAGCTATTAGAAAAGGTGTTTGAAATTGTACTCAACATCTTATTTCTCACTTTGTTTCTTATGATAAAATCTCACATAAACACCGCTGCTTACTCACTAATTTAAATACAGTTTCTATTTCTCAAAACTTCAAAGAGGCATTTACGGTTGGGAATTGGAAAATTGCCATGAATGAGGAAATGAGTGCACTCAATAAAAATAATACATGGAAAATTGTTGATCATCCGAAAGACAAGAAACTTGTAGGATGTAAGTGGTTGTATACAATTAAATTTAATGCAGACCGGTCTTTGGAGAGGTACAAGACTAGATTAATAGCCAAAGGGTACACTCAAACACATGGGGTAGATTATCAGGAGATTTTTGCTCCAGTAGCTAAGATGAACACAATCCGCATTCTTTTATTCTTAGCTGCTAACTTTAATTGGTGATTACAACAATTTGATGTCAAGAATGCATTTTTACATAGTGATCTTGAGGAAGAGGTGTACATGAAACCTCCACCGGGTTTTGAGAAAAACTTCAAAGATAATCAAGTGTGCAGATTATGAAAGACACTTTATGGGCTTAAGCAATCACTACGGGCTTGGTTTGGAAAGTTTACAAAAGTAATGCTAGGGATTGGTTACAAACAAAGCCAAGGAGACCATACTCTCTTCTTTAGACACTCAACAATAGGGAAACTTACAGTCTTGATAGTATATGTTGATATCATTATGACAGGTGATGATGAGGAGGAAATTCTGAAGCTTAAAGCTAGACTTGCAAAAGAATTTGAGATCAAAGAGCTTGGGGAGCTCAAATATTTCCTAGGGATTGAAGTAGCTCAATCTAAATAAGATATTTTTATTTTCCAACAAAAATACATTCTAGATCTCTTATTAGAGACAGGAATGATGGGATGCAAGCCCATTGATACACCAATTGAAAAAAATCATCGATTGAGAGGAGCAAAAGGTGATGAAGCTGTTGATAAAGGAAGGTATCAGAAGTTGGTTGGAAAACTAATCTATTTGTCTCATACACGTCTGGATATTGCATATGCTGTAGGAGTGATAAGTCAATTCATGCATGGCCCCAAGAAGGTTCATTTACAGGCTGCATATAGAGTGATTCAATACTCGAAATCTACTCTTGGAAAAGGAATCATGTTTAGGAAGGAGCAGATGTAACCGTAGAAGCATACACAGACGCAAATTATGTTGGCTCACTCACAGATTGATGCTCAAGAATAGGTTATTGTACTATGATTGGTGGGAACTTAGTGACATGGAGGAGCAAAAAACAGGCAGTAGTATCTAGATCAAGTGCAGAAGCCGAGTTTCATGCAATGGTTCAAGGAATTTGTGGACTCTTGTGGATAAAGAAAATTTTAGAAGATTTGCAGATTAAATGGCATAAACCTATGAAGCTATATTGTGACAACAAATCTGCTATAAGCATTGCACATAATCCAATTCAACATGATAGAACAAAATATGTTGAGATAGATCGATACTTCATCAAGGAAAAGATTGAAAGTGGAATGATTTGCACTCCTTATGTTCCTACAAATGATCAAATGGCTGATGTTCTCACAAAAGGATTGGACAACTCATCTTTCATAAATATTGTTAGCAAGCTGGGAATGGAAAACATTTATTCTCCAGCTTGAATGGGAGTGTTAGAGAATCTCAGATTTTTTAACTTGCTGAAAAGATTAGGTACAACTGTAAATAGCTAATTGATAGCTAGGATTCTGTGTTGGCTGATTGTTAGGCTAATTATAATATTTCCTAATTTATTTAGTCAATGACTGATTTTTAGGGATTAGATTGTTACCTAAAATAGGATATTGACCTTGTATTTATATGTGTATTCAATTTATAAAATTATTAAAAAAGAATTTCAATTTTTCTGTTCAGTACTCAGTTTGATGCTAAAGTAAAAATTTTGAGAACAAATAATGGTACAGAGTATATGGATACTATATTTGGTATTTACTTGGAGTATAATGGGATAATACACCAAACTAGTTGTCCTTACACTAGCTTACAAAATGGGATAGCTGAAAGAAAAAATAGACATCTATTGGAAGTTGGTAGATCTTTTATGTTTACTATGAATCTCCCTAAGCCTTATTGGGGGATGCAATTCTAGCAGTTGCTTATTTTATCAATCGAATGCCCCTTAAAGCTTTCAACTTTAAGAGTCATTTAAAAGTGTTGCAAGGAAAAAATGTTAATACTGTTTCCCTTAAAGTATTTGGATGTGTTTGTTTTGTTCATACTAGAAATGTGGGCAAACTAGACCCGAGTGCTCTTAGATGTGTGTTTATTAGGTATTCTCTAACACAAAAGGGTTACAAGTGTTACCATCCTCCAACGAGGAAGTATTTTGTTAGTATAGATGTGACATTTAGAGAAAATGAATTTTACTTTGTTACTATCCAATCATCACTTCAGGGGGAGAGCACTGAGAGATAAGAGGTGGTGCCTATTATAACTTTTGATAACCTTATCGTAGGAGAGGGTTCTGTGAGGCAGAAGAAGATTAACCTAACCCAAGGGGAGAGTTCTGTGAGGGAACAAGTTCGGGAGGAGACTATTGGAGTTCAAAAGGAGACTGTTGTTCAACGGGAGAATATTGGACGTTTAGATAGATCCGATTTGATGAGATATTTGAGGAGAAACAAAATAGAAGAAGCTATCATGCAGCCTACTTTATGTCAATGATCTTTTTTTCTGGTCAGTCAGATCAGTCATATTTGAACTCTGATTCCACTAATAATTTGGATATATTGCTCATAGAAAAGGGTTAGATCTTGCACCAAACATCCTTTATCGAACTTTATCTCCTATAATTCCTTATCTCCTTCCTATAGAGCATTTGCTTTGTTTATTTCTTCTGTCTCTATTTCATAGGATTGGAAGGAAGTTTTTATAGGTCCTAAGTGGAAACTAGCTATGATTGAAGAAATGAAGGCTTTATCCAAAAATAAAACTTGGGAACTAGTTACTTCTCCACCAAACAAGAAACTGGTTGGTTGCAAGTAGGTTTTTACTGTGAAACATAAAGCTGATAGTTCGATTGAGAGATTTAAAGTTAGATTGGTAGCTAAAAGATTCACTTAAACTTATGGAGTGGATTATTAGGAGACATTCGCTTCTGTTGCTAAAATGAACACAGTCGGAATTTTGTTGTCCTGTGCATCTAATCTTGATTGGGATTTACAACAGTTTTACATGAATAATGCATTTCTTCATGGGGATTTGGAAGAAGAAGTATATATGAAGATCCCTCTTGGATTTGATGATAAATGTAGTCAAGGAAAGGTATGTAGACTGAAAAAAGCCTTATACGGACTGAAGCAATCTCCTAGAGCATGATTCGATAGATTCAGCAAAACTATGATCTTTTTGGCTATCAATAAAGTAATGCTAATCATACTCTGTTGATAAGACATAATAAGGGTAAACTCACTCTCCTCATAGTTTATGTTGATGACATTGTAATGACAGGAGATGACAGAGAAGAGATGGTCCGATTGAAAAAGCCGCTGGTTCAGGAATTTGAGATCAAGGATCTAGAAATATTATAGTACTTCTTGGGAATTGAGATTGTCTGATCAAAAAAGGAAATCTTTATTTCTTAGAGAAAACATATAAGGAATCTTTTGAAAGAAACTGGTATGATGGGTTGCAAACCAGCAAAATTGCTTATTGAGAGCAACCACAAGCTACAAGCAGAAGTTGGAGAGCCAGTTAAAAAAAAGAGAGACATCAAAGGTTGGTTAGGAGACTCATTTATCTTTCATATACTAGGTCATACATAGCCTACTCAGTGAGCTTAGTGAGTAAGTTCATGCATGATCCACGAGACTCTTTCATGCAAATTGTCTTCTGCATTTTGCGGTATTTGAAGTCTGCCCTCAGAAAAGGTCTTCTTTTCTCCAAACATGGTCACCTCCAAATAGAAATCTTTATAGATGCCGATTGGGCTGGATCTTTAGATGACAGAAGATATACTTTCGGCTATTGTACTCTTGTAGGAGGAAACTTAGTTACTTGGAGAAACAAGAAGCAAAGTGTAGTTGCTAAATCGAGTGCTGAAGTAGAATACAGGACTATGGCTCTAGATGTTTGTGAACTTTTTTGGTTGAGAAAGCTACTAAAATAATCGAGATTATTGGAGAAAAGGAGACTATCCTTATATTGTGACAACAAAGCCGCCATCAGTATAGCTCATAATTCTATTTAGCCTGACCGAAAAAACATATTGAAATTGATCAGCACTTTATAAAAGAAAAGCTTACAAATGGTGCCTTGATTTTGTTTCATGTGTCATCCGAAAAGCAACTAGCTGATGTATTTACAAAAGGGCTCAACAATCGGACTTTTCATATCTTAGTCTGCAAGTTGGACATGTGTGATATCTTTGCACCAACTTGAGAGGGAGTGTTGATAGATATATTTAATTTCTAATTCGTAGAGATTTGAAATTATTATCTTTTTCTCTTTATTAGTTAGGTTTAAATTCTTTTGTATATATACCTGTGTAAATTTTATAGTTAATACATTTTGAGAGTAATAAAGCTTTCTCAAAAATCTTCAATAACAAAATGATTTAACCCTCATGACGTGAGTGCTTATGTTGTGGTTTGATTTTTAGAAGCAACAACAGCTAGAAAGTTCTACCTATCATAAAGAACTTGCTGATACCACCCAAATGTATGAAAAGAAAATATCTCAATTAAGTAAGCAGCTGGAAGATGAGCATTATTGTCGCGAAAGGATGGAAGAAGAATTAAATTTAATGAAAAAGCTCCAGAGCGATGGTCAAAAATCAATCAAGGTTAGTAATTTGTATATTATATTGTCCTTGTCATCCAGTGTGAGTGGTGTCATGCAGGTTTTGTAGTTAAGGCACTTTAACTTTTGGGGCATAAATGTGGTTTTGCTAGTTTTCTTTCATCTTCAAATCACGAGTATGAAAAACAAACTTTATATGCTTTCTTTGATATTCTTCCTTTTCCTGTCATTGATATTTATTCTTTTCCATCAGCAAAATGAGATGGAAAATTATACATATCAGAAAGCATTTGCGGACACCACTCAGATGTATGAGCAGAAATTAGCAGAGTTAAGTAAGCATCTGGAAGATGAGCGCATACAGAGTGCAGAACTTGAAGAAAAACTGAATATGAAAAAGAAGCTTCTAAGTGATAGTCAAAAGTCAATTCAGGTATGAATTTATGTTCTCTTACCCATCTCCCACTTAATTTAAATGCTTTTGCTTTTGGGATCATTATTCCTGTGTATTATATATTGAAATAGAAATTAATGAGGTCTAACTTATTCATTTGATTTTAGATTTTTCATCTACAGTCCATGAAACCTTTTCCAATTAATTTTGATAGATTTCATTTGTTGGGTTTCGAAATAAAATTAAAAACAAAATCGTAGCGGAAAAATAGAAATCCATCAGGATCCATGCGATCCAATAAGAAGAATATAATGATTACCAACCTCTCGAAGCGTAAACAAATCGAATTTGTAGGTGTTGCCTCATGCGAAACTACATCTTCTACCAGTATCTATACGCGAACGGATGATCGGAATTTTCCGGGGTGCCAGCTCCCTTCCTTGGCGCCTATGATTTGATTTTCTGTTCTTTCTCAAAATTACAGAAAAATGATTTTTTTCTCTCTCTAAAAATGGCGGCTACCACTTTTGATATGTGTTTCATTAGAGTTTAAACTATATATATCATGATATATATAGGTAATCTAACCCTAATTTAGAGATAAAATTTCGGACTCACATTTCTTATTAAAATAAGATATACTTTATTTCTTATTTAAAATAAAAATTATAATATTAACTCATAAAGTTTTATTTCGAATTTTAATGTATCATAAAATAAATTCAAAATGTCCGTATTAATCCTCAGTCCATTCATCACATTTTATGTGTGCGTCCTAGTAAGTTTATATTATATTGACAATGGGCCCTAATCCCATCACGGGCCCACAAGTTATAAGCGGCTTCTAACAAGATATTATAACTATCTAAATAATATAAATATCGATAATTCGATTTTAACCTAATAGAACATGTTATAATTTTTTTGTCACACAATATCTTATTTGAACATAAGTCCTGGTTCATTTCAAACTTATATAGTCCAAACATATAATTTCTCAATTACTAAGTTGGCTGATAATGTCAAATGATATTGATCATTTTATCAATTCATTTGAGCATGGCCATTCATTTTTCAGTGCTACTTATCGAGGGGTCTAATAGATCTCATAAGAGAGGGATAAATTTCATCTTATTTATTTATCATCCTCTGCATGATTCTAATCATGTCCGATCATAACATTTATTATTATCCGATTAAATATAATATTTGATTATGTCAATATAATGTTACTCATGTAAGATACTATGATAATCTCAAGTTTAAGGATCGATAATATAACTATTATGAAATTACTAATTACATTAACTCATGTAGTACCTCATAGCGGGTCTATCCAGTACCCTGTTCTCCAAAAAGTATCTATAAATTTGATTTATATCACTATATATAATCATTTCATGATTATCAATCAAACCCATACTAATTTTAATTTATTATTATTATTTCTTTAATGACAAATAACTAGCGATAGTCAAAATAACATTAGATTGTTATTTACAAACATTATTAAGATATAACATGCCAACAATAAAATAACAGAGAAAATACAATTTTATAAAATAAAATATGACATTACATAAATGACTAAATATTTAGCTTGGAGCATAACTACTAACACATTTTGCAATAAAGTTGTATCAAATGAGAATGAATGTTAAAGCCAATTTTTGTTGTTATTAGCAGCATGAGGTCTCAAAGTCTACATATCAGAGAGCATTGGCTGAAACTACACAGCTATATGAGAAGAAAATATCAGAGCTACAAAAGCAATTAGCAAATGAGCATGCTCGTGCTGAAGATGTACAAGAACAATTGGATCTGGCAAAGAAGAATATAAATGATGGACAAGACTCAATTCAGGTTTACTTTTTTAAGATTAACAGACTTTCTGGGATTACGTTATTTCCTTAATTTTCACCATTTAAAAAGCCTTGATAACATTTTTCCTTCTTGCTATTTTTTTTAACTATTTGGATTGTTCCTCATCTACACATTGAATGAATTCTTATTATTTCATATGGGTTCTTGAGCTTATTTAATATTTGTTTTGGTTTTTAACTCATCTTGCTTGAACTTAATTTGGGGATCACGGCTTTGTTTTCTAAGAACTATTCCATTAATGTGTTTTCTTGAACATCATAAAGAATTTTAAAATCATGGCATTTCTTCTGGTTTTATGCTCTGGTGGAATAAGACGGGAATTGTCAATATTTGGTGTTTCAAATGTATACAATAATTTTGGCCTGCTTCCGTGATTGGTCTTTTTTTTTTTTATACATCAGCATGATGAATGCTAACCCATCCCCACTGCATAACTGCTTTCCAGTTTTTTATGCTTTGTTTAAAAGGAATCTAGTTTGAGAGGTCTATGCAATCTCTGAATAAATGAGGTTTATGTGGTCATCTCAATCAAAATTTGATTCACATCTTTCCCGTTTGTTGGCCATATTCTATTTTGCCAGACCATAACCTATGCTTCATAGTACGCAACTTTGTTTTTTGCTCAGCCAAAGGTGGAGACATAGTTTAAGGCAAGCTTCTTAGAATTCTTAGTATTGTTTTTAGATTGTTGTCAATATTAGTTAATCAGAGTTTCCTTGCTGAGCAAATCACAGCAATTCCAAAAATCAAAACCTCATGCCATTCTTTACACACACACACACACACACACACACACACACACACATATATATATATATATATATATATATATATATATATATATATATATATGTAGCATTTTCAATGTCTCTTTTGGAGGTTCAACATCTTTCAAGCTGATAGTTTCTTTATTAATGGTATGGCAGTATGCTTGTTTTATATGTAAACCATGTGCGTAATGCACCTGCAGTCTGACTAAAATTTTCTATTTTTCATATGATATAGGATTTGGAAGAGATTGAAGAACTAAGAGAGGGATTACAAGCTATATATAAGCTACATGAGAGTGGTCAAAGTGAACTCGAATCCTTGAAGTCAGATAACAAAAGTCTGTTACAAGAGAAGGTATGATCAAAACATTATATTGAATAATTTTTAAAATAATTTTCGTCGAGCATTTCACAAAAAACTTTTGATGTGTTGTATTGAAGTGTTGAATTTGAATTGTGCTAGACCTTATGTTATGTTAGTCGCTTGAATAGTACTGACACTTGATATATACAATCCTGATATGAAGGAAATATTAAAGGAAGAACTTTGTGATCTTCAGCGGAGACTTTTTGTTGAAGAGATGCAGCGGAAGAGTATTGAACATGAACTGACCAAAATTAAGAGGATTGCACATGAAAATGACAATGACTTTGAGGTGAGTTCTACCATGCATTTTCTGATCACTTTTATGTTTTTTTCATATTATCTCACATTACACTGGATTCAGGATAAGAAATCCTACTTAAGTAAATCGCACAAGTCAAATTCCTCAAGAGAGTCAATGTCTAGTCAGAGAGTTACAATTGCTAAAATTTGTGAAGAAGGTAAGAGTCATGTAGCATGTGTATATGATTTTATTTCTTCAGATCTGACATTCTATAACTGACAAGTTAATGGTTTTCACAAATTCAGTTGGACTGCAAAAGATATTACAGTTAGTAGCATCTGAGGATTCCAATGTTCAAATCCATGCAGTAAAAGTAATTGCCAATCTTGCTGCTGAAGGTGTGCTAAATTTTATTTATTAATACTATTTTGGTCATGTAGGGTTCATCTAACTTTTCTTAATTTGCTTGATGTATCCACAAATGATCCTTAAAAAGATATGTTGGATTTTCTAGTTAGGATTGGAATCCTTTGTATTGTCTAGTTAAAATTTATATTTCCTAATTAGAATTGGACTTTATTTTATATTCCTAGTAAAAGTTTATCTTTATATTTCTAAATTAGTTTTTATCTTTCCTTGTTATGATAGGATTTGTTTTTCTATTTATACAACTTATTCATTCTCAAAATATTAAGAAAAAGAGAATTAAAAATTTTTTTATTATTCTAAAAAATCTTCATAGTAATAGAGCTGTACTCTTTTTGGAAGTTGAGTTTTCTCCTTCTAAAGAGGTTGAGTTTTCTCCCTCCTAGCATTGGGTTTGATTTTTCCACTATAGAGTAACCGTTTGTGAACAAGTCTCAAGAGGTTGTCTTACCATCCCTTTTTGTTGCCCATGTTCTTTTCTGGAGATTTGAGTTTTCTCTCTCCTAGCACTGTGTCCATTTCTGGTCTGAATTTCTGTACAGTACTTGATTTGTACAAGTGTAAAGAAGTTGAGTTACAGAGTCTCTTTCTTGTCACTGCCCCCATAGGAAGAAAGCCTAGTTGCAGTTCGGCCTGTCCCTGGAGAACTGCCACCATCTGCCAGCACGCGTGAGTAGACATGCCGGCAGAAGATTCTGCAGCACTGTTCAGATGCTGGTGAATGATGCTGTCTCTGGTTGCTGTTCGCCGCCAGTTCATCTCCAACCACTTTGCCTGCTGTTTTGGATGCCATCCAGCAGGTTATTGGTCCTTGGTTGATTTCTTTGTTTTTTGAGCCTTCTCTTTTACCGGCTGAGTTACTTGAACAATTAAACCTACTCTCAACATTAGTTTCTTGATACAAGACCTTTTCAGTGCTGAGCTGATAATAATAGGAGCCTTAGAAAATGTCAAGAGTTGCTGCATTTGATTTTGTACGGCAAGGACCTTGAGAGAATTTCCAAGATTTTATCCGATGATAACACTTTCTTGGGGTTCCATTTGGACATGACTTATCACATCTTAATTCGCAAGTTGGATGTGTGATATCTACGCATCATCTTGAGGGGGAGTGTTGGATTTCTTAGTTAGGATTGGAATCCTTTGAATTTTCTAGTTAAAATTTACATTTCCTAATTAGGATAAGACTCTTTCTTATATTCCTAATTAGAGTTTATTTTTATATTTCCTAATTTGTTTTTATCTTTTCTAGGATAAGATTTATTATTATTTTTTTTATTTATATAGCTTGTTCATTCTTAGAATATTAAGAAAAAAAGAGAATTAATAAAATTTTTATTATTCTAAAATATCTTCAAGATAGAAAGGCTTGAACTCGCTTCCTTGAACTACTAAATTCTCTACTTCAAGATTGTGCTTTGTCATGTCAATTGCTCATATCATCAGATTCCACTACAAGTAATTTTTTGTTAGATACACATTTTTTTCTTTATTTATTTGTTTGTTTTTGTGAGTGTTTTCAGATATTAATCAAGAGAGGATTGTGGAGGAAGGAGGCTTAGATGCATTGCTTATGCTGTTGAAATCATCACATAATGCAACTATACTTCGAGTGGCTTCTGGGGCCATTGCTAATTTGGCAATGAACGGTAATCATGAATCTTTTTTTCTTATGGTATATGATGTATTATAATTCTTGCTTATGTTGTGCATACGTGTCTCGTTAATCCCAAGTTTTCTAAACTTGGCCTTATCTTGGAACCAATAGAGGCAAAGGGTGGACCCAATATATTGATAAGCGTGTGTGCGTCTCTCTCTCTCTCTCTCTCTCTCTCTCTATATATATATATATATATATATATATATATATAAATTTAAACGTAACTAGAAAAGATAAAATGTAACAATATCAAATCTCTATAAATTAGGAATTAAATATATCTGTCAATACTCTCCCTCAAGTTGGTGCAAAGATATGACAGATGCCCAACTTGCACACCAACTATGAAAAGTCCGATTGTTGAGTCTTTTTGTAAACATATCGGCTAGTTGCTTTTCGGATGACAAGCGAAACAAAATCAAGGCACCGTTTGTAAGCTTTTCCTTTATGAAGTGCTGATCAAGTTCAACGTATTTTGTTCAGTCATACTAAACATGATTATGAGTGAAGATTTTGAGAACTTAAGAGTTTCTATTATCTCAAATTACCCTAAAATGATACAAGGGTATATTTATAGGTATACAAGTAGTAAAAGAAAAAATACTATTCTATCCTTAATTGCAACCTAATATCTAAAAAAATACATTAACCAACACTCCCCCTCAAGTTGGTGCAAAGATATTACACATGCCCAACTTGCAAATTATGGCATGGAAAGCTCGACTACCGAGTCCTTTTGTAAAAACATCAGCTAATTGTCTGTCCGACGTTACATGAAATAAGCTTAAAACACCATCAGATAATTTTTCTTTGATGAAATGCCGATCAATTTCAATATGTTTTGTTCTGTCATGTTGAACTGGATTATGAGCAATACTGATTGCAGCTTTGTTGTCACAATACAAAAATAGTCGGTCCCATTTAGCCAAATTCAACTCTGCTAATAACTTCTGCAACCATAACAACTCACAAACACCTTGAGCCATAGCTCTATATTCTGCTTTTGCATTTGATCTTGCAACTACACTCTGTTTCTTGCTTCTCCAAGTGACTAAGTTACCTCCCACAAATGTACAATAACCAGAGGTTGATCTTCTATCATCTAAAGATCCAGCCCAATCTGCATCTGTGAAAGCTTCAATTCTTAGATGACCATTTTTTTGAAAAAAGAATACCTCTTCCTGGAGCTAATTTTAAATACCTCAAAATGCAAAAAACAGCCTGTTGATGAGATTCTCTTGGATCATGCATAAACTGACTCACCAAGCTAACTGCATAAGCAATATCTGGTCTAGTGTGGGATAGATAGATAAGTCTACCGACCAATCTTTGATATCTGCCCTTATCAACTGAACCTTCAGTCCCTGTTTGTAACTTATGGTTACGTTCAATGGGTGTATTTGCTGGTTTGCATCCCAACATACCAGTTTCATCCAAAAGATCCAGAACATATTTTCTTTGAGAAATGAAGATCCCTTTGGTTGATCTGGCAACTTCAATTCCCAAGAAATATTGTAGCTTTCCAAGATCCTTGATTTCAAACTCCTGAGTTAAGAGCTTCTTCAGTCGAATCATTTCTTCTTTATCATCCCCTGTCATCACTATGTCATCAACATAAACAATGAGAAGAGTGATCTTACCCTTGGAGTGCCTCATAAAGAGGGTATGATCAGCATTACTTTGCTGATAACCAAACGATATCATAGCTTTGTTGAATCTGTCAAACCAAGCTCTCGGAGATTGTTTCAACCCATACAAGGCTTTCTTCAGTTTGCACACCTTTCCTTGTGTTCTCTCATCATCAAAACCAGAAGGAATCTCCATATAAACCTCTTCTTCCAGGTCCCCATGAAGAAATGCATTCTTCACATCAAATTGCAGCAAATCCCAATCCAAGTTAGCTGCACAAGATAGCAAGATTCTAATGGTATTCATTTTAGCAACTAGTGCAAATGTCTCCTGATAGTCAACTCCATAAGTCTGGGTGAATCCCTTTGCCACTAATCTAGCTTTAAATCTTTCAATTGAACCATCAGCTTTGTGTTTTATTGTGAACACCCACTTACAACCAACTACCTTTTTGTCTGAAGATGCAACTAGTTCCCAGGTTTCATTTTTAGAGAGGGCTTTTATTTCTTCAACCATAGCTTCTCTCCACTTTGGATCCTTGATAGCTTCTCTCCAATCCTGTGGAATAGATATAGAGGAAAGAGACAAGGCAAAGGCTCTATAGGAAGGAGACAAAGAATCATAAGAGACGAAGTTAGAGATGGAATGTTTTGTACACGACCTGACTCCTTTCCTTTGAGCAATGGGCAAATTTAAATCAGAATCAAGAGATAAATCAGAATCAAGAAGTGACTCACCCGAGGATTCTGGCAGTGTAGAATGCATGATGGCTTCTTCAGACCTATTCTTCCTCGAGTATCTCAACAAGTCAGGTCTATCTAAACGACCACCAACACCAACAACATTCTCCTCCCCCTGAACATCAACATTCTGCTCCTGAATAACAATCCCTTCGTTTTTCCTTTGAACTAGATCCTGAGGTAGCACAGGTATATTCATCACCACTTCTTCACTATTCTCCCCCTGAAGAGGTGATTGGATACTGTCAAAATAAGGTTTAGACTCCTGAAAGGTAACATCCATACTCGCATAGAATTTTCTAGATGGAGGATGATAACACTTATATCCCTTTTGAGTTGGAGAATATCCAACGAACACACATCTCAGTGCTCTCGGATCTAATTTCCCAACATTCCTAATATGAACAAAGCAAACACATCCAAAAATCTTTGGTGGAACAGTATAGCCAGTTTTTCCGGTTAAGACTTCTACAAGAGTTCTAAAGTTAAGAGCTTTGAGAGGCATTCGATTAATAAGATAGGCAGCTGCTAATACAACATCCCCCCAATATGACTTTGGAACATGCATGGTAAACATAAGAGATCTAGCAACTTCTAACAAATGCCTATTTTTTCTTTCAGCTACACCATTTTGAGCACTAGTATAAGGACAACTAGTTTGGTGAATAATCCCATGAGACTCCAAATAAGTACCCAACCTACTATCCATATATTCTGTTCCATTATCAGACCGCAAAACTTTTATTTTAGCATCATATTGAGTGGCAACCATTTTATGGAAAAATTGAAAACAGGAGAAAACATCACTCTTTGCTTTAATCAAATACACCCAAGTCATTCTAGTACAACAATCAATGAAAGTAACAAACCATCGATTTCCAGACAAAGAGACAGTTTGTGTAGGTTCCCAAACATCAGAATGAACAATCATAAATGGCTCACTGGCTTTATTATCACTTAAAGGATACGAGTTTTTAGTATGTTTAGCATACTCACAAGCATCACAAGATAAAGAATCAAACCGAGTTCTAGCAAATAAACTAGGATATAATTTTTCTAAAACAAAAAATGACGGGTGTCCTAATCGCCTATGCCACTGAATGATCTCCTGATACTCCCCAAAAAGAGCCAACTCTTGACTGTCTTCCAGCATATATAAGCCATCATGCTCTCTACCACTGCCAATCCTCTTCCCTGTTTGAAGATCCTGAAGAATACAAAAATCAGGAAAAAATTCAACTTTACAGTTAAGAGTTTTAGTGATAGCATTGACAGATAAAAGATTGACAGAAAATTGAGGAACATGAAGAACAGAAGACAATTTAATATTAGGAGTACAAACAATAGAACCTATCCCAGAAATAGGGGTTAATGACCCATCAGCCATCCTGACACTATCCCTTTTTAAACAAGGAGAGTAGTTAAGAAAACCTTTTGAAGTGCCTGTCATATGTCTATTCGCACCAGAATCAATAATACATGAGTTATGATGAGAGAAAGTAGTACCTGACTTGACTAAATTAGAGGTAGCACTGTAGGAAGGAGTAAGCTGAGACAAGAGACGCCTGAAATGCAAAATCTCATCAGAGGAGAGACTCTCAACTGAAGCCGACTCCTTAGATGATTCCACTGTTTCTAACATATGTGCTTGAGCTCTTGTTGGATTAACTCGTTTTCCCCCACGGCCCCTACTAGGTCTCCCATGCAACTTCCAGCAAGTCTCTTTAGTGTGCCTTGGCTTACCACAGTAATCACAGAGCAAATGATTTTTATCAAAAAGAATCCCTTTTGGTTGCTCAAGAGAGGTATGGGCAGTCAAACCCGACTTGTCAATAGGTGCAGTATAAAGTATAGCACCTCTCCTGGTCTCTTCCTGCTGAATTAAAGAATGTGCCTCCTCAAGTGAAGGGAAAGGAGTTCTGCCAATAACTTGAACTCGCACTTGATCAAATTCAGGATTTAAACCAGCCAGAAAATCATAAACCATCTCCTTTTCAATCATCTTTTGAATCAGCACCGCATCATCAACACATTTTGCTTGAAAGTCCTGTTAATAATCCAGTTTCTGCCATAAACTACCCAATTCAGAGAAATAATCAGAAACAGTAAGCTCACCTTATTTTACCGAAAACAAACCGACTGCGGAAGGAGTTATACTAATGGCAATTTTGTTGTCACAATATAAAGATAGTCTCCTTTTATCAAATAATCTTAATTCTCCTAGTATATTTTTTAGCCAAAAAAGTTTACAAACATCTTGAGCCATAGCCCTGTATTCTGTTTTAGCACTTGATTTAACAACTATACTTCTCCAAGTAACTAAGTTTCTTCCTACAAACGTATAATAGTTGAAAGTAGATCTTTTGTCATCTAAAGATCCAGCCCAATCCGCATCTGTAAAGCCTTCTATTTGGAGGTGACTATGTTTAGAGAAAAGAAGATATTTTCCTAGGGCAGACTTCAAATACCACAAAAGTGAAAGTCTCGTGGATCATGCATGAACCGACTCACCAAGCTCATTGAGTAGGCTATGTCTGGCCTAGTGTGTGAGAGATAAACGAGTCTTCCAATCAACCTTTGATATCTCTTTATCAACTGACTCTCCAATTTCTGCTTGTAGCCTGTGGTTGCTCTCAATGGGCGGTTCTACTGGTTTGTAACCTGTCATACCAGTTTCTTTTAATAGATCCAGGATGTATTATCTCTAAGAAATAAAAATTTCCTTTTTTGATCAGACAACCTCAATTCCCAAGAAGTACTGTAATTCTCCTAAATCTTTGATCTCAAATTCCTGAGCTAACAGCTTTTTCAATCGGACCATCTCCTCTCATTACAATGTCATCAACATAAACTATAAGGAGAGAGAGTTTACTCTTGTTATGTTTTATGAAGAGAATATGATCAACATTGCTTTGTTGGTAGCCAAAAGAGATAATGACTTTGTTGAATCAATGTCATCAACATAAACTATAAGGAGAGAGAGTTTACTCTTGTTATGTTTTATGAAGAGAATATGATCAACATTGCTTTGTTGGTAGCCAAAAGAAATAATGACTTTGCTGAATCTATCAAACCATGCTCTAAGAGATTGCTTCAATCCGTACAAGTCTTCATTCAATCTACATACATTCCTTGACTGTGTTCATCATCAAATCCAAAGGGGATCTCCATATATACTTTTTCCAAATCTCCATAAAGAAATGCATTCTTTACATCAAACTATTATAAATTCCAATCAAGATTAGCAGAACAGGATAATAAAATTTTGACTATGTTTATTTTAGCAACAGGGGCAAATATCTCATGATAATTCATTCCATAAGTTTGATAGAATTTTTTAGCCACCAATCTGGCTTTGAACCTCTCAATTGAACCATCAACTTTATGTTTCACAGTAAAAACCAACTTGCAGCCAACCAATTTTTGTTTGGTGGAGAAGTAACTAATTCCCAAGTTTGATTTTTGGACAAAGCCTTCATTTTTTCAATTATAAATAGCTTCCACTTAAGATTTGTAAAAGCTTCCCTACAATCTTGTGGAATAGAGATAGAAGAAATTTACAAAGCAAATGCTCTATAGGAAGGAGATAAGGAATTATAGGAGAAAGTTTGATAGAGGATGTTTGGTGTAGGATCTAACGCCTTTTCTGTGAGCAATAGGCATATCTGAATTATTCGTGGACACAAAGTTCAAAGATGACCGATCTGAGTGACCAAAATAAAAGGATTCTTGACATAGAGTAGGCTGCATGATGGCTTCTTCTGCCCTGTTTCTCTTTGAATATCTTATCAAATCGGATCTATCCAAACGTCCAATAGTTTCCCCCTAGACAGTAGTCTTTTGTTGAACTTGTTTTCTCATAGAACTCTCCCCTAGAGTAAGGCTAGTCTCCTGTTACTTCACAGAACTCTTCCCTAGGGTAAGGGTATCAAGAGTTATAATAGGTTTTACCTCTTCTCTCTTAGTACTCTCCCCCTGAAGTGGTGATTGGATAGTACCAAAATAAAGTTCATTTTCTCTAAAAGTTATATCCATACTAACAAAATACTTCTTCAATAGAGGATGGTAACACTTTACCCCTTCTGTATTGGAGAATACCCAATAAACACACATTTAAGAGCTCTCGGATCTAGTTTGCCAACATTCCTAGTATGAACAAAATAAACTCGTTCAAACACTTTAGAGGGAACAGTATAAACATTTTTTCCTTGCAATATTTCTAAAAGACTCTTAAAGTTGAGAGTTTTAAGATTCATTCTATTAATAAGATAAGCAACTGCAAGAATTGCATTCCCCTAGTAAGGCTTTGGGAGATTCACAGTAAACATATGAGATCTAGCTATTTTAAACAGATGTGGATTTTTTCTTTCAGTTGTCCCATTTTGTGTGCTAATGCAAGGACAACTAATTTGATGTATTATCCCATTGTACTTCAAGGAAATACCAAACCTAGTATTCATGTACTCGGTACCATTATTTGTTCTCAAAATTTTTACTTTAGCATCAAATTGAGTATAAATCATCTTATGAAAAAATTGAAAGCAAAAAAATACATTGCTTCTTGCTTGTATTAGATACACTCAAATCATTCTAGTACAACAAACAATGAATGTAACAAACCACCGACTACCCGATAATGAAACATTTTTAGTAGGTCCCCAAACATCATAATAAATTATAGTAAATGAAACATAAATTCTATTATTACTCAAGGAATAAAAACTCCTAATGTGTTTAACAAGTTAATAGGCATCACAAACTAAAAAATCAAACTCAGCATTCTTGAACAGGTTAGGTTATAGTTTCTCCAAGATAAAAAATGATGGATGTTCTAACCGTTTATGCCGTTGAATAATTTATGTATTCATATTATTACTCTCAACCAAAAAGGTTTGCCTCATGCCAGGAACTAGGCTACTACTGTTGTTCAAGATATATAAGCCATCTTGCAACCAACCGCTTCCAATCCTCTCTCCTATTTTAAGGTCTTGTAAAATACATATGTATAGAACAACAAACGAAATAGAAGCAGAATTTGGAAAGGAGAAATCCAAAAAACTTCAATAGTGGCCAGAGAGAGGCTGGTCGGAGTCGGATAAGGCCGGCTAACTGTTCTGGGCAAGATCCAGTGATAGAAGGTGGCCGGAGGAAGGTACACATGCCAGCGCATGGAGGGAGGTGATGAACCTATCGCATGGCATGTGTGCTCACGCGTGGTGTCAAAGAGTGCCGGAAATTTGGGTACAAGGCAAATGTCACCCGGGTTGTACTTCCGTCAGGGCTGTGTCAAAATAAAAGGGCCGAAATGCGACCTTTCACACTTGCTGAAAAATGGCATACTGAAAATAACCCATTGCGGAAGTAAGTAAACTCAACCTTCAAAACAATAGCGGCTCTAATACCATGAATATTTTGAGAAGTTTTTTTTTTTACTTTCAATATATTGACAAATTAATTTACACAAGTATTTATACAAAAAAAATTAAATCTAATTAGGAAAAATAAAAGGTAACAATATCAAATTTTTACAAATTAGGAACTAAATATATTTTTCAACAATATACGAGTGTATAAAAGTAAATTACTAGATAAAAAGTTTGATGGTAATTCTCATTTGTCAAATAATTTAAATTTTTATTTGTATAAAGTGCGAAAAGTAGAGGTACCCATTTAAATTGCATTTTTGTACTTTGTTTCGTGTACTTTGGATAACATCTTATAATTTATCTAATAATTGTTATGCTGAATTAAAGTAATTCTAAATAAAGCAAATAAATTCACTAATTTTAGCATGTAGAAGAAATGCTTATAGATACAAATTGTTTTCATTGTATAAATCATGAGAGAAGAAAAATCAAGAATAAGCACAGAGTATAGTGGCATAAGGTCTTGAGGAAAACCAACCATATAAAGCATGGCTTGAATTCCTTTAAGGTCTCTGTCAAGCGAAGCAACCTGTCAAACCTGCTGAATCCAACTGTCGGCTGTTTTGCCAGTTGCCTAACATGTTTGGCAAGTTCCTAGCAGCGAGAAGACTTAGGTTTACCAGTTGTTCCCACAATTCTGGCTGGGTTTAATAACCACGGTTTCTCCTATTTGATTATGTTGACAAATTTAGCGTTGCAAAATCTTCAGATTATATTCATTGCCCCTGCCATTTTTAATTTTGAAATAAAAGGGGCTTTAAAACCATGGTTTCTCCTATTTGATACTTGCCCATGCTATTTTGAATATCAAGGAAGAACTTCAAATGTACATACATGTCCACAGTGTAACAACGTGTGCTTCATAGGTAGAAAGAGTACAGAATTGTGGCCAAAATCCTATGCATCTCTTTAGTGATTTTTCAAGAGCCAGTTAGCCTCAGATTATTGCATAGCTCTCATGTAAAATGGAACTTCTGTTTATTGAATTTTGTTGATTGCCTCCTATTAGCTAGCATGGCCCAGCCCATCATGGGTACATGCTTGGCACGTGTCATACAGTACTTGGTGGAGCTTAGCATGATCCACATCGCCCCAGCCACCATTGAACATACACTCCCTACTCTCTATTTCTCTCTTTTTTTTCCTGTTCCTTAACCTGGAACAGAATTTCAGAAACTCAAATGTGGTTTGATCCTTAATTGAATTAGAATAACAAAAGTTTATAGAAAAAAATAATTATCCTTAGGTATTGTATCAGAAATATTTAACCTGGAATGTTAGAGCATATGAATTTAACTTTTTTTTTTTTTTGTATTAATTCCAATGGAAGTACTCATGTTCATTTCTGCTAGTTTATAAGTTTTTGTATTGAATTTAATTTTTGGATTCATTGACGATTGATTATACCTATTACATTTGCATAATCTTCAACTTGTAAACTGATGTCAATTAGTATGGAAGTTTTAGAGCAATGTTAAATTTTATCATTGTAATTTTGAGATATAATATGTGAATTCCCATTGCTTCTGATTTATATCAAATAAATATCTTAGCAACAAAAGGAACTTCTTTTACATTATATTGCTGGTCAGTGCTGCCTTTTCAGTAACAAAAACCGAAAATTCATAGTACTGTTATCTAGGTTGCTAATTTTAATACTGAAGTTTTATTATTATTCTTACATTGATCTTTACAGAAATGAATCAAGGTTTAATAATGAGCAAAGGTGGTGCACAACTGCTAGCAAAGATAGCTTCCAGAACAGATGATCCACAAACTCTCAGGATGGTAGCTGGTGCACTAGCTAATTTATGTGGAAATGGTAAGATGGAGATATTTGTTATTTCAATCACATCCTCTCTACATATCAAAGCTTGTTGCATCCTTCACATTATTACGCCAAAATGTCTGTCGTTCATGGTTTTAATTCTTGTTAGGTTTTGTGAAAAAAGTGTCATCATTCTAAACCAAAACTTAAATGGCTTCTGCTAATTTATCATTGTCACATCGCCCACGCTAGTATTGTTCTAAACATGAAAGGAGATGGTTTTGTTAATTTCACTTTGTAAAGAAACTTGGAATGTTTGACCATAATCTTATATTATGTGATGTTTCAACTTTGGTCAAACTTGATAAAGTGAGATTTTTGAAATCCTAAGATACTGGGGTGTGTTGGCACAAAAATGTTAGTGTGGACATGCTACCGAAACAGCAACTTTCCTGTTTTCCTGTATTAGGGAGTGGGGGAAGGGGAAGGGAGTCTTTCCAAACATTGGTGTTTTCTGAGGGTTATATGTAACAGGCTATGTGATGTGTTGCATGTTATTTAGGATTTTGAACTCATTGAAGATCATACGATTTCTTTGCATTGTGGCACAAGGTTACAAACTAAAATATGTTTTAATATATATTGCATAAATAAAAACAAAGACAATGTTATTTATTAGATGTGATTTCATTGTCACTAGAGCTCATTTATATTATAGAGAGATCTTTCTATAGTTATTTACATTATGCTTGTCATCCTGTAGAAAGATTGCATACGATGCTGAAAGAAGATGGAGGCATAAAGGCGATCCTGGAAATAGCAAGATCTAACAGTAATGAGGTTATTGCACAAGTTGCAAGAGGCATGGCCAATTTTGCAAAATGCGAATCTCGAAGCACACTTCAAGGTTTCTATTCTTTTTCTTTTTTTCTTTTTGACAAGGTTGCTATTTCTATTAATATATCAGATCCCTTTTCATCCTTATCATGGAAATGACAATATCGTTGCTGCAGGACATAGAAAAGGCTGTTCCCTGCTTATAGAAGATGGTGCCCTTGAGTGGTTGATTGCTAACTCTAATGCTGCCTCACCTTCAACCAGACGCCATATCGAGCTAGCTATTTGTCATTTGGCTCAAAATGGTAATAAGCTCGAGGTTTGACATTAATTGATAAGCATTAGAGCGCTCATGAAAAAAATGGTCCAGAAGAAATTACTTTGGATAGACAGATGTTAAGAAAGAAAGAAAGAAAAATGTTTCTGTACTATAGATTTGACTTCAAATAAAGCACGAAAACAAATTTTGCAAAACCAGTTATGATTCAACCAACCTTGTATTAGTTTGGGCTGCACAGGATTGTGGATGAAATAGATATTGAGAACACATATTATTGAATATTACTTTGACATTTTGAAACATAAATTCTATTGAGTGGTATGCATTTGGGTAGTTTGTTTGCACTTGACTAATAGAATTCAATCTTGTTCTTGCAGTTGACAATATGGAGCATTTCATTTGTATAGGAGGTGTTAAAGAACTCGTACGAATATCAATTGAATCCGATCGAGAAGACGTTCAAGATCTTGCAAAGAAGACGTTAAAAATGAACCCAACCTTGCAGGCTGAGGTACATGTATGGTTATAAAGGCAGTAAAATTTGTCTGAAACAATTTTGTTGATTAATTAATTTAGTATCCTTGGCAAAAGTATCAAGCAAAAGAGATATGTAACACGAGAGATGTAGAGATGTACTCATATTACATTATACAATTTGTAGATGTAAAATCAATAGCGAACTAAATGAAGAGTTATGCAAAAAATGAATGAAGAAATCATTCGAGTTATTTCTTTTAATGTCAATATCTCACCTAATCACCTTGCTATTAGTCGGCAAATTTTGACCCAGCTCAGAAATTTGAGTCAATTGGCCTATAAAAATATGATAAAACCTGTTTTGATCCATTTATGATCTACCTTATTTGATTCACAAAATGATTCGACTCAATCTCTTCTTTTTATTCAGAAATTTCATAATAATTATGAATATCTACAGCCAATTTATCCGGAGAGTGGAAATGTGCAAATGTATGCATCCTACTAAAACAGTTTTATTACTGGTCAATTTTGAATTTACCTCATAATATTGATACTATTTGTATTACTAACATAACATATAAGAACATTATTGTGGAAAAAAAGTTGTCTATTCATGTGTGAAAAATTAGGTAAATGGGGATGGATATATGTATTCACATTCATTGATAGGTGGCAGTTGGAACACAACATTATTTATATGCATATTTTACATTATTTGGGTGATCCTCTGCTCTATCAAATTCTTCATGGGCTTGACCCCACCGTTTTTCTGCTTAATGAGCGTACTCTAGTCTTATTAAGATTCACTGTTTTATCTCATTCTGCAAATTGTCCCATCAACTTGTGTTCAGTGCTTTGATTCACGGTATACCTGGTATACCGGCTAGTATACCTTCCAGTATACCAACATCCAGATTTCACTTCTGGAATTTGGTATACCTAGTATACCACAATTAATCGTCAAGTTTAATTATCAAATTTTAAAATAAATTAAATGTTATATATATATATATATATATATATATATATATATATATATATATATATATATATTTTAAAATAAATATGTAGAATTATATCAACTCAAATATCAATTCTCATATCAAAAAGTTCGGAGACATTTTTACAAACACTTTATATACAACAAATCAAACAATAAGTTTTAGTTACAATTTGATATCAATGATTCTTAGAATTTATCTAAAACAAGAAACTTACAATTCCAATGGTGAAAATGGAGTATCCAGCAACGAGTATAATGAAGAAAATAAAAACAGAAGACAGAGCCCATCTCTTTGCTGTAGGAAAGTGTGAAAGTATTTGAAAATTATGAGAAGTAGAATAAAATTTATCTGCCATTATTGGAGATTATGATATCAGAAACAATGTACGCACAATCCCTATGTTTTGTATCATTCAATTTTTGGATATTTAACAATATTATATGGAATTATATTAAATACTAAGATATATGGAGTTTTATTTTATTAATATTATGGCCATAGTTGACTCTTATATATATATATATATGGAAGAAGAAGGAAGAAATGGGAAGGAGGAGGAAAGAAGAGATGAAGAGTTTGAGTTATTAAAAAAGGGGTATTTTTAAAAATGAAAATTTTAAAATGAAAAAAAAAGAAGGGGGCATTTTTAGTTGGGATTTCTTTTTTTTTTTTTGGTATTTTTGTGAAAATCCTTTTAAATTAACATTAATTTTAACCATCGACAAATCTAAAATTAAATATAATTTAAAATTTAATAATCCTAAAATTAAATACAAATAACCAAAAGTTAATCAAGTTATAATAATACAAAAAATAAACGCATAATTATTTACAAATCTCTGATTCAATAATTTTAGTTGAACAACTTCTATCCTGACGAATATCAACCTGAAATATCAATTAATCAAACATAAAAATATTGGTTATATATCCATATACAGATTGGAAGTAAATTAAAGTTGCCACCACCATATTGATTTAAGTTATATTATCATTAACTAATTTTCTAGTTAATCAATGATCTTCCAAATCACTTGTTATAGTATTATATTATTATTAAGCACATCTTCAATTTAAGTCAATAAATTAAAGATATGGGAAGATAACTTTATCTACCTCTAACTATTGGAATTAGAGGTGGCAAATGGGCATGTTGGATGAGTTTGGGTTGGGTCATTAATGGATGGGTCATAAATAGGTCAAAAGATATAGATTATAAATGGATCAACATCCAAATGGGTTGGATTGATTTGGGTCGATCCATGAATTTAATATAAATTAGTTTAAAATTAATTATTAATTAATTAGTGAATCCGGTAATAATAAGATTCAATTGAAAATATAATATAAACAATAAGTTAAAATATAAAAAATAAAATATTTCATTAATAATTTAATTTTACTTAAAAAATAAAAATATGTACAAATATTGAATATACAATTACAAATAGTAAAAATTAGTCTAATAAAATAAAAATAATATGTTAATCTATTTTTCGCTTTCAACTGATGATAAATCCACACTTTAATTTGATCTTGAAAATTTAATATCTTTACCCATGCTATCTTGAGACTCCACCTCAGCTGCAATAATATTAATATTTAGTATACACATACACACACACACATAAATAAAAAGTGTATTAATTTTACCTTCAAATCCAAATAACCAACTAGGAGTGGTAATTAAAGTTTCTATATTTTCAGGTAACATAGATGCCCGCCATTTGTTGAGAATTTTTCCTCCCATACTAAATGCTGATTCTGAAGCAACTGTAGTAGTGAGAATCGCAAAAATATCTCTAGCCATTAGTGAAAGGGTAGGATATTTCATTTCATTGTCTTTTCACCAAGATAGCACATCAAATTGTAGAATTCTACTCAGTCTTGCATCATTCAAATATATATCTAATTCGGATTTATCTCCAAAACTGTTCACAAGATAATCGAATTTCTACAAATAAATAAAAATGACCTTAATAATAAAATTATAAATAAATATAAAATTATCATTACAAATCACATATTGTAAAAAAAAAGTAGAAAAAAGAGACACACCTTTATGAGATCATCATCCACGCTTGGTCTCCTTTCGGTTGATGCGTCTGAAGTTGGATTATTACTTGCAAATGATGTAAAAAGATCATACAACTTATCTTTAATTTCGTTGCATTCATATTTAGCCACATTCTCATCTCCAAATAACTTTTTATAAGAAAATGTTACAAAATTCAACTTATAATGAGGATCCATAATAATAGCAAAAGACAAGATAGCACTATAGGAGTCCTAATACTTCTCAAACTTATCCAACATCAAAGTAGTCATATTCCGAATACATTGATCTTCACTTTTTGTCCCCTCTAACAACTAGAGATGAATTTTTAATACATTATAAAAGTATAGATTTGAGGTAGGATAACGAGTTCCTGAGAAAAGATTAGTAATATCTCGAAAAGGTTTCAAAATATTACATATTTTTTCAACTAAACTCCATTGATCATCGGTTAGATTCTAAATAAACATCGAATCAATAATAGCCAAATGTGAAAAAGCCTTCCTATAAAAAGGGACTCTATCAAGCATCTCATATGTAGAATTCCACCTTGTGGGACAGTCCAACCACAATCCTTTAGAAAAATCAAGACCTACTCGATCTGCATATTCAACAAACTTTATTCTCCTAGCTTCTGATCCATTTACATATTTCACCTCCTCTCTGATAGATATAATGGATTGGTCAATCAACTTTAAACTCTCTTGAACAATAAGATTTAAGATATGAGCTCCACAACGCACATGAAAAAAGTACCATTACAATGCAAATAACCATGCAAATTAAGTTGATCTCTCAATAGTTCTTGCATGTTGTTATTATTTCGTGCATTGTCTAAAGTAATAGTAAATATCTTCTTCTCTATTTCCCAAAATTTTAACTTGTCATAAAATTTTTCGTACAATAGAGAAGCAGTATGTGGAGGAGAAAAATGACAAAAGTTCAATATTTTGCAGCATAAATTCCAATCTTTATCCACATAATGAGTTTATGAAAAAGCCAAAAACCTATAAACAACCACTTACCACTGCGCTAGATCTTTAAATTAAATAGCAAACGTGATAGATTAAGCCAAAAACCACCACCGATGGACCCAAAATTTGTAGATGTATAAGTCAAACAACTAAAGCTAGAAAGTTTTGCTACTAAATGGCCTTAGATCTAAACCAAGAAAAGACAGCTAATGCATAAAGAAAAACCTCTTTCAGAGACAGAAATACAAGATCTAAACGAAATAGCAAAGAAGTAGAAGGATCCGTACCTGATAGTGAATCGTTCGCATGAGGTTTGAAATTTCGTGGAAAGTATCAAACGGTGAATAAAAGTTTTTGCTTGGTTGAATCCATCACCGTCAAACCCTAAAAAAATTGAAGAAAATGATTTTAAACAAACCCATTGGGTAATGACCCAATGGGTTGAAAAATATAACGGGTCAATTTTGGGTTGACCCAATGGATATTGCATTGGGTTGAAAAATAAAATCGATCAGTTTTGGGTTGATCCAGTGGGTATTCATTTAGATTGGGTTGGGTTTGGATCAATTTTTTTTAAGAATTTGGTCGATCCATGGGTTTGGATTAATTTTGCCAGATCTAATTGGAATGATTTTGAAAATGATTAATGCTATTTGAGATAGATTTTGAAATAATTGTAGTAATTTTTCTTGTAGTTTTATTTTAAATTATATTTTTGTTGTGTCAATTTCATCATGTTTTAAATTTGTTAATAAAATATTTTTAAATTTGTTAATAAAATTGATATTGAAAGTGCGAATTATATTTAGTTAATTGGTATATACTCTATTAATGCACAATTAAGTTTTCCATTTTGGTACTTACAAGTTGTGATTCTCTGAATTATAAATAATTAGCTCACAGTAAGTGGAAAACTTGAAAGTTACTTACAGCATGGAATAATATTTCGTCATATTTTTGGTATGTAATAGCATGAGCCACTAAATTAGTGTTGGAAACATAAGAAAAATGAGGATTTTAAATGCATATTCACAACCAATTCTCACTGCTGGCCGTATTTTTCGATTCTTCACTTAAATATTCTAATTCGATAATTATCTTCAATGTCTTACTTAAATAATCTAATATTTTTGAAACTTTAAGAGGATTATTTAAAAAGTTAAAGAATTATATTGTAAGGCCTTAATTTTAACCCTAATAGAAATGCATGATTAAAGGACAATATTCTTGATTAATCTTTAATTAATTAGGAGAAATTGTATTTTGGTTAAGAAGGGAAAAGTGATAATTTAATTATCTTGTGCTTATAAGTTACTATACATGAACTAATTTTTTAGGAATTTAATTGAAATTATAAAAGAATGGTTGGTGGGCCAATTATTGAAACAGGGGTAGGGATGAATTTATGAATGGTAAGTAGAAGTGGGGGCATTTTATTGCATGCAAATTTTAGAAGGACCAAAAGAGAACTTCTCCACCACTTTAAAAAAAGGCTAAATTCTTGCATGAAGGAGAGAGAAGTTTTAAAAGGAATTTTGCAAGGTAAATGATTCAAGACCTTAATCTATCTCTTCTTCTACTCCTTACTTATGTGTTGCTTTCCTAAGGAGAAAGAATGCTGTAATTCTGATGCATGATTGTAAAAAAAAAAAAAACATGATTTGTAGAGAAGGAATCTAAGAAGAAGAAATGTAAGGAGGTAGCTAAAGAGTGAAGTAGGATTCGGGTTCGACCAAGGTAAGAGATGGTGTGTTTTGTGCTGATTTTTAATGTGTTTAAAGCTAGAAATTTCTGTAAAAAAAATAAGGAGTAAGGCATCTGTTAATAAAACTAAGTGAATGAAGTCTATTAATCAAGTTAGGACTTGTAAAAAAAGGCAATGCATGTGAAGAATTACTGGAACCATCTTATGTAATTTTAGTATATCTTGAGATGTAGACCTTCAATTGACTTGATTCTAGCTGGTCATTAATTTTAAGTCGTTTATCTACAATTTGGTAGAAGAAACCTAAAGTTGGTTTTGCCTTTAAATGGTCTTAACTTTTATTTGAAGTTAAAATTGACCTGTTGTCTATTTTAGCGAACTGTTTGTAATGTTTTGAGAATAATTAATTTTATATAGGTATAAATGCTATGATTCCAATTTATGGTGAAAATATGCTTATATTTCTACAATTTATATGAAGAAATAATATTTTGAATCTATTCCTAAATATGTCAAAAGTGACTTGAATTTGGAACTGTTGACAGCACTATTTTCAGGAACAATTCTCAATATTTTTGTAATATCTCAAACTGTAAAAATGATATTGATGTTATTTTTAATTTTTCAGGAACTAGAAACATAATGGACCATGTTTGTAGAAAATCATTTTGACCTGAAATGCCTTTAGATAGGTCAAAAATAGCTTTCTAGATGAACTCAAAATTCTATCTCTATGCAGATTTGTTATTTGAGTTTGCCAAGAGCCATCTTAATCATCTCTTGAGTATTTTTGTATTACAAAAGCAGCACATAAAGGGAATTAAATGCATAAATTATATAATAATATCTTAATGAAGAATATTAGGCATGATTATATGATGAAGAATGTATATGGTGATTGCAATGTTAAGGTAAGTTATTATTTACCTACTTGAGATAATATGAATATAACATTATATGAGGATCATATGTTTTGTAACACCCTTAGTTCACTTATACTTTTCCTATACTGCTTTTCTAATCCTCGCCACATGCGCATGCCGAACTGCACCTTCATTCCTGCATCTTCAGTACCTATCCCTGCTTGCAGTCAAACAATCACGCGCTAAATAACTTTGTCTCTTAGTGGTGGATACAACTACATAAAATTTTATTTAAATAATTTATAAATTTCATATTATTCTTTATTTTACATAAAGTTATTATTATTTTAATCTGTCCATTTAATCCTGGCTGATTTTACTTCTTGATTCTTTTGTTGTTGTTGTTCAAATTAATGTTGCTTTTCCTTTTATTATCTCTTTCATGGGTTTTACTCACTATTCTTATTATCTACTAACTATCCGGTCTGCCTGTTTTTACTTTCTACTCTTACTGATTACTATATGTGAAATTTTCGCTTGACTCTTTTTAACATTCATTCTGACTATCTTACTTTTATACTATCTGCTGTTTGATCATCGATGTTTTTTTTCTGACTACCCTACTTTGTTGTTACATTTTCTGATTGGCTTTAGTTTTCACTTTACTCTTATTTATTATTGTCTATTGGATCTTACCTTCCTTTTTTTTACGGTCCTGGTCTTTTATTCCTTCTATATTACAGTTTTGATCAAGAATTTATTTTCTTTTTATTTCCTACCTTTGTATACTTTATTCTTTTGTATCTTTTCAATTCCTAATCTGTCTGTATTTCATTACTCGATAGACTTTTCTACTTTTGTTTCCTTGCTTATGCTTTACCTTTATTTCTTGAAACTTTATTGTCTTTTGACTATTCTACTTTACACTTTTATCCTTTGTTTTTCATTTTTTCTTTCTTTCTTTTATTTATTTATTCATTTATTTTTATTATTTTCTTAATTCGTAGTTTATTTTTGATTTTCCTTTCTGTCAAATTCAGTAATTACCTTCTTCCTTCCTATTGTAATTTTGTTTATTTAATTCATTTAAATCTTTTATTATTCTAATTATGCCAATTGCATTCTTGGTTATCAAGTTACCAAGTCTCTAAATAATCTTCCATTAAACTATTATTTTAGACGTTTAATCTCCATTTAATTTCCTAACCGATATACTTTCCTGTTTACCTTTTCCTTGACTTCGAATCCATATCTTTTTCTACAATTACATTCATACTCTATCTTTAATGAATAAATATTCTATTATTTTTGGTTGACTATACACTTACATCTGGGACCGTAATCTTTTATTTATCCAATTTCACTACATTTAACTTTACTTAATCTTGGTTGACTTTTTCATTTAATCCTTTTGACTTCTTTTATTTCTTAATCTGTTTTAGTTGGATAATCTCATCCCCGATCCTTACTTTTATTATAAGTTGAGAAATTTATATTTTGGCCCTTAACTATGCATCAATTTCATTTTTTCCCTTTCGCTTATTTAACTATTTTATTATTGCCACAAAGGTAAAATTTTAGGCTTCACTTTGACATGTAATTTCCATTCTATTCTTTTACCCTTTTACCCTTAATTACCGCTTTCTATTACTAAATTTGTAATTTACTCCTTTAATGCTATATCTTATTTTGATTCTCTTTACTATAAATATTTTCTACTAAATTTCACTTATTTCTTTATCTTAATTGAAAATTACATTTAGGTTCTTATAATTCATTCCACCATATTTTATCTTATTTAACTCCGATTTTAATAATTTTAATTTCCTTTGATTCCTAATTTTCCTTTATATGGTAAATTTATTTCTTAAGTGGACAATTTCCATTTGGCCCCCTAAAGTTTGACCTTTTTCCTTATTTTGACCAAATTGACTCTAAATTGATTAGTTTGACTTTCTTTGACTTTTAATTCAATTTAGGCTCATAAATTACAATTTAATATCTGAAAATTTTTCTTAAGATGGTAATTTTACTTTTTGGTCCCTGCTCTTTTTGTTATTTACTATTTTTCCCTTCTAGCTTTATTTAACTATTTAAATTTCTGTTATCGTTATATAAATGTCAAAATTTTACAGTTTTACCTTTATTTTCACATAATTATATTTTTACCCCCCATTGAACCTATTAATCATATTTCTCATATTTTCCCGTTTAATTTACTTTTCGAACACTCCTATTTGCCATATTTACTATTTAGTCCCTATTCTTATAAAAATTTCCGTATTGGTCCCTAGTTAATCGCATAACGTCATTTTTATCTCTTTTGAATTATTTAATCACCTTTTTACATTATTTTCGGTTTGATCACATTTGGACTTTTTAATTTACATTTATGCCCTTGCTTTCTCACATAATTATAATTTTACCCTTTTTGACTTTTTTGTAACATCTCTTACTCTATTCCTTATTTACTATTCTTTCTGATACTTTTATTGTATATTTTCTTTCTTTCTCTCCATTTGGGAACTTAATTACCATTTTGCCCTTTTTAAATTTTTTTCGTATCCTTTCTCACTTTGTTATCTTTATGACTTTCTGTTGACTTAATTACTTATTCTTTTTCCATTCTTCTTATTATAATTACCTTTTCGCCCCTAGTGATGGCCATGAAAATTTTCGAACCGGATATGCAGGATGAGGACTGTCTGGCTGGATGTGAGGTGACTACTTTGAGGGTAGCTAACCTCGATATTGTCTGAATGTAGGGGAGATGCCTCTTTATGCTATATGTCTATCTGTATGTACATCTTTCTGTCTGTATGAAATTACTGCGGTATAGATGTCCCTATGGCTAGCCATTATATCCTAGCATCTAGGATTGTTCACTGTACACTAAGGGCAACTATTCATTTTATATTATGTTAACTATATACTTTAAATTTCAAGGTACACTTAATATAATTATTTGTATACACATCTTCATTTTTCTATACATTCATTCTTATCACTCATAATTACATAAGTGCACGTAAATAACATATAAATATTAATTAAAGACAATGTTCTTACTATGCACTTCATTCGGCAACCCAAGAAAACCATCATACTTAATATTTTCTCCATGTACTTCATGTTATTTATTTTTCTAACATTAAATTACATATGCACATGCCTTCCTTTATTTATTTTATCTTACTTTTTCTTTGTTTCCTATATGATCATTATTATGTTTCATACTCAACCACATATACGTATATTATTTTTATGCCCATTTCATCATAACATATTTAATTACTATTTTAATACTAGAATTGCATTTCCTATCTCATTAATCATCAATTATCATTTTATTTCTTTTAGAACACCATTCAGCCTTTTCTAGTCTCCTTGCTAAATGTTTGATTTCTCTCTTAATTCCTACTTAATTCATGCTAATTTATCATTTTACTTTGTTATCTTAATTTATTTTTCATTATTCTTTAAATGTGTATAGTTACATAATACAAATTTCATACTAAAATTCAAGGATTAAATTAAATAGAGTGTAGTTTGTATCCACTTACCTTAATTCTTGCACACTTTATTATTCATTTTCTTTGTCTTCCATCATTGAAACACCATGATCTTCCTTATTTTTCCTAAGTGGCTAAATTTCTCATGATAGTTTTCATCAAATTCTTCCTTTCTTTATGCAAAATAATCACATAAATGTGTTTTACATACTCTAATTTATCTATTGAAACCATTAAATTAAATTAAAACTTCCATTTTCTCTTACCTTAATTTTGACACATAACCTTTATTCTTTGATTTCTACCACTTTATTTACTTATTTTGAGCTCTTGAGACCACCATTAATGGAGAGAGAGGCTAGAATTTATTTAGAGAGGTGGAATTTTGGAGAATTAATGAGAGAGGATGAGAAAAGAATCTAGAGAATGGTGGAGAGCACCATTCGGCCTCCATGAATGAAGAAGGAAGCTGGAGAAAATTCTAGCTTTCTACAAATTTTTTCAGCTATTTATAAGCTCTCTAATGGGTTGGACCAAGGCCCAAGCCCAATTTCTTTAATTAGGCTATATATGCTCTAAAAAATATTGCTCTCATTTTTCATGTTTAATTTTACTTCTAATCAATTCCATAATTCTTAGAATAATAATTTATACTTCTACGTAAATTCTTAGGTAAATCAAAGTCCATTTTCAGTTCGATTTACTTCTGCCAATCCAATTTGGCCATTTTCAAGAAACCAATGTTCCATTCATCCGAATATTCTAAAATTTTAAAGTACAATTATAAAAATATGCATAAGATTATATTTAAAATTTTAGATCATTCGGAGATCATTTTGATGTAGTTCCGATTTTAGAGGAAAAATTTCGCTGGTCGAAACCCTGAATATTCAAAATCATCAAAAAATAAATTTTCACTTACAGACACTAATTTGGACCATTTCTCATAGATCTGGAAATTTTGGTGATTTTTAAAAGTCATTTGCTATTTTTAAATTTCTACTGAAACCTTAATCAACTATTTTTCCTATCTCTAGACTATTTTCTGAAACTATTTTTCTAATTGTCAGAATGCTTCAATATTTTACCCCATGTATACTAAGGAGTTCAAAACCATGTATTTAAAATTTTAGTCCATTCTAACATCATTTCGATATACTTCTGGCTTCGACAGCCTAGACAACCGATCCGAAATTCAAAATTTTGAAACTGTCAGAAAATTTATTTTCAAATTCTAATATTTTATTTAAATTATTTCTACCATATCCATATGATCGGAATGATTTTTAGAGGTCAATGGAATACTCTTAAACTCGGTCAAACTTTTGGTCAACCCTTTCCCCGATACTGAGTAAAACTTCTCTGTCTGATTTGAGGATCCAATTGAACTCATTTTTGCCTTAAATTGTACCATCTAACTCCATTTAATACCTATTTTTATAATTCGATGTCAGCCTAAACTTCTCACCAGGTCATCCATCCTTAGTTTCCCTAGCTTGAGCACATTTAACTTTTATACTTTCTCGGATTTCTCTGCTCTTTTCAATTTTGTTTGTTCCGAAAACTATCCCAAGATTATCTTTCATGCTCTACAACATGCCAGGCATGTCGAATGTCAGTTCCGAGGTGTTACATGTTATGCCTATATGTTTATGCCAAAAGTATAGTTATAATGATAATAAAATGGAAAGTATTGCTGTATGAAAGAAAATAATTAATAAAGTATGGTTACATGGAAGTATGTCGATTATAGATAATCTAGTAAAGTGCATGATCTTAATTGTTTCTTTTTATTGATGATATTGTGTATACATGCATATACACTAATGATGGTATAACTTTTTATTGATTACTTATATAAGCAAATTGTTTGGTTTGTGCTATGAATTGTGCATATATATTCATGCACTAGAGAAGGTATATTTTTACATGATTATATACCCGTGCAAATGGAATAAATAAATACAGTCTTAATATATGAAATGAACATGAGCATAGTATTGCCTGCAAATAAAGTTCAATTATGGATAGATAAGAGTCTATAGGGATTATTGCAGCTGCCATAGTTTAGCCTGAATGTGTTTAAAGTATAGTTGATCATGTCTGGATCATGAACAATCCCATTTGAATTGTTAGCCAACTATATGGGTTCGCTTGACTAATCTAAAGTACAGTTGCCCCCATATGGGTTTAAAGTTTTGATATCTTAGGATATCATTATTCTGATACTTTCGGGTATCAACCGTTCTTGTTATCCATTTTTAAAACTTAGCAGGCTATTTTATACAATTACAGTAATTGAACTAAAGGCACAAATGCTTCTATGTCATTATTTAGGCATATGAAATTGTTTAATTATGATTATGATTGAAATTACAATACTCGAATTATGAAAATACACACACACACACACACACACAATGGATGACACCTATGCTCTATTTAGATTGAATAAGATGTTAAATGTTATAAATGAATCAATAATATAAAGTACAAACTTAATTGTTTATCTCCAAGTTTTATGAATATATTGTGATGCTAGTTGAATTGATTTCATTGCAAAATTGCATGAATTGATATAATTCCAATTTTTGGGACACGGTATGAATTCTTTAATCATGTATATATATACATGCATATGCAAATTCTTATTTCATGTTGTTTTTACGGCTGCTGTGAGTGGCTGTCCATTATGTTATATATCTACTAAGCTTTATAGCTTAGCATGGGTTCTTTTTATCCGTATAGGTTTCGTAGATAAGATTTTTGCTTATGAACATACTCTGCATCAGGAAAGGCCAACAAAGAGCTGAATAGAGTTAATGTAGGGAGTTATTGTATAAGTATTTTGTATTATGGTTAAATTATGGCTGAAAGCATATGTTATTATGTGTAATATGCGTAAATTGTATTGTATTAGAACCATAAAGTAACTAAGCAAGTGTCTACGTGCATGAAGAACATAAAGTAACTCATACATTTCATAATTTGCATGATGCTATATATATATATATATATATATAGCATGAGATGATGTATGCAAATAGCTAAAGTAACTCGTATATGAAAATGATGTATAACATGAGACTAGAAATTGTAACATGATAATGATATGATACTAAAGCACGAGATAAGCATGTGAATAGCTAAGTAATACCCATATGAATATATGATATAGCATCATATGAGTCATAGTGATGAATAATCATATGATTAATAATATATAAGAATTATATTGATGGAAAGTATATTTAGTATGATAATCTCGATATAGTCAATAAGACAATAGTAAGAAGTAGATATGTATGACAACCAATATGATGATGAGTTTGTGTGATTAAAGCATGCTTGTTGATATTATAACTTAGTTAAATGGATTATTATCATATGGCTTGGTGTTTAGTTTAGGCTTTGAGAATGAGGGTGTTACAATGTGGTATTAGAGCCTAGGTTTAGCCTTTTCTGGGAAATAGGAACCTAGAATTTTATATTGAGGTGTAAAATCTTGTCAGCCTAATGTAGAAGTTCTTATTTTTCTTATAGATTGTAGATGGAGAACTTTAGAGATGCTATTGATGAATCAACTAAAAGCAATAGGCCGGCTAGAATGAATCCTTCTAATCCAGGATCTTCATCATCTCTTCAGAATGAGATTCCTACAGTTATTCCCGGAGAAGCACTACTAAAAATATCTTAATACATGGCCCAAATACTTCAAAAGATGATAACACCTAAAGCTTCAATATCTAAAATCAGGAAGTATGGTGCAAAAGAATTTTTAGGCACTAATCTGGAGCAGTCTGAGGAAGCTGAATATTGGTTGGAAAAGCTAGGGAGAATCTCTAAAGAAATTTACCATCCTATAGATCACAAGGTGACATATGCCATATCTTTACTTCATAGAGCAGCCAATGACTGGTGAAAATTAGTTTTAAGGCAACCACAGTTATCAGATCCCTTTACGTGGGAATTCTTCAAAGCCAAATTTAAGAAGAAGTATGTTACTGAGGAATATAAGCAAGAAAAGTTGGAGCAATTTTTGAACTTGAGATAAAGGGGTATGTCTGTGGTTGAATATAAGAAAGAATTATGTCACCTATGCAAATATGTTCTTGATGAGATTCTAACTAATGCTTTTAAGTGCATACAGTTTGAGGATGGATTAAATGATCGGATCAGAGAAAACTTAATAGGATCTACTCATTGCATGTGGTGGATTTTCATCAATTTGTTATAGTAGCCTTACGGGTTGAAAAGAATGAGATAGCTAAAAGAGAAATAGAACAAAAAAAGTGGGTTCAGAGGTGGATTTTCCATTGAAAAGAGAGTTAGAGGAGCTCAAGAGAATCAGCCAGCTGAGTATGGCTATAGTTCTGCAAAAAAAGATAAGAAAAGAAATCTTATGCAGCATCTAAGCCGGATAAAGAAGCTTCAGGGAGACAGAGTAGGGGGCAACCACCAGTATATCCCCATTGTACTTTATAACACTGGGAAAATTGTAGAAAATTGGCTGGAGCATGTTTTATATGTTGCAATACTAATAATTTTATGGTAAACTATCCCTTGAACAGGGAGTAAGCTTCTGGGAAGCAAGGTGGTAGAGGAGCATCTAATGTACCCTCTTTTAGTAGAGGTAGAGATAGGGGATATGGGGGATCAAATCATCATAGATCCCAATTCAAAAATGTGTCTAAATGAGTTGATAGACCTATAGCTCCAACTTTCCCTGGATGGACTTATGCAATAAAAGCTCGAGAGCATCAGAATGCTCCAGAGGTATAGCTGGTATTTTTTCTCTCTTCGATTCTAATATGCATACACTTATTAATCATGGTTCTACTCATTTTTATATTTGTATTAGGGATATGGGTAGAAATATAACTACTATACATGAACTAATTATGATATTTGAGTAACCAACCCATTGGGTCACAATGTTTTTGTAAACAAAGTGTATACAGAGTGTCCTATTATAATTTAAGGGAAAGAATTTCTTGTTGATCTTATTAAATTACCCTTTCGGAAGTTTGATATTATTCTGGATATGGATTGGTTGTCTAGACATCAAATAGTTGTTGATTGTGGAGCTAAGAATGTAACTCTTATTAATGCCGATTGTAAAGAAATTTTAGTTCAGGGCATTTGAACTAAACCATTAGTTAGTGTAATAATGGCTATGCAAGCTAGGTGATTTCTTAAAAAAGGGTGTGAAGGTTTTTTAGCCCTAGTACTTAATTCAAGAAGAGAGATAGTAAAGCTTCAGGAGATTCAAGTGGTGAATGAATTTCCTGATTTGTTCCTTAATGACTTGCCCAGTCTTCCCCCTGAGAGGGATGTAGAGTTATCTATAGAAGTTCTATCGGGTACAACTCCTATTTATAAAACACCATATAGGATGGCTGTTTTGGAATTGAAAGAATTGAAATATCAATTACAAGAATTTCTTAACAAAGGCTTCATTAGGCCCAGTGCATTGCCTTAGGGTGCACCAGTTTTGTTTGTAAAGAAGAAAGATGGATCTATGAGAATGTGCATTGACTATAAATAGTTAAACAAAGTGACAGTGAAAAACAAATACCCTTTACCTCGTATTAAAGATTTCTTTGATCAATTGAAAGGTGCTGGAGTATTTTCCAAGATCGACTTGTAGTCAAGGTATTATAAGCTTCGGATGAAGGATGTGGATGTTCCTAAAATAGCATTTAAAACCTGATATGGACATTATGAATTTCTAGTAATACCATTTGGGTTAACAAATGCATTGGTTGCTTTTATGGATATCATGAATAGGGTATTTAGACCCTACTTGAACCAATTTCTTGTTGTGTTCATATATGATATATTGGTTTATTTAAGAAATGAAGCAGAGCATGCTGAACATTTGAAAATTATGCTGCAGACTTTGAGGGAGAATAAATTGTATACTAAGTTTAGAAAGTGTGATTTTTGGCTGAAAAAATATATTTCCTTGGGAATATAGTGTCTTCTGAAGGCATTAGAGTGGATTCAGCTAAAAGCCATTGTGAACTGGAGGCAGCCCAGAAATGTAACTAACGTGAGAAGTTTTTTGGGTTTACCAGGAAATTATCATTGCTTTGTGAAAGACTTTTCAATTATTGCTGCACCACTCACTAAATTGTTGAGAAAGGGTATCGGATTTGAATGGACTAATAGATGTCAAGCAAGTTTCAATTAGTTAAAGAAAATGTTAACCAAGGCCTTAGTTTTGACATAGCCAATTTCGAAAAAAGAGTATGCCATATATAGTGATGCTTCTAGAGTTGGTCTAGGATGTGTGCTAATGCAAGATGGCAAGGTTGTGGCTTATGCATCTAGGAAGTTAAAACCACATGAGCAAAATTACCCAACCTATGGCTTAGAGTTGGCAGCAGTGGTGTTTGCCTTAAAGATTTGGTGATATTACTTGTATGGGAAAGATGAAAAATTTATAAAGATCATAAGAGTCTCAAGTATTTGCTTACTAAAAAAGAACTTAACTTGAGACAGCGCAAAGGGTTAGAATTATTTAAGGATTATGATTGTATAGTAGATTATCACTCGGGAAAAGTGGATGTAGTGGTCGATGCTTTGAGTTGAAAAATAACTGTAGCTTTGATGTTACAATAGCATAGATGAAAATTTGCATTGGATAGTGCTTTGATAGCTTAGTTGAGGGCTAGACCTTGTTTGAGGTAAATAGTGATCGATGCACAAAAAGGTGATATAAAGTTGCAACAAATTGTGAAATCCTCACATAAGGGGATTCAGTTAGAATATGCAGTGAAAGAGGATGAGGGTGTGTATTACTAGAACATATTTTGTATTCCAGATGATAGGGAATTGAAAAACTAGTATTACATGAAGCACACAATACAATGTTCACTATAAACCCTAGTGGGAATAAGATGTACCAGGATTTGAAACAATTCTATTGGTGGTCTGGTATGAAGAAAGATATGGTAGATTATATTTCCAAGTGCTTGACCTGTTAGCAAGTGAAAGCAAAACATCAATTGTCCTTAGGATTGTTGAATCCTATATCGATTCCTCAATGGAAATGGGAAGACATTACCATGGATTTTGTGATAGGATTTCCCCTTACACAAAAAAAGTATGATTCGGTATGGGTTATAATGGATAAGCTAACTAAATCGGCTTATTTGATACCAATTCGGATGGATTACTCCATGGATCAATTGGCGAAACTTTATGTGAATGAGATTGTTAGGTTACATGGAATTCTGATGTCAATAATTTTGGATTGTGATTCGAGATTTACATTGAGATTTTGGCAAAGTTTACAGCGAGCATTAGGAACACAGTTTCATTATAGTACAGCTTTCCATCCTCAAACAAATGAAGGATATGATGAGAGGTTGTGCTCTGAATTTTGTGGGGAGTTAGGATAGATATTTGGCTCTAATGGAGTTACCTACAATAATAGTTATCATATGAGTATTGAAATAGCACCATATGAGGCCTTATATGATCGAAAATGTAGACCTCCAGTTTGTTGGATTGAGTTATCTGAACGTAGAATCATTGGTTCAGATATTGTTAAGGATACAGAAGAGAAGGTTCATGTTACTAAACAAAGATTGAAAGAAGCTAGAGATAGATAGAAATCTTATACCGATTTGAAGAGGAAAGACATTAAGTTCCAAGTGGGTGATAAAGTTTTTTTGAAAGTGTCTCCTTAGAAAAAAGTTTTGAGATTTGAAAAGAAAGGAAAATTAAGCCCCAAATTTATTGGTCCTTATGAAATTCTTCAGAGAGTTGGATCGATAGCCTATAGATTGGCTCTTCCTATGGAGTTGGCTAAAATGCATGATGTGTTCCATGTGTCTATATTGCGTAGATATCAATCAGATGAATCCCATATGCTACCAGTACAAGATATTAAAGTTCAATCAGATTTCTCTTATGATGAAAAATCAATAAAAATTCTAGCTAGAGAAGTTAGATGGCTACGGAATAAGCAAATTCCTCTAGTTAAAGTGCTTTGGCAACATCATGATTTGCAAGAAGTAACTTGAGAACTAAAAGTAGCTATGAAAGACAAACATCCCCAATTGTTTAAATCAGGAATGAATTTTGAGGATGAAATTCTTTAAAAGGGAGAGAGTTGTAAGATCCCAATTTTAACCTTAGTAGAAATGCATGATTAAAGCACAATATTCTTAATTAATGTTTAATTAATAAGGACAAATTGTATTTTGGGTAAGAAGGGCAAAGTGATAATTTAATTATATTGGGCTTAAAGTTACTATACATAAACCAATTTTTTTTTTGGTATTTAATTGAAATTATAAAAGAATGATTGGTGGGCCAATTATTGAAAGAGGAAAAAGTGGGGGATGAATTTATGAATGGTAAGTAGGAGTGGGGGCATTTTATTGCATGCAAATTTTAGGACAACCAAAAGAGAACTTTTCCACCCTTTTAAAAAGGCTAAATTCTTGCATAAAGGAGAGAGAAATGTATGCATTGGGTGAGTTCTTTGTGGTAGATGTCATTTCCTAATTCATATCTCATATTTTTTCCAAAAAATCCCACTTGCATGCTAGGTGATTAGAAGTTTTAAATGGAATTTTGCAAGGTAAATGATTCAAGACCTTAATCTATCTCTTCTTCTACTCCTTTTTACTTAATGTGTTGCTTTCCTAAGGAGAAAGAATGCTATAATTCTGATGCATGATTATAAAAAAAAACATGATCTGTAGAGGAGGAAGCTAAGAAGAAGAAAGGCAAGGAGGTAGCTAAAGGGTGAAGTAGGATTGGGCTTCGGCCAAGGTAAGGGATGGAGTGTTTGTCCTGATTTTTAATGTGTTTAAAGCTAGAAATTTCTATACAAAAATGAAGGTATGTGTTAATAAAACTAAGTGAATGAAGTCTATTAATCAAGTAAGGACTTGTAAAAAAAGGCAATACATGTGAAGAAATATCGGAACCATCTTTTGTAATTTTAGTATATCTCGACATGTATGCTTTCAATTGACTTGATTCTAGTTGGTAATTAATTTTAATTTGTTTATCTACAATTGTGTAGAAGAAACCTAAAGTTTGTTTTTCCTTTAAATGGCCTTAATTTTTATTTGAAGTCGAAATTGAATTGCTGTCTATTTTAGTGAACAGTATGCAATGTTTTGAGAATAATTAATTTTATATAGGTCAAAATGCTATGAATCCAATTTTTAGTGGAAATAGACTTAATGTATACAATTTCTGTGAAGAAAGTATAATATGATTATGTCCCTAAATATGTCAAAAAGTGACTTGAATTCGGAACTATTGACATCACTTTTTTCAGGAACAGTTCCCAATATGTTTGCAATATCTCAAACTGTAAAAATGATATTGATGTTATTTTTAATTTTCTAGGAACTAGAAACATAATAGACCATGTTTTTAGAGGATCATTTTGACCATAATTGCCTTTAAATAGGTCAAAAATAGCTTTCTATATGAACTCGAAATTCTGTCTCTATGCAAATTTGTTATTTGAGTTTCCCAAGAAACATCTTAATCATCTCTTGAGTATTTTTGTATTACAAAAGCAACACATAAAGGGAATTAAATACATAAATTATTTAATAATGTCTTAATGAAGAATATTAGGAATGATTATATGATGAAGAATGTGTATGGTGATTGCAATGCTAAGGCAAGTTATTATTTACCTACTTGAGATAATATGAATATAACATTATATGAGGATCATATGTTATGCCAAAATTATATTTACAATGATAATAAAATGGAAAGTGTTGCTATATGAAAAGAAAATAATTGATAAAGCATGGTAACATGGAAGTATGTCGATTATAGATAATCTAGTAAAGTGCATGATTGTAATTGTTTCTTTTTATTGATGAGATTGTGCATACATGCATATACACTACTGATGGTATAACTTTACATTGATTACTTATATAAGTAAATTGTTTGATTTGTTCTATGAATTGTGCTTATATATTCAAGCATTAGAGAAGGTATATTTTTACATGATTATATACTCATGAAAATGGAATAAATAAGTACAATCTTAATATATGAAATGAACCTGAACATGGTATTAACCGTAAATATAGTTCAATTGTGGGTAGATAGGTGCCTATAGGAATTATTGCAACTACCATAATTTAGCCCAAATGGGTCTAAAGTATAGTTGATCCCATTTGGATAAGCCTTGTTTAGGTTGTTAGTCGACCATCTGGGTCCGCACTTTTAGAACTTAGCTGGCTATTTTATATAATTACAGTAATTGAACTAAAGTCACAAATGCTTCTATGTCATTATTTATGCATGTAAAATTTTTTTAATTATGATTATGATTGAAATTACAGTACTTGAATTATGAATATATATATATATATATATATATATATATATATATATATATATATATATATATATCTGTGTGTGTGTACATTGGATGACACCTATGCTCGATTTAGATTAAATAAGATATTGAATGTTATAAATGAATCAATAATATAAAGTACATACTTAATTGTTTATCTCCAAGTTTTATGGATATATTGTGATGATAGTTGAATTGATTACATTGCAAAATTGCATGAATTGCTATAACTCCAATTTTTGAACACAATATGAATTCTTTAATCATGTATATATATACATGCATATGCAAATTCTTATTTCATATTGTTTTGACGACCGCTGTGAGTGGCTGTCCATTATGTTATATCCCCACTAAGCTTTATGGCTTAGCATGGATTATTTTTATCCGTGTAGGTTCCATAGATAAGATTTTTGCTCAGGAACATTCTCTGCATTAGGAAAGGGCAACAAGAAACTGAATAGAGTTGATGTAGGGGATTTTTGTTTAATATGCGTAAATTTTATTGTATTAGAACCACAAAGTAACTAAGCAAGTGTCTGCATGCATGAAGAACATAAAGTAACTTAGACATTTCATAATGTGCATAATATATATATATATATATATATGAGATGATGTAAGCAAATAGCTAAAGTAACTCTTATATGAAAATGATATATAACATGAGACTAGAAATTGTAACATGACAATTATATGAGACTATAGCATGAGATAAGCACATGAATAGCTAAGTAACACACATATGAAGATTGGTATGGAAAATCTTTTTCAATGAAAGATCTAGGCAAAGCGGCTTATATCCTTGGGATTAAGATCTATAGGGATAGATTTAAAAGAATGAGTGGTCTAAGTCAAAGCACTTATATAGATAAGGTGCTTAATAGGTTCATCATGTAAAATTCTAAAAGAGGATTTTTGCCAATGTCTCATGGCATTACTTTTAGTAAGACTCAATGTCCTACGACATCTGTTGAGTGAGACCACATGAGTATGATTCCTTATGCCTCAGCTATAGGATCTATCATGTATACTATATTATATACTAGACCAGACATTTTTATACACTGAGCATGATAAATAGATACCAATAAGATCATGGTGAAAGTCACTGGACATCTGTTAAGAATATCTTTAAGTACTTAAGAAGAACTAAGGATGCATTCTTAGTGTATGGAGGATTGGAAGATGAGCTAGTATTAAATGGTTACACAGATGCAATCTTCTAGTATGACAAAGATGACTATAGATCACAGTTCAGATATGTGTTTTTTTTAAATGGAGGTGTTGATAGCTTAAAAAGTTCCAAACAAAGCATTGTTGTTGATTCTACAATAGATGCTAAGTATATAGTTTATTGCTGAACTAGGAGTAGTTCCTAGTATCACAAATCCTATAAACCTCTATTGTGATAATAATGGTGCTATAGTACAAGCTAAGGAGCCTATATCCTATCAAAGATCCAAACATATACTCTGGCATGAAATCATTGAAAGAGGAGATATCAAAATATGCAGAGTACTAACAGATGACAACATTGTTGATCCACTTAAAGAGGCTCTCCCATAAGCCAAACATTATAATCATACTAGGTTTACGGGTATTAAACACTTATGTGATTAGGCCTAGTGCAAGTGGGAGATTGTTAGTGGTTATGCCTTAGGCCATATATTTGGTTCCATATGTAATGCCACATTTCATTTTATAAGATTGGGTTTTCTTCATGTTATTATATTTTTTTTTTTGCATGTTACAATATAATGATGTTTGTACATAACAATTTAATATTATTTTGACTATCCCTAGTTATTTATCATTATAGGAATAATGATAAATAAAAACTAGTACAAGTATGATTGATAATCATGAGATGATTATATATGATGATATAAATCAAACTTGTAGGTACTCATTGAAGAATAGAGTACTGGATAGACTAGCTATGAGACACTACATAGGTTAATGTCATTAGTGATCTCATAATAGTTATGTTATCAATCCTTAGACCTAAGATTATCATAGTATCTTATATGAGGAACATTATATTTTGACATAATTAAATATTATCTTTAATATAGTAAAGGTTATAACTAGACATGATGAGAATCATGTAGAGGATAGTGAATAATCAAAATGGAATTTGTCCCTCTTTTATGAGAGAAATATCTATTAGGTGCCTTGATATGTAGGACTGAGAAATGCATGGTCATGCTCAAATGAATTGATGGAGCGATCAATGTCATTTGATATTATCAGTCCACTTAGTGATCAAAAAATTATATGTTTGAACGATATAAGTTCGACATGGACTATGACTTATGTTCAAAAAGATGTTGTGTGACAAAGGGATTATAACATGTTCTATTAGGTTAAAATCAAATTATCGATATACATATTATTTGGATAGTCATAATATCTTGCTAGAGGCCGCTTGTGACTTATGGGCTCGTGATGGAATTGGGACCTATGACTAGCATTATATGAACCTATTGTGATATATATATATATATATATATATATATATATATATATATATATATATATATATATATATATATATATATATATATATATATATATATATGGTTTAAAAAAATCATAAGAAGACATACTAAAAGGTGTGAGCTATCATCCTTAAGAGAGTGAAAAAGAGAAAATCATTTTTCTTTATTACCCTAGTTGCCAAGGAAAGGAGCTAGCACCCCGAACAAATCCATTCATTATGTTTGAGTGTGGATACCAATAAAGGGTGTTCATTTTGTGTAAGGTAGCATCTACAAGATGATTTTACGTGTCAAGAGGTTAGTAATCGTTACTTTATCTTCATTGAATTAATTAGATCGCATGGATCTTGGTGGGTTTCATGTGTCTGCTGCAATTTGTTTTGTTTTTCCTTATCGAAATCTAATAGGAGCATGCAGTGAAAATTGTAAGTATTGAAAATTGACATTTATATTATGAATTATGTACTTTTGATGGAACCTGCCATTCTTTTAAAAGCATTAGGAAAATGCAAACTTTTGATTGCATGTCTTGTTACAATGTATATCTTGTTATTGTCATTCTTTGATTGTTACTGTATGTCATGTTACTACCATTTTTTTAGAAGCATTTATTGTATTTTTCAATTTATTAATTATAATCTTTCTATTATGACGGCTCATTTTAGAAATGAGATTTTTGGTGCCTTTTTAATGGCTGCTTTGTTAAGATTTATTTTTTGTTTAATAAGGAAGTAAATACCATAAAAATAGAAGAAACTCTGCTAAAATTTTTGCAAATCATAGGTAATTTACCTTTTTTCTACGTCGAAAAAGTCTACCAGCCAAAAGCCTACATGACGATATATTTTTGTGCATACTCACACCAAAAAGCATGATGTTGTAACATTCATCAATGATCGATGCAGGCAATTCAATGTATGTAAAATATATACCATAATATTAATTATATATATAAGATTAGTTTAAAATTATCACTAATTAGTATAGATAATTATAATGATAGGATCAAATACAGGAGGAGGTACAATGACAATTGTAAAATAACCCCTAATATTGATGAGAATTAGACATATCTATAGGTAGTTAGTGGTAGGGACCATCATGGCATGATTTTTGGCCTTGAATCTTTCACAAATACACTAGATATGATTGCCTCCACATCCAATATAATTGCCTCTAGTAGATGAGCTGTTAGTGGTTATACCCTAGGCCATACGTTTAGTTCTTTATGTAATGTCATATTTAATTTTATAAAATTGGATTTTCTTCATGTTATTATATTTTGGCATGTTAGAATATAATAATATTTGTAAATAATAATTTAATGTTAATTTGACTATCCCTAGTTATTATCATTAAAGGAAAATTGATAAATAAAACTAGTATGAGTTTGATTGATAATAATGAGATGATTATATATGGTAATATAAGGTACTCATTGGAGAATAGAGTACTGGATTGACCCACTATGAGATACTATATGGGTTAATGTCATTAATAATCTCATAATAGTTATGTTATTAATCCTTAGACTTGAGATTATCATAGTATCCTACATGAGGAACATTATATTTTGACATAACTAAACATTATCTTTAATTGGATAATAATAAAGGTTATGATTGGACATGATGATAATCATGTAGAGGATAGTGAATAATCAAGATGGAATTTATCCCTCTTTTATGAGAGAGATATCTATTGGGCCCCTCGACAAATAGGACTGAGAAATACATGACCCTGCTCAAATGAGTTAATGAAGCTATTAATGTCATTTGATATTATCAGTTTACTTAGTGATCGAAAAATTATATGTTTGAACTATATAAGTTTGACATGAACCATGACTTATGTTCATACAAGATATCATGTGATAAAGAGATTATAACATGTTCTATGAGGTGATAATTGAATTATCGATATTCATATTATTTGGATAGGTGTAATATCTTGCTAGAGGCCGCTTATGATTTATGGACCCACCATGGGATTGGGGCCCACGACCAATATAATATGAACCTATTGGATCATACACATAGAATGTGATGAATGGACTAAGGATTAATTCGGTTATTTTGAATTTTATTTTATGACAAATTAAAATTCAAAATAAATAATGAAATAAAAAAATATTAATTAGGATTAATATGATAATTTTATTTTAAATAAAAAATAAAGTATTTTTTAATTTAATAAGAAATGTAGGCTCAAAATTCTATCTCTTTATTAATTAGGTTTAGGCTAACTATATACATACATATATATATATATATATATATATATATATATATATATATATATATATATATATATATATATATATATATATATATATATATATATATATATATATATATGGTTGATAACCCTAACACACACATCTAAGAGGGTGAGCCATCACTTTAAGAAAGTGAAGAGAGAAATTCATTTTCTGTAACCCTAACTACCAAAGAAGGAACTAGCACCCCAGGCGAATCCGTTCATCATGTTTGAGTGTGGATACCGGTAGAGGGTGTTCATTTCATGTGAGGCAACACCTATAAGATGATTTTACGCTTTAAAAGGTTAGTAATCGTTACTTTCTCTTCATTGAGTCAATTGGATTGCATGGATCTGTTGGAATTTAACGGTTACATGCATCACATACATGAGCGAAATTTTAAAATATTTTAACTATTAGATCTGATCTTGCCATGAATATACAATATAACTATATGAGAATAAGAAAAATCACCTTTGATTTTTGTTGAACAGTTGATTTTACTTCGCACCGGGTTGTCGCAAACCACAGTATCCAAAATCGAACACCTCCAATGAGTAATCCACACTAGAGAGGGGTAAATTGAACCAACAAATTGGTATTTAACTAGGGCTGGCTGAAATTCCCAAGAGCTAGCTTAGGATTTGGCGCAAAAGGGAGAGAGAGATTAAGAGAAAAGACTTTCTTTTTGTTTTAATCACTTAACCCTAATTCTTCATTAGTTGGCCTTTTATAGTTAGGTTAAAATTCCAACTCCTTAATGAGATTGAGCTCTTTAAAATTGCTGGAGAATTATTAATTGGGCCTCTAGAATTAATTATAATCATTTGGGTTTAATTAAATCCAATTTAATCCTTTTCATAAAAGTCTATGCACAAAATCCACAAACTAGGCCCTTTGTGCATCTAATTGAATTTAAATATCCAAATGGATTCTAAATCCAACTAAATTAAATATGTGAGTTCCATAACACTTATGTAACATATATAAATTAATTTGGTCCAAGAAAAAGCCCTCTAAGCCCTTCTGTATGGAGTTGGCGTGTGGCCCTCTTCTGGAGGGCTTCCTCCAACTTCTTCATTCCTTTGGCCCTTTATAATTTCTCCAATGGACCTATTAATTATTATATCAGTCCTATAACACTTATAGTAGTCTTATAACACTTATAAGATAATAATAATTAATCATAAAATACATTATTTCAATTAGGTCCAATTTTGCAGAACATTTCTCAAAAGTTTCGTGGACAATTTTATTTAATCATAATTAATTAAACTCTTTAATTAATTATTATCTTATTCACTTCTCTACCTTCATAATAATATCAAATATTATTATCCTTGTTATTTTACCATTTTATCCTTTTCTCTATATGTGTGTGACCTATTGGGTTCCTGTCCATGTTGGCAGTATAATATGTAATTGTGAGTTCTATTCAAAACTCACATGATTTAAACTCCTTTAAATCGTTTTATCAATCTCTATTGATATTTTGATACATCATTATACAAGTCAATATTGGCCTCTAGCTAGGCATCATGACTACCCAAATGTCAGGAAAGTCATATGGTTTGACTGTACCCTTCCATAGAAACAGTTACCGTGCAATTACTCCTTTCACCACTCTTATCTCAATTAGATTTTGAGTATGGATTTCTGTCAACTCATATAAATCTAATTATGTATGTTCTATTAATTTTACCATTGTTCCTAAAATGCCCTTCATGGATCTCCATCCATCTCGGCATATTACTCTGGCCAGAGATTCTCTGAACAAGGCAATTATAGAATCATGCGAGATAACTTCCCTTGTTAAATCTGGGATGGTGAATCCTTTGTCAATCACTCAACTATCTTCAAGTAGGTCATGATATACCCAATCTCCTAACTATGTTCACTCCCAGTTGGAAGTAATCAGTTATGGAGTCAAAGTATACCACTTGCGACTTAAGATAACTTTGGTGATCTCAAGTCTAAGGATACTTGCACAACCGCTATGAAGAGATTCCTCACTGACATAGATTTAATATCCATGTGAGGATTCTCTATGCAGGTCTCCAATGAACTTGTTCTTCTAACAAGCATCCATATGTTAGCTTTGATTATCTTCCATAATCATAGTTATAAGAACCACTGCTTGAACCATTCAAGAAGCATAACATGTGCTAATCTGTCCGAATTAACAATGTCCTATCTTTTTAATTCTATGACTAGGGATATTTAGATATTAACACATTTGCATGCAATAGACATCTCACATCATGAACACTTTCATGATTGCCTTTGCACTGTGTTTATAATATCTCGGACTTCATTTATTAATTTAAGATTTACAAACTCATGTATTTAAACACAACATTAATAAATGAATGATGCCTTTTATTGAGAATATAAATTTCATACATATGAAAAACATCCCTATTACATGGGCTCTAGGGCATACTCTCTAACAATCTCCCACTTGCACTAGAGCCAATCACTCATATGTCTCAGACCCATGCTATTTATATGGTGATCATGCTTAATCTGGGAAAGTGCTTTAGTTAGGGGATCCGCCACATTGTCATATGTGGGAACCCTTTTTATTTTCACATCATTTCTAGCTACTATTTCCCTTATGAGATGGTAGCATCTGAGAACATGCTTGGATCGCTGATGAGACCGTGGTTCCTTTGCTTGCGCAATGGCTCCATTGTTGTCACAATATAAAGGAATCGGATCAACAATGCTAGGCACCACTCCTAGTTCAGTTATGAACTTTTTGATCCAGACTGCTTCTTTGGCTGCTTCTGAAGCAGCAATGTACTCAGCTTCCGTCGTAGAATTAGCAGTTGTTTCTTGTTTGGAACTTTTCCAACTAACTGCTCCTCCTCCCATTATGAACACAAAACTAGACTGTGATTTACAGTCATCTTTATCAGATTGGAAGCTGGCATCTGTATACCCATTTACTTCCAAAATGCCCTCTCCATATACCAAGAATACATCCTTAGTCCTTCTCAAGTACTTAAGGATATTCTTGACAGCTGCCCAGTGTTCCTCTCTAAAATTGGATTGGAATCTGCTTGTGACACTCAAAATAAATGCTACATCTGGACGTGTACATAACATAGCATACATGATAGAACTAATTGCAGATACATATGGTATTCTATTCATGCTCTCTCTATCCTCTAGTGTCTGCGGACATATAGACTTAGAAAGGTGTTTCCCATGCACCATGAGTATAAACCCTTTCTTAGAGAGATCCATATTGAACCTCTTCAATACTTTATCTATATATGTACTCTGAGAAAGACCTAGCAACCTATTGGATCTATCTCTATAGATCCTTATTCCCAGAATATAGGATGCTTCTCCAAGGTCTTTCATGGAGAATTGCTTAGATAACCAAATTTTAACTGATTGGAGAAGAGAAATGTCATTTCCCATGATCAATATGTCATCTACATATAGAACTAGGAAGACAATTGCACTCCCACTGACCCTTTTATATACACAAGGTTCATCTTCATTCTGTGAGAAACCAAACTCTTTGATTGTCTCATTGAATCGTATGTCCCAGCTCCTAGAGGCTTGCTTCAATCCATAAATGGATCTTTGAAGCTTGCATACCTTTTTGCCATTTCCTGATGTGAATCCTTCTGGTTGTGTCATATACACATCCTCAGTAAGATTTCCATTAAGGAAAGCTGTCTTCACATCCATTTGCCAAATCTTATAATCATAATGAGCTGCAATGGCTAAAAGTATTCTTATAGACTTAAGCATCGCAACAGGAGAAAAAGTTTCGTCATAGTCAAAACCTTCTTTTTGACGATAACCTTTTGCTACTAAGCGAGCTTTATAGGTAACTATATTACCTTCCATGTCGGTCTTCTTTTTAAAGACCCATTTGTACCCTATGGGTTTTATCCCTTCAGGTGGTTGAGTTAAAGTTCATACTTTGTTCTCATACATGAAGTCCATTTCAGATTGCATAGCCTTAAGCCATAAATCACGTTCTGAACTGTTCAAAACTTCTTGATAGCTAGTAAGCTCATTGTCCTCTACTACAGTTATGCCTCTATCCGAATCTATGTGAAATCCATATCTCACAGGGATAGAGCGCATCCTAGTAGACCTTCTAGGATTCTGTATATAATCAGGTTCAACTGCAATCTCATCTTTATGAAATTCAATTTCAGGTTCAATCGGTTGATCTACTTCTATTTGTGGGTCCTGAACTTCACCAAGTTCAATTTTACTCTAACTGTCTTTTCGTAGGAGAAACTCTTTTTCCAAGAAGACAACATGCCTTGAAACAAACACCTTTTGTTCTAAGGGATGATAGAAATAATATCCAAACGTTTCTTTTGGATATCCCAAAAATAAACATTTGTTAGATTTAACATCCAGTTTGTCTGACATTGTCCTCTTCACATAAGCAGGACAACCCCATACCTTCATATGAGAAAGCGTGGGTTTCTTGTTATTCCACATCTCATATGGAGTAACATCAATCGATTTACTAGGAACTCTGTTTAACACATAGACAGCAGTTTCTAGTGCATATCCCCGAAAGGACTTAGGCAAGTCCGCTCGGCTCATCATTGATCGAACCATATCTAATAGTGTTCGATTCCTCCTTTCAGATACACCATTGTGTTGTGGTGTATATGGAGGAGTCCATTGAGATAAAATCCCATTATCTCTAGGATAATCCTGAAACTCTTGACTTAAGTATTCTCCACCTCGATCTGATCTAAGTGTTTGAATACTTTTGCCAAGTTGTTTCTCTACTTCATTTCTGAATTCTTTGAACTTTTCAAATGCTTCAGACTTATATTTCATTATATAGATGTATCCAAACCTGGAATAATCATCTATGAAAGTAATGAAGTAGGAGTAACCTCCTCTGGCATGTGTAGTCATTGGACCACATACATCTGAATGTATTAAGTCCAAAACCATTTTAGCTCGTTCTCCTTTACCAATAAAGGGAGATTTTGTCATTTTTCCCAATAAACAAGATTCACATGTATCAAATGATTCATAATCAAATGATCCCAAATCATCTGACTTGTGCAATTTGGTCATGCGTTTTTCATTTATGTGGCCTAAACGACAATGCCATAAGTATGAGGTATTTAGATTATCATGTTTCATTCTCTTGGTATCCACATTATGTACTTCTTTAATTAAATCAAGAACAAATATACCATTCTCAATGATAGCTTTTGCATAAAATATATTGTTCTTAAAAATGTAACAACATTTGTCCTTTAAAGAAATATCATAATCGTTCATCAAACAATTGAAAGAAATAATACTTTTGGACAAAGCTGGAACATAATAACAATTATTTAATTCCAGTACTAATCCACTAGGAAGAGGCAAATAGTAAGTCCCCACAACTGTTGTAGAGATGTCCTGTCCATTAGCTGACTGCAAACATATCTCTGCCTTTCCAACTCTTTTAAAGCTTCTAAGCCCCTGTAGATCATTACATAAATGAGATCCACATCCGATATCTAATACCCAAGATTGTTTTGAAGCAATAAAATAAGTATTAATTTCAATCATATGAATACCTGAGGTAGAAGCATCGGCTTGCTTCTTCTCCTTGAGACAATCTAGATAGGCCTTGCAGTTACGCTTCTAATGACCATCCTTTCCACAATGGAAGCAAGTTCCTTTGGGATTCTCTTTCTTGACAACCTTCTTATCTTATGAGATCCCACCATTCTTTGGCTGCGCCTTGGTTATCTTCTTCTTCTTCTGCTTCTTGCCTTTAGCAGAAGTGACAACATTTGTTCTTTAAAGAAATATCATAATCGTTCATCAAACAACTGAAAGAAATAATACTTTTGGATAAAGCTAGAACATAATAACAATTATTTAATTCCAGTACTAATCCACTAGGAAGAGGCAAATAGTAAGTCCCCACAACTGTTGTAGAGATGTTCTGTCCAGTAGCTGACTGCAAAAATATCTCTGCCTTTCCAACTCTTCTAAAGCTTCTAAGCCCCTGTAGATCATTACATAAATGAGATCCACATCCGGTATCTAATACCCAAGATTGTTTTGAAGCAATAGAATAAGTATTAATTTCAATCATATGAATACCTAAAGTAGAAGCATCAGCTTGCTTCTTCTCCTTGAGAGAATCTAGATAGGCCTTGCAGTTATGCTTCCAATGACCATCCTTTCCACAATGGAAGCAAGTTTCTTTGGGATTCTCTTTCTTGGCAACCTTCTTCTTGGAGATCCCACCATTCTTTGGCTGTGCCTTGGTTATCTTCTTCTTCTTCTTCTTCTGCTTCTTGCCTTTAGCAGAAGTGACAACCATGACACTTTTTGGATCCTTCTTAAATGATCCATCAGCTGTCTTGAGCATATTGATTAACTCAGGAATGGATACTTGGATCTTGTTCATGTTGAAGTTAAGCACGAAAGGTGCATAACTTGGAGCCAACGAGTACAAGATTAAATCTATGTATAGATCATTATCCATAACATAGCAAAATCTACTCAAATGCTCAATATACCCATACATCTTCAATGCATGAGTAGCAGCTGAAGTGCCTTCCACCATTTTGCAGCTAAATAGAGCTCGAGCAATCTCATATTGCTCAGTTCTAGCCTGAGAAGAATAAAGCTCCTCTAGATGCAAAACGATGGTTCTAGCATCCATCATTTCATGTTGCTTCTGAAGCTCTGAGGACATAGCACCAAGCATCAGACATGCTACTACTTCACTATCCTCCATGTATTTTCGATAAATGCCTTTGATCTCATCAATGGCATCATCTGATGGAAGTGGTGGTGGATCTTTATCCAAGACATAGTGGATCTTTTCAGCTCTGAGAATAATTCTCACTTGCCTGATCCAGTCAGAATAGTTGTTGCCAACTAGCTTGTTATCCAAGATTGATCGTATATTAATGTTTGATGTGCTCATAATGATGACCTAGATGTGAAAAAGAAAAGATATGAGAGTATGTTCATATATATGTATGCATTAATAAGGTCTTTAATTAATCCATTTACTCCCACTATTTTATTGCGAATTAATAGCCCTCACTATATAATCCGAGAAAGCCCGATGGTTTTCTTAGTGGGCCAATATCCAATCCTTGATATGTAATTTGACCTTGACTGTGGTCAACAAGCCAAATTCCATACCCTTGAAAGGTAGGTATCTCTATACCAATTGTGTCTCTACATAACTATTGGATCATTAGGTTATCAACTCTTGATGCATGCATATCATATATGCATTCCCTAATCTTGCCTCTAGAACCATTAGCCTTGACTATGGTCAACAAACTAATGGGCTAGCTAAGATGACCCATTTAATTAGATTTAAACATATTCGATATAATGTGAGCTTGACTGTGGTCAACAACCCACACTATAAAGAACTCTGGTTCTCCTCAAATTAATGAAAGGCTTATATACCTTAGTATTTGTTTGAGGGTTTTAGTTAATTAAGTCTCATCATACATGGTTGGCATACATTGGTATGCATCCTGTATCTATCACATAAATATAAGCATACAAATATGGTATAGTTATGGACTTCACTACATTGATTTCCCCGAACCAAGAGGGAAATCAAAAGGTCACACCTAGGTAGTATGCATGATTCAAACAAGAAAATAATTACATTATCTTCAAGCTTGTTGGATCTCCATCCGGCCCATCTTGCTCCTTGATATTGGTCTCCATCTCTATTTCTAATTCTAATCTAAGTAATCTAATTACATATTACAATTTAAAATGAAATACAAACCAAAAATAGGTGGCCAGGACATGAAAGTCCTCATTGGGCCAAAACATGCATTATGCTCAATCACATTGGGCTTTGTCCATAACTAACCATCATGCCAATCATACACCCTTATATGCCTCTCTAATGCATAAAGAAATGGATTACTAACTTTGTTTCAACCTTTGAAACTATATTTTGAGTTATTTTAATGATGTGATCAAATTAGAAAACTTTTTCCATTTTGGAAACTTTCATTTTAGGAAACCTTTTTGCATGCATGTGTTCTTGTCTTAATAATCAATCCAATTTATTATTAATTAATTATAAATTGATTATTTAATTAATTAATCATATTAAATAATTAAAAGAATCAATTTTGGGCTTAAAACAAATGTAGGCCGAAACCCACAGAAGAAAAACCCTAACTGTGTTCACACACAAACTAGTTTTGTGTCTTTTGGACCATTTGGGCCTTTTGGAATGAGCCAAGCCCACTCCATCCCTTAAAACCCATTAATAAACTTAATTAATGTTTATAATGTTCAATTTAAATCAGCTCCTTGGGCCCACCAAGTCATTCACTAATTTAAACCAAGTCCGTAAACATAATTAAGCCCATTAAGTGGTTTTAATAAATTAAAATTAATCAAATTAATTTAAGGCCCATTTTAATTAATACAATTAATTGAAAAAATTTAATATATCATATATATCAGATTTAGAAGATCAAAATTCGTTCTAATTAAGAACACATCAAGAACACACGAAGAACACCAATTTATCGAACTTTTCGACTAAACTAGTTTTCATGCAAAACTTGTTTGATTTTAATTCCGTTCGATCCTACGGCTTAATATCACATATTAAACACATAAAATAACATCTAAATGATTTTTAAATGGATCCATAAGAAATTAAATTAGAACAGCGCCTACATCACCTAGGGTTTCACGCTAAACCCTAATCAAAATCATTCAAAAATTTCGTTTTTGTTTCCACCAAATTTATTTGATCACACATACAACCAGAAATCAATATTTCTCATTCATGAACAATCAATATTAAAAGTAACTATTAATAAAGGACTATCCACCTTAACCTATATTATCATGACTTAATTAAAGAGAAACACGAGTGATTATGAAGAACTCAGATAAATAAAACAAGATAACTTAACCTAAGATTATCATTCTAAGAATTAAACCTTTATTATTAAGAATAATTCAACACTTAGCACAAAGATCCGAGTTAAATCTCCTAGAAGTCTATTAAATCATTTTTCAAGTAAATTCAACTTTCACCTATTCTTAGTTATACATTTCTTAGCCTTAAGTTACCTTAATTAACACATAATTATATCTAATAAAGAACACAATCATGCATCAACATAAGTAAACTAACCTAAGAGCATACATATCAATGATTAAACCAAAAATTAATTATTAACCAATAATTAAACAAGTTAACAACCAAAATTCTACTAACAAGTTATAAGATTGTGCTTAATAACTAAGAAATAATCAAAACTTTTATTAAAATTAAGCACAAACTAAGTCATTAGAATAAAGAGTTAAGGATTCAAGTATCTTTGAGCAAAAGTTAAAGAAAACTACTCACTACGCATGTTTAAAACTAAAACAAAGTTTTGAAAAGAATAATACTGAATAAGAACAGAAGAAATAGAAAAACTACGTAAACACTAAAGTATTGAGTTCTTCTAGTTAATGATCTTCTTGCTTTGGTGTTTGAGTCATCTATTTACAGGAATAATAAGATATATTGGTCTTCTAAACTTTCTGAATTAGAATAGGAAAATACTCCTTAAATTGAAAGTTTCGTCAACAAATTGGACCCTTTTGCACGACCACACAAAATCCTTCCTTATTTAATGCACTATCATGCATCCTTCTTCATGGGGGTGCATGGCCACTTGCTGATTTTTGCCTTGCACAGCCACTTATCAAAATGACTCTTCAAATACACGGCCACTCAAAAAGCATTTTGCTTGACTCGTCTTCATGCACGGCCATTTAATATCTCAAGCAAGTTTTAAGCATGGTCGTTCATTACTTTACAGGACTTCACGTAAAATTCTCTGGCATTAATTTTCCAATTTCACAGATTTGGCCTATAATTTCTTGCTTTTTGCAATTAAGCCCTTTTTTCTTTCAATTTAACCCTAAAAACACACCAAAACTTATAATTAGCTCTTAAAACACAAATGTAAACATTTAAAATATAATTCAATCAAATTAAAGCCAAATTAACTAACTTAAACACCTAAAATAATACTAAAAACATTATATGATTCACAATTATCAAATACCCCACACTTAAACCTTGCTTACCCTCGAGCAAATTAAAATAATCCGACTCTTCAAAATAATCAAACTTGAATAAAGAATCATGTATTTTATAACCAAGCTTAGCATTTAACAAAAACACTTAATAGAATCTCTAAATAGAATAAATTCAAACAAGATAAATAAGTTAATTTCCCTCTGTGTGTGTACAAGACCAAATCATTTTAAGCATTTTGCAAATCAAAACATCAATACAATTACATAGTGAAGCTTAGAATGAATGTATACATATGCATACAAATGATTTCATGCTTGAAACTCTAGAAACACCATAAGCCTCTCCTTTAGCACCAAAACCCGAAAGTCATCTCCACCAAACAACTCAAAATAGAACTTAAAATAATTAGGTCTTTCAAAGTTTGTAATGGGGATAAGGTAATAGTTATCAAAGAATGGACATAAGATAATAAAAAATAATAGCCACTCTAAGATAAAATAGACTAATAATTCTTAAAATATCATCCCATTAACTTAATCAATGAAGTACTTAACTACGCTTGCTTAACTTTTCACAATTCAAAGTTCTTATGAGAGAAAACTTATTTAAATCCTCTAAACTTCCCCAATTCATACCTTTTAGAAGTTGCCATTATTTTTTCTTGCAATTACCCCACAGTTAAAATTTTACCATACATGCTAGCTTTATTTTCAAGCTTTTATCTTTTTTTTTCAACAACCGTGTGCTAGCAATACCAACAAAACTTTGGGTAATAACAAGGTAATTATCCATTTAAATTCATCAATATTTCTTGGCAATAAGATATAAAAAATCTCTCACTATACCCATCAAGACATCCATCTCCCATTAATCCATTTAATTCTAAAGTGGCCAATTTCATAAGGGAAGATAAAAACTTTTTAGGCTATATGGTTAATAATATGAATGTAATAAGAACACAATATATAGTACGCATTAAGAATGCCTCTTTAGGCTTAAATTGGCTCATAAAGGATAAAACTTTCACAAGGGTAGGAAAAAGGTCTTTTAAAAGCTTACAAAGAAAATTATTGCCTAGATCATTTTCTAAGTCATTTGAGTTGCTTATATGCTTCGAAGGCTGATGAGGAAGGTTCTAGTATTTTAAATTTCTTAATTCACTATTTCATTGCATTATTTTTCTAAGTTCAAAACGAGTCTTAAGTGCTTCCAAGAGGATAGAAACTAATAGATATTTATCAAGTTGAAATTTAGAATAACTAGAGATTTATCAAACAACATATTTGTTCTACTACCAAGCAAGGATTCTGACATGCACATTCTACCATTCAAGTTCAACATGTTCATAATTTTGAGGAAAAATTGGGCAAACTAAGTTCTTGTGCATACTAGATGATAATGTTGAACTATATTCTGTTTATAGCAAGTCTTACAAACTTTTTAAAGCAAAGAAAACAACCTACTGCTAACCTAAATACAAAATGTCAAATTAAATATAAACATAATAAAACAAACACAAAATAAATTCATGAATTAAAATAAAGAGGGTAAGAAGTATCAACTCCCTGAACAAAATTTTGCTTTCTAAGCTCGACCCCCTCCCAAAAACTTTGCTATCCACAGCAAATGTAGAAGGATTATGTTGATGGAGGTAGATGTGGTGGGTACCATTTTTAGAACTCATGCACAAAAGTCTCAACATTATGCTTGACATCCAAAATAGTATCTTGCAATGTCTAAATTCTTCCATGCATTTTGTCTAGGTAAATCTGCTAGGCATCCATCCGATTACTCAACTGATTAAGGTATGCCTCTATTTTTGGTATAACTGGATCAGCTATTGGAGGATTCTCTACTGGAGCGGTTTCCTATTTATTTGGCTTCTATGGTGGCTTAGCAAGGCAAATATTATTCTCTCTTAAAGACTCTTCCCATGTTGTCCAGTGGCAACATGGCTTAGTAAAATGATCTTTATTCTCTTTAGCATTATATTATCAATAAAAGGCAAATCCCTCCTAATTGGATCTCCTATGGTGGGGTGACCAACTGCTTCTGCTAAAATTGTAGCTATCTAACCAATAGAGATGCTATTGACATTAGATGGCATCTTCTGTAGCTCCTTAATCTTATGTGCGATAAAAAAAAGCACCATTAATGAAGATTCCATCCATTATTCACCGAAGAAGCATGGTCTGTGAAGTATTCACTGCACTAAAATTCTTCAGATTATTATAGACACTCTTGTTTATAAACCTATGAATGATCCTCAGGGTATAATCTTTTAAGGCATGAACTTTTCATCTTCCTCCTCTCCATGGCTCAGGGTTTAGTGGATCTCGGATGCGTTCCCAATTATCTTGAGTAGAAGCATCAGCCAATTCAACTTGAGCATCTAGCAAAAATCCTAAGTGTTTAGAAAACTGTTTGAATGTCATCCCCCTTAAAATAACACTCAAATGAATATAAAAGATCCCATGCAAGGTTGGGGTAGACTTTAGGCTTGTGATCTATAAACTATTTTCACCCAATACACTGAATTAAAGGTAGTACCTCGTTCTATAAGTTACCAGCAGGAATATTGAGAAATATTAACTTAGGTATGCTGGTTGAACATAAGTACAGGTACTGAAGTAGTCAAATTGAGGAATCTTGGCTCTGTCTACATAAGAGGAAATACGAATACCATATAAACTTGAAGCTTCAATGTGTTTAGTCTTCTTAGGTGCCACTGAAAAACAAAATATAAATGTGAGTGCAAAAATGGCAAGCTAAAAACAAAGAAACCAGTAGCAAACAATAATACACAATGCATTAGGAAAGAATACCCTAGGAAGAGAGGAATGAGCATGTACTCACGTGAAGATGATAATAGTATGACGATATTCATAATAGAGAAAGCAAACGTGAGTAAATGGCTATAACAAAGGTTATGCCAAAATGTAATGAAAAAGAAAGCTAGAATGAAAGATGTATAGCCACAAGTTGCATTGTAAAGCAATATAAAGATATGAGAATGAGCATGGAAGACAAGGGAGAGGTAATGAATCATGAATATCGATCAAAATAGTGCCAACAAAAGAGATATGGCTAAGGCAAAACAAAGATAAAGTCATTGACATATTTTATCGAGCATGTGGCATGTGCATGTTTAAAAGTCAAATTAAAGATCCAAATGAAGTGCTTTATTCACCAAAATTGACATGAAGCATCTATTACATACATATTAAGCACATAACAAACAATATTGCAAAAAGAACTAAGAATAAAGTGTAAATTGTAAGTTAAAAGTGACCTAAATGATGCAATGTAACAAGCTAAAAGTTAAGTACAAATTAGCATTTAAACAAAATATAAAGATCCAACGAGAGGATATACATACTTGAATTTGGGGAAGCAATCAATTTGAGCAAAAATTATAGTGAAGAAATGAGTGAGTGTGTGATGTGGGTGAGGTAGGAAAAATCGTGAAAGACAAATAAAGAAGAAAAAGAGAATGATGAAGAGGAGAGAGAGAAAAATAGAGAGGAGAGAGCGAAGAGTGGTCAGAAAATAAGAATGGTGATGAAGAGGTGGTGCATGGCTGTGTGGTGGAAAGATGATACGGGAGACACGAGTGTGGTGAAATAAATAAAAGGAAGATGCAAAGGAGAAATGAGGGGAAAAATGAAAAAAAATATAAAGGTTAGGGGACCCATATATGGCCGTGCAGGCAAGCATGCCTGTACATGCATGGCTGCATAAGGAAAACCCTCCGATGCACACCAGTGCACGCTATGAGGGCTTTGGATATATGACAGTGGAACAGACCAGGCAGCTTCACGCGACAGCATGATTGGGCATAGGTGGTAGTGTACAGGCACGGATTGGAGCTCGGCGATGGGTGCCGGAGCGCATGGAAAGAAGAAATAAGACATGCGGTCGTGCCTTGTGCTGCTGTAGTTTGAAAAATTTTTCTGTTTTATTGAAAGCCAAAATTTACTTCCAAATACCCTTGCCCTGTATGTGACTTCCAAAGCTCTAATTCTCCCTTAAAAATGGATTTTTTAGCTGCTTAAAAACCAATTAACTCAGTTAAACTTAGTGATATCCTAAACACATTCTAAGACATGTCAACAATTAATTCATAAATCTAAACTAACAAAATTTAAACCAACTAAAGAAAACACACAGAAATCAAAAATTTAATTACTAGAAAGATAAAGAGAGAATAGACTTGAAGTTTTGAGTTTAAGAGTCTTTAGCTAGACTATCAAACCATATTTAGTAATCCTTAAGAATTATGGTTGCCTCAGCAACTTCATGTTCTCCAACTTTATACAGTTTGAGCAAATGACCATTCACCTTGTATTCACATCAATCTCTAGGATTTTGGATTGTCACCACTCTAAAATCATTACTGGAGATTACTTGGTAAGGTCCCAGCCATCTTGATTTCAACTTCCCTGGAAATAATCATAGCCTACTGTTATATAATAAGACCATCATACCTGGGGGTGAAATCTTTCACTTTTAATCTCTTATCATGCCATCATTTTGTTTTCTTCTTTTATATGGCTCATTGTCATAGGACCAATGTCGAAGTTCATCAAGTTCATTGAGCTGCAAATTCCTCTTTTCACTTGCACTTTTTAAATCAAAGTTCAACAATTTTATTGCCCAATATGCTTTATGTTCTAACTCCACAGGTAAATGAAATGCTTTTCCAAACAAAATTCTAAAGAGGGGCATGCCTATAGGGGTCTTGAATGCAATGCAATAGGCCCATAGAGCCTCATCTAACCTGAGAGACCAATCTTTTTCGGAATGATTAACAGTCTTCTTTAAGATTGATTTTAACTCCCTATTAGACACTTCCACTTGTCTATTTGCTTGAGGATGATATGGGGTTGTGATTTTGTGCTTTACACCAAATTTTCAAAGCAAAGTTCTAAATTGATGGTTAACAAAATATTTATCACCATCACTTATAATCGCCCTAGGTGCTCCGAATCTAGTGAAAATATTTTTCCTAATGAATTCAAGCAGAATTTTGGCATCACATGTCCTAGTAGCTATTGTTTCAACCCATTTACTTACATAATTCACAGCTATCAAGATATACTCAAAACCAAATGAATTTGGAAATGGACCCACCAAATCTATTCTCCATACATCAAAAATTTCTACTTCTAGCACATTATTCATAGGTATCTCATCCTTTTTTAAAATATTTCCTACTCGTTGGCATTTATCACAAATTTCTATAAAAGATTTTACACTAGCAAATAGAGTATGCCAGAAAAAACCTGATTGCAAATTTTCTGGACTATTCGGTTTGGCCCGTGATGACCTCCTACTTCTCCTCCATGGTATTGTTGCATTATAGCTGCTTGTTCTTCTTCCAGAACACATCTGTGGAGCACTTGATCCGAAAAGATTTTAATCAAGTATGGATCATCCCATAAGTAATGTGTTGCATCCGCCTTTAATTTCTTCTTTTGTTGCCATATGAAATTCTTCGAAAGATAACCTCCTGTAAGGTAATTAGCAATGCCAGGGTACCAAGGGACTGAATTTGTTCAAGAATAAGTAGCACAAATACGTTCATCAAGACATAAATCAAAAATTTCTCCCTTTTCTATATGAGCATGATCCAATCTAGATAGATGGTCAGCCATGAAGTTTTCAGCTCCCTTTTTATCTTTTATCTCCATGTCAAATTCTTAGAGTAACAAAACTCATCTGATAAGTCTCAGTTTGAAATCCTTCTTAGCAAGGAGATAGCAAAGCGCTACATGATCCGACCACATTGTCACTTTAAAACCAAGGAGCTATGGTCTAAATTTTTCAAACCTGAACACTATAGCTAAGAACTCTTATTCTGTGGTGGTGTAGTTCACTTGTGCTCTGGTGAGTGTGTGACTGGCATAGTAAATGGTATGAAAAATTTTCTCCTTTCTTTGCACCAAAACTACTCCTACTACGAAGTTACTAGCTTCACACATGATTTCAAACTATAAATTCTAGTCTGGTGATGCTATGACAGGTACTGTAATTAACTTGTGCTTCAATTGGTTAAAAGCCTGCAAATACTCATCATCAAAGTTAAATGCAACATCTTTAAGCAGTAAATTGCAAAGAGGTTTAACTATTTTAGAAAAATCCTTAATAAATCGACAATAAAACTCGGTATGATCAAGGAAACTTCTAATTCCTTTAACATTTGTAGAAGGAGGCAATTTTGCAATTACCTCTACCTTTGCTTTATCACCCTTAATACCACTTTCAATAATTTTATGCCCTAAAACAATTCCTTCCCTTACCATAAAATGACATTTCTTCCAATTGAGAACCAAATTAGTTTCTTTACATATTTTCAAAACCAATGATAGATTAGATAAATATGAATCAAAATCATGACTATATAATGTGAAATCATCCATAAAAACTTCCATGAATTATTCAATAAAATCATGAAAAATGGTTATTATGCATCTTTGAAAAGTAGCTGGGGCATCACAAAGACCGAAAGGCATTCTCCTATAGGAAAATATACCATAAGGGCATGTAAAGGTGGTTTTTTCTTGGTCTTCGGGGGCTATAGGAATTTGCATATACCCTGAATAACCATCTAAAAAGCAGTAAAATTTATTTCCAGCTAATCTTTCTAGCATTTGATCAATAAAAGGCAAAGGGAAATGGTCTTTTCTAGTGGCACTATTTAATCTCCAATAATCTATACACACTCTCCATCCTATTATAGTTCGTGTTGGGATTAACTCATTATTTTCATTAGTTACCACAGTCATACCTTCCTTTTTAGGCACACATTGTTAATGTAAGCCCTAGCCCTAACACATTATTATAAAACATTTAGGTTAATAAATGAGGTATTTCTTTTATCTATTATATTCCTGTACATATCAAATGATAGAACTATCCAAGAATATTGTTTCAGTTTAAGTTATCATGTGTGAGGCACATGGTTGTAAGACCTTGAGACAATTGAGACTTCATTCTAAATATCCCTAATCAGTTATTGTTATGGGAATAACAAATAAATTAAGACTAGTATGCTCTCTTTGATAAGTTGAGTTCTGTCTTACGAATCATAAGGACTAGAGTGTCAATCAGAGATCATAGATACATGTTTAGAACATGGTATCTAGATTTGATCCGTTCATGAGAACACTACATGGTACAAGTCATAAGTGTTTCTTATGTGCAAGTTTGGCATCGGAGTTCTTAGACCTAAAATCTCTATAAAACTCTTTATGAATTACTGTGTACTTTGACATACACCTATAATATCTTGCTAGAGAATATATATAGTCTTTGAATTATTTATTAATTCATTGCCAATATTAAATGGATCTATAGGATCGCACACAAAGTATTGGATTTAAAATATTTAATATAAAGTATTGGGCATTAATTTGTGCTTTCATTTAAAGTCAAATTAAAGTGGATAATGCATATTAAAATTGCTAAATGGACCTTGGTCCATAAGAGAGGGAAAATCGGCATTACTAGGATAAAAATCACTTAATTAATTATCTTTGAATAATTAAGGTAATTGAGTTTGGATCCTAAATTGTATTTAATCAAGATATAACACTTAATAGGGAATTATTGTGGCCGGAATTCAAGTTAGGAATCCTTGTTGAATTCGGCAACTACTAAACCCTAAAGAAGTGGTTTGTTTTGATTAAATAACTAATGCCAATTTAAATTAATTTGAATTTAAATACTAAAAGAATTGGAATTAATTTAAATCACTTGATTAGGAAGTGATGGAGGCTAAAAATATGACCTAATTCTAGGGGATTTCGGCATCCATATGATTTCCTAAACAAGTGATATAAATTGATGAAATTATTTTTCCAAGTTAGGTTTTTTCTCTCTCATTGCCGCCACTCTCAAGGAAAAAGAATTCTTTCTTCTTCTCATGGATTTTTGGCAGCCATTTGTGAACCCTAGAAAGAACAAGATCAGATCTTGTGTCTTTGTTTGAATACCCATTGCCAAATACAAAAGGATTAGAGCTAGCACTCTAGTTTTAAGCCATCTTTGCAACTGTGTATGTGTGTGTGTGAGCATAGAGTGGTGAGGCGCAAAGGCAGCACCTTTGGCATTGGGGATCGAGATCAGATATATATAAGTCTATCTTATATATTGTCCATTGCAAAAATCAAGTTTTGAAGAGTATCCAAGGTTGTAAGTTTATTCATAACTCGAAAATTGCATGTTTCGATTCTATATTGTATATTATGTGGCATGTATGATCAAAATTTTTAATTTTTTGCATGTGATCATTATGTTTATGACATGTGATATCACTTCAATGGTATCAGAGACTAATCATGCTTGTTTTAGTGCTTTGGATGCATTATAACTTGATTAAAATCGTTCGTTACATTAATCATAATGCTGAAATCTTCTGTTTTGAGTTTTTTGTATTGGTTGAGTGTAAAAACGATTTTAAATGTTTTATTAGGTATTATAATTACTATGAAATGTTAATATACTGTCCTAAGATGTTCTTAGAGCTGTTCATGGTCGGTTTTAATTATATATACCTGATTGTATAAGTTAATCTTGAAACTAGGTGTTAGTTTGCATGATATGTGTTTGTAAACAACTAGTTTCTCAAAATTAAATGTAAAAATGTGTTTGCCATGTTTGTAAGTGATTTTTAAATATTAATAACAGGTCTAGACATATTTTAAAAATGGTTTTAATTCTGGTCCATGATAATTTAATTGATTAATTTACAAATCACTTAAAACAATGACTAGTTTGTGTTTGTTACATGTTTAATCAACATTGTTTGTTTTGATTTGATTAGAATGGAAAAAACGCATTTAGATCAGATCTGAACATAACCTTAACTCAATTTTTATGACCTTATTTAAGTTATTAAATGGCTCATAAAATCGTTTTAAGTATTTGTGCATCGTTTGTGGCATTATGTGAGCATTAAACAACTAGTTTCATGTTGTTTGTTTGTTTTGTTGTCAATGCCGTATGTAGTATATGTTCTTCATGAATTTTTATGTTTTAATTCATGTTGGTTTATATTATTTATATTTTTAACGTTTATGGGCTGTACGACATAATATTAAAAAAGGGCAAAATTGAAAATTATATTAGAGTTGATTTATGGCATAAATCAAACTAGTATGTGTTTTGGGCTTTTAAGAGAACTTATTCAATAAGAGAATTTAGTCCATTGGGTTAAAACCTAAGTCCATCATGGGATCTTCTCTTAAAGGTTCAAGTACACAATTTCCATTAATGGGCTTGGCTTAATTAATTAAAATTGGACTTTGTTTTATCTATGAATGTTATGTATATTTGTTTGCTTGTTTTATGTGATGAATGAATATGCATGGTGAATTCATGGGCCCTAGGTTATGTAATTAAATATGGCCTGCATGCCATTATGGATTATTGTAAAAGTTTCATTTATTTCTTAGTATATAATTTATTTGAAGACTTTGTAAATTAAGACGAAGCCCACCGGAGTGGAGAAGCCCAACTTGAAGATTCATATGTAAAAGTATAAAATCTTAGTTGTAGGTTTTTGGGCCCATGTTTGTCACGCTTTACTTTATGCACTTATATATATACATGCTATGAATGGATGACAAAGTGTATGACATGTAAGCCGTAATAAAATGAATCCCTAAAATAGTAGGTCATAAAGTTGCCTCCCTAATTCGAAACATGTCAAGGCATTGATCATCTATCACGTAGACTAAGAGTCCTAGATGCGCCAGATTATCTATGTGAGGCATGGGTTGTGAATGTAGGTTGGACTGTTGGAATTTAACGGTTACATGCATCACATACATGAGCGGAATTTAAAAATTTTTTTAACCATTAGATCTGATCTTGTCATGAATACACAATATAACTATATGAGAATAAGAAAAATCACCTTTGATTTTTGTTGAACAGTTGATTTTACTTCGCACCGGGTTGTCACAAACCACAGTGTCCAAAATCGAATACCTCCAATGAGTAATCCACACTAGAGAGGGGTAAATTAAACCAAAAAATTGGTGTTCAACTAGGGCTGGCCGAAATTCCAAGAAGCTAGCTTGGAGTTGGCGCAAAAAGGAGAGAGAGAGTAGAGAAAAAGACTTTCTTTTTGTTTTAATCACTTAACCCTAATTCTCATTAGTTGGCCTTTTATAGTTAGGTTAAAATTCCAACTCCTTAATGAGATTGGGCTCTTTAAAATTACTGGAGAATTATTAATTGGGCCTCTAGAATTAATTATAATCTTTTGGGCTTAATTAAATCCAATTTAATCCTTTTCATAAAAGTCTATGCACAAAATCCACAAACTAGGCCCTTTGTGCATCTAATTGAATTTAAATACCCAAATGGATTCCAAATCCAACCAAATTAAATATGTGAGTTCCATAAAACTTATGTAACATATATAAATTAATTTGGTCCAAGAAAAAGCCCTCTAAACCCTTCTGTATGGAGTTGGCATGTGGCCCTCTTCTGGAGGGCTTCCTCCAACTTCTTCATTCCTTTGGCCCTTTATAATTTCTCCAATGGACCTATTAATTATTATATCAGTCCTATAACACTTATAGTAGTCTTATAACACTTATAAGATAATAATAATTAATCATAAAATATATTATTTCAATTAGGTCCAATTTTGCAAAACATTTCTCAAAAGTTCTGCGGACAATTTTATTTGATCATAATTAATTAAACTCTTTAATTAATTATTCACTTCTTTACCTTCATAATAATATCAAATATTATTATCCTTGTTATTTTACCATTTTACCCTTTTCTCTATATGTGTGTGACCTATTGGGTTCCTGTCCATGTTGGCAGTATAATATGTAATTGTGAGTTCTATTCAAAACTCACATGATTTAAACTCCTTTAAATCATTTTATCAATCTCTATTGATATTTTGATACATCATTATACAAGTCATGATTGGCCTCTAGCTAGGCATCATGACTACCCAAATGTCAGGAAAGTCATGTGGTTTGACTGTACCCTTCCATAGAAACAGTTACCGTGCAATTACTCCTTTCACCACTCTTATCTCAATTAGATTCTGAGTATGGATTTCTGTCAACTCATATAAATCTAATTATGTATGTTCTATTAATTTAACCATTGTTCCTAAAATGCCCTTCATGGATCTCCATCCATCTCGGCATATTACTCTGGCCAGAGATTCTTTGAACAAGGCAATTATAGAATCATGCAAGATAACTTCGCTTGTTAAATCTGGGATGGTGAATCCTTTGTCAATCACTCAACTATCTTCAAGTAGGTCATGATATACCCAATCTCCTAACTATATTCACTCCCAGTTGGAAGTAATCAGTTATGGAGTCAAAGTATACCACTTGCTACTTAAGATAACTTTGGTGATCTCAAGTCTAAGGATACTTGCACAACGGCTATGAAGAGATTCCTCACTGATATAGATTTAATATCCATGTGAGGATTCTCTATGCAGGTCTCCAATGAACTTATTTTTCTAACAAACATCCACATGTTAGCTTTGATTATCTTCCATAATCACAGTTATGAGAACCACTGCTTGAACCATTCAAGAAGCATAACATGTGCTAGTCTGTCCGAATTAACAATGTCCTGTCTTGTTAATTCTATGACGAGGGATATTTAGATATTAACACATTTACATGCAATAGTCATCTCATATCTTGAACACTTTCATGATTGCCTTTGCACTGTGTTTATAATATCTAGGACTTCATTTATTAATTTAAGATTTACAAACTCATGTACTTAAACATAGCATTAATAAATGAATGACGCCTTTTATTAAGAATATAAATTTTATACATATGAAAAACATCCCTATTACATGGGCTCAAGGGCATACTCTCTAAAATGGACTTAACATGGAAAGGGATGCCCGAACCTAGGCAATGAATAAATGGGTTATGCTATAACATCTTAAGATGTTAGCCTATTTGATCCAAGAGTCATGTACGAAACATGATTGGAGTTTTCTTACCTAAGTAACTTAACTCTTTAGGTGTAGAAGCTCAGCTTGACTAATGAGTTGTTGTGAAAAGTGGATTTTGGCCCACATTAAATCACTAACGCGAATTATTTAAAAGGATATTAATTCGATTTGTGGGATTTTATTAAGACCTCATTTAATCTTACTAAATTTATATTATTGTAGAATGAAAATGGCTTCTTCAAACAAAAACTTTTCATTGTGATTGGTCTTAAAAAAGGACAAATTGAATGGAACCAATTTCATAGACTGATCTCAAAACTTGAAAATTGTTCTTAAGCAAGAGAAGAAGTCGTATGTTTTGGATGCACCCTTGCCCGACGAACCTGCTAGGAACACCTTTGTGGTTCAAAGGGAAACCTTTGAGGCTAAGAAAAGTGACTCCAATGATATGACCTGTCTAATGCTAGCCACTATGGTGCCCGATTTGCAAAAGCAATTCATGGACCAAGAGGCCTATGCAATTATGGTGCATTTCAAGGAGATGTTCTAAGAACAAGCTCGTCACGAGAGGTTCATGACAACAAAGGCCTTGATTTCTTGTAAGATGGCTCCGGATATTCCTGTTAGTACCTATGTACTCAAGATGAAAGGGTATTTTGATACTCTTGAGAAGCTTAAGGTATAAGTCCCAAAGGAATTGGCCACTGACTTGATCTTAGTTTCATTGACTAATGATTATGATCCATTTGTTATGAATTATAACATGCATGCAATGAACAAGAAAATCATCGAGCTTCATGGGATGCTTCAGAATGCTGAAGAGAACATACGAAAGACCAATCCCGTACTTATGGTTCAATAGGGCATTATGAAAGGACCCGCTAAGGGAAAGGGGAAAGGAAAGGCAAAACCCAAGAATGAATAAGCACGGCCCAAGTCTAGTGAGAGTGCACCTCAGGCCCAAACCAAGCCCAAGGCATAAAAGCTCAAAGAGAGTGAGAGAACATGCTTCCATTGCAACAAGATAGGGCATTAGAGGAAGAACTGTGCTCTCTTTAAGGAAGAACAAAAGAAGAATAGAGCCAAGGCATCCAGTTCTGGTATTTTTGTTGTTGAAATTAACCTTTCTATTTCTACCACTTGGGTATTGGATACCGGTTGTGGTTCTCAGATTTGTTCAAATGTGCAGAGGCTAAGAAATAGGCAGTTACTTGAAAAGAGTGAAGTGGACCTCCTTGCGGGGAATGGAGAACGAGTTGTGGCCATGGAGATAGGTGACTATCGACTCACTTTACCTTCTCTACTTTGTTTAGATTTAATAAATTGTTATTTTGTGCTTGCTATGAGCAAAAACATTATTTCAGTTTCATGTTTTGATATGGACGGATTTGACTTTGTTATTAATAATGGCAATATTCATATTCATCACCAAGGCATTTTATATGGCACTGCTATGTTACAAAAAGGCTTTTATATCCTTGATCTACAAAACTAAGAGTCCATATACAACATTAATACAAAAAGGGTTAAATCAAATGAATTAAACCCTACTTACTTCTAGCATTGTCATATAGGACATGCAAACGAAAAATGCATTTCAAGACTCCACAAATCTGGAGTGCTTGGGTCATTCGATTTGGAATCTTATGACACATGTGAGCCATGTTTGCATGGAAAGATGACGAAGAGTCCTTTTAACAAGAAAGGTGAGAGGACTAGTGACTTATTGGAATTAATACACACCGATGTATGTAGACCATTAAGTACATAGGCTAGAGGTGGTTTTAGTTACTTCGTAACATTCACATATGACTTCAGTAGATATGGCTACGTCTATCTAATGAAGCATAAGTCTGAGACTTTTGAAAAATTCAAAGAATTTAAGAACGAAGTAGAAAAACAACTTGGCAAGAGTTTGATAGTCATCTGAAGGATTATGGAATTATTTCACAACTCACTCCTCTTGGACCACCACAATAGAATGGTGTGTCCGAAAGGAGAAATCAAACTCTGTTGGACATGGTTCGATCAATGATGAGTCAAGCTAATCTTTCAGTCTCTTTTTGGGGTTATGCATTAGAAACTGCTACATTTCTACTGAACTGTACTCTAACTAAAGTAGTTGAGAAGACACCATATGAGATATGGACTGGAAAAGAGCCTAATATGTCATTTCTTAGGACTTGGGGCTGTGAAGCACATGTTAAGAAATTAACATCTGACAAACTAGAGTCCAAATCTACTGTCTGCTTGTTTGTAAGTTATCCCAAAGAAACAAAGGGATACTACTTTTACTCACAAGTAGAGGATGTGTATATGACACAACCTAAGGGTTTTGTCAATCCTAAGCATCCTAAAAAGTTTTGTAAGCTTTAAAAATCCATTTATGGATTAAAATAAGCATCCTAGAGTTAGAATCTCCATTTTGATAAAGCAGTCAAAGAATTTGACTTTATCAAAAATGAAGATGAGCCTTGTGTGTACAATAAGGTTAGTGGGAGCATAGTAGTGTTTCAGGTCCTATATGTGGACGAAATCCTTCTCATTGGGAATGACATTCCAACATTGTAAAAGGTTAAGCAATGGTTGGGGAAGTGTTTCTTGATGAAAGACTTAGGTGAAGTCGAGACAATACTTGGTATTCGGATCTATAGAGATAGATCGCATCGGCTTTTGGGACTAAGTCAAGAAAAGTATATAGACAAAGTACTAAATCGTTTTAGTATGGGAGACTCAAAGAAAGGGTACATACCTTTGGCTTTGGGAGTTCTTTTGACTAAAGAATAGTGTCCTAAAACCAAAGAGGAGAGGGACAACATGAGTAGAATCCTATATGCATCTGCTATTGGATCTATCATGTACGCTATGTTATGTACTAGATTGAATGTTGCTCATGCACTGAGTATAACCAGTAGGTTTCAGCAAAACCATGGTGAGAAGCACTAGTCTGCTGTAAAGGGAATTCTAAAATACCTGTGAAGGACTAAGGATCACTACTTAGTGTATGGTGGTCATGAAGAGCTCGTCATACAAGGTTATGTTGATGCTGCTTTTCAAAGCAGCACTCAGGACTCAAGATCGCAATCTGGTTTTGTTTTTATTTTGAACGGTGGTGCTTTCAGTTGGAGAAACTTAAAGTAAGAGACCGTTGCCGACCCAACTACAAAATCTGAGTATATTGCAGCGAGTGAGGCTGCAAAGGAGGCTGTTTGGATTAAAAATTTCATTTCTGGATTAGGAGTGGTCCCAAGCATCCTAGATCTATTAGAAATTTTTTGTGATAACAACGGGGCCATCGCACAGGCCAAGGAGGCCCGATCACACCAAAAATCCAAACACATACTCAGAAGGTACCACCTGATCAGAAAAATCATTGATAGTGGGGACATCAAGATTAGCAAGATAGCAAGTGAAAATAATGTAGTAGATTCTTTGATGAAACAATTGAATCCAAATCTAAACGAAGCTCATTTGAGAGCGTTCAGTCTTAGGGTTATGCCCAATTGGGACTAGTGCCAATGGGAGATTGTTAGTGTAAGCCCTAGCCCTAATACATTGTTATAAAACATTTAGGTTAATAAGTGAGGCATTTGTTTTATCTATTGTATTTCTATGCATATCAAATTATAGAACTATTCAAGAATGTTGTTTCAGTTTAAGTTATCATATATGAGGCACATGGTTGTAAGACCTTGAAACAATTGACACTTCATTCTAAATATCCCTAGTTAGTCATTGTTATGGGAATAACAAATGAATTAAGACTAGTATGCTTTCTCTGATAAGTTGAGTTCTGTCTTACGGATCGTAAAGACTAAAGTGTCAATCAGAGATCATAGATACATGTTTAGAACATGGTATCTAGATTCGATCCATTTATGAGAACACTACATGGTATAAGTCATAAGTGTTTCTTATGTGCAAGTTTTGCATCGGAGTTCTTAGACCTAAAATCTCTATGAAACTCTTTATGAATTACTGTGTACTTTGACATACACCTAACGTACTTATAACAAGGTGACAAGTATGGGTATGATTGGGCATGCACTAATTCATGTTAGAGAGCATGAGAGAAGTAAAGGGATTACCCCTCTCGATAAGAGAGAAAATATCATCGGCCACTTGATCAGTGAACTGAGAAGTGTATAGCCATATCGAGATGAAATAATGAGTAATCATTATTTATCTGAGAGTTCAGTGTCACTGGAATATCATGAAAGGAATTAGTATATATAAGGATGACTAGTTCCATGCCTTATATTAATTCTGATATTTATGGGTAAGGGACTATGCAAAATTGCATTAGGTCACTAAATGCCATTTGTACTTTTATTTAATTTGGAATGCTATAATATCTTGCTAGAGAACGTATATAGCCTTTAGATTATTTATTAATTCATTGCCAATATTAAATGGACCTATAGGATCGCACATAAAGTATTGGGCTTAAAATATTTAAGATGAAGTATTGGACATTAATTTGGACTTTTATTTAAAGTCAAATTAATGAGGATAATGGGTATTAAAATTGCTAAATGGACATTGGTCCATAAGAGAGGGAAAATCGGCATTACTAGGATAAAAATCAATTAATTAATTATCTTTGAATAATTAAGGTAATTGAGTTTGGATCCCAAATTGTATTTGAATCAAGATATAACACTTAATAGGGAATTATTGTGGCTGAAATTCAAGCTAGGAATCCTAGTTGAATTTGGCAACTACTAAACCCTAAAGAAGTGGTTTATTTTGATTAAATAACTAATGCAAATTTAAATTAATTTGAATTTAAATACTAAAAGAATTTGAATTAATTTAAATCACTTAATTAGAAAGTGATGGAGGCTGAAAATACTACCTAATTCTAGGGGATTTCGGCATCCACATGATGTCCTAAACAAGTGATATAAATTGATGAAATTGTTTTTTCAAGTTAGGTTTTTTCTCTCTCATTGCCGCCACTCTCAAGGAAAAAGAACTCTTTCTTCTTCTCTTGGATTTTTGGCAGCCATTTGTGAACCCTAGAAAGAACAAGATAAGATCTTGTGTCTTTGTTTGAATACCCATTGCCAAATACAAAAGGATTAGAGCTAGCACTCTAGTTTTAAGCCATCTTTACAAGTGTGTGTGTGTGTATGTGCGAGCATAGAGTGGTGAGACACAAAGGCAGCACCTTTGGCATTGGGGATCGATATCAAATAAATATAAGTTTGTCTTATATATTGGCCATTGCAAAAATCAAGTTTTGAAGAGCATCCAAGGTTGTAAGTTTATTCAAAACCCTAAAATTGCATGTTTCGATTCTATATTGTATATTGAGTGGCATGTATGATCAAAATTTTTAATTTTTCTGTTGCATGATCATTATGTTTATGCCATGTGATATCATCCTTTTTCACCACTTCTTGCATAGCTGGGTTAAGTCATCTTTAAGGTTGCACTACCGGCTTGAAATCCAACTCCATTGGAACCCAGTGTGTACAATAACTGGGGCAATTCCCTTTAAGTCTGAAGTCTCCAATCCTATTGCTCCTTTATGCTTCTTGAGGATCTTGACTAGCATTTCTTCTTCTAAACCTGGAAAAAGTGAAGAAATAATTACAGGTTTTGTATTTTCCTCCAAAAATATGTATTTCAAATGTGAAGGAAGAGTTTTAAGTTCAGAGTGATTTTCTTCTTTAAGAGGGGATGGTTCATCCTCCTTTATTCCTTCATTGTGCTATTTTTCTAGTTCTTGTATCATCTCTTCTTCTTCCTATTCCATATCTTCCTTCTTCTTTGAATGCATTAAACAATCCTGCAACTTATCATTTAACAAAAACTTTTTCTGCTTTTCCTCAACACATTTTTGAATACTATCTGCAAAACCAATGGATTTTTCAAAGTCATAAGAATGGTGTTTAATCACTTTATTAACATTAAAAACCATTTTCTCTTTATTAAACCTTAAAGTAACTGTTTATCCATGTACATCTATTAAAGCTTTTGTTGTATTCAAGAATGGCCATCCTACTATTAATGGCACTTTTTAATCCTCCTCCATATCCATTACCACAAAATCAAATGGAAATATAAAATTTCCTACTTTTATTAATAAATCTTTAATAATACACATTGGCCTTTTGATGGATCTATCCGCTAATTGCAGTATCATTCAGGTTTCCTTAAGATCACCTAAGTTTAATTTCCTGCAAATTGAATAAGGCATTAAGTTAATAAAAGAAATTTTTTATTTTGAATAATCAACAAACTTAGCACTTGATTACAAAAAAATCACTTTAACCGATTTCAGATGAAGATCCAGCCGAAAAATCCAACTAACATGCCCAATCACCAACTCCTGGACACATGCATGGCATCCCAACTAATGCCACATAAGTATGCCACATGGCATTGTAGCCATGTTAGCTGACATGTGGACTTGTCAAAGCAGTGTGATGGCACGTCATTGTGCCATGTGAATCTGGTCACAGGGCATTGACCGTACCTAATAACCAATCAAAATGAAAGTGATTTTTTTTGCTAGATTCACATGGTTATTACTAGTATTTTCCAACTAGGTATTCATATAAAATTGGTCAAAGTAATTTTTTGTATACAAGTGTTAAATTCAATTATTATTATGAAAAAAAAAATTCTTTTATTACTTTTTGCATAATTTGGCATAAATTCGGTGACCATAAGTGAAATCAATCCTGACGTGGCAAACGGTGTGAGTCCACATGTGCATGTAGCGCTGACTTGACGTGTCACTTGTACTTTCCGGCATGGGTATTTACTGAAAATCTGTCAAAGTTATTTTTGTATATGAAAATGCTAAGTTTAGTAATTTTTGTTAAGCAAAAATTTCTTTCATTACTTTGTGTAATTTGGTATAAGTTCGGTGACCATGAATAAAATTAACCCTATATTGTAACAATTATGTCTCAAGATAAATGTATATAATGTGATCCTGTATGGTTGGCTATATAATTATGTTTGTACATATATGCAAGTCACCAAAATGACTTTTACAAATGGGGTACATTTTATTTGTCAATGGATGTTAGTAGTTACGAGCTTAACATTGTTGAGTGGTGTATTTGTGCAAATGCATGATTGTTTAAGGTATTGGCAAGTTGTTAGTATCATTGAATTGGTAAGTTGAATGATTTTGCTCCTAAATTATCATGTTGCTTATAATAAATGATGTTTGGAATATTGTTTGGTATTTTGGATGAAACTTAATAAGCATCACTGGCATTGTGAATTTAATTATCAAGTTTGGTGACATTATTTAGAGTGCAAGAATAAAATATATTAGGATAAATGCATTTAAGCTATATGTTTTGAAGAACATGAGTAAAAACTTCCACACATTGATTGATATGTTGCTCTGTGCTAAGAATCTAAGCCTGGCTTATTTAATTACTCATATGATTAGCCCAGAAATACCTGAATTGTGCCTTAGTTGTAGATAGGTAAACATGCATATAAGGGATATAGTTTACAGCTGCTATAGTTTGACACTATCTTAGTGTCTAGACATTTACTGGCACCACCAGCATCAACAGTTATAATCTGAGACAATACATATGCATGTATGTATTCATTTAGTTATTCTTTTTATGATATCCAAAGTTGTCTATTGCTTAAACTTTTAACTTCCTCAAATGTCACACATACTCGTGATAATTATTTTTCATTTAATCTTTTTCTTGGGAAATAATTGCATGTTCATTGTTAAATTGTTTGATTGTTATTGTGGAATCTACTGCATTTGACTTCAAATGGAAGTCGGATTATTTTAGCATGTCCTCACTAAGCAAGCACATTTAGCATAGGTTTTTTGTTTTTTCCCTTGAAGGTTTTGGCAGAGGAAAGCCTGTGAAACACATCTGCTGAATTAAAGACCACCCTGAGAATACTTAACTTTTCTTTCTTGAATGTAATTTACATTTTGGGCTTGTATAACTATTCTTTTTGGTACTATCCCCACTTCATTTTGGTTTGTATGCATAAGTAATTAGCCTAAGGTTCAGTGTATATCATGAAAGTATACGAGGTATATATTTATATACTTGGTGGAACTACTTGTTTAGATGGAGTGGTTGAGCAGCTTATAGGATTATGTTTGAAAAGCTCATATTGCTAGAGAATTATGCATAGGGGATTAACTCGGCTTAGTTTGTTAGTCTTTGTTATTAAGGAATTTATTTCTTTAATAAAGTGATTGCTTGGTCAGATGTCAATAGGTAGAGTGTGACACGCATCACTAAGGATACAAAAAGAAATTCTGCATGTCTTCTCAACTAAAGTAAAACAAGGTATTTGTGAAGAGATTGGTAATGCAAATTTTTGCATAATTATTGATAAAGCTCGAGATGAGTCTAAAAAGAAGCAAATGTTAATTGTGTTGACGTTTGTTGACAAAGATGGATATGTGAAAGAGAGATTTGGGCTTGTTCATGTTAAGGATACTGTTCTATCAACATTGAATGATGAAATCTTTTGTCCTCTCTTAACATGATCTCGATGTCCATAACATTCAAGGGCAAGGTGACGATGGTGCAAGTAACGTGAGGGGCAAGTGGAACAGGTTACAAGCTTTGATTTTTAGTATATGTCCTTATGCCTATTATGTTCATCGCATGGCACATCATTTGCAATTTTAATTAGTTGTTGCTTCTTAAAAAGTTGTGCCTATCATTCATTTCTTTACTAAGTTGAATTCTATCATCAACATAATTGGTGCCTCATGTAAGCATAGTGGTCAATTAAAAGCTGCTCGAGCTGAGAATATTGCTTATTTACTCGCTATTGATGAACTTCAAAGGGGAAGGCAGCTAAATCAGATTCGTATTTTGCAATGGTGGAGACACTCATTGAAGTTTAAATTTGCAATCTATTTATAATTTGACCAAGATGTTTTGTGCAAGATGAGTTTTACTGAAGATGATAAAGTTACATCAACTTAACGTGGAAAAGTAGATGTTGCTTAGAGGGCATTAACTTTCTTTGAGTTTCTGTTTATTGTACAATTTGGGAAAGTTTTTGAAATTTCTAATTTGCTGTGCCAAACTTTTCAACTTCAATTTCAAGACATTTTGAATGCCATACATCTTATCTTATTTATTAAGGTTGATTTTGTTAAATCGACCTAAATAAAAAGTTTTAAAATAAGAATAAAATTCTTTCTGGATCAATATATGAAATAGTTAAGATAAAATTGAAAAATATTTTAAAATTTTTTTCTAATTATTTGTTAAAATTTTTGGGATAAATTTGTTGATTTAACTGCTGAGATGAATTTTTTTTGTGAATCAGTCAAAATTCCTATTCCAAATTTAAATGCACAATATCGCAACAAGAGGAAAGGCTCGCCATCAAGTTGAAATTATGATCGAGCATCATTACAAGATTATGCTATGATAGATTTGCAATTGCAAGAATTGAACAATAAGTTCAATGATCATACGATGAAATTGCTTAAACTTAGTTCAACTTTGGATCCAAAAGAAATGTGTAGATCATTTAGAATGTATGACATTTGCCAATTGGTACAAAAAATTTATTCTCAGGACTTCGCAGAAAATGAGTTGATGCTGTTGATAATACAATTTACGCATTTTGATTATGTGAGACAACTTTCTGATTTTCAAGAACCGTCAACTATTTCTAATTTGTGTCAATAGTTGGTGAAAATAAGAATATCTAAGATGTATCCATTTATTTATAAAGGGAACTTATTTTTTCTCTTTCAGTTTCTACGGCTACCAAGGAACAATCATTTTCTACTATGAACATAATTAAGAATAAGTATCGTAATAAGATTGGAGAGGAATTTAAGATGAATTCCTCTCCGACCATTTGCTGCTACATATTAAAAAAGAAATTGCTAAAAAATACTACAAATTCACTTGTAGATAACTTTCATGATTTAAAAGTGCGACCTACTGTTTTTTGATATGTTATAACTTCTTGTATATTATACATTATTTTATCAATCAATATAGTTTGGCCCCCAAAAATATAATCCTGCGTCTGCCTTTGCTCATCTTAGTTCAACATTTAATTCGGATCTTCCAACTTTTTTGTCTCAAACGGGAGCAAGTCTTTTAACTTTCAATAAAGGGCGGGCGGGCCTAAAGATTTAACACAGCCGATTATAAGTTGGGTAGATTCTCTCAAACAATTTACTAAACTTAAAACAAAGCAAAATCCTAACGAGAGACTACATGGAAACTAACATGTAGAAGAGTAGTGTTGTAAGATGTTATGATAAGAAAACATAGAAGTTGAAGCATCAACATGAGGATAGTTTCATCTATGGTCACTACGCCTAATACCCCAAAAGTAACTGAATTATTTTTTGTAACGAAATTATCACTAATCTTTATACTATTTTATATAAAAATCATCTTGATCGATTTTAAGTAATGACTCTTGCTGAAATGATAACGTGGCACGTCACAGATGCACAAATAAGATAATATAGCACACCATGTATACAAAATTAGATTATGTGGCATATCACATGTGCAAAAATAGCTGATATCAGCTGATGACGTGACATATCACGAGTACACAAGTAAATGACGTAGCGGCCCACTTCAGGATTCTGATAACTTTTGTGTAAAATAGTATAAAGTTCAGTGACAATTTCTTTTACGCAAAATAGCGTAAAATTCAGTGATAATTTTATTACGAAAAATAATTCAACTAATTTTGAATTATTAAACGTAAATTCAATGACTATTGATGATATTAACCCAATCACCATGTGGTGTTCAGTCCCACATCAATACAGCCAAACCAATTGGAGCACATCATCTTCCAACTCATAATATGCAAAAGCATCACAAGAGATGTATTTTTGTGCAAAGGTGTCATCTTTTGTCGGTTCCCCATACTACTTGTCATCAACCACGGGACAAATTGTTCTCCTTTTTCTTTTTCTTTTTTTTTTTGACACTATACTGCAATTATTCAGTTGTATTATTCCAATTATTCAGATGCAAAGATTAAATACACATTGCTAATTCAAGACATAATTATCCAGGCTACCAAAAATAGTCTCATACTTTGGTATCTCTACTCTATGTTTTCGATCCTCTTCTACGCAAAACTCAAACCATTTCTTGGTTCAACTGACATAATATCATAATTTAAGATTGGCTGATCTGAAGTTGAGAATTATATTTTTTAAGAATTTTTATGTATTTTGGTGTTCTCTTTCTTATATTAAGTACGACCATTCAGCTTGAATAAGTTCAACCCAACCCCATACAATGAACATCTCTGCTCACATCAACAAATGAAATTATACTAATAACACAAGCCCAAGACTTGCTAGCACATGCTGAGTTTAAAAACTCAGCTCAGTAGCTCAGGACCTAAAACTCAATTAAAGTGAAGCTTTTTTGCACATTTGAGATACATTGACTAATTAATGACGGATAATCAGAACTTACTAGTGTTTTCCATCATGAAACTGAGCATTTCTTGAAGACTTGAAAGTCTCCAAAAATTGCTTAGCCTTCTCCAACTCTTGCTTTTGTCTTGCCTTATCCCATTTATGTTCAGCAGCTAGTATCTCTATGATGCGAGGCAAAGCCCGGGTAGCTGCATCAGTATCCAGGAAAGCAAGCCTTGATCTCCTAGCAATGAAATCAACAGCAGATTCACAGTATTCATGCCGGGCACAGTAGGCAACCTCTGCTTCAAGAAAAGGGTAGCCATGGGCTAGTCGCTTCCCCAGACCTTCATCCTGAATATTGACAAGGAGAATTAATATTGTTAGCCACTAAAAAATCTTAAGGGAAAAAAAAAGGTAAAAGATTTCACTCGGTACACACTACATGTATCTTGCAAATGCATCATATGGCATGGGTGAACGAAAACACCAAGCCAATCCAGCTCACACCACATTTATCAGATTTAGATGGGCCTATACCCAAGAGTTTTGAAGAAAAAAAATGAACTTAAAACTGAAACAAAGCAAACAAGATATGTCTTCAAGCATATCTAAAAAGAAGATTGAACTTCAAAAGATTATAAGATTGCACACAGGAATTCAAAAAATCAAACACAGTGCATCTCTTTGCCAAAATAAAATGGCATTTGCTGATTGTTTTATCTATTGAACAAGTAATCTCCATAATGAAAACCAAACAAGCCAATGTAAATGATGGAAGCTAATTCAATAAGTGCATATGCAATGGAAGGAAAAAAAAAAGGGTGATCTTGCCTGCCATTTCAAACATAAAAATATTTGAGATTCAATTTAAAGATCATAACGTCGTAGCATTTCATACCATCATCTTAGCACAGCTGGGTGACGAAAAATATATTGGGATTACAAATCATAATGGACCAGAATCTCATACTGTCATCTCATCATTGTTGTTGAAAATTGAGCTAGTCCTATTATTTAGGATGCTCAATTTAAAATTTTGGCAAGAGAGAAGTTTTGAGAGTCTCATATGTGTGTCAAGCAAATGTCTATTGATACATAATATATATATATTTTTTATGCCGATTTCTGTCACTATTTATAGGAAAATCAGGACAGGAATATCCATATAAAATTGAAGCTTAACTCCTAATACTATTTGAGGCCAAATAGACCATTGGCTGGGCATATAAAAATTAGAAAAGCCAAACTGACCTGAGCTATGGCAGCTACTCGCTCCGCCAAGTTACCATAGGCATGCGATAGGTGCTTAGCAGCAGCAGTGTCCATCACAACAGGGACAACTTTGCCGCCATGTGTCTTCTTCATACGTACATATTGTTGCGCAATCATTGTGAAGGATGAAGGCTCCCACCCATCTCCACCAACAATCCTCAGGTTTTGTGTTATACATTCATTTGTTGGACCTAGCTTGCCAGACTTGATAGCTGCATTGACAGCATCCTCTGCCATGCTGAAAAACATTACTTGTAAGCATGATATTTGATACAAATTAAAAAGGCCAAATATTGAGAAGACAGAGAAAAAAGAGAAGGCTAGAAGGAGGAATTGGCATAAAAGATATAGCAGTGTATCACTAAGCTAAACTAATGTGACACTATGCCTTTTATTTGATGCCAAGTGATACCATTTTCAAGTGATTGACAGAAAAAAAAAAATTATTATTATTGTGATTGGTAAAAAAGCCTATTCAAGCTAATTTCTATAAATGGATCACTCACAATGAAGGCATATACATTATTGGCATAGCAGTAAATGATAATTTGAGGATGCATGTGGATAAAAAAAATAGTTCGCATTAGAAATGGATATATTTATTAATATCTGGAAGGGCATCATTCAGCAAAGGTGAGAGCAGAGATTGAGATGATGCAGACATTTGTATGACAGACCAAAACTTAAGTGCTTTAAATAAGCTTGAGCATAGTTAGATCGTTTAAGAAAAAGAAAACTGAGGAACAAACTAAGATTAACATGTTGGAGATATAGTGAAAAACAATCCAAAATTAAGCTCTCAAACTGGTGAGGAGGAAAAGGTATCTAGCCTAATCCAAACAAATTTGATGTTAAGGCTTAGTTGACGTGATTCAAATAGTGAAATAAGATAAGATCCAAAACCACTTTATTAACAAAATAAGTAGGCAATTTCCCTACACCACCGACCATAACTTGCCATTTAAAGCAGCCTTACCAAAATTAGACTGTTAGAAACAATTTACCTCCGATAAGTAGTCCATTTTCCACCAGTGATTGTAACCAGACCAGGATAATCTTCACATACAACATGATCTCTAGAGATGCTTTCAGTGTTTTTTACTGATGGATCCATTGCCAATGGGCGAATACCACTCCATGCTGAAAGAACATCAGTGCGCCGTACCTAAAACTTAGGTCCATCACTTTGGTATCCAACAGGCAAACCAAATATAAAAATAATACAGAATAAAATTAAAAAAAAAAAAAAAAAAAAAAAACCGTTGCCCTAAGCCAATCCACAATAAACCCATGCTTCCCAGTAGCTGCAGATTGACCCAAGCATATAGCGAACCACCATTTTGGCATTTGCAAATAGACCATGTACTCATGAATGTAAAATCGGCAAATAGACTATATACTCATGGAAAACCTGTTCAAGTCAATCAAATGACATAACCTGCTAACCAAGGCATATTAGCAGAATGTGGACACAAACTGGATCATAAGATCAAATGGGACATCTCACAACAAATTGCTATGCTCAACTCTTATTTGGGGGCTAAAAAGGTTGAACACCAAGATATGATGATTAAAGGAATTGTAGATTCCCTCCCATATAACAGAGAGTAATTGGCCACTGAAAGAACAACATATTCTTAGGGAAACTGCTAGCACAAGCAACAAATTAATTCTCACATGATTCTTCTGTAGTACCAATAGTACATCCTTTATTTGACCAGTTAAGATGTTAGATTGGTTTGAAAATTTTGAGAAAATTTTATAGCCAAAATGTGGGGGCTGAATATGTTGATTGCTCTCACTAAAAGTAGAAAAACAAACGAAGTATTCACAATTTTCATTCTTAGTAGATATGTTTTCACAATGGGCTAAATGTTATTCATTAACCTGTAAATGAACGGAACAAATATTAGATTGAGAAATGGCAAGTGATTACCATTTTCAAACCATTTTATTAATCTAGCATATTTAATTCTGATATTTCTTAGACCACAAGCCAAACAATCAATCAATTGAACACATGGAGAATGCATAATTACTTCATCCATCAATTTGCACAAAAAGCTAGGAGGTAATGCTTGTCCTTTTCTTCATATTTCTACTCTACTACCAGCAACCAGTTTATTTTCAACGAAATGGTGCATAACTTGAACTTTTATCATTAAAAGCTCTATATATGTACCTTTCATTTAAGTAAAATTGTGATGTAACCACAGATTTTAAAATAACTAGAAGTGTATACGTTTCAAACTTTATGTTTTTTTGGCTACAGGAGGTCAGCAATTTTTAGATCTAATTCACATTTTATTTCATGATGCCACAAAAGTTCTGCAAATTAGTTTCTGAAATTCGATGATTGCAAAATATCACATACCTTAACACTAAGGTAATCTGAGATAGCATCAAGTATAAACTGAATCTCATCCTCATGAGGCTCTGGAAGCAAAGTTATAATAGTGTTAGAATCTGTAGTTCCAGCAACTGTTCTTCCCAACCACGGCAACATGAAGACGACACGCCCATCCTTTGTTTTGGGAACAATCAAGCCCATCCCCTCTGGAGAATAATAATCAGGAAGAATAACATGTACACCACTGCTAGGACAAATCATATGTTGTGCATCTTTATTTGCCATTTTCCTCACAGAATCACAAAATGGCCCTGCTGCATTAATTACAACTTTTGCATAGGTATCAAACTTTTTGCCTGGGAACATACAAATCAAAAATCACATTTAAGCATGCAGTTATACAAACAAAGGGGTGCAAGTACAAATAGAATGATAATGATAATGTGCCAAGGGTCATCTGTGTTTGTATCCATGACAGACAACACCATAATCTATTCATTAGGGTATCAAGCAACAAGTTTTAGGAAAAAAGAAAAAGAAAAAAGAAAAAGAAGCGGTTAAAGTGAACCACTTCCACATTATTAATTATTCTCAAATAGCTTAGATGCTGTTTACATTGGGAAAATTAAGGCTGTTTTAGAAAAAATTCCTCCAAGGGGTAGAGTGTTGGAAATTTGTGCTAGATTATAATAACTTTGCAAATATATATATATATATATAGTCTTCTGAATTCATAATACTGGAAACAGCTAAAACTTTTTCCTCCTCTTATTGGTGTCTTTTACAAAATTACATTGCTTACAGTGCTGGTTTGGTCAATGACAGGGGTGATGCATATAAAGACTTAAGAAGTAATGTACAACTGACGAGGAAGAATTCAGTCTATGCCAAAAGTTCGATAGGCAGGTAAGTTGTTTCCTCTTTCTAATAGGAGGAGCCTCTATGGGTTGCATATTGTTGAACACTGGGTCCTTGTGAGAAGACACGGGGCAAATAGAGGGAGCCTCTCTGGGTTGCAAATTGTTGACGCTGACTCATTGGGAGCAGACATGGGGCTGTTGGCACTGGATTAAGCCTAACCGTATATATTCTGTTCAAAGATTTTTTTTTTTTTCTGAAAGCAATTCTAGAGGGTTCACCGCTTGATTACAAAGGTAATAAAAAAAAAGTTAAAACGTTGCTCCTAAATGGATGATGTTTTAGTTTCACTATGCTGTCAATCAAAATTAGTTGGTTCACTTAGCAATAAGTAACCGGTTCAATTAATTAATTAAAGCGAGCATATCTCTAATTCTTCTGCAACACTTTGTTCTTTGGGAGATGAGATGGAAATATCGCAGCCTGAGTCAGCCGTTAAGTGGTGAAGATTCCAAACAAAATATTGGCTTGTTAACAGATAAATGTTATACCTGACAAATTGTCACGGATTCGTGCGCCAATTATCCGGTCATTAGCCTCATCTTTTAGTAAAGTTATAACTTCTGCATGGTTGAGCACTGCTGCACCAGCTAATGCAGCAGTACAAGCCAAACCAACATTAAGCCGCGAGTCATTCATCTGCCCATCGTAATACACCACTGTGCCCTTCAAGCTTCTATCGTTACCCTTTTTTGCCAGAGTAGGAAATAGTTCAAGTGACTCTTGCGCAGAATAATATCTAGATAAATGTAACAAACGTCGTCCTGCGACCAAATCGTACATTTTCAAGCCCACCCAATAGTATACTACCTCAAACCAGTCAAAACAGGGTGTCATGCAGGGTAAGGCATGGCACAGATGTGGTGCATTATCTATAACCTGTTTGCGTTCCTCAAGTGCATGGAAAACCAGCTTCAGTTGCCCATAGTCAAGATTGAAAACGGCTTTCTCCAAGTAGCGAACTCCTATAAAAATAATTCACCATAATGAGAATTCTACAAATAAACTGAAACGCTCACAAAAAGAATGCAACGAAGAAAGTAATATTAACTCAGCCATAGGAAAAAAAAAAACAAAAGATTCTTAATTGAAGATACAAATCAAGTTGACAAATTAATTCAAATTCTTCTTAATTAAAAATTTCAAATTCTTTATGTTTACCTGCACACCTCGAGTTCCATTATAAATAATGTACACATAGCATTGTGGAACCAAAATATGTTCATGACATGTCTCGCTCATCCCATTGGAAATAAATTTTAAAGCATGAATCTTCGGTCTTAAAAATGCAATAAAAAATTAGACTGATCAGCAAGAGAAAAGAAAGGATCATTCAAACAATTAAATGTTAAAAAAAGAACTTGCCTCCATGAATTAGTTTTGTGGACCGTGAAGATGTACCAGAAGAGAAATCCTCTCTCTCAACGAGACCAACACGAAGTCCTCTAGTAACAGCATCAAGCGCCGCTCCACTGCCGGTGGCGCCACCGCCTATCACGAGAACATCGAGGGGATTATCCGCAGTAGCACCAATCAATATCGACTCCTGAGTTGCTCGAGATGGAATAACAGCATTGGGACTGCCGATTCTCTGCTTGACGGCGTCGAGATCGCCGCGGTCGCTGGAGGCGACGGTGGGAGAGAGGAAGACGGAGCCTCCAGTTGCGGCAACGGTGACAAGCGCAGCGGTGCCGAGGTGACGGAGGCGGGTGGCGGAGGACATTGCTGAGGGCGAGTGGGACGCTATGAGGTGGCAGTTACGAGCACGCAGTATACAAGTTGATTGGATCCTTCTCTAGGACGCGCAACGTTTGCATTGGGAATCGGTCTCGGGGATTGTTCATTTACTAAACTGCCTCTTTTTTCTGATAAATTTATTCCCAACCTTTGTTTTCTTTTGAAAATTCATTCGATTTATTTATTTTATATAATTATGTTTTATTATGCACTAAGGCCGGTGGGAATCAATTTTTTTTCTCTAAAATTTTAAATCACTTGAATTATAAATAATTTGTATTCGATTTGTCTTGATGAGCACATTATCATTTTTCTTTTTATTTAGTTAGAGTTATATTGCTTTCTAAGCATATAGTCTTTGGAGTTTTCTACCTGATAATGCATGAAAAATAAAATATAAAATATGAGCCATGAGATCGATACATTAAAGGTCCACTGAAAAAGTTCAATACCAAAGACCAAGGTCTACTATCAAAAGGCTGCAGCTATGTTATGATTAAGCTACAGTTCAAAACTATGATTCTATAAATATGATAAATTCTTTCACAATACACAATCTATCTCTTTAGTTTTCTTTCTCTATACGCTCTCTCTAACTATCTCGATCTCTAACTTGAGCATCGAAATACTAACATCTGGCCCAAATCGGGTTAGTCTCCCTGTTTTGTTGGTTCTAGAAGCCTCCTATCTGGTAGATATCAAATGTACAATTTTCACATCGCATGTCCCGTTCAGGGGAACCTTTCCCTTCCCGACTAACAATCTCATATCATCCAATGAAATTTTGATATTTACCACTAACTAATTATATTGCATTTTTCACGCAGGGATTGTTCATTTACTAAACTACCACTTTTTTTATAAATTTATTTTCAACCTTTGTTTTTTTTTTTAACATTCATTCGATTTATTTATTTTATATGATTATATTTTATTTTGCATTAAGGTAGGTGGGAACCAATTTTTTTCTCTAAAATTTTCAATCACTTGAATTATAAATAATTGTCATTCGATTTGTCTTGATAGGCACATTATCAGTTTTCTTTTTATTTAGTTAGAATTATATTGCATTTTAAGCATATAGTCTTCGAAGTTTTCTAACTAATTATATTGCATTTTTCACTATAATTAATTGATAATTTTATAATGTATTTTATTATCAATAAATATGAAATAATATGCGTTACTTCTAAATATGCTTTATATAAATATAGAAGTTGCATAATAATAATAATAATAATAATAATAATAATAATAATAATAATAATAATAATAATAATAATAATAATAATAATAATACGTATTATGATTCTTATATATTAGTTATATTTTTTAGAATGTGCAAATATAGAGTGGTTTATTACTTTTTCTTTTTTTTTTTCATTTTATAGGGTAAAGAGTAAATTACCATAAATAATTTTTTTTTAATGTTGAAGGAGTCCGAATATGCCCATAACTCCATATATGGAAATGGATCCATATTAATATAGTAATTATCTTAATATCGAAGTGAATCCATGTGAATATGGTAATTATCCTGATATGAAAGTGATCCATATCAAAAAGGAAATAAATCTAATATGGAAGGAGATCCATATCAAATCTTTAATTAAGGAAATTCCTAATTTGGAAAATGAAAACTTCATTTTTCATGCTATTTCCTTTAGAGATTTACTTCCAATTTTAGAGCATAAGGCTCCATAAATAAGGCTAAGAAATTCTGCAATACACACTAAAATGGGTATGCATATTGAAGCTTTACAGAAATTTGCCCTCACCATTTTTCTCTCCAAAAAACTTTTAGTCTATGGATTTTTGCTTCTATCCCACTTTCGTGCTTTTGGACAAAGCTAGCCTGTGATGCAAAAATAGAATCTTACGCTTTCGATTTTGTTACGTAGATTTCTATACCATAAGAGGTAACTATGGTTCCCTCATTTTTTCGGATATATATCATGTTTTATATCTAACATCGGTATCAAAACCTTTATTCTTGCATTCTAGCATATGTTATTTTTGATCTCTTATTTATTTGCAAATTGGTAGATTCAAATAAGTTGCATGAACACTAAATAATTGTTATTTTCTGTGTTCTTAATATATTTTTGTATATATTTTTATCCATGTATCTGTACATAAAAAATTAGGTAAAAAGTTCATAACATTAAATTGGAAGTCGATATTTTTGAATTTTAACCACATCCATCAGATTCGTAGATCCCAAAAACACCCTACCGATCAAAACACGATCGCCAAAAATGCTTTAAGGGCAATGCGTTCACTACATTAGGTGAATGTCTATGCACATGGCCACTATGTTAGAGTGAAACATCACACTAACATATGGACTAATAAAGGTCTGACATGTGGATAACTGTAGTGGTGCCACATGTCAACATAATGTAAGAATGAAGTTTTATTCTAAAATATGGATGAATAAGGGAGAGACACGTGGACCACTATGGTGGTGCTATGTGTCACCACCTATTAGAATGATGTGTCACTTTGACACGTGGCATGCTGAGGTGGTGCCATGTGTCATGCATATGTGTCATTTTTTGACTTGTGGCCCATTCAAGGTTTACTAGTGTGGCTCATTATAGTCTTGTCGAATGGCATATGTGGGTCTATGTGGGCACTATGTGAACCAATGGTTGACTTCCTCGTGTTAGATTAAGGTTTGACATGTCAACATGTGGCCTCATAGGTTGCGCTATGTGGCAATAGCCCTCAGCCGGTGAGTGTTTGTACGTGTCATGTATGGGTGTTTGAGTCACACTCTCATCAATGCATGATGGCTTCTCAAGCCAAATCAACTCAAATTTTTTTAAAATTATTTTCTTTAATTTTCTAATTTTTTAGTCATTTTTTGAAATTTTTTTAGGAATAGAAAAATATTTTTTGAAAAATTATAGAAAATATATTTTCTACCTTCTTATATTTTTAAATTTGTTTGAAAATAATTTATGTGGATTCGTCCTTATTTTTTATTGAAATGGTTTTCAATCATATGTGTTTGTACATAAATGTACTAACCATTTATTTTCTATTATGTGTAATAGAATGGTGATGATAAGGACTCCTAGGTGTCCATAGACTCCCTATGGTATTGCAAAAGCTAATGCAAAAGTAAAAAAGATTTGCAAAATAAGGATGCTTAAGAAGGCCCGGGCTGATGACATTGATGCAATAGTTATGAACATACATGAACAAATGCAAGAATGCATTTTGGCTGGTGCCCTAAATCGAGGAAGGGGTTGTTGGACCTTGATTAAGGTGATGATTAACTCTTTTAATGACCATCTAGATCTAAGAAACTTGATGGTTAATGTCTGGACCATAGGAAATAGAATTTATAAAAAGTTCATTATCTAATTTCTGTTTAAGGTAACAAAAAGAGGAGTGTTAATGAGCAACACTAAATCTGAAATGGTACTTAAAAGTAAACATACAGTGTAGTGTTCATGGCTTCATGATCAAGTTCATAGGGTTCCTTATCAGTTATTGAGAATGGTCAAAGATTCCTTTCTTATAATGAGATTAGTTCTGGGAATTGTTAAACTTACTAAATAGTTGACATGAGTGTCAGATTTTTTGTTGGGGGATTTTTTTTTATAGAACTTATGTTTTCTATTGTTATTGAAAGACAAACATCTTACTTTTGGGGATTGTTGGATTTTTTATTAATTAAATAAATGCATTTATTTTTGGATATTATGTTGGCATTTAACACTTTTTTTAAATGTGTTTATTTTAATTGTTTATTACTTTGTAATCATTTTACTCAATATTTTATGAGTAAAATGATTGCATGATAATTGAGTTAAGACTTAATTTATCAAATCATTAATATCTTCTATTAAGTTTAAGATTTTAATATCCAAGAATTAAAATTTACTATGCATGAAATTTTAACCTGTAAGGTTAGTCATTAAGACTTAAAAAGATAATTAGATACTATATGTGACCTTTTCGAATTTAGACCTAATAGATAGCTTTATTAGGTTATTATTTTAGATGCATAGTAAATTATATGTATTGCCTTATCTCCTTTAATAATGTGTAAAAATTGTTCTATTGTGATTAGAGGATCCAATGGCTTCCAAAACAATTGTCATTGAATTGAACAAAGGCATGAAACTTGACGACGACAATTATGAAACCTAGAGTATAAAAATCCAATATGTGTTTGAGGAGCAAAAGCCTTTCAAAATCTTGAGTTTGATTATGGATGAACCCAAGGATGGAACCACAACATAGCATAGGTAGGATCAAGATGCTTATATGGTATGGAAAAAGAGGAATTTAACTACTTGTATCATCCTACTGAGTGTGATGGATGACGACATTACTAAGCAATTCTGCAAGTATGAAAATGCAATGAATCTATGGATCATATTGTGAGAAAATTTTAAAGGTGTGTCTCTGACCAAACTAGAATCTTTAACGATCAAGTTTGATACTTATTAGAAAAAGTATGATCATATAATGTGAAAACATCAAGGGGAGATGGAAAATATGGTTTATGAGCTTAGTAAGACTAGTCATAAGTTGATCAATGAGTAGCAGGTCCAGGCTATCATCTGATCCTTATCCAGGAGTTTGGAGCATATAAAATTGCAACTAACTCACATGGATGCCATTAAGACATTCAAGGATATCGCATGATACTTTGAGCTTGAAGAGGACCATCTAGCATTGATTAAGGTCAATGCCAAAGTGCATATGGCACAGTCCTGTTTTGGTAGAACGAGTTCTAACTAGAACAAGAAAAGAAACTTTAATGGTAAGGGTAAGAAAAGGGCTTAAGAACCTAAAAGGAAAAAGGTGAAACATAACAAAAGTTACAAAGGCAAGAAAAAATAAACATTTCAAGAGTGAAATGTTTTAATTGCGAACAGAAAGGGCACTATGCAGAAAAGTGCACTATGCGATCATGTTGAATGAGTTAAAAATGATTGGTAAAGACCATTATATCTACCATAAAAGCTCCTAAAATAAATTTATCATTTTAGCATTGTATGTAGATGACATATTGATTGCTGGAAATGACAAAAGGTACGTAAGTGAAATCAAAGATTGGTTAACATCCAACTTTGAAATGAAAGATATGGGTCAAGCAAATTATATCCTTGGAGTAAAAATTTAAAAGGATCTTTTAAGAAGGTTGTTGTCTCTTTCACAAGAGGCATATGATAATTGTGAATTATACTATATTTTTAGTATGTTTTATGTGTTTAAATTATTTAATTTATTATTAATTTGGTTCATTTCATGTTTAATTAATTATAGATTTAATTGCAAATTTTATTATTTTTAAGGGCTATATTGAAGAAAAAAATACTTAATTGAAAAAAAGGAGAAGATTTGGGGAAATTTTATAATTTTTTAAGTTGAAGGCAATAAAGCTTTATGGAGTACGGAGAAGATGAACTTGGGAGGGTTGTAAACACCTTACTCGAGTTTTTCATCACCTCACCCAAGCTTAAAAGCCTTCTGTTGAGTTAAAATCAACTCACCTGAGCTAAAATCACCTCATTCAAGCCCTGAACTTCTCTTATGAGTTATTTTCACCTCACCTGAGTTAGAAACACCTCACTTGAGGGAGAAAATGCCTTAACCGAGCTACATAAGGCCTCTTTTAAGTTCTTTTAGACCTCTGCTAAGTTAAGGCTTCCTAAATATGATAAAACTCGGTTACGCTCTGGTTTAAGAAGTAACAAGGTAGTTAACTTCTTCTTTTTGCAGCATAAGATTATACTTAAGGCACCGGACTTGGGAGCTAGCTTTTAATTGATTTCAATTTCAGTTTAACCTAGTTTTCACTTAGGATTCAAAGGCTACAATTGCAAGTTCTGACAAAACTTTAAGAGCAGCGAAAGGGTTCTATGTGTTTGTATCATTTTTATTTATTTTGTTCAGTTATTAAGATGAAGTGTGAATAATTTTCTTTATTTTTGCTAAAGGATACTTGAATCCTTAAATTTTTATTGTAATGACTTAGTTTGAGCTTTAATTCAATATAAGTTTGATTATTTCTTAGTTTTAAGCAAATTCTTATCTCTGATCATTATTGAATTAATTATTAATTTATTTGATAAATGGTTGATAATTGATTTCAAGTATATATGATATATGATATACATGTTCTTAGATTAGTTCATTAGTATTAATGCATGAATATATTCTAAATTTAAGATAGTTATATGTTAGTAAGAGTGGAATAGTACTAAAATAAGTTAAACTAAGAATAGATTGAATTTAAATTTGCTTGAAAAAGAGTTTAATGGATGTTTAGGAGTTTAAAACTAGACCTTTATGATAAGTGTTGAATTATTCATAATAAGAAGGTTTAATGCTTATAATGATTGTCTAAATAAGATATCTATATTTATTTACCTAGTTTTTCCATAATAACTTATGTTTCTTTGAATTTGAGTTATTGCAATATTAGTTATGGTGGATAGTTCTTTAGTAGAAGTTATCTTTATTATTGATTTTTACCAATTTTCATTACTTGCTTTGTTTAAATCTAAGTTTATTTGCTTAAGTTTTTGTTTGCTTGCATTAGTTTCATCAATTTAGTTAGTTAAGTTTCTTTTTTTAGTTAATTCTTCTTCATTATAAAACTTGGAATTTCTTTCACTCTTTTGCACACAGTTTTCATTTTAAAATATGAAATTCTTAGCACTTACATATTTTTTCTTAGGTTCGATATTTGGGATCATAATTATATTTTTCAATATTACTAGCCAATCTAGTACACTTGCTAGACACTGATTAGCGTACATCAACAAAGTTCTTGAACAATTTAATATGCAAAAATTATAAATCCATTGACAATTCCATTGCCAAAAATTAGTTTCTTAGCAAAAGTATGTATCCTAAGATACCAGGATAAATGGAACATATGATAAATGTTCCATATGCTAGTGTTATGGGTAGTCTAATGTATGTAATATTGTGTACTAGAACTAATATATGCTATGTAGTGGGCATGGTGAGTAGATATTAGTCCAACCAAAGCGAAGCATAATGGGAAGCCATCAAAAGGATACTTAGATACCTCAAAGGTACTGCAAATTATTCTCCCCATTATCAAGGAAAGAATTTACAATTGAAAGGATATATAAATGTTGATTAGAGAGGTGATGTGGACAAGAGAAAATCCACCTCAAGTTATGTATTCTTGCTTGGCAAGGGTGGCTTCTCGTAGAGTAGTAAGAAGTAAACTTGTGTAGCCCTATCTATAATGGAAGTTGAATTTGTCTGTAACGCCCCCAAATTTTCATTTGTTGTGCATGATTTTATTATTATGCATGATTAATTATTTTATGATAAGTTTAGTAGTGATTAAAGTTGATTAGGATAGAAAGGTTGCAATAAGTGCTCCGTTAAAAGTACCCGGGCCAGGAAAATCCGAGGATGGGTGACCCAGCGGATAATGTGTGATTAATTTTAAATATGAAAGTACGTGTTAACTGAAGTCTGGTGGTAAAATTTGAGTAATAATTGAGGTCAAATAGACCTCCAAAAGGGCAAAAGAAGAAAAATTTCACGGCTCAACGCAAGTTTGACTAAGACTTTGACTAAGCAATCGGAGGCCTTCAAGACCTCCTATTCAATTAAAATTTTATATACATGCTATTCATAGTGTAATGACACATGTGGAACTGAAAAATATCAATTTTGACAATTCTGGAAATTCGAATTTTGGATTGGCCGCACAGACCGTTGAAGCTAAAAGTATATCAAAACGATGTCGGAATAAGATAAAATTTTTATCATATATTTTTAAATATATAGTGACACTTAGGAAAAAATTTCAGGGCAATCTGATATCGGGATCGAAAATTCATAATTCAAAGTGAAAAACCAAAATTGGGTCATTAGAAGGGTCAAATTCATAAAATTTTATATGAGATGATATTTTGGTGTAAGAATCATGTGTGTGTGAGATCATGATGGTAGGATAAGCCTAAAGCCCTAGATGAGTGACAAGTGGCAAATTTTGAGGCCATTGGATTAAATAGTTAAAAATTAAATCTTGGCCTCTCCTTTTGCAGATTTTTAGTACCCTATATAGGGAAGAAACACACAGAAAATCTCTAGAAAATTTGACCATCTTCTCCCCTTTTTCTCATCAAAACCAAAATTCTCTCTAGGTTTCCTTTCCTCCATTCCTTTTTCTTCTCATGCTTTTTCTCTCCATATCTTTAGCTGAAATTTTATCCCCATACTCAGAAATCACTGCTCTTTCACATAGGAAAGAGTTTGTAGCAAGTGAAGGTCAAGAAACATAATACTTGAGGTAAAATCTCTATGGCACACTTTGATAGTTTTATGAGTTTGAGCTTGAATTTGAAAGAGATTTTGTAACATCATATAAAGTAGCGTTAGGGGAGTATAGTAATGTGTTTAAATTATTTTAATTGTTTAGTTAAATTGATAAATTTGTTCCTTGTATTTTTGGCTAAAAGAAAAACAAAAGGAGGAAGGCCAATCTAAAGGAGAAAAAGACAAAGACAAGGTGGAATAAGTGATAAGGAAGCTAAAATAAGGTTAGTGGATACAATTTACAATTAATTTCAATTTTTTATGAGCTTTCCTTGAAATTTCTATTATGTAACTATGTAAAATAGGGTTAATTGATGAATTAATTTGAAATAACTTGATATTGTGGTGAATTAAACTAGTATGAACTCATTTTAGTGAAGAAAATAATTTAAAAGTGGGAACCCTAGTGATGGCCGAATGATATTCTTTAGGTAATTATTATGTAACTTAATATTAAATGTTTTATTTGGTTATATATGGACAATATAGGATGCAAAAAGAATAATGAACTTGATAAAAATGAAAAATAATAAGGGTATGTTAATATGTATATAAGTACATAATAATGGAAGTTGTGATACTTTGAGAAATCTTGTGCAAATTAAGCATATTTTGCCATAATGATGTTTAAATAAATAAGAAAATAAATATAGTATAAAAAGGAACGATTAAAGGCTATGAATGTGAAAATTTCCATTGTGGCTGAATGGCTAATATGAGTAAAACAATTGATTTGGCTATATTTTGATGATATTCTGTATATCTTTGAAAAATGTACAGCTGAGAAGTTTAAATGATTGAAAAATTAATTCTATATAGGTTACTATAAGACTGTTATCATGAAAAATAATATAATAATGACATAAAATAAACAAAAAGTTATGCCCTTAGTGTCAGTGGGTAACCCAATACCTTAGGATAGTATGGCTAGCCATAGGGGCAACTATCCTGCGATGTTCTGTCTCTGTATTATTATACTCTGTTATTGCTATGAAAAATATTGATTATTCTGCTTCTGTTAGCCGGCTTATTATTGATAGTCCGAGAAGTAGTCGTATACTCCCAATCAGTGTGGACAGTCCCGGTGATTGGATTTACTTATCCGCTTATTCGGTTCATGGATTTTTTCACTGTCAATAACTAGGGGCAAAATGGTAATTTTAAATAAAAATGTGTAAAAAGAAAAATTTTAGCTTTAGAAATAGTGAAAATATGAACAAAAATGATATAAGATGAAAAATGAAGTATATATATATTTAATAAGGGTAAAAATATAATTTTACATCCAATGAAGGGCAAAATAGTCAATTGTATGTAAAACATAAGTAAAAGGAATAAAATAATCCATTTGAATAAAAAGGGCAAAAATTTATAAATAAGGAAAATTATAAGGACCAAACGGTAATTTTATACTTAAGAAAATTTTTCAGGAACTAAATGATAATTTATGAAATTAAAGTTAATTTGGTGTCGGAAGAAATTTACTGAGTCGAAATTGGAGTTAAAATAAATAATATAAAAAAGTCAACCGAAGATCAAAGTTGGTCTATATAATAGGAAAAGTCAACTGTAGGGATAAAATGATAAATTTCTACTCTGACTGGTAAATTATTAAAATTAAATAAGAAAGAAAAGTTTTGAGACTATTTAATGAGTAATTGGGCATGAAATAAATAAATTATGAATTTATGAAGTTATAAGAGTATAATAAATAATAACGGTTGAATTAAATTAAATGCACAAATTAAATTAGTTGAAATTCTTTGTAAATGTATTCACCACTAAGCAATTAGATTTGCTTAGCGTGTAGTTTTATGATTGCGTGCAGGGACAGGTGCCCAAAAATGAGAAGTGAAGAAAGAAATGGCATGTATATAGAAGACCATGATTTTGGACTTTGCTTTGTAATTATATGTAACTTATTATGACAGAAATGAGAATTTTGGCATGTAATATTAACTTATTATATGAGTTTGAGGATTGCAAATGATTATAGTATGTATTAGTTATGTGTGTATGTGTATGATGAATTGAGATTATAGAAGTGCTGTGAGTTGTTGATTGAAGTCTGCGAGTAGCAGGAATATTATTGGGAGTGCAATTTGACTTTTACATGTGTGGAAATTAAGGAAAATTAAGCCATTATATTGCAAATTTTTCGTTAAAATTAAAATAACAACTTATTATTTACAAGGGTATTAATGAATAGTTTAGGTCTTGAATTTAGTTAAGGAGGCATTACATTGTCGCTTCCTCAACTGCAATACAAGAGGCAGTTTGGCTAAAATAGTTTATAAACCACTTAAGAGTAATTATCTTAGAGGAACCAATGATAGTCAGTCATCGATGGCTTGCATTAACAATCTTAAATTCCATAGTAGGACTAAACATATTGACATTAAGTAATAATATGCAAAAGATATTGTTGCATGAGGAAAAGTGAACTTTCAACATATTTCCACACATGAAATGATTACAAATCCATTGACTAAACCTATATCGAGAGATGTGTTTAAGAGACACATTAGATCTGAAGATTTGCATAGGAATTGATTTGTATTGTTTATATGTAATCCCTTGACATTATTATTTATGAATAAGAATAAAGTTCATTATTTGGCAATACATGAGTGTGAATATTTATACGTGAACATTTAATTTTATTTATTATATATTTAAGAATGTCAAAAAGAGAAATAGCCCACTCACACATGTGTTTACCTTAGTTTTGACAATGCTTTGACAAAGACTACGATGAGGCAATTTTTTAACATATGGTGAACTCAAGAGCCTATTCAAAATAAAAGTGCCATCTTACGAAAATTACAAGATTAATCTTGTTAAGGTGAAAGATAAAGATATACATGAGGTGTTATGCTTTGGATTGAGATCCAAAATAGAGTAAAGAGTAATCCTATGATAAGTTAAATGTAAGTATCATATTCTATCCTAAAAGCTAGAAGTATAACTTATGTAATTGGACTAAAGTTGGATGCTTCGGTGCTGTGCAAAATTATGCTTTTGCATGTTATTGTACAAATATATATACATATGTGTGTGTGTGTGTATTTTGTGAGACATTCATTTCTTTAAGGGAAGAAAAGAACACCATGACACATGTTTCATATCATGTATGCTTAAGTTGATCAAAGGGAGGGAATTTAAAGTAATCGATCTCAACTTTCCCTAGTGTGAGACCTCTATGAGAATGACCTTTAGAAACCTTAACTTAGCCCTAAAATATGATTCGTTGTGGCTAGCTTACTTAATCTCCAATAGGTCATAAGATAAATTTGGCCTGGTTGATCTTACTAGAAAAGCGAGTTAAATCATGATGGATGACATATAGTAAAAGGGGAAGATAGCCTTTAGATCACATTTGATGGTTTTGTGGTTCACTGATATACCTATTATAGTTTATACGAGTAAAGACATAATAGTGAATATGAAAATTATTTTATGAGATCATGAATTAAAATAGTAAATATGAGAAGGCAATTTGGGGTTAGGCATACGTGATAAAGAGAATTTTATTTTTTGAGATGTTATGTATCCCTAATAGGTATATAGCATCAATGCTCTCGATATATGCTAGTCGCATAGTCTATTTATCTGTATGATTGGAGATCTTAATTGGAAATCATTCCTTCATGTATGAGTGGGAGATGAAAGAGTCTGGATATGCCTATGACTCCAGATATAGAAATTGATCCATATCAATACGGTAATCATCCCCGATATGGAAGTTGATCTATATGAATATAGTAATTATCTTGAGATGGAAGTGATCAATGTTAGAAAGGAAATAAATCTAATATGGAAGGAGATCCATATCAAATCCTTAATTAGGGAAATTCCTAATTTAAAAAAAAAAAAAGAAACTTCCTTTTTCATGTTATTTCCTTTAAAGAATTAATTCCAATTTTAGACCACAAGACTCTATAAATAGGGCTAAGAAATTATGTAATACGCACTGAAATTGGTACGCATATTGAAACTCTGTAGAATTTTTTCCTCACCATTTTTCTCTCCAAAAGACTTTTAGTTCATGGATTCATGCTTCTGTCTCGCGTTCGTGATGGTGGACAAAGCTAGCTAGCGAAGTAACAATGAAATCTTGCACCTCCACTTCTACCACCTAGATTTCTGCATCACAAGAGGTAACTATAGTTCCCTCATTTTTTCAAATACATATCATGTTATATATCTAACAAGTGTAATTACCATAAATAGTATGATACATTAGAGTATATCAAAATAAAATGATTTGTTTATTTAGAAAGTGATATAAGAAAAATAAATTTTATGTAGCTTTAATATTTTTATGACAAATGATATATTTATTCTATCCTGATCAATTTTGGTTCCATCTACATTAAGGGTCCGTTTGGTTTAAATGATCAGCATAGCTACCAATATCAATTTTTAATATTCGACACCTATTATTGGTAATGATTGATGATTCATGTTTAAGTATTTGATAAAATTATACAGAATTGTTGATATTTGATTGTACTACTATCCAAATTGGTATGTTTTTTTAATTTGAAACTATATTTTACACTATTTTATTAAATAAAATAAATAATAATATAATATAAAAATTTATAAATTGCTTGAACAATTAGTGTAGAAAAAATATGTTAATCAATAGATATAAATTTTCACAAATTCATGTCATATAAATTTGTTATGAGTTTACAAACTATTATAATAAAACATGTATTAATTTTAAAAAATATAAATTTGAAAACTGATATATTTAAGTATAAAAAAATATAAAAATAATGGGTAATTTTGTCTTTATATTAATAAATCAGCAATACATTTTCAAAAAGGTCTAAAAGATTACTTTTTCAAAATACAATTGTTTTAATGTTAAACAGTTAACAACTGTTGTTTTATAAATTTTACCAAATACATTAAAGGATTTGTTAAACCAAATACTCTTTAAATTTAAGAGATAGAATGAGATTTTAGAAATTTGAGCTTTTTCATTAAACAAAAATTTCAAATTTAAATTTTATTTGTATTTTTAAATATTAGAAAAAAGAGATTTTTTTTTTTGCAATAAGAAACACATTTTAGCCACATTTGTTTTCTGTATTACACACACAATAACATAATATAATATAGGTTAATATGAATACAGTGTTTGCTAGGTTTTTAAAAATTAATGTGTGATAATATAATATATTATAAGCTTTATTATCCCTAATACTATGTATAAATTAATACATCATGAACTCATGGATTTGTATAATTTCATATAAATTGTATTAGGAAAAAAAAGGCCTTCAGTGTCTCCTTGTCTGTGGTGTAGCTTTATCTCCGGCATTTTCATCATCTGCCACACTTTGCCACCATCATCGTCGCTACCCCTGCCATTACCGTCCTTGCCACTGCCACTACCACCATTGCCGTCACTTCCACTACCACCACCATAGCACCGCCACCGCAATGATCACCACCACACCACTGCCAAATCCATCGTTGCCACCCCTGTCACCATCACCACAGCCACTACCGTCACCACTCTAGCATAACCGTTGCTGCCATCGTTGTCGATGTCACTGCTGCCATCCTCGTCACCACCACTATAGCCATCGACGTCACCACTCCACAATAATTGCCACCACCGTTGTTTCCATCACCATCTTTGTCTAATGACTGTTAATTTATCTATTAACATATATTCGTATTCCAATAAATTTATACACTTTAAAAAATGATGTATGTATGAAAAATTATACTTTATAATTATTTTTTTATCTAAATTAGTAACATTAAAAATAGTTTAATTTTACATATTTTTAAATTTTTTTAAAATATAATACAATGCACCATTATACACCAAATACAGTGAAAAATATATATTACAGGCAATTACAGTTTTATACTAAATACCATATATAATAATAATGGTTAATACTATATAGTGAACCAAATGTACCCTTAAATAGTTATCACATATAGATAGAGTTTCAATGGTTCACCATTTATTACTTTTAAACGGATCATTAATCAAAATATAACTTTCACTAAACTAACTTAACTTTTGATGTTTTCTAATGAAAAAATAAAATAATATTTAATACAAATATGTGAGTAGATCTATAAAATTTTTATCTTGATCCAAATTCATTTGAAAAATTGATTCAAACCCAACCTAAGGAAAAAGATGCATGGTCTAATCCAAAAAATTAAAGGTCAAAGTTGATCCAACTAATAACCCAAATGAGTCAATTTGAAATTGATCTTTTTGTAAATTTATTTTAAATTTAAATTTCGAAGATCAATCAAACTTAAAAAAAAAAAGAAATCTAATTTTACCTATATTGCAATTTTTTGTTGATATATAAAAAAATTTATATTGCTATAAATTATTTGATGTTCTCTTTTCCCTTCTTTCAAAATTGAACTCATTAAATTTTGAATATGATAATATTTTGGCTGTTAATACGTACATACTTGGCAAAATACATTATCAAGTCCCTAAACTTTAAAATATTTTACCTTAGATTCCTTTATAAAAAAATTCTTAATTTGATATCTATATTTTAATATAGGATAACACATAGTTCCTCATTAATGGGACTAATGTGCATATATCTCAATGGTCATTAAAAAGAACATCATTTTTTTAAAGGGTTCAATGAGAAAAACCGTAAAATTTTAGAAACTCAATGTGTAAATTTTTAGAAGTTTAGGATACAATCAAGAACAAATTTTGCCATTATAACAGGCATTAATGGTGATTGAAATATAGGTGCTAAAGTGTTGTTTATAAGCAACTTCGTATTACCTTATATTAAAGTATAGAGACTCATCAAGAATTTTTTTTGTAAATAGACCCAATATAGAAAATTTCAAAACTTTAGTTACCTAAAATGGATTTTGCTTGCATACTTATATGTATGTCGACACATAAATACATATACTATTTATGTATATATGTATGAACATTTATATATCTATGAATAGACATGTATGTAATGGCCTAACATCCTCAGAAATTTGTATTAAAATTTTAATGAGATGTAGGGAAAAAGGATATTAACGGTTCATTTTACGATAGTATCGAAAAATTGTTAACCGAATCGATTTTCAATAAATCAGATAAGAAATGAACTTTAATCGATTTGAAACCTTATAAGTAGCCTAATTAAGATACACTAAGACCTATGGACTAATTCTTTTAGTTAGTGGGCTGCAGAGATTAGAGAAGTGTGAATTGGGACCTAAAAATCTATCCCAAAAGCTTGTATTAGGCTTAACATGAATTGGGCTAATTAGTAAACCAAGCCTAACCCATAAGGAACCTATATAAGGTTGAAAAATTTGGAAATTATAGAAATTTCCATAAACTTCAGCTTTCTCTTCTCTATGGTGAACCGACCTTCCCTCCTCTCCCTTCTCTTTTTTTTTAATTCTTTAACTTTCCTTCATTGGTACCCTCAAATTTAAGTCCTCTAAGTTATTCCTAGTCCTCTCTCTACTAAGAGTAGCTCTTAAATCCCATATGAAGTGGAAGAAGTGAAAGAAATCCTAAGACCTAAGCTTAGAACATAAATCCAAAGTAAGCGGGAAAATGAAAGTCTGATTTAGCTGAAGGTTTTGTGAGTTGAATTAAGTTTTAGGCATTATGTTGGTGGGATTTAGATTGAATTAGAAATGTATATTGATAGAAATTTGATATATGTGTATTTGGCTATGTATAGAAGGTTAAGAAGAAAAAGGTGAGCCAAAAAGTAAAGGAAAGGAGAAAGAGATTTGAAGAAGTAAGACAAGGCTCTTGAGGTTAGTGAATGTAATATCCATTCTTTTTCCTAATTATTATGATAATATATGTTTATATATGTGTACTATTGGAGATTTAAGGAAAAATCATGTACGTGTATTGTACTGAGACCTTAAGGACATACATTGAAAGAGAAATCAAACCTAAGGAATGAATAACTAAGGCAAGAACAAAACCATGAAGTGCTGCCATGATGATAATAATATTATTGAATTTTTTAGTGCCTTAAGAGATGTTATTATGATGGAATGAGTGAAATGTATACATGTGTATATGTATTGACAGGGATTTATAAGATGTCTATGAGTATGAATAGGCTAGATTAAATTTAAGAAAGAATGTATCAGGGTGACGCTTCCCATTACAAGCATGATAGGCATCGTGGGCACAATAGAGAAGGTTTTGGACTCTATTATGAGCGTGATGTCTTCTCGGATGCAACAAAGGAGGAACCTTCATCTCTATCGTAGGCGTGAAAGAGGTCACGAGCGTGACAGCGGGGCAATTCCACATCTATTGCGTGTGAAACATATGCTGCAAGCTCAACCTTTAAGGATAAACTAAACAAAATAAATTTCAATGGGATCTCCTCATTATAAATAGGACTGATGATTATGATCCATTTGTGATGAATTATAACATGTATGCAATGAACAAGTCAGTCCCTAAGCTTCATGGGATGTTTAAGAATGCTGAAGAGAACATTCGAAAGACCAATCCCGTATTGATGGTTCAAGGGGGCATTAAAAAGGGACCCACTAAGGGAAAGGGAAAGGGAAAGGTAAAACCGAAGAATGACCTGGCTCGGTTCAAGTCAAGTAGGAATGCACCTCAGGCCCAATCCAAGCCCAAGGCGCAGAAGCTCAAAGAGAGTGAGAGCACTTGCTTCCATTGCAACAAGATAGGGCATTGGAGGAAGAATTGTGCTCTCTTCAAGGAAGAACAAAAAAAGAATGGAGCCAAGGCATCCAGTTCTGGTATTTTTGTTGTTGAGATTAACCTTTCTATTTCTACCACTTAGGTATTGGATACCGGTTGTGGTTCTCACATTTGTTCAAATGTGCAGGGGCTAAGAAATAGGCAGTTACTTGGGAAGAATGAAGTGGACCTCCGTGTGGGGAATGGAGCACGAGTTGCTGCCAAGGAGATAGGTGACTATTAACTCACTTTACCTTTCGGACTTTGTTTAATTTTGCAAAATTGTTATTATGTGCTTGTCATGAGCAAAAACAATATTTCAGTTTCTTGTTTGGATTTGGATGAATTTGATTTTGTTATTAAAAATGGTAATGCTCATATCCGTCGCCAAGGCATTTCTTATGGCAATGCCATGTTGCAAAATGGCCTTTATATCCTTGATTTAAAAAACAAAGAGTCCATATACAACATTAATACAAAGAGGGTTAAATCAAACAAATTGAACCCTACTTACTTCTGGCATTATCGTTTAGGACATGCAAACAAAAACGCATTTCAAGACTTCACAAAACTGGAGTGCTTGGGGTCATTCGACTTAGAGTCTTATGATACATGCGAGCCATGTTTGCATGGAAAAATGACAAAGAGTTCTTTTAACAAGAAAGGTGAAAGAACTAATGGCTTATTGGAACTAATATATACCGATGTATGTGGACCTTTAAGTACACAAGCTAGAGGTGGTTTTAGCTACATCGTGACATTCATAGATGAGTTCAGTAGATATGGCTATGTCTATCTAATGAAGTATAAGTATGAAACTTTTGAGAAATTCAAAGAGTTTAAAAAAGAAGTAGAAAACCAACTTGGCAAAAGTATAAAAGCCATTCGATCAGATCGAGGTGGCGAATACTTAAGCTAAGAGTTTGACAATCATCTAAAAGAGTGTGGTATTATTTCATAGCTCACTCCTCTTGGAACACCACAATGGAATGGTGTGTCCGAAAGGAGAAATCGAACTCTGTTGGACATGGTTTGATCTATGATGAGTCAAGCTAATCATCCTATCTCTTTTTGAGGTTATGCATTAGAAACTGCTGCATTTCTATTAAAATGTACTCCAACTAAAGTAGTTGAGAAGACACCATACGAGGTATGGACTGGGAAAGAACCCAATATGTCATTTCTCAAGATTTGGGGCTGTGACGCACATGTTAAGAAATTAACATCTGACAAACTAGAGCTCAAATCCACTGTCTGCTTGTTTGTGGGTTATCCCAATGAAACAAAGGGATACTACTTTTACTCACAAGCCGAGAACAAATTATTTGTTGCTCGCAAGGCTGTTTTCTTGGAAAAGAAGTTCCTTCTCAAGAAAGATAGTGGGAGTAAAGTAAAACTTGGAGAAATTCAAGTGCTACAAGCTCCTATAGAGGATGAGTTGGAAGTGGGATCAAGTTCATAACCAGTTGTGGAATAAGAACCCATTACACAAGTACCTAGAAGGTCCGATAGGGTACATCAGGAGATTGAGAGATATGGATTTTTAATCACTAACAGTGACACTATTGAGTTAGTTGATCGTGAGGATCCTACTACCTACCAAGAAGCTATTGAGAGCCTAGACTCAAAAAATTGGCTTGAAGCCATGAAATCCGAGATGCAATCAATGTACGATAACCAGGTCTGGACCTTGGTTGATCCACCGGAAGGTACGAAGGTAATTGAATGCAAGTGGCTATTCAAACTCAAAGCTGATAAGACCTATAAAGGTAGACTAGTAGCAAAAGGTTTTCGACAAACTCATGGTGTAGATTATGATGAGACCTTTTCGCTTGTAGTCATGCTCAAGTCCATTAGGATCTTGCTTGCCATAGCTGCATATCATGATTATGAGATATGGCAAATAGATGTCAAAACTACTTTCCTCAACGGAAATTTACTTGAGGATGTGTATATGACACAGCCTGAGGGTTTTGTCAATCCCAAACATCCTAAGAAGGTTTGCAAGCTTCAAAAATCCATTTATGGATTAAAGCAAGCATCCTGAAGTTGGAATCTTCATTTTGATGAGGTAGTAAAAGAATTTGACTTCATCAAGAACGAAGATGAGCCTTGTGTGTACAAGAAGGTTAGTGGAAGCATAGTAGTATTTCTGGTCCTATATGTGGATGACATCCTTCTCATTGGGAATGACATTCCAACATTGCAAAAGTTTAAGCAATGGTTGGGAAAATGTTTCTCAATGAAAGACTTAGGTGAAGCCGAGACAATACTTGGTATTCGAATCTATAGAGATAGATCGAATCGGCTCTTGGGACTAAGTCAATAAAAGTACATAAACAAAGTACTAAAGCGTTTTAGTATGGGAGACTCAAAGAAAGGGTACATACCTTTGGCTTTGGGAGTTCTTTTGACTAAAGAACAGTGCCCTAAAACCAAAGAAGAAAGGGATAACATGAGTAGAATTCCATATGCATCTGCTATTGGATCTATCATGTACGCTATGTTATGTACTAGGTTGGATGTTGCTCATGCACTAAGTATAACAAGTAGGTTTCAGCAAAACCCTGGTGAGAAGCACTGGTCTGCTGTAAAAGGAATTCCGAAGTACCTGCGAAGGACTAAGAATCACTTCTTGGTGTATGGTGGTCATGAAGAGCTCGTCATACAAGGTTATGCCGATGCTGCTTTTTAGACCAGCACTCAGGATTCTAGATTGCAATCTGGATTTGTTTTTGTTTTGAACGGTGGTGTTGTCAGCTGGAGAGGCTCAAAGTAAGAGACCGTTAACGACTCAACTACAAAATCTGAGTATATTGTAGCAAGTGAGGCTGCAAAAGAGGCTGTTTAGATTAAAAATTTCATTACTGGATTAGGAGTGGTCCCAAGTATCCTAGATTCATTAGAAATTTTCTGTGACAACAATGGGGCCATCGCACAGGCCAAGGAGCCCTGGTCACACTAGAAATCCAAACACATACTCAGGAGGTACCAGCTGATAAGAGAAATCATTGAACGTGGGGACGTCAAGGTTAGCAAGATAGCAAGTGAAGACACTGTAGGAGATCCTTTGACGAAACAGTTGAGTCCAAATCTGCACGAAGCTCATTTGAGAGCGTTCGGTCTTAGGGCTATGCCCAATTGGGACTAGTGCTAGTGGGAGATTGTTAGTGTAAGCCTTATCCCCAATGCATTGTAATAAAACACTTTAAATTAATAAAATGAGGCATTTGTTTTATCCATTGTATTCCTGTGCATATATTGATAGAACTATCCAAGAATGTTGTTTCGGTTTAAGTTATCATGTGTGAGGCACATGGTTGTAAGACCTTGAAATAAATGAGACTTCATTCTAAATATCCCTAGTTAGTCATTGTTATGGGAATAACAATGAATTAAGACTAGTATGCTCTCTCTGATATTATGAGTTCTGTCTTACAGATCATTAGGACAAGAGTGTCAATCAGGGATCATAGATACATGTTAAAGAACGTGGTATCTGAATACGATCCGCTCATGAGAACACTACATGGTACAAGTCATAAGTGTTTTTCATATGCAAGTTTTGTATCGAAGTTTTTAGACCTAAAATCTCTATGAAACTCTTTATGAATTACTGTGCAATTTGACATACACCTAACGTGCTCGTAACAGAGTGACAAGTACAGGTATGATTGGGTATGCATTGATTCATATTAGAGAGCATGAGAGAAGTGAAGGGATTACCCCTCTCTATAAGAGAGAAAATATCATCAGCCACTTGATCAGTAAACTGAGAAGTGTATGGCCATACCGAGATGAAATAATGAGTAATCATTATTTATCTGAGAGTTCAGTGTCACTGGAATATCAAGAAAGGAATTAATATATATAAGGATGACTAGTTCCATGCCTTATATTAATTTTGATATTTATGGGTAAGGGACTATGCAAAATTGCATTAGGTCACTAAATGCCATATGCATTTTCATTTAATTTGGAATGCTATAATATCTTGCTAGAGAATATATATAGCCTTTGAATTAATTTATTAATTCATTGCCAACATTAAATGGACCTATAGGATCGTACACAAAGCATTGGGCTTAAAATATTTGAATTAAGTATTGGGCATTAATTTGGGATTTTAATTAAAGTCAAATTAATGTATGTAATGGTTTTAAAATTGCTATTGGACCTTGGTCCATGAGAGAGAAAAATTCAGCCCATTAGGTTTTATTTCAATTAATTAATTATCTTGTATTAATTAAGTTAATTGAGTATTAAATCCTAATGATATTTAAATCAAATTAAAATACTTAATTAAGGGATGTCTTAGCCGAAATTCCAAGATAAATATTGAAGGAATTTTGGCACATGTGAATTTCTTTATTAAGTGATATTATTTGATTAAATGTCTTATGTATTTATCTTGGATTAAATAAAAAGAATTTGAATCAATATATATCTCTTATTTTAAAGAAGTGATAAAGGCTGAAATTAATTATCTCTAAGTAGTTGATTTTAGATTTATCACTTAAAAAAATAAAATGATATATATTGAATGAGAGAGAAAAGAAAAACCTTAGTTTTTCTTTGGTTTTTGCGTGAAAACCTTCTCTCCCTCACATAATTTTCTCTTGGCCGAAATACACAAGGAGAAGGATTCTTTCTTGCTTTCTTGTGTTCTTGGGCATTAATAGCACCTAAAAGAAGTACAAGATCAAGTCTTGTAGCTTCAAACAATTGCCATTACACAATACTTTAAAAGAGACAAGTCTTGTAGCTTCAAATAATTGCCATTACACAATACTTTAAAAGAGAGCTAGCAATCTCTATTTTAAGCTGTCGGTGCAATTGTGTGTGTGAGAATAGAGGGAGTGGCGTAATAGGCTGTTCCTTGGCATTGGTGATCAAGATCTAAGGCGGACAAAGTCATCTTAGTTGTTGGTCATCACCAAATTCAAGTATTAAAAGGCATCAAAAGTTGTAAGTTTTAAAAAACCTAAAATTGCATGTTTCGATTCTTGTCATGGAATTGTTTGGCATGTATGATTGTTTTTATCATTTTTCCGCTGTACAATTACCATGAACATATCATGTCATATTCCATCAGTGGTATCAGAGCCTAAACATGCTTATTTTAGTGCTTTAGATGCATGAAAAAATTAATTAAAAATCGTTATTTTGAAAACATGCAATGCTGAAATTTTCTGTTTTGAGTTTTTTGCATTGTTTTTGTGTAAAAACGATTTTAATTGATTAGATAGGTATTATAATTAATATGAAATGTTAAAATACTGTCCTAAGATGTTCTAGAAGCTGTTAATGGCCGGATTTAATTAATAATACCTTATGGTACATGTTAATATTAAAACTAAGTGCTAGTTGGCATGTTAATTGTTAGTTTAACAACTAGTTTTCAATATTAAATGTAAAAACGATTTTGGCATGTTTGTAAGTGATTTTTAAAGATTAAATATCAGGTCTGGACATATTTTAAAATTGGTTTTAATTCTGGTCCATGACAATTTATTTGATTAATTTTAAAATCACTTAAAACTATGACTAGCTTGTGTTTGTTACATGTCTAATCAACATTGTTTGTTTTGTTTTGATTAAAATGGTAAAAACACATTTAGATCAGATTGGTACAAAATATTAAATCAATTTTTATGAACTTATTTAAATTATTTAATGAATCATAAAATTGATTTAAATGTTTGTGCATTTTGTGGTATTACATAAGCATTAAACAACTAGTTTTTGTTGTTTGTTTGTTTTTGCATGAATGCCGTGTACTATATATGTGTTCTTCATGATTTTATATTTTTAATTGATGTTGATACATATTATATGTATTTTTAATGTTTATGGGCTGTATGACATAAAATTAAAAATGGCAAAATTGGAAATTATACTAGAGTTGATTTATAGCACAAACTAACTAGTTAGTGTTTTGGGCTTTTAAGAGGATTTAGTCCATTGGGCTTCGGCCCAGGCCCATCATGGGGTAATCTCTTAAAGGTTCAAGTACACAATTTCCATTAATGGGCTTGGCAAAATTAAATAAAATTGGACTTTGTTTTATCCATGAATGTTATGTATATTTATTTGCTAGTTTGGTGTGATGAATGGATATGCATGGTGCATTCATGGGCCCTGGGTTTTGTAATTAAATATGGCCTACGAGCCATTATGTTTTATTGTAAAAGTTTCATTTATTTCTTAGAATATAATATACTTGAAGACTTTGTAAATCAAGACGAAGCCCGCCGGAGTGGAGAAGCCTAACTCGAAGATTCTTATGTAATAGTATAGAATCTTAGTTGTAGGTTTTTGGGCCCATGTTTGTCATGCTTTACTTTATGCAATTATATATATATGCATGCTATGTATGGATGACAAAGCGTAAGCCATGTAAGCCATAATAAAATGAATTCCTAAAAATAGTAAGTCACAAAGTTGCCTTCCTAATTCGAAACATGTCAAGGCATTGATCATCGGTCACGTAGACTAGGAGTCCTAGATGCGCCCGATTGTCTTTGTAAGGCATGGGTTGTGAATGTAGGTTGGACTTAATATGGAAAGGGATGCCTGGACCTAGGCAACTAATAAATGTTGTGCTATAACATCTTAAGATGTTAGCCCATTTGATCCAAGAGTCATTAACGAGACATGATTGGAGTTTTCCTACCTAAGTAACTTAACTTATTAGGTGTACAAGCTTAGCTTGACTAATAAGTTGTTGTGAAAAGTGGATCTTAGCCCACATTAAATCACTAACGCGAATTATTTAAAGGGATATTAATTCGGTTTATGGGATTATAAATAAGACCTTATTTAATCTTGCTAAATTTTATTGTAGATTGAAAATGGCATCTTCAAACAACAATTTCTCATTGCAATTGGTCCTTGAAAAGGACAAATTGAATGGCACCAATTTCATAGACTGGTCTCGAAACTTAAGAATAGTTCTTAAGCAAGAGAAAAAGTCATATGTATTGGATGCACCCTTGCCTGAAGAACCTGCTAGGAACGCCTCTGCGGTTTAAAAGGAAACTTTTGAGACCAAGAAGAGCGACTCCAACGATGTGACCTGTCTAATGCTGGCCACTATGGTGCCTGATTTGCAAAAGCAATTTATGGACCAAGAGGCTTATGCGATCATGGTGCACCTCAAGGAGATGTTCCAAGAGCAAGCTCGTCACGAGAGCTTCGTGACAACAAAGGCTTTAATTTCTTGTAAGATGGCTGCAGGTACTCCTGTTAGTACTCATGTACTCAAGATGAAAGGGTATCTTGATGCTCTAGAGAAGCTTGAGGTACCAGTGCCAAAGGAATTGGCCACTGACTTGATCTTAGGATCATTGAGTGATGATTATGATCCATTTGTGATGAATTATAACATGTATGCAATAAACAAGTCAGTCACTGAGCTTTATAGGATGCTTAAGAATGCTGAAGAGAACATTCGAAAGACCAATCCCGTATTGATGGTTCAAGAGGGCATTAAAAAGGGACCCGCTAAGGGAAAGGGAAAGGGAAAGGCAAAACCCAAGAATGACCTGGCTCGATTCAAGTCAAGTGGGAGTGCACCTTAGGCCCAATCCAAGCCCAAGGCGCAGAAGCTCAAAGAGAGTGAGAGAACTTGCTTCCATTGCAACAAGATAGGGCATTGGAGGAAGAATTGTTCTCTCTTCAAGGAAGAACAAAAGAAGAATGGAGCCAAGGTGTCCATTTCTAGTATTTTTTTTTATTGAGATTAACCTTTCTATTTCTACCACTTGGGTATTGGATACCGGTTGTGGTTCTCACATTTGTTCAAATGTGTAGGGGCTAAGAAATAGGCGGTTACTTGGGAAGAATGAAGTGGACCTCCGTGTGGGGATTGGAGCACGAGTTGCTGCCATGGAGATAGGCGACTATCAACTCACTTTACCTTCCGAACTTTGTTTAATTTTGAAAAATTGTTATTATGTGCCTACCATTAGCAGAAACATTATTTTAGTTTCTTGTTTGGATTTGGAAGAATTTGATTTTGTTATTAAAAATGGCAATGCTCATATTCGTCACCAAGGCATTTCTTATGGCAATGCCATGTTGCAAAATGGCCTTTATATCTTTGATTTATAAAACAAAGAGTCCATATACAACATTAATACAAAGAGGGTTAAATCAAACGAATTGAACCCTACTTACTTCTGGCATTGTCGTTTAGGACATGCAAATGAAAAACGCATTTCAAGACTTCACAAAACTGGAGTGCTTGGGTCATTCGACTTAGAGTCTTACGATACATACGAGCCATGTTTGCATGGAAAAATGACAAAGAGTCCTTTTACCAAGAAAGGTGAAAGAACTAATGGCTTATTGGAACTAATACATACTGATGTATGTGGACCTTTAAGTACACAAGCTAGAGGTGGTTTTAGCTACTTCGTTACATTCACAGATGACTTTAGTAGATATGGCTATGTCAATCTAATGATGTACAAGTCTGAAACTTTTGAGAAATTCAAAGAGTTTAAGAATGAAGTAGAAAACCAACTTGGCAAAAGTGTAAAAGCCATTCGATCAGATCGAGGTGGCGAATACTTAAGCTAAGAGTTTGACAATCATCTAAAAGAGTGTGGTATTATTTCATAGCTCACTCCTCCTGGAACAACATAATGGAATGGTGTGTTCGAAAGGAGAAATCAAACTCTGTTGGACATGGTTCAATCTATGATGAGTCAAGCTAATCTTCTTATCTCTTTTTGGGGTTATGCATTAGAAACTGCTGCGTTTCTATTAAACCGTACTCTAACTAAAGCAGTTGAGAAGACACCATACGAGGTATGGACTGGGAAAGAACCCAATATGTCATTTCTCAGGATTTGGGGCTGTGAAGCACATGTTAAGAAATTAACATCTGAAAAACTAGAGTCCAAATCCATTGTCTGCTTGTTTGTGGGTTATCCCAAAGAAACAAAGGAATACTACTTTATCTCACAAGCCGAGAACAAAGTATTTGTTGCTCGCAAGGCTGTTTTCTTGGAAAAGGAGTTCCTTCTCAAGAAAGACAATGGGAGTAAAGTAGAACTTGGAGAAATTCAAGTGCCACAAGCTCCTATAGAGGATGAGTTGAAAGTGGGATCAAGTTCACAACTAGTTAAGGAACAAAAACCCATTACACAAGTACCTAGAAGGTCCGATAGGGTACGTCAGGAGATTAAGATATTTGGATTTCTAATCACTGACAGTGACACTATTGAGTTAGTAGATCGTGAGGATCCTACTACCTACCGAGAAGCTATTGAGAGCCCAGACTCGGAAAATTGGCTTGAAGCCATGAAATCCGAGATGCAATCAATGTACGATAACCAGGTTTGGACCTTGGTTGATCCACCAGAAGGTGCGAAGGTAATTGAATGCAAGTGGCTATTCAAAATCAAAGCTGGTAAGACCTACAAAGGTAGACTAGTAGCAAAAGGTTTTCGACAAACTCATGGTGTAGATTATGATGAGACCTTTTCGCCTGTCGTCATGCTCAAGTCCATTAGGATCTTGCTTGCCATAGCTGCATATCATGATTATGAGATATGGCAAATGGATGTCAAAACTACTTTCCTCAACGGAAATTTACTTGAGGATGTGTATATGACACAGCCTGAGGGTTTTGTCAATCCCAAACATCCTAAGAAGGTTTGCAAGCTTCAAAAATCCATTTATGGATTAAAGCATGCATCCCGAAGTTGGAGTCATCGTTTTGATGAGGTAGTCAAAGAATTTGACTTCATCAAGAACGAAGATGAGCCTTGTGTGTACAATAAGGTTAGTGGGAGCATAGTAGTATTTTTGATCCTATATGTGGACGACATCTTTCTCATTGGGAATGACATTCCAACATTGCAAAAGGTTAAGCAATGGTTGGGAAAATATTTCTCAATGAAAGACTTAGGTGAAGCCGAGACAATACTTGGTATTCGAATATATAGAGATAGATCGAATCGGCTCTTGGGACTAAGTCAAGAAAAGTACATAAACAAAGTACTAAAGCATTTTAGTATGGGAGACTCAAAGAAAGGGTACATACCTTTGGCTTTGGGAGTTCCTTTGACTAAAGAACAGTGCCTTAAAACCAAAGAAGAAAGGGACAAACAATATGACATGAAGCAACAAGCCTTGAACTATATGCATGTAAGAGCATGCTACTGCTATCGCTGCTCAAGTGTCATCCATTCTAGTGCCGATAGAGCAATGGAGGCCTATGGCGGCACACGTTGTGGTGCAATCTACAAAAGAAGGTCAATAGTCAGTTTTGATAAAGTTACTTAAAAAGGAAGTATTATTAAATTGTAAAAAAATTCTAGAAATTTTGGCAGCATCCCAATTTATACCAGGACTGGCCACCCTATATAAAAATTCGTGTAGTGCCATAATTCAAAAATAATTATCCTAAGCCCATTAATGGGCATTCTAGCAAACATGCATGAAAATTAATTTCAAAATTACTAATTTATTTGTTCAAAAATTTTAACAAAATTTAGATAGCATTTTTGCTATAAATATGCCAACCTCCTGCAAAAATATCCAATCAACAAGTAACACAGGCCAAAGACCACCAAGCAATTAAAGTTTATTTCAAATTAAACAATCAAATTTATTGGCCAAACAAACACATTTATTTACTGTAAACACTACGACAACCCACACATCTTTACTGTATTTTAAAATTCTCTTTTGTTAGTGCATTTAAAATTTCTTATTTATCCACCTACTGTATCTAAAATACTTAAAGGATTAATCGGCTTCTCATCATCCATTTACTTTTTTATTATTTTTTATCACCATTTTTTACACAAACAAAATTTAATAACATAGGAAACCAAGGACCAACAATAACATTTTAAATGTTTACAGTTAATTTGATCATCATCCATCTATATACATTAAATTAATTGAAACAAAATAATGAAAGAAAGAGAAAAAAGTAAAGAGAGCAGTAGGATGAAACCTTTGGTGCCGAAAATGGAATGTCTAAAAATAAGAAGAAAACTCAAAATAAATGCAACCTTGTAGAGCATGCTAGTTTTAAAAAAAAATTGGGCATAAATGGATAAAAAATAAGTAAGAAATGAGGGAGAAATGGCTAGAAAATTGAGAGAAAATGGATGAAAAATGGTAAACTAGAAGTTATGAAGGAGAAAGGAAGAAGAAAAGCCAAGGTATTTAAAATTGACATGATAAATGAGTAGCTCATCCGTCATAGCAAGTGATGGGCACTGGCATTGTCATATTTTTCACTAAAAATTTAAATTTTAAAATAATTTTCATGCTAAAACTCTACAAAAACTATTTTAACATATATTATTTACACATTTACCCTCTAAAATTATTTCAAACTTTTAAATATGCCAATTAATATACTTATTTACATTATTTTTTATTATTACTTATTTTAATTTTATCCCCTCCTTTTATATATGAAGAATACTCTCTGAATTTTAAATTTGAATTTTGCTGGCACCAATATTTTTTCTTTATTTCCTGTAAAAAATGAACAAAATAGATGTAATGACTTGCAAGTGTAATGCATGAGCCATGTAAAATGCAGAAGAATCAACCTAGGTGATCTAGGGGTAACAGACGGCTGGGCCGTGGTTTGGCCCTTAGAGACAACCATTTGTTAAGGTAGTCTTATAAAAGGCTTGACTTTCTTGGCTTTTGTGCCTTAACTTTTCACCTGCTCAGTCAACTTTCTTAACTAGGTATTCCTTTTGTCTTTTACCTTTCTTTTTTCCTTTATTTTCCATTTTGTTCGGAGTAATTTTCATTTATTTTTATTATTTTCCCACATATACTATCCAAATATTCTCACCATGTCAAGTTCAGCCATAAATAAACTGCACCAGCTTTCAGATAACTTGAAAACAATGAAAAACCCGATTTGAACCCCCTACTCCAACTTGAGATATCTGAAGGGACTGAAACTAGATTCAACTCTTATTTTATCTATTGTTTGATACTAAGACCTGAGGTTCCATATATTCTAGCACACTCTTAACGAGTTATATCCCTTAGCAGAAAAATTTACTGAGATTATCAATGTAAAATTCCCTTCTGACACTTTGATTTTTTGTGTGCATGACTACATACTTAATTACCTGAGGGAGGTAGCATATGCTTTAGGCGTTTTTCCTTTAGCTATCATCAGACTAGTACCTCAAGGAGATCCATTTTCACTAGAGGTCCTAATTGATGCTTTAGACGACTTTTCTAACATTCCTACATACTAGACTAATGTCATTTTTCTATGTTGCTTTGCCTAGTTTTTGATGGTAACCTTAAATGGGTTGACTAGTGATTATCGATTATTTCATATCATAAAGGGAATACATAATAGACTAAGCTCGTTACCACTGATCTTAGCTAGACCCTACTTGGCTTTGATGCTATTTGTAACGATCCCACTGTTATTCTCATTGATAACCCCTTATTACTCCAAGTAAGTCATTATTTTAAAGGTAGTATGCCCCTTGTGGATTTTCACACTAGCTTTTGTTGGTTGAAAGTACGTCCTTTCGAATTTTCACACTAGCTTTTGTTGGTTGAAAGTACGTCCTTTCGGATTTTTACACATTCTTGTGCTTTATTTTTGCCTGAGATGAATCCAACTCACCTCAGTAGCGTTTTTCAGGTGTGGTTATAGGAGAAACTAAAGTTATTGTCTGAGCCTTCTCTTAAAGTGATCAATACTTACTCCTTAGGCACTACCTTCTCGGATAGAGGCTGTATGACTTTGACTTGCCTCATGAAGGGCTATCTGGTGGGCCATTGTAGTAGATAGTGATATTAGCTTCAGATGCTCATGGTTACCCATATACTCTTTGACTTGAGATGGTCCCTTTAGATGCATCCCACTATGTGAACTACATCTGGCCACCTTCTAAATTGCTGTCCATTATGCTTGTCAACTTGGAGAATGGTAAGACATTGTTAGATGCCCTTTATTCTTCCGTGGTGGCATTCTTTCTACTGGCTTCATTTTTGGGTTTCATCACCTTTAGGCCCAACTTTCTATGCCTAGCTTTCTATGCCCAGCTTTCTACAAAGACTATTATACCAAAGATTAAGGACTGTGAATTCCTTCATCTCAGCTTTAAATTGTAGCCCATTATCCGACATAAAGTGGTAAGGAAGGCCATACCTACGTATTAAATTCCTTTCAATGAACTTATCCATTTTTCGAGCACCTAACTTTATAAAAGACTCAGCATCTACCCATTTCATAAACTATTCAATAGCAACCATAATATATCGATGCCCATTCGAGGCTGTCAGATAAATCTCACCCATTATATTTATCAGCAAATGGCTATGGCGATGTGAGATTACATAACTTTGGAACTGGGAAATGTCTTAAATTCGTATACTATTGGCACGACTGACACTGTTTCACATACTTAGAGCAGTCTGTATCCATAGTAAGCTAGAAAAAACCTTGGAGTATGATTTCCTTTTCTAAGTTAGTTCATTCATGTGAGTACCCCAAACACTAGTATGCACTTCCTCCATGGATTTCTTAACCTTATTCTCATTTAGGTACTTTAGCTGGATACCATTAGGCTATCGCTTGTAAAAGCACACCACCAACACTAATAAACTGAGTTGACAATTTATGAATCATTCTTTGGTCTTTCTTAGTGGCCTCTTTTAGGAATACTGATTTCTCCAAATAATCTTAAATATTATAGCACCAAGGCTTTCCATCAGCAACCTTAACATCCATAACTTGGTTAGTCTCAAAGTATTGTTTATCAGAGCTAGCTATCAATATTGGATTTATGCTTACTTATCTAGGGTTGTCCTATATTGAAACAAATGCAGTTAAGGCATCAGCCAATTGGTTCTTATCCCTAAGCACATATCCAAAGGTACAAACTTTAAATTTGTTACTTAGTGTTGATATATGCCCAAATACTTTCGTAGTCTTTGCCCCCACAACTATTAAGTCTTCAAATCCATATATACATGCTTCATATTCAGCTTTATTATTCATGGCTTTATACCTCAATTTCTTAGCTAATTGCAACTTCTCACCCTTCAAGGTCACTAGAATCACTCTTATTCCAACTCCTTTACTATTTATAGCCCTATCAAAATGCATCTACAACCCATGTATTGTAATAGCTATAATGTCTTTATTAGGAGATTTATATGCTATCTCTTCCCCTTCTAGTTGGTGATCAGCTAAGAACTCTGTAACAAATTGTCCCTTGATGGTTTTTATTGTGATATACTCTATGTTAAACTCCTATAACAACACTAACCATCTTACCATATTTCCTAAAAGTGAAGGTGCTTTCTAAAGGTACCTAAAGGGGCTTTGTTTGGCTACTGCTTATACCTTATGAGAGTGGAAGTAATGCCTTAGCTTCTTCGAAGCCTAAATTATCACCAAATAAATCTTTTTAACCTCTACATACTTGGTTTCATAAGGAAAACATTTTTTGTTGAGGTAATATACTATATATTCAATCTTCAACCCATCCTTCTATGCCATCATAGTACCTACAGAGCTCTCATCTTGGATCAGTACAAGGTTAAAGGCTTTCCTGGTTGCGATGGTTGTAAAATTAAAGAATGCAATATATACTCCCTGATAGTGTCAAATTCCTTCTGATAGTCATCATTCCACACTACCTTTTAATTCTTTCTGAGTAGCTTAAAGGTAGTTTCACAGATTAAAATGAGTTTGGATATGAATACTAATTGATAACAGGATCTAGCTAATAACTCGAACAGTTTGGGCTAAGAGCTAGGTAAGCTGACAGAGTTTAGACTAGGAGCTAGGTAAGCTGACAGAGTTCGGACTAGGAGCTAGGTAAGCTGACAGAGTTTGGACTGGGAGCTAGGTAAGCTGATAGAGTTTGGACTGGGAGCTAGGTAAGCTGATAGAGTTTGGACTGGGAGCTAGGTAAGCTAAGAGTTCAGACTGGGACCTAGGTGAGTGACAGAGTTCAGACTGGGAGCTAGGTAAACTGATGAAGTTTGGACTGGGAGCTAGGTAAGCTGATAGAGTTCGAACTATGAGCTAGGTAAGCTGACGGAGTTTGGACTAGAAGCTAGGTAAGCTCATAGACTTCGGACTAGGAGCTAGGTAAGCTAATAGAGTTTGGAAAAACCTTTACCAATCAAAAGATTGGATCAATCGAACTCTAAGGAATCCATATACAATTCAGCCAATAGCTAAAAAGGTAACTGCCACAATAGGATAAGACGGTTATTCTTTCTTAACATCTCCCTAATAATAGGAGTAGTGGGAAGAGTGGCCTAGAGAAGAGGGATTTCATCCCACTTCCCGAAAATGATGGAAATCACATGTATAAAAGGTGGAAAAATAGGTAAACTAAGGCCTGAAATCTATTTTTCAGAATAATACATTCTTATTATCAAAAATTCTAACTTGATCATCGGAGACTCCCTAGTTGAAAATCCACCGGTCATTTACTTCTTTTTGCAGTTGATCTTTTGGGACTTATGACTTCTCCCACCTGTCATTATTTGGTGTGGTGAGTGTGGAACATAGACCTTTTTTCCAGACCTCAACCTGAATCTTCCCTTGCCAAAAAACTATGTAAGTCTAGCTACTCTCCCTGAAATGTCATAGTTCCTCCCAATGACACAACTCGACAAAGTAGCTCAATGGCCTTTCTAATCTTTTTATGCTTCACTTGGAACAAATAGCTCGGCATCACAACTCAATGGCCTATCTGGTCTTATTAAGCTTCACCTTGATCACACAGCTCAGCTAGCTCAAACGGCACTCTAGCCACAAGTAAAGATCCTAGCTCATACGTCACTCTCACCACGAGCTCATTTCCTAGCTCATACAGTACTCTAGTCACGAGCTTATTTTCTAGCTCATATGGCACTCTCGCCATGAGCTCTACTCCTAGCTTACCCGGTATGTTCACCGCGAGCAGTTCATCCTAAGCTCACCTGGCATATTCACCACGAGCAGTTCATCTTAAGCTCACCCGATATGTTTGCCATGAGCAATTCATCTTATGCTCACCAAGCATGTTCACTACGAGCAATTCATCTTAAGCTCACCAGGCATGTTTGCCATGAGTAGTTCATCTTAAGCTCACTAGGCATGTTCACCATAAGCAGTTCATCTTAAACTCACCCGGCATGTTTGCCACGAGCAGTGCATCTTAAGCTCATAAGGCATGTTCACCACGAGCAGTTCATTCTGAGCTCACCTAGCATGTTCACCACGAGCAGTTCATCTTAAGCTCACCCAGCATGTCGCCAGGAGCATTCATCTTAAGCTCACCACCATGAGCAGTTCCTCTTAAGCTCACCAGGCATGATCATCATGAGCAGTTCATCTTAAGCTCACCCAACATGTTTGCCATGAGCAGTTCGTCTTAAGCTCACCTGGTATGCTCGCCATGAGCAGTTCATCTTAAGCTCATCCAGTATGTTCGCCATGAGTAGTTCATCTTAAGCTCACCAAGCATGTTCACCACGAGTAGTTTATCATAAGCTCACCCAGTATGTTTGCCATGAGCAATTCATCTTAAGCTTACTAGGCATGTTTGCCATGAGCAATTCAACTTAAGCTCACCCGGCATGTTCACCACGAGCAGCTCATCTTAAGCTCACCCAACATGTTCACCATGAGTAGTTCATCTTAAGCTCACCCGACATTTTTGCCATGAGCAGTTCATCTTAAGCTCACCAGGCATGTTCGCTAGAAGCAATTTCTTTAAGCTCACTAGGCATGTTCACCAAGAGCAGTTCGTTCTAAGCTCACCCGGCATGTTCGCCATGAGCAGTTCCTTTTAAGCTCACCAGGCATGTTCGCCAAGAGCAGTTTGTTCTAAGCTCACCCAGCATGTTCGCCACGAGCAGTTCCTTTTAAGCTCACCTAGCACGTTCGCAACGAGTAGTTCATCCTAAGCTCACCAGGTATGTTTGCCATGAGCAGTTCATTTTAAGCTCACCAGGTATGTTCACCACGAGTAGTTCATTTTAAGCTCACCAGGTATGTTCGCTATGAGAAGTTCATTTTAGTCTCACCATGCATGTTCGCCACGAGTAGTGGTCAAGAGCTTACTAAGCTTGTTTGTCATGACTTTAAATTCCCACTAAGCATATTCACCATCAGTCCTCTTTAGCTCAATCAAACATGTTCATCATGAACACCACAGTTAAGCTCATAAGCAATTTCACCAATCGAGCAATGAAGGCTAATTAAGCAACTTAGATGAATAGCTTATCATGGTTATATGTGCTACAAAGCAACCCATATAAAAATGCTATCTCCAATGTTGCTGACATAAATGTCGCACATAGGGGGAGGGACCTATGATAATAGGATCTAGTTAATAGCCCGAACAGTTTGAGCTAGGAGCTAGGTAAGCTAACAAAGTTCGAATTAGGAGCTACATAAGCTGACAGAGTTCAGACTAGGATCTAGGTAAGCTGACAGAGTTCGGACTGGAAACTAGGTAAGTTGACAAAGTTCAGACTAGGAGCTAGGTAAGCAATAGAGTTCGGACTGAGAGCTAGGTAAGCTGACGGAGTATGGACTGGAAGCTAGGTAAGTTGATAAAGTTCGGACTGGGAGCTAGATAAGCTAACAGAGTTTAGACAAACCTTTACCAATCAAGAGATCAAATCAACAGAACTCTAAGGAATCCATATAGAGTTCAGCCAATAGCTAAAAAGGTAACTATCACGACAGGATAAGGTGGTTATTCTTTCTTCATGTCTTCCCAACAATAGGAGTAATGGGAAGAGTGGCCTAGAGAAGAGGGATTTCATCCCACTTCTCGAAAATGATGGAAATCATGCCTATAAAAAGTGGAAAAATAGGTAAACTAAGGCTTGAAATCTACTTTTTAGAATAATAAATTCTTATTATAAAAAATTCTACCTTGACTGTCGGAGACTCCCTAGTTGGAAATCCACCAATCATTTACTTCTTTTTGTAGGTGATCTTTTGGGACTTGCAACTTCTCCCACCTATCATCACTAATATATTGAAGCCTACTTAGAAACCCTCTAACTTTTTTCTTTTTGTAGCATATGAATCTCTCTAATGGCTTTCACTTTATCTGGGTCTAATTCTATCCCTCTCTAGCTTACTACATACCCTAGTAGTTTAACTAAAGTAACCTCGAATATGCACTTATTTGAGTTGAGGCAAAGATTTTACTTGTCTACCCTTTGAAAGAACTTCTTAAAATCCTCAAAATGGCTTTCTTGGGTAGCAAACTTGATCATCATATCATCCACATACACCTTCACTTCTTTATGGATTAAGTCATCTAAAATCCTAGTAGCCATCCTTTAGTAGGTGGTACCTACTTTCTTAAGTCCAAAAGGTATAACCTGATAGGTATAAGTTCCCACTCAATGATAAATGCTATCTTAATCCAATTGATAATCCTGATTATACCTAGCATACCCGTCTACAAAATTGTACATGGCACATGCTGTAGCATTATCAATTAACACATCTATGTGAGGAAAAAAGAAGTCATCTTTAGGGTAGGCTTTATTCAAATCCCGATAGTCTACACACACTCTGAGCCTTTCATCTTTCTTTGTAGCAAGAATGATATTAGCTTACTGTAGACACTAGGCTCGAGTCAGCCTCTGTTAGGTTTACCTAATTAGGATAATGCTATTTTGAGGATAGTTAGGAAGTAGCAGTGCTCTTTCTTCTCTTGCACTTGTGTTTATTTCGAGAAAATATTCCCATCAAGGTTTCGAAAAAATATGTTCTTTTAAAAGGCATATTTTTAACCCTTTCATACAATAGAGAGAAGTGGCCATAATTGAAGTTGTTAGCTAACTCAAGAGTGAGTCACAAACTTGACTTATGGGTTAGGTCTATGACACACCTTTAAGTCACAGCTTTGAGTGGCTAACTCAGCCTCCACTTATGTTCGTAACTCATTAATGAGTCATGAACTCAAGCTCTTGACTCTAAAATAAGTTACGATCTCTGTTCCATGACCCACTATTTTTTACTAAAAATGATTTTAGGCCCCACTAAGTTAGATTCGTGAGTGACGATCCATAACTCGTTAGTAACATCTATGACTGGATTTTTTCTAATAAACATTCCAATTTCTTACCCAATAAAATTGGGGATAATTTTAATGGAAAAAAACTTTAGTTTTTCCCCTCATCTTAATCCAAAATTATTAAGGATGATGGGATATTTTTCTTAGGATTAAGGGATAATAATAAACATTTAACAAATAGGATAGAGAAAAAAAAAGAGCCTAGTTTTTGAAGAGAAAAAACACTAGTTTTGAAGGAAAAAAGTCACTTAAGATAGGAAGAAGAGGAGGAAAGGGCACTCTCACTAGCTTTTGAATATAGCTACACTAAATGTAATGTAAGAGTTAAATTCCAATAAAAAAACACTATTTAAATCTTCATTTTGTTAGAAATTTATTTGTTTTATGTTGGCCTCTATTTTTACTTCTCTCCCTATAAACATTTTGTGAATTTTGATTTGTTGTGTAAATATTTTGTTGTTGATATATGTGTAATTCATTATTTAAAGGTAGTGTGCCCCTTGTGGGTTTTCATACTAGCTTTTTTTAATGGGAGATCTGCCCTATTAGGGATTTTCATATAACCCTGTGCTTAAGTTTTGCTTGGAATAGACCCAGCCCATTCTAATGGCTCATTGTTTTTATTTTTTTTATGGGATAAACTACATGTTTTAAGGTTTTGACCCTGTCCCTTGGCCTAACTTTTATGTAGAGAGTCGATTACGATTTTTATCTCTAACGGCCCTTTTTTTGTTCGACATTTCTACTACCAACTTTAGCTTGTCCTTGCATGTACCATAAGCTTCCCTTGCCTAGTTAATTGTATGTTTATACTTGACTTATGTGAGCGATCTTATCTGTATGCATCATATGCAATAGTAATAATCATAACCAGACATGTAGTGTAAAAACACGTCTTATTCAATCTTAGGGGAGGACATCTCATATGCATCCAACTTTTGTTATCAATTAGCCCTCTCGGGTTTTCTTTATTAAATATTTCCTCTCAATCCTTAATTTTTGCCTAGGTGCCCATCTTTTTCTTTCTTTTTTTTGGTAGTCTTTGTCATGCAACCCTCATCGATTTGTTGGCATAATAGCTTTCGGATTCACTTTCATCACTGCATGTGAGAATGATTGCCTAGTAGCACCTCTAACACAAAGAATATGAACTTAGCTTATGTAACCTTAACCAAGTTATTTTCCAATAATAGCCTTTGACTCTCTTTTCTCATATTTGACCATGATGTTGAGCTATCCTTAAGAGTTCAGGCTTTGCTTATTTTGGCTCCAATAGTTTAATTCTTGAACTAGCCTCTAATGGTTAAAAGTTAGTTCTACTTTTTTTCTAATGGGTTGTATTGTGGTCATTTTAAAAAAGGAGGGAAAGGTTAAGGATTGAAGTTTTAGGGACTTTGCTTAAGGATAATGTGCCAAGGCAATAACATAGGATTTAACTCCCAATCTTTCTTCACGGTGTCTTCAGGAAACCTTTGCCACTCTTAGATGACATTGAACTATTGGTGTGTTATCCCATCTTCTTATAAGAGTTTATGCCTTCAGAATTCAGCCAGTAGTATGCCTTGGCAATAATTCACAATGTCACTTTGGGTCTAGATAAAAACTTTTTTCTTTTTTTATTTTTCATCTCTTTATTAAATAAAACTCGATTTAGGAGTCATGATGGCTGTGCTTAAGATGTCTTTTCCTTGAAATTAAATAAAGACTTGCATTTAATGAATTACTATCTTTGAAATGAGCTATGATTATTATCATGCATGGTGCAATAGATAAGACAGTGCAAAAACTCATATGATTAAAATATCTAAAGAAACATTTGTATAATTTGAAAGATAATTTATGAATGACCTGCTTTTAGCAAGTGTACTAGATCAGCTGGTAATATAGAAAAATAAGATTAGGATCCTTAAATATTGTACCCAAAGCATTGTGTATTTTAGATGTTATAGTGAACAATGTCTGAAATAATTCTTAATTTTTATAGTGATGATTAATTAACTAAGTTAAAAGCAGTAACTAAACAAATAAGGTAATGAAGTTAAAATAATTTATTGTAAAACTAGAAACAAAACAAGATACAAAAGATGATAAAATTCAATATTAAAACACTTCAATTAAAGGAACTATCTACCCCAACTTCTATTGTAATGACTTAATTAAAAGTAACACAAGTGGTTATGGAAAACCAATTTAAAGTTATATATCTATTTCAGAATATCCTTCTAAGCATTAAACTCTCATATTAAAAACAATCTAATACTAGGCATATCGATTAGGTTTATAAATTCCAAAACTTTTATTGTACCCTCTTTCGAGAAATCCAACTACAGCCTATTGTTAATTCAAAGTCCTTAGTCATAATTCTACTATTGACTAACGCATTATTGCCTCAGTTTTAAGAACACAATCATGCATCAAGATAAGTAAATTAAACCAAGAACATGCAAATCATAAGTCATATATGAAATTGACAATCAACCATTTATTCAATAAATCATGCATCAAGTCAATAGAACTTACGATAAGTATCGGCTTAAGAAGTAAGAAATAACACACTTGCATTAAAATTAAGCTCAAATCAAAGTTATTACAATAAAAGAATGAAGGCTTAAGTTTCCTTCAGCAAAAGTAAAGAAAACTATTCACTGTTAATCTTAAAAACAATTGAAAAACTACAATAAAATATTACAATACACATAAAGTTTTTAGCTTTTCTTGATGTCTTCACAGAACATTCAATTTCCAACTTCCAAGCCTAAGTTGATTACACTCTTGAAAACTAGGTCTAAATACTTAAGAAAATTCATTTGTCCTTTTTCCTAGTGTTTTTGCTGGTTTAAATACCATAGAGTGAAGAAATCAACTGCCACTTTACTTCTTAGTCCAGAAAAAGTTAGAGTTTTATCATAGTTAGGTTGCTTGCCTCAATAGAGGAGAAATTCTCCTTCACTGAGGTGATTTTCACCTTTGACCAATTTTGCCTTGCCTCAATAAGAGGGAAATCCTCCTCCATTAAGGTAAGCTTCTCTATATGTCATCTCTTTATATCCTCTTCGGTAGAGGAAAATTCCTCCTCCACTGAGGTACTTGCTCCTGAACTAAAACAAGCCTTTTTCTTCTTCTAACAACTTTGGTTATGGTATTTGTCTCCTCTACCAAGGTCTTTTCTTCTTCCTATTGGGTTTCAACATAGGAAAAATAAAATAAAATGCAGCGAAAAAATGAAACCCACCAGGATCCATGCGATCCAATTGAATCAATTGTGAGAGAGAGTAACGATCACTAACTTCTTCAATAAAAAAATGTCTTATAAGTGTTGCCTCATGAGAAATTAACACCCTCTACTGGTATCCACACTCGAACGCATCAAACGGATTTGCTTGGGGTACTAGCTCCCTTCTATGGCGGCTAGGGTTAGAGAAAATGTTTTTTCTCTCTTTTCTTTTCTTTCAAAAGTGACGCCTCACTTTTTAGTGTGTTTATTAAGGTTACGAACCTTACATATCATATATATAAATAGGTAGCCTAACCCTAATTAAGAAAGAGAAAGAGATAATTTCGAGCTTAAATATTTCTTATTAAAATAAGAAATACTTTATTAAAATAAAATATAATATTAATCCTAATTAATATTTATTTATTTCATTATTTATTTTGAATTTTAATTTATCATAAAATAAAATTCGAAATGCCTGAATTAACCCTTAGTCCATTCATCACATTCTATGTGTGTGACCCTATAGGTTCATATTTTGTTGGCCATAAGCCCTAATCCCATCACGGACCCACAAGTCATAAGTAGTCTCTAGCAAGACATTATGACTACCCAAATAATATGAATATCAATAATTCAATTTTAACCTAATAGAACATGTTATAATCCTTTTGTCATACGATATCTTGTTTGAACATAAGTCATGGTCTATGTCAAACTTATATAGTTCAAAACATATAATTTCTCTATCACTAAGTAGACTAATAATATCAAATGACATTGATCTCATCATCGATTCATTTGAGCACAACCATGCATTTCTCAGTCCTACTTATCATGGGGCCCAATAGATATCTCTCTCATAATAGAGGGATGAATTCCATCTTGATTATTCATTATTCTTTACATGATTCTTATCATATCCAATCATAACCTTTATTATTATCCGATTAAAGATAATGTTTAGTTATGTCAAAACATAATGTTCCTCATGTAGGATACTATGATAATCTCAGGTCTAAGGATCAATAACATAACTATTATGAGATTACCAATGACATTAACCTATGTAGTATCTCATAATGGGTCAATCAAGTACTCTATTCTCTAACAAGTACCTACAAGTTTGATTTATATCACCATATATAATTATCCCATAATTATCAATCAAACTCGTATTAGTTTTATTTATCATTATTCCTTTAATGATAAATAACTAAGGATAGTCAAAATAATATTAAATTGTTATTTACAAATATTATTATATTCTAACATGCCAAAATATAATAACATGAAGAAAATCAAATTTTATAAAATGAAATGTGACATTACATAAAGAACCAAACATATGGCCTAGGACATAACGACTAACACTTCCTTCTATTAAGCACCTATAAAACACAAAAATGGGATTAATCCCACATAAATTAGATATTTATGAAATTAAACAAAAAATTAATGAAATTAATACTAACACATCAACCTAAACACACTAAAATACACTAATAATATATATCATAATTCAAAACTATCAAATACCCCACACTTAGTCCTTGCTCACCCTTTTACAAAACTAAACAAACCAACTTCTCAAAGTCATCAAACTTCAACTAAGAATCATGCACTTCAAAATCACGCTTAATAATTAATAGAAGCATTTAATGAAATTTCAACTAGTTCAAATTCAATTAAGAAAATATGAGCCAGTTTCTATGTGTGTGTGTCAAACTAAAATATTTTAAGTCCTTTCAACATTAAAACACCAATGAAATCTTATAGTCAAGCTTTATAATTAATTTACACCTAAATGTGCAAGCGATTTCACACTTGAAACTCTAGAAATACCATAAGCCTCTATTTTAGTATCGAAACCTGAAGGTCATCTCCGTTAAATAACTCAAAACCAAGATATAATCATTAGGACTACATTAAGATTGTAATGTGGTCATGGCAAAGGCTAATCAAAGAATGGATAAATGTAAACAAAGATAAGAATAACCACCCTACACTTGATAACACCAACTTTCAGACACACTAATGCATGGACCCAAAATAGGCATTAATAGCATTTAAAGGCATTATCATGTTATCAATATCTAATCAAGCTTAATTAGAGAAATTATTATAAGTTAAGAACTTATGGATTAATGGTCTAATATGGTAGAGGGTTAGAGAAGTCAATTAAAATTTTGGTATACAGGGGTGCAATTGAAAAGAAATTATAGTTAAGAGGTCAATTGTGATATAATTATATATTAGTGGGTTAAATTAATAAAATAAGGGAGATAGGGTGCAATTAAAGAAAAGAAAGTAATCATAGGGTTAAATTGGAAAGAAAGAAACAAGTGGGACACATTTCTAACATACAAATAGATAAGGGAGCATAAGGATATTTTGCCCTTCTATTTAAGTGTTAGAACCTTTACATGTTGGAGAGAGAATATTTTCTTGTTTCTTGAGATGAGAAAAATGAATTTGGCAAGAAAAAAAGAGAAAGAAATGAAAATTTCATTCTCTATTTCATTTCTTACTAAAAATTATAATTTCTTTTCTCTCTCTCTTATAAAATCCATCAACATCTCTCCTTTTTTTTTATGAAGAATTTGGTCTCCTAACTATTTAGAACACTCTTAAGTTGCTGGAAGTTTCCTATGGGGTTTGTGATAAGGAATCTTCAAGAAATACCATAGCAAGGAAAGAGGAAAAAGAAGAAGTCAAGACGAAGAAGTCTTGAGGGAAGTTTTGGTGTTCCATTAAGGGTTATGGATTTTTACTCATCTTGCTTATGTATTTAATTATATAAAATGTGTAATGGAATGTATTTTGAGTTGATAATATAGTTTTAAGGTAAAAATCTATTGGATTATACCTTGCATGTTTTGATTTTCTGAAGATTTAAGAAGTAGAAATTTTGTTTGGTTTGTTAGAAATCAATTTTTATATTTTAAGCATATCTCGAGTTTTATAACTCTAATTTGGATAATTATAGTTGGTAATTAAAATTAAGACATGAAACTTTAATTTTGTAAAAGCAACCGGAGTTTGATTCTGCCTCTAAGTGTCATTAAAATTAACTTGAAATTTGTTTTGAGCTGCTACCCAGTTGTTAAGACCATACTCCTATATTTTTGCTATAAATTTTTGTAGAGAAGTCAAAATCCTTTGAGAGAAAATTTTGGTTAAAATAGATTCATAGGAGCAAAATTTTGGTGAAGGAATTTTGTTTAAATTCTTTACCTATTTTATTCTATGAAATTTCTAAGTTGTGATAAAAATTAAATTGGGTACAATAAAGTGCCATCTAGAGAACATGAACAGATTATAGTAATTTGGGTGTCCCTTGTTATGGGGGTCAAAATGTTATGAGTACAATTTTTAGTTAAACTAGACTTATATGTCTACAAGTTTTATGAAGAAAGTATAGTTTATTTCTACTTTTAAATATGTAAAAATGTGACTTGAATTCGGAACTATACGTAGTACTATTTCAATGAACAATCCTTAGCATTTTTGTAATATCTTAAAATGTAGTAATGATATTGATGTCATTTTTAATGTTCGAAAAATTAGGAATATAAAGGAATAAGTTTATAGAAGATCATTTCTCTTAAAATGGTCCTTTAATTCATCTAATTTAGTGTGTAAGCTGGTTACTAGAATTTGTCCATGGAATTTTGAAATGACATATCATATAATTACTTAAAAGAGTACTTAAATTACTTTGGTAAATTATTTAAGAACTCAATTTGTAACAGCCCAGATCACTTGCTTATAGATACTATCCACTTTGGATGGACCCTTGGTAGAACTAATCACACCTGCATGATTTTGCTTTTGGGGAACCAATTCACCCAAAATGTGTCTAAAAGGGAGCTATCCACACCCTTATAAGGCATGCTTCATTCTCCTCTCTAACTAATGCAACCCAGATCGCCCGATTATAGTTATTGTCTAATTTGGGTGGACCCTCAATGAAAGCAACTCACATCGGCTCTCACACCTATACAATTTTGCTTTTGGGAACCAACTCACCCAGAAAGCATCTACGAGTGAGAGGTATCCATATCATTATATGGCATGCTTCATGCTCTTCCCAACAAATGTGGGATATCATAATCCACCCCCTTTAAAGGACCCAAGATCCTCGCTGGCATGTCAATCCGACATTTATCTTTGATACCATCTATAACAACCCACATTGTCTCTCATACCTGTATGTTTTTGCTTTTTGGGGAACCAACTCACCGAAAATGCATCTATAAGGGAGAGGTATCCATACTCTTATGAGGCATACTTTGTTCTCCTTTCCAACTAATGTGAGATATCACACAATGAACATTTTTATTTAAAAAGGGCATATAATTAGATATATTTATGATTCTAATAGGCTTTAAAAGAGAAACTATAGATATGTAGACTAATTTTAACAATAAAGATTTGATTTACAATATGGTACAAGTATATAGAGAAATGGAAACACTTTAATTTAAAACTAATTATGAATTTAAAGAAACTTGTAGATATATATTTAGTACTTGAACAATCACAATGAATATTACTTATGGGAAATAGTATAGTTATGATTTTATGTTTATACTCTTATGTTATCATAAGAGAACCTATAGTTATAGTGCTATGTACTTACACATATTTGCATATTTATGTGTTTATTTAAGATTGTGTGTGTGTGTGTGTGTGTATAAATATGAACAAAATATGAACACATAAGGATTAAGTGGTAACCTTAGAAAAAAGGTATGATGTCTATAATTAAATGATCATTATTGAATATAATAATTTTGTCATATATGTTCAACACCAATCTAAGCTTACTAAATGATTATGTGTTGTAAATATAAGCCATATAGTATTGTTACATAGTGGATGGTATAGATGTGCATTTATGAAATAATAATGTATATACATGTTGTTTCCATATAAATATAGTGATGATAAATATATTGTATAAAGATGTTAGTAATGTATGTGTGTGTGTAAACATGAAGATATAAACATGCTATTATGTGAACCTAATTATAAAGTACATTTTAAAGAAAATATGTTATAGACATACACAAATATATTATTTGGCATAAAGAAGCTTAGAATATAATGATGATAAGTATCACTTTCATATGTATATGATGATTTTACATGCCTTTTTATGGATTACAAATACAACATATCTATACTAAAGCATGTATGTAGTATCATGCTAATAGTTTTAAATAGATGTATACACATGTGTGTGTGTGTGCGTGCGTGTGTGTGTGTGTGTGTGTGTGTATGATTGTAAAGAGATTACATGCCTTGAACTGATTTCAAGTAGAGAATAGCAATACTCAATAATGTGCATGATCAGATATTTAAAGAAAAGTTATACATGAATAGGTATATGATTACCCTTTACATAGTTATAAATGAGTATACATGTACGTATATGTATATGTTTGAATAGAGTTAAAGTAATGTAAAGAGAGATATAGTAAAGGGATTTAATTGCCTATGTTGTGTCTAAGATGTGGATAGATAGACATGCCTATAAGGGTACCTTACAGCTATAATAGTTTTCAACCCTATTTTGGTTATAGTCTACCCCATTTGGGTGACTAAATAGACATGGTCCCATTTGCATCATTTTCAACTCCGTTTGGGTTATAGCCGATCCTATTTGGGTCCTTTTGATCGATCAGACAGTTTTACACCATCAGGTGCCATTGTATAAATCCGTTATCCACTTTTTTAGAAAAAGTACATGCCTTATTTCCAAGTAAAAGAAAAACATCATATTATGATAAAAGGTTAAAGAAGTATGAAAGTTCTTATGTTGATCTTCATATGATTCTCAAATAAAATCTATATATTGCATATGGAAAGTGTGATACTAAAAGAGGTTAAATTTTATATATGCATATTTACTACTTATAGTATTACATATACATATTAGAATAAAAAGATAGATGCGTAAAGAACTTGTGCATCAATAATTATATTGGTGAAAGTATATTCTTTATAGTTATATGTTATTTGCTTGAGGTTATTAAATGACTCGTGTGACTCTTATATATGAAAGTGATGAAATCTTGGATGTAATTTCATGGTTTTTCCTACACTTAGGAATACAAGATAAAGGTATTGATATGTGTATAGTAATGCTTTTCAACTATGATATGGGCTAATATATATTCCTTATTTAAAATTGTGCAATAATATAAGAAATATGTGTGACTTCTTACTTTTAAATATTAGTGGGTTATGATCTCATAAGCATGGGTATGTAATACATACACAAGATAGGAATATATAAGCATGCCAATATAATAGTAAAATGGAATTGTATCTAATTATGTAAGAGAATGGTATGATAACGATAACAAGAATTTATTGATATAATACATGAATTAGGTACATGAGATGTATTTGTATATGATTATGTTTCGTGGAAATTATTATTATTTGTCTATACATTGGGATTCAACTTTATTAACTTAAAGTTCCATGATTTTAAAATAACTATTATGGACATAGGTTGATATTATCATGCTTTTAAGAAAGTTAAGTAATACAAAGTGATTAGTCGAGTTTGAAATAAAAAAAACTCAAGAATTAAAATTGAGGTATGTAAATATTTATTAAGTGATAATTAAGAGGAACTTTTACAAGTGTTTGGCATTGAACAAAAGAATAATTTGAGAGTGTAAATAATTTCAAAATGTTAAGATATGGAAATTATTATATCAAATGATTGGATTTTTATGTTCAAGAATATGTTTTGTGTACGCGCATTTTGATGAATTTTTAAAGAAGTCATCTGTATATTTTATGATTCCTGCTAAGCTTTATAGCTTAGCATTGGTGTTTTATCCATGTAGGTTGCAAGAAAGTATTTCCTTTTTAGGCATAATATCTATAATAGGACAACCAACATAAGTTAGAGAGATAGAGACTGAAACTATAGACTTTTATTTGGGTTCTTTTGCTTAAAAGTTTTATTTGGCATTGGAAGTTGTGTATGAAGAAAGGCCTAACACTTGTATTTTATACTATGTAAAAAGACTCTCCATTTATATAATAAATTTTTTAATAGTATAGTACTTATATTGGATTAAGTTTTATATTAAGATCTTTGTATGATATTGTTATGGCATAATTGTGTTGAAAAGAATGTTTAATTGCATGGGAAATAGTGATAAAGCTAAGAATAGGTTAAGGGTGTTACAACAAATGCTACCTAACTTATCAACTCTAAATTACATAGGAGTTCAAAAATTTAAAGCATTAAAGAAAAAGGCTACTTAAGATTTCCTCTTATTTTCCACAAACTCAACCAAAATTAGGAGTTCATAACCTTTTTCTCTCTCTTATTGCAAATTCCCCACACTTAAAAATTTGCTAGAGATTGCTCACTAATTTATTTAAATTTTATTTCTTTTTTTCTTTTTCTTTTTCTTTTTCTTTCTTTCTTTTATTTTTCAAAAAGAAATAACAAACTTTTACTAGCTTCCTTTTTTAGAATTACTAAATAAGAGGGTATTCACAAGTTCATAATTTCTATCACATTTCTAACTTTGAAAACATCCTTTAAAAATCATCCCAATTAAAATCCCTTTAAAAGCTACAATCTCTTGAGTGCCCATAAAAAATAATCATTCTCAATCCTAGAGTGGCCAATTTTTAGAAGGGAAGATAAAGAATTTTAAGCTATAGGATATATAGATGTGTGTAACAAGAAAAATAATTATGGCACGCATTAAGCATGCCTTATAAAGTTTAAGAGGGCTAAATAAGGGAAAACATAGAAAAAGGGTTGGTAAACAGTCTCAATATGGCTAAATAAGAAAAATTGCCTAAATCACACTCTAAATTATTTGAGTTGTTTATAAGCTTCGAAGGGTAACGAGGAAGGTTGTAGTATCCTAAAATTCCTCAGTATTCAAAATGTGGTAACTAACAAATATAGTTCAAGTTGAAAGCTAATCTCGCTAGAATTCCATCAATCAACATTCCTGCCTTAATGCTAAGCATAGATTTTAACCATTATTCAATCTAAGTTAAAGTTCAACAAGTATAATTTTTGAATATAAACTAGAGTAAACTAAACTCGGTGCAAACTATATGATACTTGAACTCAACTCTATCATTAGTACAAATAAAAATAGAAAGCAACATAAAACTACCATAAGACTAACAAAATAAAAAAAATAATATTACTACTAAAAACATCATACAAAGTCACTACTATTAAAGTTACAACCAAATCAACACAACTAAAAAGCAAGAAAAGATAACTAAATAAACAAAAATAGAAACCACAAAATGAAAAAAAAAAACTTTCATGAATAAAAAAGGGAGATTTGAGATTTTCTAATATCTAAATATTCTAAGAAAACTTGAGCTTATATAAGCTTTAATCCCTATAAAAAGCCTTGATGTCCTCAACAAAATTAAACTTAGATCATTATGGTAGTGGGGTTGATGGAAATCACTCCTAAAATTGTGGTTAAATGCTCAAAGTTTATTTGCAATATATCAATTTGCTTAGCTTGCATGTCCAAACTAGCATTTATATGGTCCATGAAGGTTACCATTTGTGAAGAAGGGGCTTCTTCAACTATAGGCGCCTCTTGATCTTCCTCTCTCTGTGGTGCATTACATCACATAGTGATTAAATGTAAATATTTCTCCTTATTCATCCACTGGCGGTACGGCTTATCCTACAACACTTTAACATTGTAAAATCTATATATTGGGGTTTACCAAGGGACTCCCCTATATCTAAGTGCTTCACCACTTTTGCTATAATTGTGGTAATTCATCCTAAAGAGATTATCTTAACAACATTTGGCTTCCATTGCAAGTCCTCTATCTTTTGCCTTCATAGATATGCAACATTCAATAAGATACCTTTAACCATACACCTCAATATAAGCAACTCATCTACATTCATAGCACTTGGGCCACCAAGACTATTGTAAAAGGTGATTGATAAGAACTGATGGAGAACCCATAAGACATGACTTTGTAAGGAGTTAGCCTTAGTCCGGCTAAAATAGTACCCAATGGGGTCAATGGGATCTCGAGTTACTTTTTAGTGCTCACTCGGGCTTAAATTAGGCAAGTCACTTACACCATCTAACAAAAAACCCAAATGTTATGCAAATTTATAAAATATATAGTGTAGGGTTTCCAACCAAGTTTAAAGCATATAATGACACAGTCATCCTCATCCTTAAAGTGGCAATGAAAAGACATGCAAAAATCTTTTACAAGTGATGGATGCACTTCAGGCATCTTCTTGATAAAGGCACCCCAACCAATGTTTCGAACTAGCATAATGATTTCAGCCCAAAGATTGCCAACAACAACATCAAGATATAAGTTATTCAAATACATTGGCTTCACATAGGCAGTTGTCCCAAAATACTCATACAATTTGACATGTTTCATATCAACATAAGGTGGAATGTGTAATCCTGAGGAACTAAAAGTGCCAGCATTTCTTGTCCTCTTAGGGGCCACTACACAAATTAAAATGGCAAAAGTAAGTATCTCACATTAAAAATTCAAAAAGTGTCACATAAAAAATAAGTCAAGTATACCTCAAAATCATTAATTTGTAATGCATTATATCAATTGATCAAAGAAAAGAAATCAAGTGTGGAAAGAAGAAAATGATATTTAAGATCGGTTAGAAATGGTTTAGAATAAAAAAAATGAAGCAAAAAATTAAACTTAGTCATTGAGGCATTTCATCAAACACATAATGCGCACAAAATAACTAAGCCAATTTGAAAGCAATCTGAACGAATCTCAAGACAACAATTGAAATCATTCTTCAATCTCCAATGGCAAGTGAACTAAGTGCAATTGGAATGCATGTGAAACATTATTTGAACTCAAAACAAACTCTTAGCAAACCCATGTCCAAAAACACCAAACCCAATTCAATTCAATAAGCAATATAAACATGTCAAATGAAAGATTAAACTAGGTATAATGAACTTACTTGATGAAATGAAGATGAGAATTGACAAAAAATTAAAGCTAGACTTCAATGCCTCGGTTAGGGAGGTGTTTATCTTGGGTGAGGGAGAGCAAAATATAGCCAAAATGGATGCTTATCTCAGTAGAGGAATGGGTGAGGGCCTTTTTTATAATATTGGTCCCTCGGTGGAGGAGAAATTCCCTTATACCAAGGAGATGATCTTGGCATAAAGAGGAAAGGTCCATCAGTGAAGGAGAAATTCCCTTCTACCAAGGAGATGATCTTGGCATAAGGAGGAAAGGTCCATTAGTGAAGGAGGAATTCCCTTTTATGGAGGTGATGCTTATAGGGTGGAAAGGAGGCATGTTTGCCTTGGTAGAGGAGGATTTCCCTCTGCCGAGGAGATGACTATGGGGTAAAAGGGCAAGCATCCCTCAATGGAGGAGAAATTCCCCTCTACTGAGGAGGTGGTCTCGGAAACTTAGGAAAAATCCAAACATCCAATTTTAAGACACTCTTTTTACTAAAATCTCCTAATTTACTTAACCCCCATAGTCTTTTTCTCATGCCAACTCTCACTTCACTTCTAAATGACTAATGAGATCCACACAATGTCCTCAAAAATTAAGCCCATCAAAACTCTAATTATTCACCACCATGAAAAATTAACCAACTCTTAATCAAAATCATTAATAGACTAAATGAAAAACATACATAACTGTTAAATTGCACTCCAAATCTATACACACTTTAAATGTAAATAACTCTCCCTTTAATTCATGAATCACAAGACATAGTAAAATAAAGAAAACTCACACTCCAACAATGAAAATAAACTAAAAAAACACATAGTCAAAGCAAAGCGAAAGAGTTTAGTTTTGAATTTATAAAGTCTTCAACTATAGTTTGTAGAACCTATAAGGACCTAAAATAAACCCTAGGAGAATTCAAAGGTATTATCTTGGTAATTATGTTTAATTATTTTATGTTCAATAATTGTTCTACCATAGGTATAATTGAAACAAATGTATTAGTTTTTGGGTCAATTAAGCAGTAGAGTGTTGGTTTGAGGTACATTAGTAATAAAATAATAAAGAAAAAAAGACTCTTGGGGAAATTATCTTTTGGTGATGTAATTCTCCACTAAATTTTAAAATAATTTATTTATAGTGAGAATTTTGTACTAGACTAAGTATCTTGGCTAATTTTTAATAAAGGAATTATAAGAAAAGGAAAAGAAAGAGGGGAAATTGAAAATGTAGAAAAAGGGAATAGGGGAGATCGAAGAGAGAAAGAGAGGGCCATCACCGATCAATAGCCACATCAGTAACCCTCATTTGCAGTGACTCGCGTATGCCACTAGCTTTTGTCCATCACTGGTGACATTCCTCACTTTCTCTTTCGGCAGCTTCTATCTTTTATGGCTTAAGCTGTTCTTCTCATTTAGACGACTGACAGTGATGGATAGCTTCACAACCACTACCAGAGAACTCCCAGCAGTGATGTAAACCTTTTGATGTCCTTAGTTTCTCCTCACTTGTCGACAATACACAGATCGAGGAAGGAGGCAATCGGTAGTTCAAAGAAGACTTTTGATCTTTTGAAGAGGTTTTGGAGTGCATAAAGACCATTAAGTGGTTACCTATATCTTTACATCCAGCTAGGCACTAGTTGTGCTCCGATAAGGATCCGATGAGGCTCTAACGAGCACTGTAATAGGCAAAATTAAGGGAAATTTTCTTAAATTTGACTCTAAAGGTATGGAAACTATTTTAAAACTGGATTTCATATGTTAAATTGAATCAAAATTTGGTTAATCTTTCTCAAATTATGGTAGTAATTGAGTGTTTATTCTTGAATGCAAGTTTTTAAGATGATGTTAAGCAATAGCAGAGTTAATATAGTAAATTATAGTTGAAATTGCGATCGATTGATGTTTAAACCATGAGAAGGTTGAGCTTATTGCTCTATCATAAGATTTTCTTGAATTAAAGCTATATTACATAATAGATTTGGGAAATTTTGGTGATTTACAAGTGAATTTGGCCATGATTTATCAGAATACATGGTGGGAGTTAAGTTGCTTTTGAAAATTAAAATGCAAGGAAAGATATTGGGTTTATTATTGAATTCCAGGTTTGGGTTCTCTTAGGCCAAGTGGATGATCATGTTTTGTCCAGTTTATCCTCTCTTATTGCCCTATTAACTCAATTATAATATAGACATATTATATCGCTTCTGAACAATTTTCAATGTATTATTACAAATAAATTTTTTTTAATTATTCAAGTTTGAAATGGTTAGTATAAGAAGATGTGGGGATATAGCAAATTAAGAGTAACCAATAGTGAAGTTGTATTATAGAATTAATTAAAAAAGGGATTGAATCTTAATGTTGACTATATAAGGATTTTATTTGATCTTTATATAAGTTTTGACAATTAGATAATACAATATGTATAATCATTGATTTGTTATGTTTAAGAAGTTAATTAAAGGGAATTTAAGAGTATCTATTTAATGAAGTAAGTAAGGATCTAATAAGTATATTATAAGGTAATTCTCATCAAAGAGATGAGTACGTACTTTTCTGAGATTTATATGAATTGGATTTTGAACACCATTATTGACTATAATTTAATTTAGAAACAAGCATGATTTTTGATATAACTCATAATTGCTTAAATGAACTAATACATACATACATATATATATATATATATATATATATAACATCATAACCATATATGAGTTTTAAAGATTTTGTAGATAATAGAGATTATATATTTATATACTCACTATTCATTCCAATATTAATTCAATAAAAGCAGGTGTAAATGGGAACTATTCCAGAAATATTTAAAATATTAAAAACCTTGTTGGTTATACTACTTTGATTCAAACCGATTGGCAGGATAGACTATTTTGAACATGTGGTGGTATCTTTCATTCATAGAGATGCTTAAACATTAGAGTCTTCTTTGCTAAATATCATTAAAATGTTTTAGCATACAAACATATGATTTTAGAGTAATTTCTTAACCATGGAATTTGAGCTACCATTTTTCCTTAAATTCAAAGAAGGGTATTTAATGACTTAATGATAAATCATTTAAAAATTTAACTATTAAGGTTATTAAAAGTACATAGTGAGATATCTTATGAATCTAATAGACTATAATAGTGAAATTGAAGATTTATAAATTAAATCAATAGTAGAATTGGTTTATAATATAGTATAAGGCCTATACTTGAACAAATGTAATGATCATTACTTATATATATATATATATATATATATATATATATATATATATATATATATATGCCTAATACATGGATAATTTTATACTACTTGTTAGAGAGGATATGACTATGGCAATATGTGTGTATTCCTATGATGTTATAGAGGAACCTATATCATGCAATTACATGAATTTGCCTAAGCTTTTGTGTACATAAAATTGTATATCTATATGTAATTCTAATATTGAACTTATATGCATGAAGAGACACTTGAATAATATGGATTGGTATGAGTAGCACTACAAAAAAATAGCCAATTAGCGACGGCCTTATTTTCGTAGTTAATTTTGTGATGGATTTGCGACTGTTTTACAATTCCGTCGTGGGGAGGATATTTTCTATTTTTTTTGCGATGAAATAGTGACGGATTGAATAAACAGTCGCTAATTATTGGCAGGAAATATACGTGCCATTTTTTGCAATGAAATTAGCGACGAATGTTTCCATCGCTAAATTTTATAATTTTTTATTCATGAAATTAGTTCCAGAAAATTTAGCGATGAATATTTTAGTCGCTAATTTTAGAGGAAAAATATAATGCCTTTTTTGCAACGGGTTAGCGACAGAATAATTTAGTTGCTAATCCATCGCAAATAAATCAAAAAATAATTTCTTAAAATTTCACTCACATGATTTATGTATAGTTTCAAGTAATTTTAATATAGACCATATGAAATGAATATTTTATTTTGTAACAAAAAATTATAAATTATTTTATAAGTTGATAATTTTTTTTTCAATTATACCAAAATATAAAGTTATTTGTTTAGAAAATTCACATTTTTAATGATAATAATAAACTAATTGTTACTATTATTATATATTTACGTGTTCAAGATTAATAAAAATAAATATTTATAAAGTAATTATTATAATTATTATATAGTCATATTATGAAAAATAATAAATATAAATATTAATATAATAATAATATAAAGTTTATTATTTCATTTAAAATGATTATGAAAAATTTATAATTTATTTTTATTTTTTTAAAATATAATGCATACATATTATATCTATTGATGCAAATTTTAATTCTATATAAATTTATCTATAAAATTATCCTACATTTAATAAAATATTGTACATATGAAAGTAGGGGTATTTTTTACTTTTTAAAAAATAAATATAATTATCATCTGGGTATAATATGCATCCATTTAAATTGTATAATCAACTAAATTATAATTAGTATACAAATGTAATTTATTAAATTTTATAATTAGGAAAAAAAATATGTCTAAGAATGCTTATTTTTTGATGCATAAGTGGTATCTAGGCCGTCAATTATAATGACGACTGAGATCTAATATGGACCCTTCAAGGGCTCTAAGCCAGCATCGTTACTGATGAAAAGAGTCAGTAATTGCACATTAACAGTTACTAATGAAGGTTTGCAACATGTATCTCAATAGATGGAGGCTAAGTTTGCTCTTCCTTTTGCTCCAGACAGGTTATTGCTACCCCTTCTCTTTTTTATGATTATCTTATGATTGACCCTTATGTTGGGTATAAATGTAACACCTCGGGTTAAAGAATCCGAATAAAGTGATTGGGTCAACGCGATGTTAGGAATAACCCGATAAAGTAATATGGTTATGAGAAAAAAAAAATAAAAATATAGATATAAATTAATAACAAGAACTTTTAAAATAAATAAGTGTTGTTAAGATAATAATAATTTTAATATATATATATATTAATAAATAACAATGAGAAACTAATATAATATAATAATAATTGGGTTAAAAAAAAGAAGAAGGTAGCAATTCTTAGAGTTCTAAAAAAAAAAGAAGGGCAGCAAAGAAACACGAAGAAGAAAAGAGGAGGAAGAATGAAGGGAGAGAGGGAGAGAGAGATCGAAGAATGAAAAGAGAAAGGGTCTTAAAATTCGACCAACGCACATAACCATCGGCCTTCTCAGTGGTTGTTCCACCGGTCGAGTCTTTGTTTTCTCATTTTTATTTCAGTTTGGCATCTCTCTCTCCAACTGATAGCTCCTCCTCAAGATTTTGGCCACCTCCGACATCGGATGGCAGAATGGACACCAACGAAAGACTTTTGGTGGTTCGATGCTCCTCCCTATACCCACCGATCATCCTCAATCACCGGTAATGAGTAAATCAGAGAGGAAGTTACCGATGGGTCTTGAGGTAGATCCCGACCAAATTGAGAGCCGTTGGGGCACGTGAACACCACCAAGAGGCTACTGGTGACTCTAACTACAAGCAGATAGCACCAGTGCACCTCTGGCGAAGCTCCGACGAGGCTCCAGCGAGCATGGTGATGGACAAAATTGAGGAAAATTTAGAGAATTTCACTCTAATTGGTATGTGATTACCAAATTTGCCCCTACTGATTATTTGAATAAATTTTAAAATGATTTTATTTATATATATATATATATAATCAAATGGGGTTGTTGTGTGATTGGTTAGTATAATATATAGTTGGTTAAGCCTTGTTAGTTTAGGATTCATCTTATAATTTATTTTTATGCTTTTCTTGATGATTCAAGTTTGGTATGTAGTAATGAATGCCATTGAGATAAATTGTTGTCGATTTTTGAAATGAGCCTATATTGTAAGACTCAAAATTTACTGTAAAGAATACTATCATCATGTTACCATCTTGAGCAATGTTCTAATTGGTTAGAGTATATGCAAAAGGCTTGATTTTAGTAGGTTAGTAGATTTTAAGGTTTAACTAATCCTTCTTCAAATATGATCGCTTGATAGATTTGATGGAATTTTTTATGCTTGAATTATAGGTTTAGATGAACTTGTCATTCTAGGTTATATATATTTCAATATTGTTACTTATTATCTTATAGTTAATTTATTAAAGGTTTTTTCTTTTCTTGGTTCTTTCAAAGGATAATAAGAACTTTACTTTATCGGAGCTTGACATATCCAGAATTGGTGCCATCCTTTAAATTTTGAAGGACACTTCACATTATCATACTAGTAAATTTGCTGATGCAGACATTCATTTGTTGTTGAAATCACTGAAATCTTGGCCGATGGCAATGATATTTCCAAGTTTGTGCCTAGTTTAAAAGCATTTTGATCTGCAAACATTTTCTTCTTGCAATGTATATAAAGCCTACCTTTCACCATATTGTGAGAACAAATTAAGAATACTTCTACTCAGATATGAACTTATTATGTGTTTGTGAAATCATATTTAATTAAATAATTGAGAAATATCTCTAATTTATTTAAAATGTTAACATCTGTTTAGAATGATTGTCTTACATCCACAAGGGGCAACTCTACTTCTCAAGTATGGCATTGATGAAAATGGTGCAGTAATCCTACATTTTCGTTACTTGGAATTTACATATCTATTGATGACATCTTGAATATTTCATATTATAAAGCCTGCTGACCCAGTTATAGCTCTCTGTTGTTTCGACTGAAAAAGAGTCAATAAGAAAAATCATCTCTAATTGGAGAAGAGGATTTGCGTATTGTTGGAGGCATTAAGCAGTAAGTATTTTGAAATGATGTTTCTGCTTTAGTTTCTAGTTATTTCAGCTGCTATGTTGGATGCCAAGTCCTATTGACTTTGAATTTATGCATCCTCTATATGATCAGAAATGATTTAGTGATATTGTTAAGTCCGTTGTGGATCTAATCTTAGGTTGTCTTTGGCAGGAGGACTTCTTCTTCGTATTGCATAATATTTTAGCAGAAATGGAGGAAGTCACAGAGCTACAACTTTTTCCAAATGCTCATGTCTCTGTGATAAAATTCAAGTTTGACAGAATATCAATTGACCTTCTCTATGTAAGTATGTCTATGTTCACTATTTATGATATTGGAGAACTGCATACTTAGTTTATTTACCGATGGATGTAAACTTTCCTATCCTTTCATCTATTGGGATGCTGTCGTTTCTTTAGTTTGAGGATAGTAATTAGGCAATGAGTTCTTTACCTAGGATACAGTGGATTATACTGATGAGTTTTTTTTCTTTTCTTTTAAATTGTGTCTATATATAAAGACTCTCTTTGTCTATATCTCTTATATTTTTATTTCTATCTTGTAGATAGAACTTGGACATTTCAGATGTTTCTGTTCTTTATGATGTTGATAAGCCTACTGTTCGGAGCCTTAATGGCTGTAGGGTGGCTGATCAAATTCTTAAACTGGCAAATGAGTTAATCATGGCTTGGAATTTTTTAGGAAAGGATGGTGATTGAGGGACCAATCTTTTAATGTTTTTATTTTCAATGTTTTGAGGGGGGGGGGGTTGGGTTGGGTATTGAGGCTAGAGTGGCTTAATGAAAACATTCATGAAAAAGAGATTGAGAACTTTTAGAGGTTGTGATATGAAGTTGGTTTGGAGTGTGCCTTATGCTATCTTTATATCATTGCTCACCATGTAATATAAAAAGAATTTAAAATCTCCTCCTTGCATGTTTTTGTTTGTACTGCATTTTCTATGCTAAATCAGCATCTCTATAATGTTACAATAAGAGTGAGAAATTGAAGTTGGTTCATTTCAATATTAAAATACAAATAGAAGTTTGATTGAAATAATTTATAATGATGAGATGAAGAATGTTTGATTAAACTCTTATTGATAGTTGCCACGGTATAGTAATAGATGGCATAATGATCTTTGCTTGGATCAGACAGCGAAAACTTATTTCCTATTCTTTTGGAACACTATGTTTGTGTTTGACTTTTTTTCCTCCCTTTATTTCATAATTAATGAACGAGTGCAAATTGCTCAATGTGACTACTCAATTCACTCTTGGATTGGAGGATGATTTTAAGGTCGTTACTGGAGTAAGATAATAATTAATAGTTATTTACCGGCACCTTGTAATCACATTTTCACCAATAGGATGCAATTGATTATTAGAGTTTCGTTTAGTTTGCAAGCTGAAGAAACTTATTTTCATGGTTTCAATATTTGTGAAGCTTTAACAAAAGGCAGTTTGTTTCAATGATAGAATAAGTGCAACTTTTCAACATTTTTTGGTAGCTGTTTCTATATTATTGTTGTTTGTATCAGCTTTTCATTCTTTCCTCTACTAGATACAGCTATGCAGGGATTGCTAAGCGAATGAAGGCTTTGTAGGAGTTAATCCCTACTGCCAACAAGGTTCACGTATTTCTGGTCACAGACTATCGGTATATTACTACAACAATATTAGCTAAGAGCTAATTCTATATTTGGTAGGAAATTGTAAAAATTTAATTTGCTATTAATTTTAGGGAAATAAATTGTATAAACATTACTTTGTTTTATATATATATATATTTTTTTATGTTAACTCTTTATTTGTAATGAATTCATTACAAATTATATATATATGAAAATATAAAATTATTATTTAAATTTGTATCTATTATATATGAATTTTATAATATAAGATTATTATTTATATTGTGTTCAGGATGAAAATTTTAAAATACAGCAAATGAAAAAATTCAATCATGCAATAATTTATCGACGAATTTGCGACAAGAATCTGTCGCTAATGTGTAATAGATAGAATTTAAGAAAAAATTAGCGACAAATATTTCGTCGCTAAATTTTACAGTAAATTTTTAATTAGCGACGGAAAATGTAGTCGCTAAATATTATTATTATAATTCGACAACTAATTAGGAATATAAATTAGCGATGGAAAAAAAATTAGCGACTGATTTTGAATTTCGTTGCTAATATATTCGCGACTGGCCTTTTAGAGATTGTTCGTTGCGGCGTCGCTAATTTAATTTAGCGATGAAAATTTGGTAATTAGCAACGGAATTTTCCGTCTCCAATTAGCAGTTTTTTTGTAGTGTAGGTAATAATTCTAGAATGAAAAAATCCGTATTAAATGTAATATGTTGATCACATGTATCTATTACAATAATTGTGTATAAGGTTGTGATAATATAATTAAGTACATAGGTTTTTGGAAAATAGTCATGATGAGCCATAAAGGTACATTTTTCTACAATTATAATATGCTTAACAGATGATACAAGCACATGTAATTTATATGATTACGTTTCCATAAATACAATATTATGATGCTTGAGTAAGCATGATTATTATTAAGCCTATCTAACATATGCCTTTATATTGCCATCGAGTATTGAATACTTATACTTGGTAAGTATAAACTATTTTATTCACGTTACATTGATATGTAGGCAAGTAATACATGGTACTTTACTCATTGCTATATAGTAACATGTGTATAAGTATCATTACTCGGTACATGGTTACGCATGTACATATATGTATATGATTGAATAGAGTAAAGCAAAGTAATGTTAGATAAAGTAAAGGAAATTAATTGCTTGCGATTAGAGTTCAGTTATGGATATATTGGTGCTTATAGGGATATTACAATTGCCATCGTTTGGCCCGTTTGGGTCTAGAGTATAGTTAATCCCATTTGGATCTTAACAGCCCTACTTAGGTTGTAAACGACTCCATTTGAGTTTGCTTGACCAATCTAGCTTACAGTTGACCCTATTTGGATCTAAAGTTTTGATATCTTAGGATATCATTAATTTGATACCTAAGAGTATCCACCATTCCTGTTATCCACTCTTGGAACTTTGGCAGGCTAAAGTATAAATATAGTACAAGTATTAAAGTAATAGTGATTTACAATTATTAACAGAATACATAGTTGGTTTTAATTATTGAAAACCTTTCTCAAGCTTTAATGCTCATAGTACACAAAGCAATTATATGATATATGTGTGTTGAGTTAATTATTGAGCTTTATTAATACATTGATCATATGTTATTATTGGACAACATGATTTTTTCTAACTACAGAAAATTATATCTCAAGTACTAATGCTCAGAGCATATCAATCAATTAAATCACTTATGTATGTTGAGATATTCATTCATCATTGTTGTTTTATTGATTATATACCTTGAGTAATTATAAGAGTTAAAAGCCTACTATCATTAATATCTTGTGTTATATGTGATTAGAAAGTACAAGCTTAAATTGTCAAAGTATGGAAAGTATTATATCAAGTTAGAAAGTACAGGCTTAAATTGTCAAAGTATGAAAAGTATTATATCAAGTTAAAAAAACTCAAGAAACATAATCCTTTGTAAATTGCTATTTTTCATGTTATGTTTACATGAAAATCCAGGCATTATATATAGAAACGTGTAGTAAAAGGACATAATGTCAAGATTATATATAGGCACGATACTATTAATGTGTTATGAGTCATACACTTAAGAACTATTCCTAGCAATACCTACAGGGATTATTATAACTTATATGTAGTTTTTATAGTTACTTTTATAACCAAGATTGGGTTATAGGTAAATCAAGACATGGCTTTTAGAAAAGTATTTTGTAAGGCTTATAAAGGATAGATGGGTTTACTTGTATTTTTGAAATACTATAACATGGTATCTAATGTTACTTATGATAAACTCATAAATATATTGATTTCTCTTAGTGCTTGTGCTTAAGTTGATAATTTTCATAGAAGCTTATGCATAGTTTAATTGTTCCCCACTAAGCTTTTTAGCTTAGCACGGATGTTTATCCATGTAAGTGTAAAGGTTTGAAATTCCTTTTGAGGTCGATATCTGGAGTGAGTTGGCCAACACAAGATATGAAGATAGGGAGTTTAATCTCAAGTATATTTGAAATTTTTATTTTGATAAGTTTTATAATTATGATTCTACAGTAGGAATTTAAAGTGATTGAGCAAATGGTGTTCATTTTCTTGATGTTAAGTTCTTCTCATACTTATTTAAGGATATCAACTGAGTTTATATCCTGATTAGTGACTTAAGTACATTTGTGAATTGGATTATCAAACTAGGGTGTTACAAAACCGCCTTACTTGTCATGGAAAACCAAGGTTGTCTCAGCAACCTCCAATTGAGCAATATGATAAGGCTTCAATCTGTGGCCATTAACTTTATATTCAAGACCAACCTTTGGATTTTTAATGGTGACCACTCCGAATTCATTGCTTGAAACCACTTGATATGGCCTAAACTATTAAGACTTTAGCTTACTTAGGAACAACCTTAAATGACTATTTTAGAATAGAATTAACATCCTAGGAGCACATTATTTTCGAGTTAACTTTTTGTCATGCCAATGCTTTGTTTGCTCCTTGTATAAGGCAACATTATTATATGACCATTGTCAAAACTCCTCAAGTTTATTGAGCTACAAACATCTCTTTGCAACTGTACATTTTAAAATAAAATTCAGCAACCTTATAGCTTAATATCCCTTATGCTCTAGTTCAATCAACAAATGACAAGCTTTCCTAAAAACTAACCTAAATGAAGGCATGCCTATAGGAGTCTTAAATATAATTTTACATGCCCAAATAACCTCATCTAACTGTTGAGTCTAATCCTTTCATACATTATTAAAAGTTTTCTCTTAGATTATTTTTAACTCCCTATTTGATACTTCAACTTACGTATTCAATTAGGGGTGATAAGGGGTTGTAATCCTATGTCTAACATCAAATTTTCTAAGCAAGGATTCTAATTGATGGTTGAAAAAAAGTTTGCCCCATCACTAATAATAGCCCTTGGTGCCCTGAACCTAGTAAAAATATTCCTTTTAGGGAATTCAAACATTACTCGACCATCATACATCCTAGCAACCACAACTTCTGCCCACTTACTCATATAATTTACAGTAACTAGGATGTACTCGAACCCGAATGAGTTCAAAAATGACTTTATAAAGTTAATTCCCCATATAACATAAATTTCTACTTTTAAGACATTATTCATGGGCAACTCATCCTGTTTTGATATATTTCTTACATGTTGACACCTATCACATGAAGCTAAAAAAGACTTATCATCAATAAAAAGAAAAGGTTAAAAGAAACCTGACTAAAGAATTTTTACCATTGTGATTTGGTCTATAGTGACCTCCGACCTCTCTTCTATAGCACAATCTCGTTACATCTACTTGATCCTCCTTCTAAATGCATCTCTAAAGTACTTGATCGGGACATAGCTTGAATAAAAATGGGTCATCCCATAAGTAATGCCTTACGTTCGCCTTTAACTTCTTCTTTTATTGCCAATTAAAGTCCTTTGGAAGGTAACCTTCTGCTAGAAATTAACAATATCAGCAAATCAAGGGGTCAAAATTTCATAAGAATAGACAACACAAATACGTTCAACAGGAAATAAATAAAAAAATTTTCCTTTTTCCACATAAGCATGATCCAATCTAGATAAATGATCAGCTATAAAATTTTATGCTCCCTTCTTGTCCTTAATATTTACATTAAATTCTTGTAGTAGGAAAACCCATCATATTAGCCTCGGTTTGGAATCCTTCGTATCAAAAAGGTGCCTAAGAGCTGTATGATCCGACCACACTATGACTTTGATACCAATGAGATATAGCCAAAATTTTTCAAATGAGAATACTATTGCTAATAACTCCTTTTCAATGGTGGTGTAATCTACTTGTGCACCAATGAGTGTGTAACTTGCATAGTAGATTGTATGAAAAACTCTCTCTTTTCGTTGGCCCAAACACTACAAGAAAATTGACTTTTTACGACCAAAATTTAGCGAAGGGATAAAATTCCGGTGGTTAGAGACACTTAGCAGCGAAGGGAATTTGATCCGGTCGCTAGAGAGGAAATTCCATTCTTGTTTAACGAAGGGTTTTAATCCGGTGGTTAAAACACAACCAATCCGGTCGTTGCTGCCCCGGCTAAATTTGAGCGGGATTTATTTGGCTCCTAAAATTCATCACTCAATTATTTTATAAAAATAAAAAATAAAATTCTTATTTACCATCGTTCAACAAAAGCACAAAAGAGAAAGAAAGCATCCATTTTGTTCAAAGTAAAAAACGCTGGAAACCTAAATTATCCATTTCTTACTCTCAGGAAAATAAGAATGAGAGAAACAAAGGTACTCCAGGACAGCAAAGACATAGATGGGAGATCCAACAACGGATCCAAAAGCTGCGGTCAAGCTTCTTAGTGGCTCTATATCTCTTCATAATCTCTATTCTCCAGAATCAACCAAATCTCTAAGCTTTTTATCGAGCGATGGGGAGACACAAACAGAGAGGAGGGCAGAGAAAAGAAAAAAAATACAGAGAAGAGCGATGAGGAGAGAAAATATCAGTTCTAAAAAAGAGAAAGAAATAGAGAGAGGCGATAAGGGATGGTGGGGTCAAGGCGATGTTAAGCGGCAGCGATTTAGGTGAGGAGCCAGGGTTTCTTTCGGCCATTGAGATCGAGCAGAGAGAGTGAAAGGAGCAATGTAATAGGGAGGACACTTAGGCAATCCAGTGACAGAGAAAACAATGGCATTTCTTCGAAAAGATTACCATTGGAAAGCCAGGTGGGAGTCAAATCTACAGAATGGGTAAGGACGTGATTAGATTCCTAATAAATTACACTCTTCTTTTTCTTAATCACGGCTGCATTTTCCTGGAATGGATCCACTATTTCACAAAAATCAACTGGAGAATTGTTGTTTCTAGCTCTAACCACACTTTGTTGTAATTTCTGATAGGATTATATTGTTATCAACCATTAGTTGCTTTCTTCTCATCATTAATAAGATAATAATTAATTAATTAATTAATTGCAGCTATTATTTTAGTCAGCTATTTCGTATAAAATACAGCGGGGGTAATAAGAAGAAATATGATTCTCAGATTGGACTATGATTTCAGTGAAATAGGGGCATTTGCTTTAGTTAACTGTTGATATTTAGCTTTAAGACACTGATTTGTGATTCCTTATCCATCTGATTGGTTTAGATGGATGAAGAAAGCAATGTCGTGTACAACTTGGATAAGTCACCTGATGCTTTAGGTTGCGGGAAATTCCAAGTAATTATTCTTTTTTATGCTGGATTTGGTTTACTTGGCGATGCATTCAAAGTTATAATTCTTTCCTTCGTGGGATTGGCTGTAAAGGTTGAGTGGGGACTCTCCTGAACTCAAGAGAGCTTTCTAACAAGTGTTGTTTTTGTTGGCATGCTACTTGAAGCGTATTTCTGGGGTCTTATATCTGATAATTACAGAAGGAGGCAAGTCTTTAATTCTTTGATTTTGTTTGCTCATTTAAACCAAAAACTTGGGCATTCTCTTTACTGTTTCACTTTCAACTTTAAGAATGTTCAAAACAAGCTTCAAACTTTTTCAACTTTTAATTTATTTTATTTGGTAATTGACTTTATATAGAGAGCTATTAGGAAGTGTCATCATTTTTTATTAATACTAAGCTATTTCTAGACAGTCTATGCATATATATCATTAAATAATTTGCCATAATGAAATTCCATTGCTGCCATTAAGCATTCTGGAAATTGCTAGGCCTTGTTAAACTTGAAACCAGTAGGTTGCAATGAGATTGAGTGAATGAATAACCTTATTAATTGTTCAATCTAGGAAGGGTATCTTAGGAGCAACTGTTCTAACAAGTGGAGCAGGATTTCTAAGTACTTTTGTAAGTTAGTAAATAGGAATATAAAATTTTTTGCTTGTCATATTGCAAGCTGTTAGACAATAACAAAGGTGTTGAAACAGTTAAGGAGTATTTAATGAAGATGGAAAAGGAAGTTGGGAAGAAGGTAAGCATTCGGTTATTTGCTTTAACATAATCATTTGGGAACTGCTTATTATCTATATGCTGCTCTAGACATTATCAAATTGATGCTCTGTACCTTAACCTCTTGAGTTTTCATGACAAAACCTTCATCTCATACAGTGTGGGCTATTTGGCAGTTTAATTTATGATCACCTCACAAGAATTCAACATTCGAGAAACTATTTGGGTTGCCACCGGAAGAATTTCTTATCAGCGACTTTACCTGCTACTTGAAGAGGAAAATGCATGTGCAGGTGCTAGTTTTAATTTACTTCCATGTGAACATGTATGCTTTTCGGAATGGACTCCTTGGTTGGATAAACATAAGGATAGAGTTGGCAGCATAGTTTTTAACATAATTAAATGCAAATTGTGGTAGCCTAAATTTAAATCTTTCATATCCTCAGAAGTAGAAATAAACTCTTGGTAAAAATTCTTAGGCATTCCTTAATTGAAATTACTAAAAACAATGCTCTTTATCATATTGTTATAGGAGCATCATGTTGTTACTATCGCTCTAGCATATTATTGAGTCTTCTTTGAAATACAATGAGCTGAGTTTTGCATGCTAGGATTTGTTTTTGATAGACTCCCTCAGGTTGATGCTGATGTTGTATATTGAATGCAGGGCAGGCTTTTTTTGTCTGCTAGAATTATTGGGTTTTATGCCAACAAAGAGTGATGTAACAGTTCTCGAGTAGGATTTGCGTTTCTGTTGGATCTCTGTGTGGCTTTTCTGCAATATTATCTGAAATTGTAGGGCATAATGGGTGTTTAAGGTAGTTATGATGAATTTGTGAGCTTGAGTATGATTATGAAATTTATCTTTTTCATTTTGTTTGTTTATTTATTTGCTTGTCGATGTATACTCTGAATGATAACGTTCTTATCGCTTGTTTTGTTTTTTTATTTGCAGGTAATTATGGATGGCGCAAGGGAAAGATTGGCTTGACAAGCTATGTAGGGGAAAGATGACTGCCACTGGTTATACTCCAATCTTGTTAACTTAAATTTCATTGAAGTTTACATATATAATCTAGCTTTTTATCTTACATAATTGTGAGAAAATATTAGATGTCAGACGTAGTGAATAAAATAGACCCCTGCTAACTCTTGTTTTCTGCCCATGCTTTCAAGTCATTTATAGAGGAGGATTTTTTTTCCCTTTTCTACATCAGTGATGCATTTCCATTTATATGTCTAAGAGGCTTTGTCATTGATCTACCAAATAATTTTCTTACACTTGGTGCAACTTTCAGCAGGTGTCTCCTTTCGTAGTTAGCAGCTGTGCAATTTCTTCAATCTGAAATTTTATCTAAACACAATTTTAACATGTAATGTTTTGAACCTTGAACAACAGTTTTTCTTTCTTTCTATTTTTGTGATTTTCTTTCATTTATTTCTAAATTTTAGAGTTCCTCTTCTGAATTCTTTACTTTCTGGTTTCGCACTGGTTGGTTTCTGAGATTTTAGTTTAAGAATTTGCGACCAAATGAAATATTTGCTTGAGCTTTCAGTTTTGTGTCAATTTTCTTGTTCCTGTGCAACCAAACACGGCCTTCATGCATCTTAGGGCTGTTGATTTTCAAATTCTTTGGTTGTCTTCTTGTCATTCTATTCTTTTATGGTTTATTCGGCTCAGTTAATTGGTGCAGGTTAGTTCACACTGCTTTGCTCCGTTTGATAGCAAGTATTTATACTGCGTTTTCTTTATATATGTATGGTTTAGTTCAAATTTAAAGTCTTTTTTGTATAGTTCAAAGTTAAGGCTTAAGATTGCTGACTGGTGAGTGAATTTCAAATAACGGTTCTTCTAAACGCATTGTGAATGGACTTCTTAAATTTGTTGCAGAGTTTGATGAAAAATGAAGCCTGGATGCCCAACTACAAGATGAAGCTTTCAGCTGGATGCCCAAATTAATTTATTTACGGTAATCAATTACATTGGTTTCTGTTAAATGTCATTGACCACCCAAATCTAGGAACTACTACTGTGGGTGCGGAATCATCTTTCATTTTTAGGGTCTATTAATTCAAATTTCAACAATTAGTTCACAAATTTCACTTCCTTGTTGTTTATGGGCAGAGTTTACCATTTATTCTTGTTATTGTAACTTCTAACTTCGGACAATTGCGAAAATAGGTGGCAAAACACCCACCCACCACTCAATCCACTCTATTTATCAACAAATTAAAGATGATGGATACACACTTCTCTCATTGATCACATCAAAATTCTCAATTGAAAATTATGACTCACTTGAGGTTCATCAATCATTGGTCATGAACGAGGATACTCAGATTCACCATCGACCTCTTCTGGTGATGGTCCACCTGAGACCAGAGTCAAATATACACCTGAAGGTAATTGATATTGCATTGCTTTAAATACATATTTTTTGGGTTGATAATTGTTAGTACGTAATTTTCAATTGATGAATTAACTTTTGGAATGCTTATGGGACTTAGAAATTTCTTGTGTTGGAAGTATTTCTTTTATGTTGTATTCGAATGACTTTAATTTTCAATGTGCTAATTACTCCATTTCTGCTGCACTTATTTTTTTAAACTTATATTTCTTTATATTTAAACCTTCGTCTGCTGATAATGATGACTACTTAATTTCTTGAAGTTTAATTAGTATATGTGTAAAATATTAGAAATGAAAAATAAAAATATTTAAATATCAGCATGCATGTGTATAGTTTCAAATCTTTTAGGTACAGATATTCATTAGGTAGATTACACTTGAAAGAAAAAAATGTAGATTTTATATCCGTTCATAATTAGTTATTACAGGAAACAAAAATGTTATGCAGGTTTTGTATGTGGCACTGTATAGCAGTCATTTTAAATTTATGCAAAGACCTAGGAGGAGAAAGTAAACACGTCTCAAGTATGGGTGAATGGCTGTTTGTATGCATGTGAGGATTGGTATACATGGGAGTCCTTAATCATCCAAGTTGTGGCAACTGATGGGGTTCAAAGTGTTATCAATTTCTAGGCCATGCGAGACTGATGTCCGATCCTTTCCTGGTTCCTCCTGTGGAGATTTGTAGCTTGCCATAAGTTCTTGTTTTCACAGTCTAAACATTCTATATGTATACCCTTGTCAATGTTGGTGCTCAAAGATGTGGCATAGATACTATTTAGTGTCATTTTATAGGGTATAGGCAGCATGTTATTATGCATGAAAGTTGGTTGTCTGATGTAAGGGTGGCAATCAATACGGGTAGATATGTAACAGTTGAGGTATATGGCATTCATATAACTGAATTATCATCCTAATCTCTGATCTGAACTGAAAGTTTTATTGTACTATAGAATTATTTAAATTGCTTAAATAATTGTATTTTGTTCAATCGATCATTTTCTCCCTCTTATGTTTTGATAGATCTTCGAGTAGAAATTCAGATTCTAACATTTGAGATCAAATTGAAAATAGAGATGGTTTTCACTCATCTTCAAATTCTAAATCATTATACAATCTTGTAAATTTACCTTCTTTTCCAAGGGTTTGAAATCATTATACAATAGAGTCTGAGAATCAAAGATGAAAAAAAAAACGTTATAAGTAGATATAAATTCTTATACCATGGTTTCATATTCAGGTGCTGATGGTTCATATGCCTTCTGGGCAATAATGTCTTAGCAGAGAAGAAAAAGATTTGGAGGAGAAAAGTTCTCTGCTACTTTCTTGGTCTCTCGGCAATTTCAAGTCAGTTTCTCATTTTCTTTATCCTCTTCTTTTGTTTGACTTTTGGATGTTCTTTCCATAATTTTAAATTCAAAACTTGAGTACATTTCAAGTTCTTAAATTTGTCTTTATTTTGTAATTGGGATATCTAAATTTTCATGTATTTTCTATAGTCTTTCTACATAAATTTTCATCCTGTTTGATTTCTAATATGATAATATGTTGTTAATATATTATTAAACTTATTATTATTTTTTACTTTCTTAGCCATTTGATCTACTATCTTTATAAATGAATATTAATTATAAATTTATATTTGCAGATTTTTCGATCAATGGACAACGAAGATTTGATACTCATTATTCATTTTTTTGAAAATTCTAGCTAGATAGATGTTATAGCAATGGGCTATTTTTCTAAACAAATTTATATGTGACAAATAGAATGTTAAACAATTTTGAAATATTGGTATACTTTGTAATTGGTTTTTTGCAATTTATGAAAAGAGTATTTATTATATTTTTGGATATGTATGTATGTGTCGGAGTGTCAATGGGGTGTACATGAAATATTTAAATAAAATTGTTTATATTAATTATCGGATGTACATTTAGCGATGGAAAATTCGGCCACCATTTGTAATTATTAACGACTGGATTTCCTTTTGTTAAAAGATATAAACAATCCGCGAAGGGAACTTTTGGTCGTTATAAGTTAATTTTTACGACCAGATTTTCCTTCGCTGAAAGTGGTAAACAATTAACGAAGGGAGAAACCAGCCGTTAAAAGGGCTTTTTTAACGACCGAAATTCCCTTCGTTAAAAGCAGAACACAATTAACGAAGAGAAATCCAGTCGCTAAAAATTTATATTTAACGTCCGGATTTGTTCCGGTCGTTAATAACTTTAACGACCGGATATCAATCCGGTCGTCTATACTATTAACGACGGAGCTTTTAACGACCGGTGACGACTGGATTTTTCCGGTCGTTATAGTATTTTAACGACCGGATTTTAACTTTTAACGACCGGATTTCCCTTCGTTAAAGAGCATTTTTCTTGTAGTGAAAATCGCTTCCATTGTATAGTAGCTAACATCACACATAATTTCAAATGGTAAACTCTAATTTGGTGATGTTATAACTTGTGTTGTGATTAACTCTTGTTTAAATAAATTAAAAGCCTGTAAACTGTAAGGACCCAAAATAGGCCCTAAAAGAATTCAAGGGAATTAATATGTTATTAAAGTATTATCAAGCTAAATTTGGTGAATTATCATAAGTTAAGACCTAAGGGATTGATAGTCTAAGTGATAGAGGAGTAGAGAGTTATTTAAAAATTTTGCATAGTAGTGCATTATTGAAAAGAAAATAAAGATAAGTGGTCAATTAAGATGAAATTATAAGTTATTGAATTGAAGGATAAATTAGTTATTTATTTATGAGTGGAATTGAAATAAAATTTTATTTGAAGGATCAATTTTGATATAATTAAAAAAATATAGGGTCAAATGTAATAATATAATATGTATTTGGGGTCCAATTAAAATAGATTAATAATCTAGAGGCCAATGTCAAAGGAAGCAAGGAAGTGGGGTTAATGTTTTAACAAATTATTTAGAAGAGGGTAGTTTCATTACATGCAAATTGTTGAGGGACTCCGAGGGAACTTTTCTCTTCATCTTTATATAGTGGAAGATCACATTTAAGAGAGAGAAAAGGTAGGAGTGGTCGTGTTCTTAGCTTAGGGCGGCATCTTCTCTCTCCTAAGCTTATTATTTATCTATCTTAAATGATCAACAAGGAAAAATCAATTGCATATGAGTGATCAAAGGATTTTTAAATCATAATTTCATAGAAGAAGAATAAGGAGAAGATATTTATAGAGGAAGGTGTAAATTTTAGGTTTGGGAACTTATTCTTCATGCATGTGTGCATATATAAATGTTTATGCTTGGATTAATTAATTTTAGTGGTAATTTATTAGTTTGTTTAGGGTTAATGAGAGATTTAAATAGGAAAAAAATCATGTTTTTGAATGTTGAGGAAAAACTGGGTGTGGTTTTTGTGAACTAGGCTGTTTGTTTTGTCCATATCTAGAGTTGTAGACCTTATATTGAGGTGATTCAAAATTTTGGCTAAACAATATTCAATTATATACAATTCATTAGAAGGAGTTATGGCTTGATTCTATTGTTAAGGAACTCAAAAAATTCGTACAAGTGAACTATTTGAGTGTATAGGCAGTTTTGAACAGTTACCAATGTTTTAACCATAACTCCTTGTATTTAAGTCATAATTGAGTGTGGTTTGATTCTATGTAAACTTGATAGAAATATAAACAACTTATTAAAAGAAACCTAGCCATAAATCTTCTTCTAAATAATTTTTATGATTTATTGAAATTGTAGTGAGTTGTTATTCTCAATTCTGGAGCAGATTGTAGAAAAATAATATATCTCTTCGTATAGTGACCAAAATGATATTAGGTTTGGTTCTATGAAAACTAGACTTCTAAGACTATAATTTTCATGAAGAAAGAAAAGCCTAATTCTGTCCTTAAGCCTGTCTAATTTTAGCTTAATTTCGGACCTATACACAGCACTAACAATAGGAATAGTATTTATTATAGTGTAAATATCTTGAGTTCTGTAAGTGCTATTGAAATGATTTTTGATGTTATATAAATGGGAAACATAAGGGATCATGTTTGTAGAAGAAAAATTTTGCTAAAAATGACATTTTCCAGGTCAAAAATGGCATATAATTTGTATTTGAAACTCTACCACTGTGCAGAATTCTAAAGGCAGAATTTTCAATATTTAGTTTTAAATGTTGTTATGTTAAATCTATGTATACATGAAAATACACTGGTTTACAAATAGCATGAAAAATATTTGATTGAAATGTTATGTAAAACATGTACATGGATGGTTATGTGAAATTATGCTTATATATATATTTAATCAAATGATAGTATATATTTTTATACAATTATTCAACTATGAAATTGATAATGAAATGTTAAAGTATTATAAATGAATTTTGATGCCATAAAATGTATATAGAGATCAATAATTTAAGAAGAAAATAAGACTACATATATAAATATACATACATGAATGCTGGAAGTTATATATATGAACATACATAATTGTTCATATGGATGCATATAATTTATATTACCTCAAATTGAATGTGTATGTATATGCATGTTTAAAACATTGGAACTATAAATGCTAATACCATCACGAATGAACATAATTAAGATGCTGAAATTAAACAGTGTGTGTATATATATATATATATGCCCAAACAATTATATGCTTAGGAATATAGCTAATTAATATCGATTTATTTGATTTACTAATACACTATAGTAATAGACATCAACCTTGAAATGTAAATATGGTGATTAATTTTACTTAGTTATATTATGTTGATTGACTGTGCTTGTCTTGCGAAATATGTTTAAGAGTAATGATATAAAGCATGTATTCATAGTGAATTGTATAAATACACAATTTTATAATGATAACTTACATGTGTACATTTATCTCCATATAACTATGATTCCTATGAATGTGATATACGAGTATAATAGAAAAATGTGTAAAGAGATATGTATACTCAATATATATGATTCTAAACTTTACTGTATATCTTGAAATAATGGGAAATATTGGTATGTATGTATATAATAAGTGAATATTGGAATTTAAGATAGCATGATGATAAGTATCGTTATCACATACATGTGAATGAACTACATGCATTTGAATTGATCAAGAGTACAGCTTATTTATGCTTGTACATGTTTGTGATATCATGTTCACATAAAGTCTATACATGAACATGTATATGAAAGTTCGCACATAATTGTACATATATATATATATACATAAACATATGTATGTGATTAGAAAGATAAATCAAAGGGATTTAATTGCCTGCATTGAGTCTAGGATGTGGATAGATAGGCATGCCTATAAAGGTACCTTGCAGCTACTTTTGAACAGTTTTGACTTGTTTAGGTCCACTTGAAATTAAAAGTTACAGTGATCCTATTGGGTTTAAAAGTTAGAGTTGATTTGAACAACCCCGATAGGGTTTCTAGCCGACCCTACTTGGGTCCACTTGACCGGTCCATGTTATTTGTTTGACCCCATTTAGGTCCACCGATTTATCATACAATTCTATCCCTACAAGGGATCACCGCTTAATACCTCCAAGTATCTTATTTGTACATTCGGGTTCCACCATTATAATCAACAATTTTGTACCTTCGGGTGCTACCGTATAACCCAATATCAACCTCTTTAGAATAGTGCAGGCTTTATTATCAAAGGTTAATAAAATTTTAATAAGGCATGAAAGTTCTTAATTGACTTCATACTATTCTACATATAAAATTCCTTTTATTACATACAAAACCCGCATCTATAAGAATGCCCAATAGTAAATATATGTAAGCAATACTACTAGTATCAAAAAGACATGCTAATTGTTAAATGATGAATTTGCATTATGTTAATACTTTGATTAAATTGATGATATATATATATATGTCCTTTGTGATCATAAACCTTATTTCTATATGTATGCCAATACATGATTTATGAAGGAACTTTTATTAGGCTAAAGAGTATTATAATATCTAATGGATGCAATAATTTTTTAATTGCATAAGCATATTGCATATTAAAGATTATAAGAGTTAGATAATAACAACCATTGTTTTTGAAATATTTTTCTTATGATTATAATTATGTGTTCACATTGTTTGTATGTACACATTTAATGAATGTGCGTTTGTTATTTGCAGTGAGATGTATGCAAATTGAAGACCGATAACCTTGGTATATAAGAATAGTCTGGCAATGATGTATAATTGTTATGCTTAATTGATAGGCTTGTTTTTGTAACTTATGCAATATAAAGTAAGCTTGTAGTAATATAAAGATCTCGTGGTATTTGGAAGTGTTGATTTGCTATTTAATTCTAATGTGTATATATCAAAGACATACAAGAATAGATGAAAAGATAATAGATAGTTATGCTTTTATGGTTTAGTATCAATTTAAAAACTAATCACATGATAATTAGTTGAATTTAAAGCCATAGGACATTGGAGCTTACATGATTATATATGGTGATCAAAGTATCAATGTAATTTTTATTGTTGAACTTAATGATTTTCGTAATATGATTTAACTGGTGGATTTTTATTCATTTCTTGAAACAAAGCTTTGTTATAATTGAGGCATGATATGTGCTTGTTGACGATCATTGTGAGTGCTCATTTATCATGATTTTAGTTCCCCACTAAGCTTTATAGCTTAGCCTAGGTGTTTCATTCGTGTAGGTTGTTGGGGTGATATCTTCAGCAGGATGACCAACTAAAGTCAACGAGAGAGACTGGTGTAGACTTTTATTTTGGAATCTTCGTATATAATGAAGCATTTTTTTGATATTCGAAATATTGTATGTAAATATGTTAATTAGTTGTTATATTTTGTAAAGAGACTCTAATGTATATTGTAAAGTATTAATAGTACAGCACTCTTATGGATTAAGTAAGAATATAAGTTTTCTATATAGTTGGTATATGTTTTCGTTGCACAATAAAACATGTGTAATGAGATAGATAAAGTGATATGTATATATTATAGGATAAGGGTGCTACACAAACACTTATCATCAAAGTTTAATGCAACATCTTTGTGCAATAAACTTAAAAGCAATGTAGCTATTTTTAGAAAAATTCTTAATGAATCAGCTATAAAAGTTGGTATTACCAAGAAAACTTCTAATGCCTGTGAAACTTATAAGGGGAGGTAATTTATCAATAATATATATATAAACTTCAATTCCTCTCTCAGATAATTTATGCCCTAGAACTATACCTTCCTTCACCATGAAATTCCATTATTACCAATTGAGGATAAGGTTAGTTTCTTCACAAATTTGTAAAACAAAAGTAAGGTTAGATAAAAAAAACTCTCAAAATCACAATCATTTAATGTAAAGTCATCCATGAAAATCTTCAAGAATTCTTCAATGAAATCATGAAAAATGGTCATCATATACATTTGAAATGAGGTAGGGGCATTGCAAAGACCCAAAGGCATTCGCCTATATGCAAAAGTGCTATAGGGGCATGTAAATGTGGTTTTTTCTTGGTCTTCTGAGATGATTGGCATTTACATGTACCCCAAATACCCATCCTAAAAATATTAAAATCTATGCCCTGCCAACCTTTTTAACATTTGGTCAATAAAGGGTAAAGGAAAATAATCCTTTCTAGTGGCATTTTTTAATCTCCTATAGTCTATGCGCACTCTCCATTCACTACAAGAAAAAGGTTTATTAAAAACCATAGTTTATGGACCGATTAGTTTTCTGTTCTTTAAAAATATACCAATAAGGACCAATTTTTTACATGGTCTTTAATTTTTAATTCAGTCCATATTATTTGTGATGGCATAGAAATCGATCCTAAAAATTATTAATTTTTGGTCCTTAAAATAACCAAATTTGGGCGAGGCAAACTCACGCACTCCTAAAAGGTCAAAAGAAAAAACCATCTCTTCTCTCACGAAACCCATTTGCTCATTTGCTTTGTTTTTTGTTTTCTTTTTCTAATAAAACTTTCTCTGCTCTAACAGATGGGTTTCACTTGATTGAGACTCTATACCGGCATTGCATCAACGGACACTTCTTCCTCACTTCACTCTCGACACCTCCGATGCAACTTGCTCCCCCATAGACAGCCTCGAGATGATGTGCTCTACCATTGACAGCTGCTGCGAAGACGTTCCTCGCTAGAAAAGAACGACCATATTAGGGTTCTTGATTCCAATTATACACAAATCAGAGTGAAAGCAAGCATTTTGTGTAAGGTTTGAGATTTGAATTTCGTTTTCTTATTTTTAATTAGTCATAAAATATAGGTTCATTTTTCTCCTTGTATTTCCTTGTTCTTCTAGCCTTGCTTTTGTGTTTTGGAGACTCTGTAAACCTTTTCTGCATAATCGTTCTCACTTCTGTGTATCGAGCAATTTGGCTTATGGTTATAGTAGTCAACCTCAGATTTCTGGTGCGTTTCTTTTCGTTGGATTAGGAGCTTATTTAGCAAATGGTTGTTGGTTGGTCCCTTAATCTTCATGATTACAGCTTTGTTTCCTGGGTTTTTCTCTTGGTGTTTTTGATAAGGGGCTCTATTTATGGTGGTTTTTCTGCTACATAAGGGCGCCATTGTTTGATTGTTTCCTGCTACAAATTGGTTTCTTTTACCCAAGGATTGCTTTGCGTATCTGATGATGGGAATTTTTCTTCGGCCACTGTTTGTATTATTTTGCCTACCACTCTGTTTTTATGGGTTTTTTTGGTTTTTTCTATGTTTTGGTTCTCTTTAAGTTACTAGTTCTCTTCTTTGGTCTGTTACTTTATTTTTGCTAGGGATGGTTGTTTTTATCATGTTCTATAGTAATTATAGGAATTCTCTATTCTTACACCTATATTTTAGTGTGTATATGCACAAAGCATTCCTTGTTGCTCATGATTGGACTATGAGATAGCTGTGTATATCTGCGCATCTAACCATGGCTCATTTGACTTCCTCATTACAAAGCTTGATTTCTGCTTCTTGGATGAAGCACCTAATGTACAAATTCATCAGGAAGCCAATTAATTGTGATGGCAAAGGTTGTTTTTAAATACTCCTATATGTATCTCTATTCAAATTTATATATGTATTAGTTCTGTGATTATGGAGCCACTAAAAGTTGATGTTGTAGTGCCTCGACAAAGGATCTATGGGGTATGCTTCTAGGAAGATTATTTGTTGGAACAGGATGGGTATCAGTCCACTCGATAAATAAATTTGATGCTTTATGAGTTTTTTTTGTTTGATTCTAATTAGCGGTAGGTGCCAATGGGGAATGCTTTTTATATCCCTTATCTATCTTCTTTTCCTTTTTTTTTCGTCACTCTCTCTTTCTCTCTCTCATCTGCTACTTATATCTATGTTTTGTTTTGGTCTACAGATCAGTGGACAATTAAAATCTTTGTAGATTGTTGCAAGCTTAACAGCTGAACAAGATGGTGAAACTAGGAAAGTTACTCCAAATACGCTTGGTACTAGTTATAAGATTCTTTGTATGTCATGGGTTATTTATGATTGTAAATTTAGAAATGAAATCCTCTTTTATACTCTTTGTTTTCATTTACTTTTTATTTCTTTCTTGTGCAAATCAAGATCTGGTTTCTGTTATTTGGTGGAATTCTTAACATTGAAAATATAAAAAAAATCATGTTAATTCAAAACAAGTGTAACTTATTATATATGACATATTTGTGGGGTTACTAAAATACAGAGCCTTGGGATATGACATATTTCTATCTGGTTAATTAACAGCGCTTGGGTCTATTTTTTGTGATTGAATTGAAATTTTTTAAGTTTTTGAGTTCCAATGTGCTCGGTACATGGGTGTGGGCCTTAACCTGACAAAGAGTTAACAGATTTCATGGAATCATTTTGGTTCGAATGATTCATAATCGATACTATTTATTTGGCCTCAATTTCACACATGCTATGATTGAACCTATACTTATGAATGTTGGCATAGGAATATACCCAAATTTTACTGTTAAGCTTGCAACAATCTTAGTAGTATTGCATAGCTATCACTAAGTGCTTTTTGTTTGTGCCCAGGTGATGAAATATGGCTATATGTTGGAACGAGCAATTGCGATAAGAATTCTTTTGCATAATCATCGTTAAGTTATACATATAAATGGGCAGTTGTAGTAAGAATTCAAATTAGTTGACTTTAAATGGGCAGTTTGATGGAATATGACATGGTATGATAATCATGATAGCACAGCGGAAAAACAAAAATTTTATCATACATACCATACATATCCAAAGATAGAATCGAAACATGCAATTTTAGAGTTATCGAACTTACAACTTTTGATGCCTTTTAGATTTTTATTCCGATGATGACCAGCAACTAAGATGGCTTTGTCCGCCTTAGATCTCGATCACCAATGCCAAGGAATAGCCTTTTGCGCCACTCCCTCTATTCTCACACACACAATTACACCGTCGGCTTAAAAACGAGATTGCTAAATCTCTTTTTCGGTATTGTGTAAGGGTTATAGTTTGAAGCTACAAAACTTGATTTTGTACTTCTTTAGATTGCTATTACTGCTCAATAACACAAGAGAATGAGGAACAATCCTTTCTCCTTGTGAAAAATTGAACAAAAGAATTAAGAGAGAGAGAGTCACTATTCACGAGTTACTATTCATGCCACAAAAAAATTAGGTTTAGGGTTTTATTTCTTTTAATATATATGCTTATCCTTTGCCAAGTCTTTGATCTGAATTCAACCATCCTAAGATGATTAATTCAAACTCTATCACTTCCTAAAGATAAGTAATATATTTTGAATTAAACTCCTTTGAATTTAAATTCAAATTTGAAATAAATCATAAGACATTTAAATAAATGAAATCACTTAATTTAAATAAATGCCATGTGCCGAAATTCCATGAATTATCTCTTGGAATTTCGGCTACTTCATTAAGTAAATAAGTGATTTAATTTAATTTAAATTCCTTTAGGCTTTAATACTCAATTAACTTAATTAATGTAACATAATTAATTAATTGAAATTAAACCTTGTGGGCTGAATTTTTCTCTCTCATGGACCAAAGCCCAATAGCAATTTTATAACCCATTACATACATTAATTTGACTTTAATTAAAAGCCCAAATTAATGCTCAATACTTAATTTAAACATTTTAAGCCCAATGCTTTGTGTGCGATCCTATAGGTCCATTTAATGTTGGCAATGAATTAATAAATTAATTCAAAGGCTATATATATTCTCTAGCAAGATATTATAGCATTCCAAATTAAATGAAAATGCATATGGCATTTGGTGACCTAATGCAATTTTGCATAGTCCCTTACCCTTAAATATCAGAATTAATATAAGGCATGGAACTAGTCATCCTTATATATATTAATTCCTTTCTTGATATTCCAGTGATACTGAACTCTCAGATAAATAATGATTACTCATTATTTTATCTCGGTATGGCCATACACTTCTCAGTTCACTGATCAAGTGGCCGGTGATATTTTTTCTCTTATCAAGAGGGGTAATCCCTTCACTTCTCTCATGCTCTCTAACATGAATCAGTGCATACCCAATCATACCCGTACTTGTCACTCTGTTACGAGCACGTTAGGTGTATGTCAAAGTACACAGTAATTCATAAAGAGTTTCATAGAGATTTCAGGTCTAAGAACTCCGATACAAAACTTGCATATGAGAAACACTTATGACTTGTACCATGTAGTGTTCTCATGAGCGGATCGAATCCAGATACCATGTTCCTTAACATGTATCTATGATCTCTGATTGACACTCTTGTCCTAATGATCCGTAAGACAGGACTCATAGTATCAGAGAGAGCATACTAGTCTTAATTCATTTGTTATTCCCATAACAATGACTGACTAGGGATATTTAGAATGAAGTCCCATTTGTTTCAAGGTCTTACAATCCATGTGCCTCACACATGATAACTTAAACCGAAACGACATTCTTGGATAGTTTTATCAATTGATATGCACAGGAATACAAAGGATAAAACAAATGCCTCATTTTATTAATTTCAAGTGTTTCGTTACAATGTATTGGGGCTAGGGCTTACACTAACACAGTTATGTCACTTTGCTAGTGCATCTTTTGCTTTCATTTAAGTATTTGAGCTCTGTAGTTGATTCTGTTAATATAAATTGGTGAATTGAGTAAGGAGTTCTTCAGTTCCATACAATTTCCAATCTGCTAGTAATTTTTACTTTGTTGCAATTGAATTTATATTGTTTTTACATGGTTAGACACTTGTTCTTTGTTGCCAGGTTTATCTTTGATACACTCTCAATCTTGTAACAGGTGGAACAACTGCCAAAATCATGGTTTCTACCAAAGATAATTTCCTAGGAAAATATATCTACAAAGATACGCTTGTTAGAAATCTTGCAGTAGTTATTTACATAGTAAGGTGCTTGCGGGGGCTATCGTGAGGGAAGTTGTCATGCCTTCCACTCTTACGATGCTTTCAACTGGCTTTGCGTAAGGCAAAACTGGTGCTCAGTAACCAATCTTTAGTTCTGTTATATAAACTGCGATGTTGACTAATCTTTGTCTTCAACAAGAATGTTGTCATCTTTCCTTCAAGGGCTGTTGCAATTGAAAATGCTCTTCGATTATTCTCACCTCGACTTGCAATTATGGATGAACATCTGAGTTGATACTTACCCCGACAGTGGTTAACATCTTTAACACTTGAGGTATTTTGTATTTGTTATTCTATTTTAGCTTGCTTTATGTCTTATGGTCGATATGCCATAGCTCTAATAACTATTGTCAATATTTCTGAACAAATGTACAATTTTTATATAAATATTGAAGTTTGTGTTGCAGTTTGCTTAATTGTTGGGATTAGAAGTATATTGTATGTTTGCTACTGAAGAGTTCAATTAATTATTCTTAGAAAAGATGGAGATAGAGGATATCTCAATGATAGGAGTGTAATTAGCAAATATGCCTTGCACTCTTGAACTCTTAAATGCTTTTTTGCATGACTTTGACAGGCTGAAACCTAAAAGCAGATATGTTTTAATACATCTGCTTTGAATATTTTCTATATCTCATTGGATCATTCTTCATTAACTCCTTGGTAAACTAGAGCTGATGGTTCCTTTAAATTATGAAAGCTAAGAGCTTAAAATGTGCTCGCTTGCGGTGCTAAGATAGCAAATAAACATTGTCCAATTAATGTGTGACCGATTGTCGAAAAGAAAAATCAATTTTCATTGTTTCATTGAATCCACAATCCTGTCCCTACTGCTTAGTGCAAGATATTTCAATGTATTCATTAGAGACAACTCTTTTTTCCCGTTCAGTTCAAGTTTTACTGTCAAGTTATTTCCTAACCATTGTTGATTTCTCTCGTCTTAGTAGCATAATTGGCTTTCTATAATTTTTAAAGAGATAATTCATGAGATAAATAAAATTGTGATATGCCTTCACTAGTAATAGTTTTGAGTAGTATGGTGTGAAATTATTGGCATCAGCAGCTATCATTATCCAAAGTTGATTCCTTATGATGATTTTGGAAAGTTAAAAGTTGAAAAGTATACGGCTGTGGTCGTTGGTGTAGTTATTCCCTTTTAGGGACAATTAGTGATAATTGTTGTTTTATTTGCTCTGGACCTCCCATGGCGAGAATGCTTGATCTAAACAACTGGAATATATTATGTTCCATACCTCATCATGTTATCAGGGCCTTATCTATGTTGTAGTTATAACATGCTTTTTCTATTGCGGCCACGGACAATTTGCTATTTCATATATCTAATGTCAGTTATGAATCTTTCTTTTATACAAACTCGTAAATTCGTCTCTATAATGCCCCTTGCTAGATTCACTTCTCTTAGGGATACTATAATAATTTTTATTGTTGTCTATTAACTCTTTAAGGACTTATTTTGTGGAAGAAAGATCGATGTTAGTAGAAGTTTGAAAAAGCTAATAGTGTAGTTTTCTGCTACATGCACAAAAGCCTTATAGAAGTTGACTTTCTTGCTACAAATCTAACCACTATAGCTATTGATCCTACTGTAGGGTACAGAGAATTATGATCCTTCCAAGGATGTAATTACAGTCATTGAGGCACCTAGACAGTCTAACTTAATGGTAGAGCTCATAAAGAAGCTCAAACCACAGATGGTGATTACTAGGATGGCTCAATTTGAGGCTATGGTAAGTTCTGCTTTTGCTTAGCTTTTAGATATCACTAGAGAAATTGAATCTCGGCTCTTGTTAGACATATCTGATCACTTTGAGCTATCGAGTCTTCAAAGTCCCAATGGAGTCCTTAAATATCTTGTAGGAACCCGTCTACCTTCCCATACTTCTATCCTTTGTGGCCTTGTAAAAAACCAGGTATGTGTTTATATGGCAACCTAAGGCAGACACAAAATTTTAATTCATTTCAGTTCATTTAGCATATTGTTATGTTATAGATTCTCCTTGTTAATAGAATTTATGCTCATCTAGGTTTATTCAGATTTGGAAGTAGCTTTTGTCATTTCAGAAGAGGAGGCCATTCTTAAGGCTTTGTCCAAAACAGTGGAAGTATTGGAAGGGAATACTGCACCAATCAGGCAATTATATTATGGCTGCCTTTTCCATGAGCTTCTAGCTTTTCAGCTTGCAGTCCGACATCCTACTGTAGAGGTTTGTCAGTCTTCTACATATTATCCTTCAATTTGTAGGGCAAATCTCCCCATCATGCAATTCTTTAAGTCAATGCAAGAAATTTCCATTTTGTAACTAGAAAAAAAACCAAAAAACATTGTAATAAAAATGAAAAGGTCCATTTCGTGTTACAATATTGGAAAAAAGGCATTGCAGAAATGGCAAACTTCATCGGTTATTTTTGTTCCAGTACATCTTATTTCAATTTTTCATGTAAGATTTCTACTTTGTGGGGTATGTTGTGAATTGATCTGAATTGACAATATGACATTTTGGGAGAAAATTTTGGAGTTTTCTACTTTTTGGGGTATGTTGTGAAGTTTAAACCAGATTACTAGTTAATCACAAACATGTCTTCTTAACACAATTCAGTGAATTAACTTTGAAGCCTTGAAAACAACTCTCTTGTAAACAATATTCACCATTGATAATGATAACACCAGCCACTAATTATTTTTGCTTTTCCCTTTTTACTTATTTGATCAACTGTTCTCAATGTTGATTACATTACTGCTTATTGAATGATTTAAAATTACATTAAGTTCTTATTCATTGGTGGTGTTTCTCGAAATCTGATTATCAAATTGATTTCAATGTCTTCTTCAGAGGGAATTTGTTCATCAATCTTGCAGCCCCTTTCATATATGCTGACTTTTTGAAGTGTAGATAGTTACACTTGGTGGAATTATATTTTTTTGAGGTTCATATGCTGACTTTTTAAAGTGTATATATTTAAACTTGAAGGACATATACTTTTTCTAAGGTTTGTTCTCAAAATATTTGTAGATTTAATTAATTATTTATAGTAGATTTATATATTTTCTAGCATAATCATTTTTGTTTCCTTATACATTTTGTAGTTTTTAGTATGGACAAAACATTAAAGTACGAAATTGAATACGAAGATTCGAAAGAACATTAGATTTTTGGCTAGATAGAGAAGCATTATCTTATTTTGTTATAGATTTTTTTTTTTTGCAAAGGGGTTGTATAAACAATGCATTGATTTTTTGGATGATAATTCTATATACGTATCAATTAAAAATTATCTATGAATGTATTATATTATTAATTGTCTATACTTTTGAGCAATCTTAATTTGGATGCTCTAGTTGTGATACTAAATTAAAAATACAGGGTAAAAAGAATGGTCTCTAATTAAAGTTTTATGGTCTTTAATCTATTATATGGTCCTATGATTATTACATTTTTAAGGATCGGATTTTTGGTCCATATTTATTGTAATGATCAGGTGACTTACATTATTAAGGATGGTAAAGCCGGTCCTTAATACTAACTGGGACTAGTTTTTATCCGGTCCCTAATAATTTTACGCGATCAAGTTTAAGACTGGTCCTTAAACATTTACGATCATTATTATATTTTTGTGGACCATATATCCGGTCCTTATTAACTCTAAAGAGCACGTGACTTACATTATTAAGGACAGGAAAATCGGTCCTTAATACTATTTAGGAACCAGTTTCTTATCCAGTCACTAAAAGTTTTAAGGACCGGTAGATATATCTCATCCTTAATTATCATTAGCGACGGAGCCTATAAGGATGGGATAGCGACCAATTTTTCCCGTCCTCATTAAGTTTTAGGGACCAGATTGGCATTTTTAAGGATCGGATTTCCCGCCCTTGAAATCCTTTTTTCTTGTAGTGATTCCATCACTATGTAAGTGGGAATGAGTTCATTTTTCTCATTTCTCACTACATTCATAACCCTTTTTTAGATACACATTGAACTGGATTAACCCAACTACTATCAGAAATTAATAGATAATAATTGCACGAAACAACTTAAACACTTCATTTTTCACAACTTCTTGTATTGCTGGGTTTAGTTGCCTTTGGGTATATACCATCGATTTGAAATTGATTTCCATTGGAATCCGATGTATATAAAAATTGAAGTTGATTCCCTTAAGGTTAAATATCTCTCAACCAATGGCTCCTTATGCTTTTTCAACACCTCAATGAGCATTTCTTCCTCCAAACCTATCAAAAAAGAAGAAATGATTTTCAATTTTGCATTTTCTTTTAAAAACATATATTTTAAATGCAAATGATGGGTTTTGAGTTCAAAAATATTTTCTCCCTTAGGAGGGACCGAATCCTCCTCTTTTGTGTCTTCCTCATCATGCTCTTTCTCTAACTCCCTCAATAGCTCCTCCTCTTTCTCTCCTACTTATTCCTTGCTCTTTGGATCTATTAAACAACTTTGAAGCTCATCTTCCAATAGAATTTCTTCTTGCTTCTCATCTATACACTCTTGAACACCATCAATGAAATAAATGGATTTTTTCAAAATCATAGGAAGGATGTTACATCATTTTGTTGACATTGAACACTATCTCCTCCTCATTAAATCTCAGGGTCACCATTTGCCCATGCACATCTATTAAATCCTTCATCTTTTTCGAAATTGGTCTTTCTACTATCAAAGGTAACTTTATGTCTTCTTCTATGTCTATTACCATAAGTCCACTGAAAAGATAAAATTTCCAACTTTCATAAACAAGTTCTCAATTATGCCTTTTTGCCTTTTCATGGACCTATCCACTAATTATAGTGACATTAAGGCATCAAATTTATACTTTCACCCAAATCACACAAAACATATCCAACAAAAATCCCTTCTAATTCACATGGCAAAGTAAAGCTGCCTAGATCTTCTAAATTTTCAAAAATTTTGTTCATCAAAATAGCACTACAATTTTCAGATAATTGCACTATACCTACACCTTATAGCTTTTTCTTATTAAAATATAGCTCTTTCAAAAACTTAGCAAACTTAGGTATGTGTAATAAAGTTTCAACAAAAGGTAAATTTACATACAATTTCTTAAACATATCAAGAAATCTTGCTAATTGTTCATCATGTTTTTCTTTCCTAGCTAAAGAAGGATAAGGAAATTTAGACTCATCAACATTAGAAATAGATTTTTCCTTAACTTTACCTTTTTTAAAAATAGTAGGCATTTTAGTATTAACATTAGGCTCAGAAATACTTACCTCCATTGTTAGTTCCACCGGTTGTGAAGAATTTTTACCTTCTTCATTTTTCTTTACCTCTTTTTCACTTTTTAAAGTAATTACTTTTGCTTCCTCCTTAAGGTTGTGATCTATATTAGATAGGAATGTACCATGAGTTCCATTAGAGAGAGAATTTACAAGTTAACCAACCTGAGTTTCTAGGTTTCTGATGGAGGTATCCTGATTTCTAATCCAAACATATTTAGATTTTCCTCTAACATCCTGACTTGCCATAAATGTGGATTGTATAGTTATAAAGTTAGCAAACATTTTCTCTAAGTTTGGTTTCCTATCTTGAGAAGGTTGAGGCTTTGGTTAGAATCTTAAAGGTTGGTAAGGTGGAGCTTGGTAAGTGGATAGGTAATGTGCTGGGGCTTATGCTTGATAGGGTTGATGAGTGTTAACGTGAGCAATTATATTATGGTTAAAAGGGGCTTTAGGTTGAGAATTTGAGGTGGAAGCATAATTCCCTTATCTCTAAGAAAAGTTAGGGTGATTTCTCCATCCAGGATTATAAGGGTTGCTATAAGGATTTATAGCATTCGCATCCTCCACTATTGTACCTATACCCTCTCTATTCTTATTTTTAGGTCTCAATTATTTTCTCCCATAGGTATCATATGCTTGATACAAAGCTAACACATTTTGTACTTTCAAAACACTCAACTTCTTCTTCAATAACTCCATTTGAGCCCTAAGCATTGCAACTTCATCCATGCTATGCACTCATCACTTTCTTTGTGTGGTCTTTATATTTGCCTATTGAGCTTCATTTGTGGCCATCTCATTGAGGAGTAACAAAGTTTCCTTCGGTATCTTGTTCATGAAACTTCCACCTAAAGCTACATCTAAGAGATACCTGGTTGTTTGATTCACACCTGTATAAAAAGTAGACATTAGTTGATTTATAGCAATTTCATGGTATGGAAAACTCTTTAAAAGTCTCCTAAATCTCTCCCATACCTTATAAAATAATTCCTTATAAAGCTATTGAATATTATAAATGTTATTTTTAATGGTGGCTATTTTAGTTAATAGGAAGAATTAGACTAGGAACTTCTCTTGCATTTGGTCCCATGATCTTATGGACTAGCTTGGTAGCATTTGTAATCAATCCCTTGCCTTACCAATGAGAGTGAACGGAAATAATTTCAGTCTTATAGCATCCACTGACACATTTGGAATTTGCATTGTATAGCTTATCTCTAGAAAAATGTCCAAATGTTGAGCTGGGTCTTTAATTTTTGATCCTAAAAACTGGTTCTTCAAAACCAAGGTAATGGTAGCAGGTTTTAGTTCAAAAAAATTGTTTTGAGGTAGAATAATAATCCTCTACTCCTTATTCCATATAGGAGTGGCATAATCCTTTATAGCTCTTGGTCTCATCCCATTCCCTTAGGCTTGATTTTGAATAACTTTCCCTCAAAATAAGGTGGTGGATCATTAAGGAGAGGGTCATTACATGGTCCATCCTCCAAATTCATATTGTTCTTTTGTTGTTGCCTTAGTCTAGGCAATGTCCACTTAATATCAAGGTCAATAGGTAAAGTTGGGTCATCTTTTACCATACACTATTGACACATGCAAAGAATGAAAAAAATAAAATGCATAAAAGAATAAAGAATAGAAAGAGAAGAAGAATAACACACAAAATTCACTTTAAGATCTAAAACAAACGCCAATCCTTGGCAATAGTGCTAAAACCTTGACAAGCTTCTATTAAGTGTATTAGATCAGCTAGTAATGTAGGAAAATAAGATTAAAACCCTTGAATATTGTATCCAAAAGATTGTGCATTCCAGATTTTATAGTGAGCAATATGTGAAAGAATTCCTAAGTTTTAGAGTAAAAATTAATTAAGTTAAAAGCAACAACTAAACAAATAAAGTAATGAAGTTAAAATAATTTATTGCAAAACTAAAAATAAAACAAGATACAAAAGATAATAAAATTCAATATTAAAATACTTCTGCTAAATGAACTATGCACCTTAACTTCTATTGCAATGACTCAATTAAAAGTAACATAAGTGATTATGGAAAACAAATTTAAATTTAGATATCTATTTTAGAATATCCTTTTAAGCATTAAACCCTTAGATTATGAACAATCTAATACTTAGCATATTGATTCGGTTTATAAATTCCTTAACTTTTATTAGACCCTCTTTCGAGAAACCTAACTTCAGCCTATTCTTAATTCGGAGTCCTTAATCTTAATTAAATTCTTGACTAACACATTACTACCTTGGTTTTTAGAACACAATCATACATCAACATAGGTAAATTAAACTAAGAACATACAAATCATAAGTCATAGATGAAATTGATAATTAACCATTTATTTAATGGATCAAGCATTAAATCAATATAACTTAAGATATGTATCAGCTCAAGAAGTAAGAAATAACATACTTGCTTCAAAATTAAGCTCAAATCAAAGTCAATATAATAAAAGAATGAGGGTTCAAGTTTTCCTCAGCAAATGTGAAGAAAACTACTTACTGTTCAACTTAAAAACAACTAAAAACCTAAAATAAAATATTACAATACACACAAAGTCTTTAACTTCTCTTGACATATTCACATAACATTCAATTTTTAGCTTCCAACCCTAAGTTGATTGCACTCTTAAAAACTAGGTCTAAACACTAAAAGAAAATTTGCTCCTTAGTATGAGACTTAGGCTAGTGCTTTCAATTAGTATGAGACTTAGGCTACTGGTTTTCCTTGACACCTCCCTACATTGAGTGAACATAGGGTGTGTTTCAAAATTACACTGGGGCTAAAATAAGGATGCCTAACATAATTCTAAAGCTCTAGCATGAATGAAAAAAATGCAATTTCAATGTGAGATAGGTTTTAATATTAAAAACATATTTATAAGAACTTAATTAAGATAATTTATGATCACGGTCTCTTAAGTCCACAGTGGAGTCACCACTGTGATGTGTATTGAACCCTGCTCGTGTGCTAATTGGCTCTCGAAGGCCCACTTTTAAGGTCCAAGATCTAACGAGTTTCATGAACTTCATAGTTTAGACACTTCACAATAGGAAAGGTGTAACACCCTTACACTATACTTAGCTATAACACTTTGTTTAATATTAATTAAGCATGCTTATCATAACATTTCATCGGTTATTCTAATAAACAGATATCTAAAAGTTAACTGTTAGGAGCTTTACTTACAGATGCATCTCATTAACATCAAATATTACATATAAAAAAAGCATCTATAGTAATTACAAAATTTCCAACATAATTAAAGTTTCCATTACTACAAAATATAAGGACATAAAGAAGACTCTATTGTCAATCTTCTAAAACTTGTGTTGGCCAACCTGCTGCAGATATCAGTCCTGGAAGAAAGTCCTGTTCTCATAACCTACACGGATAAACAAAAATTCGTGCTAAGCTATAAAGCTTAGTGGGGAACACTAAATATAACAAACGACCACTCACAGTGGTCGTCAATAAGCATAAATTATGAACTATAAGTATAACTTATGCCAAATTTTAATAAAAAACAAAATGTAGACCTAAGTCCACACAAGATAACCAAATGATTTAATGATAGTAAATTCGGCATTGATGCTTTATATACACAACATTTAATCATATAAGCATGTTTATCCTTTAGACTTGCAATTCATTCATTGAATGATATACCACTGTTTATACTCAGTCATTCCTTCTACTTACTACACACTTTAATATAGACTAAGAATATGTATATATACATATTCACATATAAGCTTATGATCAATAAGGACATATGCATATTCGAAAGTAAGAGCATTAGTACTATAAAAGTTTATCATTTATCAATCTATAAATATATTCGTAATACTTATTATACCAAAACTTTCTAGTTCGCTTCCATCTCAAATACGATTATCATGTGACTTTATTATTGTGAATCTATAAGTATTTTATATGTATGCATAGGAAATTATACATCAATTCTCAGTAAAGAGCAAGAATGAGTAGATATAGGGAAAACATATAACCCAAGGTATTAATTGAAAAGCAATCACCAACATGAATACCTATGCATAGCTCTTATATTCCATTGCTATAGAAAAAACTTATTTTAGCAAAATGTTTTTCATAGCTTTCATACATAACGAATCTTACAAGTCAATTATCTACCTCAAGCAAGCAACATGTTACTATAGAAAACATACTATCTCTAATATAGTCCATAACTAGATATTAGTGATGCACTAGTTCATTTATATAACTCTGTACATACTATTTCTATATGCAATAATCATGCATAAGTGTATATCGCAACATCTTTCAATATCATAATTTCCATATGTGATGAAAAGGAATTTCTCATATAAATTAGATTATGAAATCAATTTATGAATTGTCATACTTCATAAAACTTTAAGTTAAACATCAAACTTTTCTTAACTTTGGTATAAAGCCTGCACTACTCAAAAGAGGTGGATAACGGGTTATACGGTGGTACCCGAAGGTACAAGTCTGTTTAGTCACCCAAATGGGGTTAAAAATGATCCAAATGGGACCATGTCTGTTTAGTCTCCAAAAATGGGGTTAACTACAACCCAAATGGGGTTGAAACTATCACAACTGCAAGGTACCCTTATAGGCATGCCTATCTATCCACTTCCTAGACTCAACGCAGGCAATAAAATCTATTACTTTATCTTTTCTTTATACAATCATATTCTTATATGTACATGTATACTCTTGTATAACTATGAACAATGTACTCATAAAAGTGCTCATGTGTAACTTTCTATAAACCTGTGAACATTTCACTGTTGGGTATTACTATTCTGTTCTTGTAATCCTATTCAATCATGTGACTATTCCGTATGTCAAGACTATACTTATATAATGCCATTTGTACTCGTACATAATCATGTAAAATATATATCTTCTTTAGTACATATACATATATGCACAATTCATAAACAATTTATACAATTTTCTCATATAATAATCACATGACAAGATACTCTTTCTCTGATGCATACACTTGTATACATAGTCTCCTATGACATTGCCATTATATGCTTTAATAAAATTTCTATATTGGAGTCTATAGCACTGTAGATCTGTATTTCAGCATGTTAACATGTGACAACACATATGCTTAATCATGTCATTTCAATTAAGCAAAGACGTATTCATACGTTTCACTTTGCTCATATTCTTTGAATCATTACTCTAAAACATCTTTCAAAATTCAAACCCAATCATGTAAGATCATATATATATATATATATATATATATATATGTTTATATGTTCACATATAATCTACAAATCACATTACTTCTTTCTACAAGTAAAATTGACATTTCAAACTATAAGTATCATAGTAACTTCAAGTACATTCATGTAATCATGTGATAGTCGTACATTAAGAACCTTCATTTATCATAACAACATGTAGTTAAGCTATACATATGTAATCATAACTTGATTTACATCCTTAGTTACATGTATTTCTATTTTAGACATTGCTTAATGATAACTGAGCATATATCATCATAAGAGTATATACATACATTAACCTTGCATATAACAATTATGTCCAAATTTAATCACGAATATATGTTAGATATATTCATCACTAGTTGTTACCAATGTACACGTGTGAATGTATATGTATACATATAATCTTGTATTTAATAGTCATATTACATGCCCTATCCAATTCATTTTGTAATCACATAAATACATATTTAGCTTAACTAATTGAAAACCAAAAAATAAAGTACGTTAAAGAAAATCTACACAGGGTAGCATTTTGGACTCGAATTGTGAGCAATATTTGAAATTGAAAATGTCATTTTAGGGCAAAATGATCTTCTACAATCTTATCCTCCTTTGTGTCTAGTTTCTAGACCATTAACATTAATCTTATTATCTGACCTATAGCTCGAGTTATTGGAAAATACTACAGGCTATTCATAGAACCAAAACAGGATGGGCTGTCACATAGAAAAATTCATAACGCAAAATTTAAAAGGATATAGACCAACATTTCTTCATTTACTATTTTGGTTAGATTAAACATCTACTTTACATTTCATTCTTGTAGCCTTACCATTTGTTCTATAATTCTCTTCCATTCCTCAATTTATATTTTGTTATCCTTACATATCCAAATATCCTCCCTTTGTATCTTCCTTCATAACTAGTAAATTACTTCTTATCATTTTACCTTTCTATATAAATTTTCCATATTAAACATTATTACTCATATTTGCATATACTTCACATCATATTACTACTTAATGTCATTTATATGCCAACATTTACTTTACATTTTATATTGTTATTCATTACACCGATACAGTGAAATTCTTAAATTTAATTACTTTAACACCCTTTAATTATACTATTTTTTTATTTTTATTTTTTTTCATTTTTAATATTCTATGAAAAATTGTTCATACATACATTTTCATACCTTAATACTTAACATTAACTTAACTTACATTAATCAATTAAACTAACCTTAAACAATTACTTAACACTACGTCAATAACTTATTTTAACCAAATAAGTTAACTTTAAATCCTTACTTATTATTTCTATTAATAATTTATCATTAATCATACATATACCTTTATATTCTTACTATCATTATTATTATCGTTATTAATAGTAATGCTACATTAGTAAACATATTAATGTGTATTATATTACCTAACTCTTTTTATTTCATTGCACTCAAGTATTAATTATGGTTAACTAGTAATCCACTGTTAACTCTAACATTATCTTATACATTATTAACTTTATTATTTTAATTTTCTTAAAATTTGTTTACGTTTCCTATATTCTCCTTGTGGCCCACGTTAGATCAAGTACTACTACTATGTGCCCTTTATTTACTCAACTAATTTATTTCTTCACACTTTCTCACTTTGCATTGCCACTGCCAACTTCTCAAATAATTTCCCTTAGGCTTTGCTTGTAACAAATGAATTTCAATTGTGGAATTTATTTATAAATGAATTTCACGGAATTCATTTGTAAATAAATTCTTATGCTTGAAATAAAATAATTAATGTATAGAATTGAGAATGAATTCCTTAATTTTATATTTGGAATAAATGAATAAAAAAATTCATTTTTAATTTATTTACTTAAATATCCTTAACTTCGATTCAATACATATAAAAAAGCCAATAATGTCTATAAAAATTATACCAAATAAAACACTAACTATTCCAATTCATGATTAATTAAACAATAAATCAATCAATATGAACAAATTTATTAAATTAGGGTTTTCTAATTTTATATAAAAAATTTAATTTACAAAATCTAAAAGAAAAATACCAGCCAGGTAAATTTGATTAAAAAATTGAGAAACAAGATAGTAAGAATCGTTCAAAATATATATTTAATATACAAGAGAGTTAGAATGGTGAAAGACATTTTAGAATGGTGAAAGACATGTTAAAAACACACACATATATATATACATGTTAAAAACACACACACACACACACACACATATATATATAAGGGTATTATAGTCTTTTAATACTTGGCTCCTTAAAAATAAGGAATTTATTTGTAAATTTCACCTATTTTGATAGAATTTGGTAAAGTAATAACGAATTTCATGAAATTTAATTCCTTTTTTTTTTTGCATTCCAAACATAAATATTTGGAATTACAAATGAATTCCATAAAATTTTATGGAATTCATTCATTCCAAGCAAGACTTTAGTTAACTTTCCTTTTTACGTTACCCATGTTAATTATGTACATTACTTTTATTATTGTTTATCTTTAATTTTATTTTTTTCATTTTGCTTTACCACTGGTTATAGTATTTTTAACCTCTTAATTCAATTATTTACCATACTATTAGCATTACAATTTAATGACATTATTTCTATTTGTATCTTGAACTATTTATATTTTAGTTTATATTGTCTTGCTCCGATTTTTCATTTTACAATTTCTTACTGTTTATAATACTTGCATTTTAAGTTAAATGCATCATTATCCACAAACATACCTTAACTTCTAAGATCCTGTCTGATCACAATTTGATTCTTTATTTATCTATCTTATTCATTTGCCATTTCTTGATTGATATTTATTCTTATTTTATAATTTTATATATATAAAACATCCAAAATTTTCTTCTTTTTCTTTTTCTTTTTTTTTTCTATATTTAATTTATTTACTTTAAAGTTTTATATTTAGGTTTACTTCATTATACTTAATTACACTATTAATTATTATATTGTCATCTAACTACATTTTAATCATGTAAATAACACAATTATCATAAATTTACATTTTAATCCTAGTACATTCATTAAATTACAATATTACCCTCCAATTCCATTTATTTACAGTGATACTACTAAATAAATTTAATTTCACATTAATCTCATTATATTGATAAATAATTTACTATTTAGTCCCCGAACATTTTTATGTTGTTGAATAGTCAATTCTACTTTTATTTCATCATTTTACATGTAGAGTTATTATTTTATCTCTAAGTCTCATTCTTATACCAACTTACTTTATTATCCTTCTTTTTCACTTATTTATGATTATGCCACTAAATAATTTTATTTCCATAGTTAATTTATTATTTAATGTATAAATTACTGTTTAGCCCTTAAAATATTATTTTCACACCAAATCCTACTTTAATATTTGTGCAACAATTTGATTGCTTATTTTAATAAGTTATTACCTATTGCCTTTTTTTTTTTTACTTATATTTCCTCACTAAACAACATTTCATTACTTTAAATCTTTAATTCTATTACATATTTGTAGTTAAGTCCTCCTCACTCGATTTTATCTCTATCCTACCAAAATTTATTCCTCTTTTACTTTAATTCCTTAACAATTACATTTACTACCAATATTGTCAATTACTTTACATATTAGTCCTTCAATTATCCTTATTACAATAATTACATATTGATCCTTAAACTTCCATTTAATTTTGATTTTATCCTCTATCACTATTTAATTACATTAATGCCATTAATTAATTTTATTTTCTCGCTTAATTCCTTATTAAGCTTGCGAATTACGTTTTAGTCCTTATTTTATTGTTTCTATGCTAATTTACACTATAGTCCTTATTTAAACACCAAATCAATTACTTCACTGATAAATTACTTATTTTCTTTCATTTACCACTTATTCCTGTTGTTTTATATAATTACCATAATAGCTCTAAACTTTTTAATTTCTTCCAATTAAGTCCATTTTTACTTTATTTCTTTAATTTCCTTCTTCTAATCACTATTTCATATTGTTTTTTCTTTTTTGCCATTTTGCCCCTAATGCTAATTCGATAGAAATTTTCAAATCAAATATCCAAGACCAATACATTTTAAAGTGATCCCGAAGGATCACCCACACATTTACATTTACATTTACATTTCATTTAACATTTTAACATTTTAACATTCCAACATTTCAGTAAACTATCATTAGCCTACTGATGCGAGTTATCATGCTTGCAACCGTGGTGTAGATATCCCTATGGCTTTCCAACTATATCCTGAACTAGATTTGACTGTTAGACTTCTATTAATGGCAATTAAATTATTTATTTCATTAAATCACTATGGAACACTCGACTTATGTTTAATTCACATTATTATTTCCTTTAAACACTATATAGTCCATAGAATATTACCACCTCCAATTCATTCTCTTTCCATCAAATAAATTCCAAACCACTTATTATTCAATTTTAACATTAATTATACCATACAATTAATTAAACATATCTCATTCTATATTCTCCATTTTTAACATAATATAATTCTCAATTAGAAAGTATTCAATTAAATTCCAATAATTCTCAATTAATTAATGCACACTACATTTCCATCAAATATTCGTTTTATGCTATCATACTTAAAAATAATCAAATCACACATTAGTTTTCCCATGTATAACTTTCGGCCTAACCAACATCCTAACCCCCATATTTATTCTTCACTCATGTATCATTAATTTGGCTAAGTTACACATTAACTATCGTGTTTATACAATTAATTTACATTAAATAATAAAATTTACCTAAGTATATTTTAATCTTTTATTCGGCCTATGTTATGTTTCCATTTTAAAATTTATTTTTCAATTCTTTAATCATTAATTTGGCCAAGTCATCTATAGTCTAACATGAAAATACCATTAATTAGCTTAATCACCAAAGTATACCTTGCATACATTATGCATATGATTCGGCCTAAATAGGTTTTCTTATTCTCACTATTTTTATTTTTATTTTTATTTTAAGAACTCTAATATCTATTTTTAACCCTCCTAAACATATTTGTCAAATTTATTTCATTTAAATACACTCAAATCACATACATACAATATAAACATAATCTAAATCTATACATAATCAATGGAAAGAGTAGGATATTGTATCCACTAACCTTGTGGTCTTATTCTACCCTCTTAAGCTTTCTTTTCCTTACTTTTGTCCCTTGAAACAACTTCATCTAACTTGTTTTCCATAAGTGGCCAAATATACTTACCAAACAAACCACCATTAATTTGCTTTCTTAATTAAAAATAACATTATAATTACACTTTACGTACCTTAATTTACCTATTTAAACCTTTAAACTAAATTATAAAACTTGATTTCTCTTACCTCATGTTGAGCACATAACCTTGAATACTTGATTTCCCTTAATTTTATTCCCTCAACTGATGATTAGAGATCATAATCATATAGTAGAGAAGTTAAAATATTGCAAAAAAGCTTGGATTTGGAAAGAAATTTGCAGAAGATTGAATAATTAATGAAGAGAAATGAAAGGTAGAATTCAGTGAAGATGAAAGCCAAAGAGAGATGGAGAAAAATAATGAGATTTTTGGAAATTCAGAAGATTTACCCCTATTTATACTTGGTTTAATGGGTTGGGCTTGGTCCAATCAAGTGGTCCAACCATATTTGGCCCATTTATGCATATCAAGTCCATTATATATCCTATATTTATTTCTCTCATTTTCATAACTCAATTTCTCCCAAAACTGATTTTATACTTCTTAAAATATATAATACAACCTTCATAAAATTTTTGGCCCAATCGAAGTTAATTTATGATCTATTTTACTAAAATCGATTAGCTTAGCCAATTTTAAGTGTTATCGTAAATTTTTTTTTTATTGCCAAGTGATTATACATAAAATTTAGGGTAGATCTAAAAAATTTTGATAATTTTTAGAAGTCATTTGTTATTTTTAAAATCTTGATCAAACTTTAGGTCAATCGAAGCATTATTTGAATCAAAATCGTAACTTTTTCATCGTTTCAACTTTTGAAGGCCTATTTGATCTTGTTTTCATTCCAAATTTCACCCTCGAACTAGTTATGACTGGTACTTCCTAAATATCTAATAAAATATTTTTACTTTGAAAACTTCATAAAAGGTCACCCATCTTCAGATTTCTGTCCTACGCTTACATTTAACCTCAAAATCCTAATTCGATCCAGTGCAATATTTCTAGTGTAATTTCACTCGGGATACACCTTTTATAACTCACTAACAATTGAGCCCTTACAGTTGCCCCAATGTCACTATTCATGACCCAGATTATATTATTTATGAAAATTATTATTTTGGACAAATACACTCATATAAATTGACGAAAAAATTGACTGACAAATTGGTACCGATGTTAACAAGTGAAATACACTAATAATTAGCAGATGAGGATCAATAGCTATCTACAGATTCCTCTTCCACCCTTGATAGCCCCAGTATACCCTAGTGGTTGTGAACTATAATGGACTGTTTTATTGCATCTGAGTAGATCTTTTTTTTTTGTGTTGTAATTTGCATAACACTTGCACAAATAGAATTTTAGATCATTTTTATTACAGCACTGCAAAACATTGTGCACAATATTGATCTTGATATTGCTTGCATAACAATTAGGGTTAGATAATTTTTTGTATAGTACTACAAAATATTGTGCATAATACTGGTGCTGGGATTGTTTGCACAACAATTAGAATGTATATATTGATTCTCGATATTGAATTTGTTAATATATATATATATATATAATATTCTAATTCTAGATGTTTTTCTATTGAATTTGTCATTATTATTTTTACAAATAGGAAATAATTTTGTTGGAAATTTGCAAAAATAAATAAATAATACATAATTAATTTTTTTAGGAAAGAATTAATATTACCAATAAATTTTTTTTATTATTCAATAAATTATATTGATTCCTATGAGAGATTACCGAGTTTTCTATATGCTTTGCAATTTTACAATCTCAATGAGTTTGTGCTTAATTAAACAAAAGACCCAACAATTAAGCAATTTAAAAGGGTTTTTGGGAGTTTTAAACCTACAATTGATGGGCTGGTTCACTGTAAACCAATTTTATATATAGATGGAACTTTCCTTATGGGAATTTTAGAAGATACTCCTGATAGCTAGCTCATGCGATGGAAATAATATGTTTTTTTTAGTTGCATTTGCTATTGTGGAATCAGAGAATAAATCCAATTGATTATGGTTTATGAATTTGAATAGGAAGTATATACTAAACGTGTCAGCATAATAGTTATATGAGACCGATATGCTGATATCATGGTAGTCTTTTGAGATGAACGAAGTGGTTGGAAAAAACCTATGGCATTTCACATGATATGTTTGCACCATTTTGTAAGCAAATACAATACACATTATAGAAAATTAGCAATAAAAGATTTCCTTTACAAAGTCGATAAGCATCACAACTATATGAATATTTTTGTTTGAACTATCTTATTTTTTATATTACATTATTGTACCTTTAAAATAATTTCATATACTTGTTTAGGTTCTCAATTTCAAAAGTGTAAATTCAAGAAGAAAATGGATGAGATTAAAACATTTAACCAAGATTCCTATAATTGGGCAATAACGGTACCATTAGAAAGGTGGACATTATATGAGCATTATGGACATCATTATGGCCACACGATGACAAATATAGCAGAGAGTGTAAATAGCGCTCTTAAAGGTGTTCATATATTGCCTATTACCGCAATCATTAAGCGTGTTTTTAGCCTATTTGTTAAATTTTATGAACAAATAAGGTGGTTGTACATGACCAAAATGCAAGAAGGATTGCATTTCACACCTAAATATATTGAAATAATGGCTAAATGTGCAATTAAGGCAAGAGGTCATATGGTGGTTGATTATAATAGTTGATATAAATTATTCTCGGTAATAGTATATAGAGCACCTAAGGCTGGCACTGAAGTGGACACTTACATAATGAGTCTGGACAAGCGTGAATGTGAGTGCGAAAAGTTTTAAGGTACCAAAATGTCATGTTTTCATGCAATTACAGTTTGTAATCACAAGCATCGTGATATGTTCCAATTTGTTAATAATTGTTATAGCATATCAGAGGCCTTAAAATGTTATTAAGGCAAGTTCAGGTCGATGAGATATAGAGCATATTGGCCTGAGTATAATGGCCCAACATTCAAACCCAATATGGAACTAATAAGGTAGAAAGGTCGGCCAAAGATAGCTTGTATCCAAAATGAGATGGAACGAATGGAACGTGGCCATTTTACACACTGCAATAAGTGCGAAAATGTTGGTTATAATAAGAAAACATATCCTAATAGTGTTGGATCTTCTATTTAATGATTTATAAACTTAAAGGTATGTATTGATGTCTTGAATTTTATATGTCATTATATTGTTTTAGTTTTAATACACATCATTATTACTACATTTAAATAAATATGTGTTGAATTCTGGATTGAAGTCATGTGAGATATCAATTATTATAATTAATATGACCATATCATACGTAACAAGATTAATGATGTCTAAATTAATAATAGGAACTACTGCTAAAATTTTTAGGATTTATCTATTCCAGCATTGAATCATTGAAAGCACCACTATATAACAGTTGATCTCGAAAATTCTATTTAGGCATGACATTTGTATCATGTAAAAGTTCTTTTAGAAAATCATCTTGTTGAACTCGATCATTCATTCCCCCTTACATGTTGAAGGGCAAAATTATAGAAGTGTGCCCTATTTATTTTGATTCAAATACACTGACATTCAAATCAACATTCAACTGTGATGGACCCATTTTATAGTTATAACTTGATGATGGACTGAATTATGGATCATAAAATGTAGGTTGAATAAAAGTAGGAATTCCAAATGAATTGAAACTATCACCAAAACCAAATGGCCATGACATCAATGAACAATAGTAAACATGAAGAAGGAATGAAGAACTTCAATACAATACCAAGCTTGGATGTATGTGTTTGAAGAATGAAAGTTGTGGCTGTGGAGTGGGAGAATGGAAAGAAGGAGCTTAAAATTGGACACGAGTGTAAATAAAAAGGGAGTGGGAAGATGGATTACTATGCACTTGTGAAGGAGCGTCTGCTGAGATCCAGATACGATATTGATCCCATAGCTGATGCCTACGGGATCCCGTAGCTAACATCTATAGGATTAGCTACTTATCCTCCACGTGTTAGCCCAGGGATCAGCTGCTCCCTTCTTCCCTGCATTTCTCGATTGGCCCCTGCATATCTCGGTTTGCGCAATGGACTGCAAATTCTGTAGGTTCTTCCTACGGTTTTGATGACAACTATCCCCCTCTCGTAATTATTTCTCAAACTACCCTACTTTTGTAAATAAACTTACAAAAAATATTATTTGAAAAAAGTCCTTTTTTTACCGGTAAAAAGTCTAATTATGTCTGTAAAATCTATTTTTTTGTGCATCGTGTACGTTGATATCTTTTTACTACTTGATTATTCTTCTTAAATCATTTAGCAGCTATTTTTAATTAATTTTAGTTCTTAGTTTAATTTTGCTTAATCAATTTAAAAACAGGACGGTTATTCAAATACAGCTAAACAAAAATAGACTATTTAGAGTTGGCTTTAATTTTATATGACAATATTCCGATATTTTTATCCACTGTATTGCTTGATTAGTACACATGCTAACTACAAGGTACATACAAGTGTTATTTATGCAAGAAAATGATGCCACGTGTCTCAATAAATGGACTGAATATAGTGAAACTTAATAGGCCTTTTGAGGAGTTTATTTGCTCTGATTTTGCAAATTAAAGGGCATCATTGTTCCAATTTTACAATTTAAGAAATAAATTTGTTCCAATTAAAAGGTATATAAACAACACTGCACTTTTGATTAAGCAAAATGACAAATTTACACTTCAGCCTTGGTGTATTTCATATCGCTGAATTTCACAAATGAATATTGAATGCAATTCTAAGGGTTCTTTGACCTCTATGATATGAGAGTTCTCACATTTTGAATAGTATACTTTTCTATATAAATCATCAATTCTTTTTTATTTATTATTTTTGAGTTAAGTTTAAATTTTATTTATTTGTTATTTTTAAATTTTCAGTATAATTTAATTCTTTTTTTTAATTTAATTTTTATTTTTAATAAAATTATAAATAATTTAATTTGATAATTTAATTTTAATTATGTAATTTAATATTATATTTAATTATAATTATTATTTATTAATCTTGATGAAAATAATAAAAATGAAAGAAAAAAAAAATAGAGTGAATAGTTGACAATTATATCTATGGATGAAGAATTAATATAAAAAAGCAATCGTATTAATTGCGGTGAATAATTAATGTTGGAACATTAATTGGAGCTATTTGATTGACAAGCCTTTGTCAACTTTGTAGTTTAAAGAAGCTATTGCACTTGGTTGGTGAAAGAAGACTCACTTGGTTGGTGAAAGAAGACTTATGTTTTATATTTTATTTTACAGAAAGAAGACATGTTAAGTTATTCTTGTTGTTGTTATGCAATGCAAAACAAATTTCCATTAGCAATTCATTAAAATTAACAAAATTACGAAAAGAATACCTCAACCTTTTTTTTACCTTAAACAGAATATCTAATAATTAATAGATGAAAGCTATTAAATTTTGTCAGCATTTATTTTTCTCTTAAACCCTAATCTCCTTTTATTACTAAATTCAAAAATTTTTGTTTTTTCATTTAACTTTAAAGTTATAAATTTTTGTTTTTTCATTTAATTTTAGAGTCACCATCATTTCATTTACAAATAAAAACCATGTTCCTATTTCTCTTCTTATAGTTTTGATTTTTTTTTTTCAATTCTCCCTTTTTTATTTTTTTATAATTTTCTCTATAATAACTTTCAAATCGGTAGAAAATTGAATTTATTCATTATTTTTAATTTTGTATTTTTGTATTTTTTAATTTTTTTTTGCTTTTTTGTTTAAATAAAGTTAAATCTGATATCAAGTTTAATTTTATTATTTGTTGAGATCTTATTTGTATTTGTTGAAATTTTGGTTCATTTATATTAATTAAATTTAAATACAGTTTAAAATATTTGTTATGTAAATTTATTCTCCTCAATTTACAGGATATTGTTTTTTCCAACAGAAATTATTTGTCTTTCACCGTGAACGTTATTGTCAGTCTTGAATGTAGGCTGATGCAAAATTTATTATAAACAACATATAGGTTGAGTTTTCTACTAAAAACCATATTGCTCATAATATATTATCATAATATGCTGTTTTTATCACATAAGTTTAGAAATTTTCTCCATTAACTTCATTAGTTTTGTACATTTTATGTACTTTAAAATTTTACAATTTTTTTTATCTTATAGATATATTTTTTATATTGTTAATGAAAGTTTAATTTGCATTAAAAAAATATTAACAAATATACTCCATATAAAATCATAAAACTTCAAAATATAAAAAAATAATTAAATAAACATAAATAGGATTTTTTACAAGATAAAATCGAGAGATGATTCAGTTCATCCAACATAATGTATATCAATAAATTCGAGACACTAAATGAAAAATGAAAACTGATCCAATGATTCATATACGCTGACATATGATATGTTGAACATACCGAATCAATTCTCAAAAAATCATATATATATATATATATATATATTTGAAATAGATTATATATGCACGGTTCACTTAAATTAAATTCATTTTAGCATTCTCATATAATAATATCTACAAATTTATAATTACTGCACACTTTCACAGTTAAATAAATTTTTCAGAAGAAAAGGCATAAATTTGAAGACTTCTTAAGTTCATATACTACAACCTAAAAAAAAAACATATAATATACCTTATCTCTATGCCAACCTCCACCTTTCGAATAAGTAAATCAAATTGGTAGGATCATCAGATGTGATAAATGGGCCTGCAAAAGAGACCAAGTCCACACTGTGGAACAACCTATCCTTATGATAATTCCTCGGTATCTTTACCTTGTCAAATTTCAAAATGACGGAATACACTTGCGGATAACTACGTATATATAATTTTGCTAGCTGCAGAATTCAGAGGAAGCTTTGATTAACGACCATATCGACTCGTTGAATGAGCTCCAATAAACTTGCGGCTTTTCTCTTGGCCCTATCTGTGCCATTCTCTGACAGTTCCTTTAGTGCTTCTTCTGCTCCATACTCTTTTGCTAACTTCAATTGCTGTGAATCACCAGCACACAGTGACCAGAGGACAGCTGCAGCATTTTCCCGGTTGCGTGGAGAACCAGTTTTGATGAACTCCATCAATACAGGAATTGGTTCAGCCTGGCCAATTGCTAGCTTCCCTTCTTGATGAATTGCAAGTATTGCAAGAATCGCCAATGCTTCATCCACCATTCCGCCTCCAGCATCCTTAAGCAACTGCATTAGAGACGGCACAATGCCAGCCCTTACAGCTCTTGCCTTGTTTCCCTGATAAATTGAAAGATTGAAAATTGCAGTGGCAGCATCCTTCTTTCCTCTCGGAGTCCCCTGGCAGAGTAAATCTATCAGTGCTGGGATTGCCCCAGCTGCTCCTATTGCCACCTTGTTCTCATCCATAACAGATAAACTGAAAAGGGTTGCAGCTGCATTCTCCCTTGCCTCCATGCTTCCAATTTTTAACACATCTACTATGTCAGGTATAGCTCCAGCTTTAACAATAGTTCCCTTGTTACTATCATTTATTGAAAGGTTTAAAAGTGCTGTAACCGCATGCTCTTGGGTACGAGGATCTGTGGATGATAAAAGCTCTACAAGGAGTGGAATGGCTCCTGCTTCAGCAATACATACTCTATTATCAGCATTCCTCTTTGCAAGTAAACGAAGCTCTCCAGCAGCTGCTCTTTGTTGTTCAGGGTTCCCATTGGCTAATTTTCCTAACAGGGAAACAATTGCAATTCGATCACAATCCGTAGCACTGTTTCCATATTTTTTGCTTCTACAAGCCCCTTGCTTTTTAGGCAGCTCAACACCATTGCTTTCACACCACAAAGCAATCAAGCTCTTCAAAACGTAGTTTGGTGTTAATGCAGTATGCAGTAGCGTCTGCTGTGTTTTTGGACAAGTCTTGTGTCCTGCATCTAGCCATTTTTGGATACATGATCTCTCATATGTCTGCAAAATGAAATTCGATGATTATGAAAATTGAAGAATGACAACAATATAAGTCACCATCAATGATCTATTATTAGAATATTGATACAACTGGTTGTTAAACCTGTCCAGTAGAGACAATAACAGGATCTTTCATCAGTTCCAGGGATATTGGGCACCGAAAATCATCTGGAATAACAGGAGATCTATGCTTAATTAAAACCTTTTCGGCCTCAGAAATACCAACTTCAGGGTTTTCCAACTGAACATAGTCCTTCAACTTCTTAAGAAGAGATGACATTTTCTGGAACCAGTCTCCAGGATCACCACCACTCAAGATAACCAACTCATGGAAAGCAAGAGACTCTTTCTTCAGGTCATCGATAGTCCTGAGTTCTAGCTTTTCAGAAAGTCTCTTCAGTACAGCAGGATCAGGATCCTTTTCTTTCTGTGCTATGGCTAAATCAAGCTCCAGTTGTGAATCAAGGGAATCTGGTCTTTCTTTAGCCCTTTTTAGTTGAGCATGCACAAGTTCAATCTGGAAAAATGTGACAACTATCATCTCAACTATTGTTTAACCCAATTACTAATTCTGTAAAATAACTCATTCTACAACAAAATACCCTATTGATTAACAATTATAATGGAAAAGAAGTAAAAAAAATAATCAAGTACCTGTTCTCGAACTTCCTCTGATAAATCAAGTTTTTGATGAGGAATCTCACTCAATACTGCTTCAATTTTATCAGTAATCTGACAAAACTTCTGTGCAATCTTGTCTTTTTGCAAGGCCTGTGTATGAAGAACCATGTCGTTGTTATGATGATACTCATGTTCATGAAATTCAAAAGACAACATGACCCCAAGGCCACAACTTTCTTCTCATTTTCTCAACAAACAAAAATAAATATAAACCAACCAAAAGGAAAAGAAATATATACACAACGAACAATACAAAAGTTAATGCTTGAGCATACTTAGGAACCAAAGCAGCATAAAACACAAAATCAAGTTTAATTTTACTCCACTTCCCAAGCAGTCCAAAAAAAAAAAAAGGTACCTGATACAACTTGCTCCCTTCATTGGTTGATTTGAGATGCTGGAGAGCGGCATCTAAAGCAAGTTTCAGCTGTTCAAAGCCTTTAATTTTATCTTCCCCTAGCTTTTCATTGCTATCTCTCAACTCCTCAAACAAAGGGCTCAATAGCTTGATTCTACGAATCAAATTGCCATGCATCTTCTTGCACACATTTTTACATTCAGGTAACCCAGAAATCTCCTTTACAGAATCAATCAGTCTATCCATCAAGTCGGAATTTGGATCCTCCATTAATACTATTTGAGAATGCTCAATTCAGCTAACAAAAAAGACAGAAATTGACCAAAAATATAAACCTAAACTTCAGCTTTCTTTTCATCCAAACACTTCTGATGTAGCACGATCTCGATTTCGATCATGCGAGATCTTATTTCTGAGCTATACTAAATTTACAAAAAAAGAAAAGAAAAGAAATCCCTCCTAAGTTTCACCGCATTTTCTCATCAACCAAACAAATAAAAGATGAAAGACTAGTTCAGGACGCAATATAAATTAACAGGAATTAAAGTCAATCACGCGGCATATCAATTTGCGTTCCCCTATTTTTTCACCACCTACTGTGAGACCGGGTCGTTAACAGGACGCCTGCTGTAAAGAAACTTGGCCCACTTCGGCCGATTTTACTTAATTTGCGGAGATTCAATATTTATTTATTTAAAATGAGAGAGGGTATATATATATATATATATATAGTCGTTCCAACAGGAATGCTTAAGATTTTTTATGTGAGGCCCATGCCCTAGGAGAAATTGTATGTAACATGAATAGTCTAGCCATAAGTGATGGAATGGAATGCAAAGGGAATTAATTCATAAAATAAGGGTAATTCGGTAATTTTTACCCAAGACATGGACATGCATATGTAAAATACCTAAAACATTGATTCAATTTAAAATATTAGGAGGAATTAGGGAACAAACGGAAAATTAAAAAGAAAGAATGGAGTAAGATCAGAATTTTCCTAAATCCTACAAGTGGGTCAATGGAGAAATGCCTCATCTCATGCTCTAGAAGTTGTATGCAAAAAAATCAAGAAAAAAGGAGGTAGCAGCCGGCCTTCCTTAAGCAAAACTCTAACAATTTCCTCTTAAAGATTTTTGCCATTTTCTCTTCGCCTAATACTCTCTAGTTTAGTTACTTACATTTATGAGGAAAGAAAATTCAGGGTTTAGGGTTTTAAAAGGTAATTTCTTTCTTTTTCCTTTCTTGCTCATCTCTAATTTTTGAAGGCAGAAATGAATTTGAGAAATGAAAGTGAATATGTGTAATTTATTGTGTTCAAAAGGCGAAACCGATAGGAAGAAAGGAAAGGAAGTAGAGAAGGACTAAAAAAGAATTTTAACCAAATTGAAGGTATGAGAATGTTTAATTTCTTATGCATATGCTTGTTGCGTAAAAATTAAATAGAAATGTTAATAACTCTGTAAATGGTGTGGGAGTATGCTTGAGATGCTTAGACATGCATTCAAGAGGAAGTATAACATATATAGTTAAAAACGGAAAATGATGTCACAAGATCCACTGGAACTTTCAAGGTTGTTTGAGTATAACTTGAATTATAGGACTCTAAATGGAATGATTCCAATTGAAACAAAAACTAGACAAAAAAAATCTAATATTTTATGCAGAGCCCAAAATCTAATTCTATTTCTAAGACCATCAAAATTTAGCTCAAAATGCCATAATGGTGGTTGACCTATCCATTGGAGCAGGTTGAGCTATTTTAAGAATATTGTTTGTTATAGAAGCTCAAATAATCTAATTTTAGATGCGATGGAAACTAGATTCATAGAAAAACATTTGGTTAGAGAGAACTTTGCCTAAAAACTTTGTTTGATATGTTAAAACACTTGTGAAAAGTAGAGCTGAGAAGTTCTTTTTCAAGAAAAAGGGCATTTGTGTCTGCTTGACTGGATTGCTTTCTAATCCAATCCAATAACCAGCATTTTGGAATGATGGAGTGTAACTTACCTAACTGGATTGATTTTTAGTCCAATCGTTTCAGATGCATTCTTGTACATATAGAATGCCTGGAATTCAATCCTACCCGATTGGATTACAATCAATCTAGTCATTTTGAATGCTAATTCTACATACAGAACTGCACCTAGGTGACTAGATTGACTTCAATCCAGTCGAGTACCTCCCCTATTCTAGCATATTAACAAGTTTAAAACCCCAAAAGGATATCGAATTTTACCCGAACTTACTAGAACACTTCTTAAACATTATAAACATATCCTTAAGGTTATAACATGACATCTTATGCAAGAACTATATGATTTCACTTTGAATTAAGAGTAAAGACTAAGCATGGATGTAGAACATTACACAATGATTTAGCGTAGAAACAATCTCATACATTTATAAAAATGTAATCATATAAGAGTAAAATTGAGGGTATATATGTATGATCATGCATAAATAATGAACATGCATAGTTGTTGATATTCCAACAAGATGATTATATATAAAAGCTTATACTTACATGAATATGCTAGAATAATCAATGTCACATTATAATGATTACATGTGGATGCTTATATTTACATAAGTGTACAATGGGGTGAAATGAACATGATGAACGAAGTAATATGAATGATCATTTATTAAAACTCCTATTACCCCTTAAAAGTATACATGGCTGCCGAATTACTAAAACTCCATAATCATATCAAATATCAACTAATAATAACAAAAATATTTAATCAAATATCCTTTTTGTTAGATTACATTTTGATTAATCTTTTACAATAAACACAATTTTTATACGTAAGAAAATTTAAAAGTCGTTAGAACTTGGTTAATATAAATTTTTCATAATTATTACCAAAACCTACTTCTTTTAGGAACTCTTTTCGAACCTCTCAGTCTTCCCTTTTATAAACATCTTTGTTTCCTTACCTACACAAGAAAACAATTCAAAAACCAAGTCATTCTTAATAACATACTACCGAATACAACTAAGTAGTCATACAAACGCACTATTATTATTTTTAGTCTATTTATGCACTATTCAGTCACCAATATTATCCTCTTCCTCCATGACTTATTCGGCATTTACTTTTACTATCTTTAATAAAGCTACTATTATCTTAAATGTACGATTATATATATATTATTCATTCCATTCCTATCCAAGGTAAGAACACTTAAGGTCCCAATATCGAGTTTCCTTTCCCCTAGATTGTCACTAATACTTGCATACTTAACAATTCATCAAGTATTTGGTTCGGACTTGGAATTTGTATTCCAAGCTATCTATATATCTCATAATGAGAATCATAACCACATAGTTCTAAACACTCAACTCATACTTTGCGTTATACCTTATACATATCTTATCAATTACACATACATTTTGCATTATCATCATTACATACCCCATTTCACATATACATTAACTATATTACATATACATTAGCCAAATACAAATGTTAGGTTTAATAATGATATTCACTAATAAATTAATAATTTTCTAATTCATTCACCCATCTTTATCATCACTTTAATTACATTATAATCACTTATATAGTTTGAACTTGATATAGTGTGTACAATAGGAACACTAGATACCATATAGGTATCAAATCACTAGACACCAATACAATGTTAATAATAGATACCAAGAGGTATTGGATCATAGACCCCCTCTATTCATATTTTAATATTTAATCACTTATTACATGTTTATTTCGTTATATATTGACTTTATGCATGTGTTTGTAAAATTTAGTGAGCATCCGAGGATGTTCAGTTGAAGTTCGGGAACTTATCTTGCCCTTTTTGCACATAAGTACATGTATTCATGTTTAGTACACATTCTTTATTTCAATGTAAAATCATACATTTCATTTCTAATATGTCATTTTATATCCCTATACATGTGCTTATATGGTTCTAAAAATATTCGAGAAAGTCTGGGTAAGTTTGGGTAACTTTTTGGTGTTTAAAATTCACTAATAGGTTGGAACATAGGGGTACCTGACTGGATTGAACTTTAATTCAGTTGGGTGTGCTGCATTCTATCCAGTTCATAATGCATCAACAAAATTGGATTGGAAATCAATCTAGTCAGGCCGACTTAAATGCCCAATTTTTTGGCCGATAACTTTTTTTGTTCAAATTGTATAGGGATTTAAGCATAGAAAATGTGAATTTTAGGTAAAAAGTTCTCCTACAAAATTGTTCCTCTATATCTCTAGTTTCCATATAATTAAATATCAAGTTAATTGGACATTTGTAGCCCAAGATGTCACTAAAAGAGTGTAGATTGTTCTATTTGATAAGTTCACTAACATTGTCTAATTTAAGCCAATTTTCACTGATCTTAAGGGAAAAACTAGAATTCAACCTCTCATACAAAATTTAGGTATAGATGTCTAGTTTACTCTCCATTTATAAGTACTATAATTAGAGTTCTCTAACTCTAGATATAATAAAAAAAAGCCTATTAGGTCAAGTGATTTGAAAATAGGATTTCTCTCAACTTCCACCAAAATTCATGTCTCATCAAATACCATCAATAAAACACTATAATGACACTTTCACATCATCAAAGAATTCAAATAACATGTTTAGCATTTTTCAAGCAATCACATACATGTAAAATTAAATTATCCCATGCCTCAAAATGACAAATTTCCCTCTTCTAGATCATTTTCTTTGCTTTGGCTGAATTTTTCTACTAAAATACATCAATTTCACATCTCAATTCCTATATTAACTTTATAATTCTATCCTCTAATGAATTATACGAGAAATAGATAAATTAAAAATGAAAACCCACTTAATCTTACATTGATTTCCCTTAAGACTTTACTTAATTCAGCCTTTATATTTTTACATATAAATTATGTATGTTTTAAAGAGAGAATAATAAAGAAAAATTATAAGTTTTATGGAAAAAGCAGTAGAACCACTCTCATTCTCCTTAAATATGAGTTTTTATTTTTATATTTTCTAGTATAGGACTCATGTTAAATTCCTATTGGTCCACTTGTTCTCTTATGATTTATATAGTTTCATTCCTTGGTTTCATCCAATCTCACCTTTTATATGTATTTTTTATCCAACCTTACACATTAATTCTTATCTTATAATTACTTATACATTTATATGCTAGTATAATAGTTTACCGAACCAACTGAATCTGTTAAATTAATGACCGTTACATCCTTTACTATACTTGATGTTGACTTCTTAATTCACCTAGACATATCATATTACTTTCGGGGTGTAGTTTGGGGCATTACAATTTATAAATGCTTATCTATATATGAATATGCTATAATAATCAATGCTACATTATTATTATTATTACATGTGGATGCTTATATTTATATAAGTGTACAATGGGGTGAAATGAACATAATGAATGAATTAATATGAAAGATGATTTACTGCCAAAATATATAGCTTGATTATGGATAAATAGGTATGCCTATAGGGTAACGTTACTGTTAGAGAGTATGCCCTAGAGCCCATGTAATAGGGATGTTTTTCATATGTATGAAATTTATATTCTTAATAAAAGACATCATTCATTTATTAATGCTGTGTTTGAATACATGAGTTTGTAAATCTTAAATTAATAAATGAAGTCCTAGATATTATAAACACAGTGCAAAGGCAATCATGAAGGTGTTCATGATGTGAGATGTCTATTGCATGCAAATATGTTAATATCTAAATATCCCTAGTCATAGAATTAACAAGATAGGACATTGTTAATTCGGATAGACTAGCACATATTATGCTTCTTGAATGGTTCAAGCAATGGTTCTCATAATTGTGATTATGGATGATAATCAATGCTAACATGTGGATGCTTGTTAGAGGAACAAGTTCATTGGAGACCTGCAAAGAGAATCCTCATATGGATATTAAATCTATGTTAGTGAGGAATCTCTTCATAGCAGTTGTGCAAGTATCCTTAGACTTGAGATCACCAAAGTTATCTTAAGTAGCAAGTGGTATACTTTGACTCCATAACTGATTACTTCCAACTGGGAGTGAACATAGTTAGGAGATTGGGTATATCATGACCTACTTGAAGATAGTTGAGTGATTGACAAAGGATTCACCATCCCAGATTTAACAAGGAAAGTTATCTCGCATGATTCTATAATTGCCTTGTTCAGAGAATCTCTGGCCAGAGTAATATGCCGAGATGGATGGAGATCTATGAAGGGCATTTTAGGAACAATGGTTTAATTAATAGAACATACATAATTAGATTTATATGAGTTGACAGAAATCCATACTCAGAATCTAATTGAGATAAGAGTGGTGAAAGAAGTAATTGCACGGTAACTATTTCTATGGAAGGGTACAGTCAAACCACATGACTTTCCTGACATTTGGGTAGTCATGATGCCTAGCTAGAGGCCAATCATGACTTGTATAATGATGTATCAAAATATCAATAGAGATTGATAAAATGATTTAAAGGAGTTTAAATCATGTGAGTTTTGAATAGAACTCACAATTACATATTATACTGCCAACATGGACAGGAACCCAATAGGTCACACACATATAGAGAAAAGGGTAAAATGGTAAAATGACAAGGATAATAATATTTGATATTATTATAAAGGTAGAGAGGAGAATATGATAATAATTAATTAAAGAGTTTAATTAATTATGATCAAATAAAATTGTCCGCGGAACTTTTGAGAAATGTTCTGTAAATTGGACCTAAATGAAATAATGTATTTCATGATTAATTATTATTGTCTTATAAGTGTTATAAGACTACTATAAGTGTTATAGGACTGATATAATAATTAATAGGACCATTGGAGAAATTATAAAGGGCCAAAGGAATGAAGAAGTTGGAGGAAGCCCTCCAGAAGAGGGCTACACGCCAACTCCATACAGAAGGGCTTAGAGGGCTTTTTCTTGGACCAAATTAATTTATATATGTTAAATAAGTGTTATGGAACTCACATATTTAATTTGGAATCCATTTGGGTATTTAAATCCAATCAGATGCACAAAGGGCCTAGTTTGTGGATTTTGTGCATGGTCTTTTATGAAAAGATTTAATTTGGATTTAATTAAGCCCAAATGATTATAATTAATTCCAGAAGCCCAATTAATAATTCTCCAGCAATTTTAAAGAGCCCAATCTCATTAAGGAGTTGGAATTTTAACCTAACTATAAAAGGCCAACTAATGAGAATTAGGGTTAAGTGATTAAAACAAAAGGAAAGTCTTTTTCTCTTATTTCTCTCTCCCTTTTTGCGCCACTTCCATTGCTAGCCTCTTGGATTTCGGCCAGCCCTAGTTGAACACCAATTTGTTGGTTCAATTTACCCCTCTCTTGTGTGGATTACTCATTGGAGGTGTTCGATTTTGGACACTGTGGTTTGCGACAACCCGGTGCGAAGTAAAATCAACTGTTCAACAAAAATCAAAGGTGATTTTTCTTATTCTCATATAGTTATATTGTGTATTCATGGCAATATCAGATCTTATGGTTAAAAAAATTTAAAATTCCGCTCATGTATATGATGCATGTAACCATTAAATTCCAACATGGTATCAGAGCCAGGTTTTGCCATGGATATACAATTCTATATTTTTCTGCGGAATAAGTTTTGTTTTGTTTTGAGTTATTTATTTCATGAACTTTAAAATATTAGATTTGATTGTTCATGAATGAGAAATATTGATTTCTGGTTGTATGTGTGATCAAATAAATTTGGTGGAAACAAAAACGAATTTTTTGAAGCATTATGATTTGGGTTTGGCGTGAAACCCATTAGGGTTTGGCGTGAAACCCTAGGTAATGTAGGGGCTGTTCTAATTTAATTTCTTATGGATCCATTTAAAAATCATTTAGATGATATTTTATGTGTTTAATATGTGATATTAAGCCGTAGGATCGAACGGAATTAAAATCGAACAAGTTTTGCATGAAAACTAGTTTTGTCGAAAAGTTCGATAAATTGGTGTTCTTCGTGTGTTCTTGAAGTGTTCTTGGTTAGAACGACTTTTGATCTTCTAAATCTGATATATATGATATATTAAAGTGTTTTTAATTAATTGAATTAATTAAAATGGGCCTTAAATAATTTGATTAATTTTAATTCATTAAAACCACTTAATGGGCTTAATTATGTTTACGGACTTGGTTTAAATTAGTGAATGACTTGGTGGGCCCAAGGAGCTGATTTAAATTAACTATTATAAACATTAAGTAAGTTTATTAATGGGTTTTAAGGGCTGGAGTGGGCTTGGCTCATTCCAAAAGGCCCAAATGGTCCAAATGACACAAAACTAGTTTGTGTGTGAACACACTTAGGGTTTTTCTTCTGTGGGTTTCGGCCTACACTTATTTAAGCCCAAAATTGATTCTTTTAATTATTTAATATGATTAATTAATTAAATAATCAATTTATAATTAATTAATAATTAATTTGATTGATTATTAAGGCAAGAACACATTCATGCAAAAAGGTTTCCTAAAATGAAAGTTTCCAAAATGGAAAAGGTTTCCTAATTTGATCACATCATTAAAATAACTCAAAATATAGTTTCAAAGGTTGAAACAAAGTTAGTAATCCATTTCTTTATGCATTAGAAAGGCATATAAGGGTGTATGATTGGCATGATGGATAGTTATGGACAAAGCCCAATGTGATTGAGCATTATGCATGTTTTGGCCCAATGAGGACTTTCATGTCCCGGCCACTTGTTTTTGGTTTGTATTTCATTTCAAATTGTAATATGTAATTAGATTACTTAGATTAGAATTAGAAATAGAGATGGAGACCAATATCAAGGAGCAAGATGGGCCGGATGGAGATCCAACAAGCTTGAAGATAATGTAATTATTTTCTTATTTGAATCATGCATACTACCTAGGTGTGACCTTTTGATTTCCCCCTTGGCTCGGGGAAATCAATGTAGTGAAGTCCATAACTATACCATATTTGTATGCTTATATTTATGTGATAGATATAGGATGCATACCAATGTATGCCAACCATGTATGATGAGACTTAATTAACTAAAACCCTCAAACAAATACTAAGGTATATAAGCCTTCCATTAATTTGAGGAAAACCAGAGTTCTTTATAGTGTGGGTTGTTGACCACAGTCAAGCTCACATTATATCGAATATGTTCAAATCTAATTAAATGGGTCATCTTAGCTAGCCCATTAGTTTGTTGACCACAGTCAAGGCTAATGGTTCTAGAGGCAAGATTAGGGAATGCATATATGATATGCATGCATCAAGAGTTGATAACCTAATGATCCAATAGTTGTGTAGAGACACAATTGGTATAAAGATACCTACCTTTCAAGGGTATGGAATTTGGCTTGTTGACCACAGTCAAGGTCAAATTACATATCAAGGATTGGATATTGGCCCACTAAGAAAACCATCGGGTTTTCTCGGATTATATAGTGAGGGCTATTAATTCACAATAAAATAGTGGGAGTAAATGGATTAATTAAAGACCTTATTAATGCATACATATATATGAACATACTCTCATATCTTTTCTTTTTCACATCTATGTCATCATCATGAGCACATCAAATACACGATCAATCTTGGATAACAAACTGGTTGGCAACAACTATTCTGACTGGATCAAGCAAGTGAGAATTGTTCTCAGAGCTGAAAAGATCAATTATGTCTTGGATAAAGATCCACCACCACTTCCATCAGATGATGCCATTGATAAGATCAAAGGCACTCATCGAAAATACATGGAGGATAGTGAAGCAGCAGCATGTCTGATGCTGGGTGCTATGTCCTCAGAGCTTCAGAAGCAACATGAGATAATGGATGGTGGGATTTCCAAGAAAAAGGTTGCCAATAAAGAGAATCCCAAAGGAACTTACTTCCATTGTGGAAAAGATGGTCATTAGAAGCATAACTGCAAGGCCTATCTAGATTCTCTTAAGGAGAAGAAGCAAGCTGTTGCATCTACTTCAGGTATTCATATGATTGAAATTAATACTTATTCTATTGCTTCAAAACAATCTTGGGTATTAGATACCGGATATGGATCTCACTTATGTAATGATCTACAGGGACTTAGAAGCATTAGAAAAGTGGAAAAGGCAGAGATTTGTTTGCAGTCAGCTACTGGACAAAACATCTCTACAACTGTTGTGGGGACTTATCATTTGCCTCTTCCGAGTGGATTAGTACTGGAACTAAATAATTGTTATTATGTTCCAGCTTTATCCAAAAGTATTGTTTCTTTCAGTTATTTGTTGAACGATTATGATATTTCTTTAAAGGACAAATGTTGTTACATTTTTAAGAACAATATATTTTATGCAAAAGCTATCATTGAGAATGGTATATTTGTTCTTGATTTAATTAAAGAAGTACATAATGTGGATACCAAGAGAATGAAACATGATAATCTAAATACCTCATACTTATGGCATTGTCATTTAGGCCACATAAATGAAAAACGCATGACCAAATTGCACAAGTCAGGTGATTTGGGATCATTTAATTATGAATCATTTGATACATACGAATCTTGTTTATTGGGAAAAATGACAAAAGCTCCCTTTGTTGGTAAAGGAGAACGAGCTAAAATGGTTTTGGACTTAGTACATTCAGATGTATGTGGTCCAATGACTACACATGCTAGAGGAGGCTACTCCTACTTCATTACTTTCATAGATGATTATTCCAGGTTTGGATACATCTATCTAATGAAATATAAGTCTGAAGCATTTGAAAAGTTCAAAGAATTCAGAAATGAAGTAGAGAAATAACTTGGCAAAAGTATTAAAACACTTAGATCAGATCGAGGTGGAGAATACTTAAGTCAAGAGTTTCAGGATTATCTTAGAGATAATGGGATTTTATCTCAATGGACTCCTCTATATACACCACAACACAATGGTGTATCCGAAAGGAGGAATCGTACACTATTAGATATGGTTCGATCAATGATGAGCCGAGCGGACTTGCCTAAGTCCTTTTGGGGATATGCACTAGAAACTGCTGTTTATGTGTTAAATAGAGTTCCTAGTAAATCGGTTGATGTTACTCCATATGAGATGTGGAATAACAAGAAACCCACGCTTTCTCATATGAAAGTATGGGGTTGTCCTGCTTATGTGAAGAGGACAATGTCAGACAAACTGGATGTTAAGTCTGACAAATGTTTATTTGTGGGATATCCAAAAGAAACGTTTGGATATTATTTCTATCATCCCTTAGAACAAAAGGTGTTTGTTTCAAGGCATGCTATCTTCTTGGAAAGAGAATTTCTCCTACGAGAGGACAGTGGGAGTAAAATTGAGCTTGGTGAAGTTCAAGACCCACAAATAGAAGATGATCAATCGATTGAACCCGAAACTGAATTTCATATGATGAAATCACAGTTGAACCTGATTATACACAAAATCCTAGAAGATCTACTAGGATGCGTTCTATCCCTGTGAGATATGGATTTCACATTGATTCGGATAGAGGCATAACTGTAGTAGAGGACAATGAGCCTACAAGCTATCAAGAAGTTTTGAACAGTTCAGAACGTGATTTATGGCTTAAGGCTATGCAGTCCGAAATGGACTCCATGTATGAGAATAAAGTATGGACTTTAACTCAACCACCTGAAGGGATAAAACCCATAGGGTGCAAATGGGTCTTCAAAAAGAAGACTGACATGGAAGGTAATATAGTTACCTATAAAGCTCGCTTAGTAGCAAAAGGTTATCGTCAAAAAGAAGGTATTGACTATGACGAAACTTTTTCTCCTGTAGCAATGCTTAAGTCTATAAGAATACTTTTAGCCATTGCAGCTCATTATGATTATGAGATTTGGCAGATGGATGTGAAGACAGCTTTCCTTAATGGAAATCTTACCGAGGATGTGTATATGACACAACCAGAAGGATTCACATCAGGAAATGGTGAAAAGGTATGCAAACTTCAAAGATCCATTTATGGATTGAAGCAAGCATCTAGGAGCTGGAACATACGATTCAATGAGACAATCAAAGAGTTTGGTTTCTCACAGAATGAAGATGAACCTTATGTGTATAAAAGGGTCAGTGGGAGTGCAATTGTCTTCCTAGTTCTATATGTAGATGACATATTGATCATGGGAAATGACATTTCTCTTCTCCAATTTGTTAAAATATGGTTATCCAAGCAATTCTTCATGAAAGACCTTGGAGAAGCATCCTATATTCTGGGAATAAGGATCTATAGAGATAGATCCAATAGGTTGCTAGGTCTTTCTCAGAGTACATATATAGATAAAGTATTGAAGAGGTTCAATATGGATCTCTCTAAGAAAGGGTTTATACCCATAGTGCATGGGAAACACCTTTCTAAGTCTATGTGTCCACAGACACTGGAGGATAGAAAGAGCATGGATAGAATATCATATGCATCTGCAATTGGTTCTATCATGTATGTTATGTTATGTACAAGTCGAGATGTAGCATTTGCTTTGAGTGTCACAAGCAGATTCCAATCTAATTTTGGAGAGGAACATTGGGCAGCTGTCAAGAATATTCTTAAGTACTTGAGAAGGACTAAGGATATATTCTTGGTATATGGAGAGGGCAGTTTGGAAGTAAACGGGTATACAGATGCCAGCTTCCAATCTGACAAAGATGATTGTAAATCACAATCTGGTTATGTGTTCATAATGGGAGGAGGAGCAGTTAGTTGGAAAAGTTCCAAACAAGAAACAACTGCTGATTCCACGACGGAAGCTGAGTACATTGCTGCTTCAGAAGCAGCCAAAGAAGCAGTCTGGATCAAAAAGTTCATAACCGAACTAGGAGTGGTGCCTAGCATTGTTGATCCGATTCCTTTATATTGTGACAACAATGGAGCCATTGCGCAAGTAAAGGAACCACGGTCTCATCAGCGATCCAAGCATGTTCTCAGACGCTACCATCTCATAAGGGAAATAGTAGCTAGAAATGATGTGAAAATAGAAAGGGTTCCCACAGATGACAATGTGGCGGATCCCCTCACTAAAGCACTTTCCCAGATAAAGCATGATCACCATATAAATAGCATGGGTCTGAGACATATGAGTGATTGGCTCTAGTGCAAGTGGGAGATTGTTAGAGAGTATGCCCTAGAGCCCATGTAATAGGGATGTTTTTCATATGTATGAAATTTATATTCTTAATAAAAGGCATCATTCATTTATTAATGTTGTGTTTGAATACATGAGTTTGTAAATCTTAAATTAATAAATGAAGTCCTAGATATTATAAACACAGTACAAAGGCAATCATGAAGGTGTTCATGATGTGAGATGTCTATTGCATGCAAATATGTTAATATCTAAATATCCCTAGTCATAGAATTAACAAGATAGGACATTGTTAATTCGGACAGACTAGCACATGTTATGCTTCTTGAATGGTTCAAGCAATGGTTCTCATAATTGTGATTATGGATGATAATCAATGCTAACATGTGGATGCTTGTTAGAGGAACAAGTTCATTGGAGACCTGCAAAGAGAATCCTCATATGGATATTAAATCTATGTCAGTGAGGAATCTCTTCATAGCAGTTGTGCAAGTATCCTTAGACTTGAGATCACCAAAGTTATCTTAAGTAGCAAGTGGTATACTTTGACTCCATAACTGATTACTTCCAACTGGGAGTGAACATAGTTAGGAGATTGGGTATATCATGACCTACTTGAAGATAGTTGAGTGATTGACAAAGGATTCACCATCCCAGATTTAACAAGGGAAGTTATCTCGCATAATTCTATAATTGCCTTGTTCAGAGAATCTCTGGCCAGAGTAATATGCCGAGATGGATGGAGATCCATGAAGGGCATTTTAGGAACAATGGTTAAATTAATAGAACATACATAATTAGATTTATATGAGTTGACAGAAATCCATACTCAGAATCTAATTGAGATAAGAGTGGTGAAAGGAGTAATTGCATGGTAACTGTTTCTATGGAAGGATACAGTCAAACCACATGACTTTCCTGACATTTGGGTAGTCATGATGCCTAGCTAGAGGCCAATCATGACTTGTATAATGATGTATCAAAATATCAAAAGAGATTGATAAAATGATTTAAAGGAGTTTAAATCATGTGAGTTTTGAATAGAACTCACAATTACATATTATACTGCCAACATGGACAGGAACCCAATAGGTCACACACATATAGAGAAAAGGGTAAAATGGTAAAATGACAAGGATAATAATATTTGATATTATTATAAAGGTAGAGAGGAGAATATGATAATAATTAATTAAAGAGTTTAATTAATTATGATCAAATAAAATTGTCCGCGGAACTTTTGAGAAATATTCTGTAAATTGGACCTAAATGAAATAATGTATTTCATGATTAATTATTATTGTCTTATAAGTGTTATAAGACTACTATAAGTGTTATAGGACTGATATAATAATTAATAGGACCATTGGAAAAATTATAAAGGGCCAAAGGAATGAAGAAGTTGGAGGAAGCCCTCCAGAAGAGGGCTACACGCCAACTCCATACAGAAGGGCTTAGAGGGCTTTTTCTTGGACCAAATTAATTTATATATGTTACATAAGTGTTATGGAACTCACATATTTAATTTGGTTGGATTTGGAATCCATTTGGTTATTTAAATCCAATCAGATGCACAAAGGGCCTAGTTTGTGGATTTTGTGCATGGTCTTTTATGAAAAGATTTAATTTGGATTTAATTAAGCCCAAATGATTATAATTAATTCCAGAAGCCCAATTAATAATTCTCCATCAATTTTAAAGAGCCCAATCTCATTAAGGAGTTGGAATTTTAACCTAACTATAAAAGGCCAACTAATGAGAATTAGGATTAAGTGATTAAAACAAAAAGAAAGTCTTTTTCTCTTATTTCTCTCTCCCTTTTTGCGCCACTTCCATTGCTAGCCTCTTGGATTTCGGCCAGCCCTAGTTGAACACCAATTTGTTGGTTCAATTTACCCCTCTCTTGTGTGGATTACTCATTAGAGGTGTTCGATTTTGGATACTGTGGTTTGCGACAACCCGGTGCGAAGTAAAATCAACTGTTCAACAAAAATCAAAGGTGATTTTTCTTATTCTCATATAGTTATATTGTGTATTCATGGCAAGATCAAATCTTATGGTTAAAAAAATTTAAAATTTCGCTCATGTATGTGATGCATGTAACCATTAAATTCCAACAGTTACAACTCTTATAGTATTGACTCCATTTAGATCCACAGTTCAGTCCTATTTGGGATTACAGTTTTGACCTTATTTGGGTCCATACCTTTGAGTATCCACATGATCGATACCTTCAAATATCCATAACACAAGTTATCAACACCTATAAAATATAGATAGGTGTAGTTATCGGGTTCTAAGATAGCCCTGATCAAAGTTACCCGATGAATAACTATTCATATTTCAAACGAAAAATGCTGGCTTTGAGTTTTATCCTTCATATCCATATCTTTCTAAAATGTTTTTGTGGATTTTAACCATAAATTTTTTAAAAATTTGAAAATGGGTTCAAAACCTTAAAATTTGGTCCATTCTGTGATAGAGGGTCATTCGTAGCTATTTTGAGTGTCAGGCATCCATCAATCATAGATGCTCATCTATGGGGATTTTCTAGCAAGTCCCATATTTTTTTGCAATTGACACTACAAGAAAATGTAGAAATAACAACGAAATTGATTTTATTGCTAAATTAGCAATGAAAATTCAATTCCATTGCTATTTAGCAACGAAAAATAATTTCCATTGCTAAAATTGGTTAAACTTTGTAGATTTAGTAATAAAAATATATTTGTTTATCTTTCATCGCTAAAGTGAAGGAAATTTTTAGCGCTAAAATTTAGCAATGGAATCACTAAACCATTGTTGAATAAAGGGCCAACAGGTAATGAAAAAATTTTGGGACAAAAAATAGCAACGGAAAAAATTTTGCATTGCTAATTTAGCAAAAGAATATGATTTTTGTTGCTAATTTAGCAATGAAATTTAATTTCTGTTGCTAAAATTAATTCGTTTGCTAAATAACTAGGGTTAAAAAAATTATGTTCCAAAGTAGCAACATAATTATTTTCCATTGCTAAATTAGCAATGGATATCATATTCCGTTGCTAAATTAGCAACTGAAAAAGAATTTTTGTTGCTAAATTATTTTGTGCCCTTGGTATAAATTGCCCATTTTTATTTCCTTCTCCTATCACTGTCTCTTCTTTTCTCCCTCTTATAGACACATCAGTCTCCTCTCTCTCTCTCTCTCTCTCTCCCCCTTTAATAAGGAAATCCCTCTTCCTTACTGTAGCTTCCTCACTGGTTCCATTTATGTTTGGTAAACACTATATGAAATCCCTCATCCAATGATTCGGGCGAGTGAGGCTTACAAAATTAGAGCAACAACTTCATTGATCTCGACAATAGGTGTAATAAATATTTTCAAAAAAAGAAAAAAATTAAAAGTGGATTATTTCTCTTATTGCACAGACTAAATCTTGGCCTTTCACATTTTGCCATAGGGAATTTTTATTGCAACTGGATTTTCAGGAGAACATAGGGTTGATGTGTGTGCGTGTTTACTGTTAATTAATTTTTGGATATTCAACCCATTTTTTTAAATCTTTTCATTTTTGTTTACTATCAATTCTAAGGCGTACGTGTTTTTCTCTCTCAACATTTTAGGGGCAGATTTTGTTAGCTTAATTGGGTAAGGTTCCTTCAATTGTGCTTCTATTTTCTTATCAAACAAAAGGGAATTATCATTTCTTCATTTATTTTATGTTTTCATGTATGATTTATTTGTTTGAATTATTAATTAATTAGACTTATAAGTTTGAGTGAAAAAACTATTAAACAACTGATTTATTAAAGCATAAGTATATATTAGTACAATGAATGTAAGTACTCCTAATCCAAAATTTCAACACTAATTTTTTTTTAATATTATACTATATAGAATCATAATATTCCTACAATTAATTTTTCTTATCATTTTTTCTTCTATTAAACTTAAGAATGTTTCTTTTATTTTTCCAGTTATATAGCTTAGTGTATTTTCCTTAAAGTACAAGTAACTCTTATAAATATAATTAGCTAATTTTAAATATTTTTTTTCTACTTTTTAACAACACACACACACACATGTTTGAATTAAAGTGGGGTTGTAGCAGGTTAATTATGATCAATTGTAAAATTAACCTTTTAACATAACATTGTATCAATTTATGAAACTGGCTGTGTGGAAGATTTATGTAATGTAATAATGTTGTTATGGATAAAGAGCAAAGCTAGAGATGAATAATATAATCTAAAAATAGGTGAAATTAGAAGGAACTATCAAGGAATAAAAATTGCAAGAAGCATTCAAAAACTGCAAGAAAGAACTATCAAGGAATAAAAACAGCAAGAACTATCAATGAATACAAATAACAAGAACTATCAAGGAACAATATAACATGATTAGGTTTAATGAATCATTAGATTTAAAGTTTTGAATTAAATTGGTTTATCGAAGGCTATATATATGCATGTTGCTGCTCTTCGAGTTGATTCTTTAAATAAATATATATATAATTGTTGATTGGTTTGAATTTGATGTTTTAGTTTTTATTTTATCTTTTTATCCATAAATTTCCAAAAATATCTACATTTTTAGATTACTAAATTAGTAATTTTGATTAGGATTTACTTTCTTTTTTGCTAGAACAAGTTGCTGTTGAGGGCAATTCCAGGTTTAAATGAGATAGGGAAGGCTATTTTATTTATTTCTTCACTTACTTCTATAAGAACTTTCACTTCTCTATTATTGATTTTTTTAAATGTCATAACCTATTGCCTTTGATATTGAAAGCATGTAGTGTTTCTTGTGTTTGTGTGTTATTTATATATTGTTACAGGAATTATGACAGAGCAAATCATGCTCCTTAAGAATATTGGGACTTCAGTTCTTATTTCTAAAAATTAGGTTTGCTACTCTATAAAGAAACATGCTAGATATGTCCTGTGATCTAGGTTTATCTTTATTAGAATTCACATTTGCATCACTTACTGCAAATGCTAAAAAACTTAGCTTGTTCCTGCACTTTTAGTTTATGTTCTCATCTTATAAATGATTCTCTTTCAGCATTCCATCATAATACTTTAGTGGTGTTATTTTGTTAAGAAAGCACACTTATGGTGTTGTTTCTTTGACTCTAGTATTATTAGATATGGTGTCCTTGATATCTCAATTGAAATGAGATGTTTTAGCTAGAGGACGCATAATTGTAGTTACATGTGCTCTTTGTTTGAGAAACATGTTAGATGATATAATCTCATCTATACTTTGTATTTGTTGTATATTGTGAATAAATTGAACACAACTCAAATTATTGATTTCTTTTTTGGGTTTTTGAAGCTTGGTTTGTTTTTAAATCTGATTGTGTTTGTTTTTAAGGTAATTATGGTGAAGGCTGAAAGAAATGATATCCCAAACATAGATAATAAACAGTAACCCTTATTTCTTCTTTAAATTGTTTCTAGATTCTTTAACATCATGCTATGTTGCATGCATTTGTTAGATAGCTTAAGTGAGAGTGGATGACTTATAAATTTAATCAATAAAATATTTAAACAAGTAAAAGTAAAAATAGATAATTCTATTTATTCCTCAAACTGAGATGAATATTGAAATCCTATTACTGATTGTGTTATATTGTTCTTAGCTTTTTCATTGTCTTGTGTGCATTTTTTATGATTTTATGAGAGTCAAGATTTGGTATTTTGTGCCATTTTTTTTTGAGATTTAACTTGCTGCTCAATTATGAGCCTTTTACATTGTGCATCATATTTGTTATCATATTATTGTTTGAGCATGTCTTAGCCATATGCTTGCCTTAAGGTAAATTAAGAATATAGCAATTGTGATTCATTTTTATTACTATCAAAAAAGTTTTTTTGTATGGAAGAAGAAAAGATCAAGTGCTCATTGTCATTGACATTTTAAGAATCATTAGAATATAGTGTTTTTGCTGGTGATATAACTATATGGACAAATAAATGTTGCTTCTTTTTTGCCTTATTAGGTATTGCTTATCTTACAATTTTGAATTTTAGAGATTTTTGAAGGAAATGTTTAAATAAGTTAATGCCATTTGGCAAGTGGCAACAACAATATTATAGAATTGAGAATTGATAGGTGATGTTATTTGGCAGTAATGTAGTGAAACAGAAAAGTTATTGTACTTTAAGTTGCATTTTTAGGAAAGCTAAGTCATGCTTTGTGGGTTTGCCCAGTATACATTTAAAGTTGCTAACCAATGCACCTCTTTGTAGTTTTATGCACTTATATAACGTATGTGTCTGCACATGGATTAGTTAGACCAAATTGTAAAATCACATGGTAGTTATGATTTTTCTTTTCTCTGTTAAGGTGTTTAGCTTGCTTTTTTTGCCTTGTTAGAGAATATAGTGTTTTTTGATGGGAAAAACAGGTTGTTAATTTTTTTACATTTTAATTAACAATAATTTAGTGACAAAATAGTGATGAAAAATTAGTCGTGATTTTTTTAAATAATAGCAGCTAAATTAGCAACAAAAAATGTAAATTTTGTTGCTAAAAAATAGCAATGAATATTAATTTCGTTGTTAAAAAATAGCGGCTAACAAATTAGCAACTGAATTTTCTGTTGCTAATTTCCATTGCTAATTTTGAATAGCAACGAAAAATCAACAATTTTTATTGCTATTTTCCGTTGCGATTTTAGAACTTTCTTGTAGTGTGAAGACATGGTCAGGATCTATTTTTAATGGGTAGATTCTGATGGATTTGAGGAGCATTTTAAAGGTAGATTTTAAGGAATTCAAATTGGAATTATTTTGAATTCTATCTTCCATATATAAGCAATATCTAGGATTTTGACAAAGGGGGAGGCTAAGAAAAAATACACCATCCAAATTTTAAGAGAAGAAGGTAGCCATCTTGAGGATAACAACTCCTTTGCATTAATTTTTTACTCACAAAAATACATATATCATTTTCAAATCTTGGAAATCAATTAAACTCGAAACTCAGAGTGCAACTTCCAAAGTTACATAAATTCTCCTAAGGGGGTGGCGGCTAGGATTGAGAGAGAAAGAAATTCTTTTCTCTTAATTGTTCACCTTAACCCTAATACCCTATCACTTGGATTTTTATAGTTAGGTTAAAAATCCAACTTCATAATAGGATTGAGCTCTTTAAAATTTCTGGAGAAATATTAAATGGGCTTTTGAAATTATTAATAATTTATTTGGGATCAATTAAAATTAAATTCAATTTAAGTCCTTTCACAAAAGACTATGCATAAAACCCACAAACTAGGCCCTTTGTGCATATACTTGGATTTAATCACCCAAATGAATTCCAAATCCATCCAAATTAAATATGTGGGTTCCATAACACTTATAAAATATATTTAATTCTTTTTGGTCCAATATTTAGGCCTTTAAGGCCTTCTACCAGGGCTTGGTGTGTAACCCTTCCTCTTGAGGGTTTCTACGCCAAAGCCATTCTTCTGGGCCCCTTTTAAATTTCTCCAATGGATTTATTAATTATTATATCATCCCTATAACACTTATAGTTCAATAATAATTAATTATGAAATACAATTTTCAATTAGGTCCATTTTACAGAACATTTCTAAAAAGTTTTGCGAATAATTTTACTTGACCATAATTAATTAAACTCTTTAATTAATTATTCTCTTATTTACTTCTCTACTCCCATAATAATATCAAATATTATTATCCTTGTCATTTTACCATTTTATCCTTTTCTCTATATGTATGTGACCTATTGGGTTCCTGTCTATATTGATAGTATAATATGTAATTGTGAGTTCTATTCAAAACTCACATGATTTAACCTTTTTTAAATCATTTTATCAATCCCTATTGATATTTATGATACACTATTATACAAGTTATGATTGGCCTCTAGCTAGGCATTATGACTACCCAAATGTCAGGAAAGTCATGTGGTTTGACTATACCCTTCCATAGAAACAGTTACCGTGCAATTACTCCTCTTACCACTCTTATCTCAATTAGATTCTGAGTATGGATCTCTATCAAATCATATAAATCTAATTATGTATGTTCTATTAATTTAACCATTGTTCCCAAAATGCCCTTCATGGATCCTTATCCATCTTGGCATATTACTCTGGCCAGAGATTCTCTGAACAAGGCAATTATAGAATCGTGCGAGATAACTTCCCTTACTAAATCTGGGATGGTGAATCCTTTGTTAATCACTCAACTATCTTCAAGAAGGTCATGATATACCCAACCTCCTAACTATGTTCACCCCTAGTTGGAAGTAATCAGTTATGGAGTCAAAGTATACCACTTGCTACTTAAGATAACTTTAGTGATCTCAAGTCTAAGGATACTTGCACAACTGCTATGAAGAGATTCCTTACTGACATTTATTTAATATCCATGTGAGGATTCTCTTTGCAGGTCTCCAATGAACTTGTTCTTCTAACAAGCATCCACATGTTAGCTTTGATTATCTTCCATAATCACGGTTATGAGAACCACTGCTTGAACTATTCAAGAAGCATAACATGTGCTAGTCTGTCCGAATTAACAATGTCCTATTTTGTTAATTCTATGACTAGGGATATTTAGATATTAACACATTTGCAAGTAATAGACATCTCATATCATGAACACTTTCATGATTGTCTTTGCATTGTGTTTATAATATCAAGGACTTCATTTATTAATTTAAGATTTACAAACTCATGTATTTAAACATAGCATTAATAAATGAATGATGCCTTTTATTAAGAATATGAGTTCATACATATGAAATACATTCCTATTACATGGGCTCTAGGGCATGCTCTCTAACAACCCTGTAGATGCCTGTTGGTCACACAAATTGACCTAATACTATAGACCTATCTTTTCATCCTATCCCTCACTTCCTTTCTAGCCATCTTTCCCTTGTGTGGCCATGTGTGAACATTTTGGCAGCCTATTGTTGTTTTATTTTTAATTCATTTGCATGTATATTTGTGGTTTTTAATGTTATTGTAATTCTATCTCATGCATTTTTAATGTTCTGTTTGTTTAATATTTTATTCCATAATGTTATTTTTTTATTTTAGTATTTTACTTTTATTTATCACATACTAATTGCCTTTCTTTTCCTTATGCTTTTTTTATGGCCAATTAACTTTATTTGCATGGTCTTTTTAGAGAGTTTAAGATCAGGCATCCTTAGATAATGTGCCATGGAGGGTTAATTCTGAAATTTAATTAGTTATTTCCCTTTAATTTCTTTATTGCTTTATTTTGATTTATTTTGGGGATTTGTAATAGTTAGTAATAAAATGATTTTTCTTACACGATAAAAGATAAAAACTAACACAAATCATTTTAACTTAATAAATTTGGTTTTCTTAATAAAATGGACCAATGTCTAATTTTCAACGAAAATTGACCAATAAAATAAAAATCCTTGTATTCATCAAAATTAAGATCACTCTTCCCACATTTTCTAAAAACTAATAAGGATTCTTCACCCTTTTTGCAAAATATGTATGAGAAAATCAATGTTCGCATCCTGAATGAATACCCTGATTTATATATGTTATTTTCTTCATCTTTTGGTCGATTTTCTTTTTTAATTTTTTATTATTTTTATCACTTTCTTTACTTGCTTGCTTGATTGTTTATTTATTTATATTTATACTTTGTGTGAGAAGGGAGATAGAGGATTAATATTAAATACTTAATTATAAAAGCAATTTAATCGAGTTATAAGTAAGAGTGATGTTTCAAACCATCTCTGGTTTAGGCATGATGAGGTTAGAATCATTTTCCTAATGTATTGTTGGGAAGTAACTCTATGATACCTACCTCTTAGGCCCACTTAGCTGCCATTGTAGGTTGACCACTAACAATAGAATTAAGGGTATCTTGAGGCACTATTTCATGCCTTCTTAAGGTTTAAAACCTGGCGAATTAGGCTGAATCCCTTTATACTGTGAAATGGATAATCTTATGAATTTTATGAACCTCATTCGATATTGGATCCTAAAAGTGGATCTCTAAAATTAAATTAGATTTTGTCACGGGATATAAAAGGGGTTCAACATGCATCACAGTGGCGATTCTACGAGGGATTTAAGAGATCTTCCTTCTAAAGTATCTCGATTAAGTTATTATAATTAATTTTTTACGATTAAAACCCATCTCTCTTCGAAATTGCATTTTGGTATTCATGCTAGGACCTTAAAACTATGTTAGGCATCCTTATTTAGCCCTGGTATATTCCTGAAGCACACCCTGTGAAGTGCGTCGAATGTCGTAAGCATCCAGTTTGCCTTTAAAAGCTCGCTTTTAGAGTTTAAGATCAGATTAAGGCTCGTTTAACTCGTGAAAATTAATCGCTTCATGATGAATAATGATTTGACCGAATACGTGATGCCTCGAGCCTCCAAAAGGTATGAGATAGCATCTTAGGGTATTCTTATTCATTTACTAATGACTAATATATAAGATGTCTTTTGAGCATCACAAGGCATGAATTTTTTAGGACTCGCCACCCAATAAAACATTAAGAAAGTGATTTCTTTTGAACTTTATGATACCAAAACTAGAGAGAATTTGGATTTCATTCCTGCTTGCATTATTTGATTAATGGTTAATATAAATATTTGCTTGTGATCAATTACATTAGTCTATTTCTCATGCAGAGGCAATATAATAAATAAATAAATAAATAAACGCATTGGCATATAAAAAGCATTAAAATCATACAAAAATCATGGGTATTTAAGGACATTAGTGCCGGCATGTTTGGATGAAAAACTATGGCTAATTTATTTCTATTTATGATTTTAAATGAAAACATTTATATATATATATATATATATATATATATATATATATATATATATATATATATATATATATATATATATATATATTAGAATTGAAACAAACAAACAAATAAATAAAAGGAATAAATATACACAAATCAGGATGTCCATTTAATTTGGAGATATTGGTTTCCCATGCATAGTTAATAAATTCCTTTTTTATTCTTTTTAGGATAATATGGGACATTGGTCCGTTTTATCAATAAAATCCTAATAAATTAGATAATAACCCCTTTAATGTGATTCCTTCACTTTCCATACCAAAACCCCATTTTACTATTGTAACACCCTAATCCACTAACCATGGATAATCATCAATCATCACCATAAACCTAGTAAAGATCAGGCAAAAATAAATATAATTAATAATACAGGCCATAATTACATGCCACAATAAAATAATCAAGTTTATGGATAAATAATTATAACATAAATGACCTTCAAGTATCCTGAAATCCTCAAGGCAACTGCATCAAGCTCGACCCTCTAGAGCTTATCTTGAAACCTACACGGATAAACACACCCGTGCTAAGCTATAAAGCTTAGTGGGGAAACAAGCTCTATGGATAATCTCTTATAATTAGAGTATACCAAAAACTTTCACCATATCATAGAAAAACATATGAGTATATCATAGTGGTTATATCCCAGTGAAAATCAAGGAAGAGTCTTCAAACCTTACTAATGAGTACCATGTTTACAACAATTTAATACGTTATGTGACTTATCTCATTTCCTGAAAGCTTAGCCATATATCACTTTCGCCATTGTCTTACCCTTTCCTTTTCTTACATTAGTATAAATCATGCATCTTATAATCCTTTTATTCATGAGTCTAGACACCATAGTTATTAATGGTACAAGATTTTCACTTAATGCATTAAATCACATTGTTCACATGAGATAGGCATTCAACATTAATTCATAGTATAAGGGCATACTTAAGTCTTATAGCATCTATAAATAGTCCTGGTAGGCATAATTACTTCATATATATCATACAATTCTCATATTAGATTCATAAACTTTACATCCTTCATGTTATCTTAGCATGGTAACCTAATTCTCATACAATCATCATTCTATGTCATGTGTTGCACTTGGTTAACTGAATGTTATCATTATGCCTACATGTGTATAAACATTTATATATAAATAACCAGGCTAGCGAAGTTACATATGATCACAAAGAACAAGCATTACATATCATGATTATAAGACAAAGTCTCGATGTCACTTGTATGCATTTCATAAACATAGTACATGAAACTTAGTGCACATGTTATAATTCATATAACTTCTAGTACCATATTGTATGCTTTAGGGTCCATATATTCTCCGTGGAATCCCATCGGTGGAATCAACTCACACTGGTTCTCACATGAGAACCTTCCTCAATTAATGTGATCATCTCAATCATGCATTACGAAACATGACATTTCATTTCCTAAGAATAGTTTATAGCTGAAAAGAAATTAAGACAATCAAATAATAGGTCATTCATCATGCTTACGTTACATAAGTGGAGCAATTAATGCATGTTTCATTTTATCTTGGGTACATTTTATCATCATTAATAGCTTGCCTAAGTACTAGTTCAAAAAGGTGGATAACGGGAGCAATAGATACTCGAAGGTATCAAACTATGGATATCTAAAGATATCAAACAATGGACCCAAACGGGGTCAAACAATGATTCCAGTAAGGAACAAACTATTGACCCAAATAGGGTTGAATAATGATTCCATTAAGGAACAAGACCCAAACAGGGTCAACTATGGTAGTTGCGACTGTATCCCTCTAGGCATGCCTATATAATCCACAACTGAACTAAGACTTGTAGGCATAATCCTTTAAAAACATCTTTGCTTCATCATATTCTTTGTTACTTAATTCATCGTTTGGCTTCCAGCCATAATTCAAAAAGAATGCATATCATTCTTATCATACATCAATGTTGAGCTTTTGGCTCCATTACACATGGATGCAAATCATGTGATCATATATTGGCATCAAAATCATTCATCTCATCATACTTGATATTATGCATGAAGGCAATGATGCGATTATGAAAGTATAGTGTTGGAATTTAACGGTTACATGCATCACATACATGAGCGGAATTTTAAAATTTTTTAACCATTAGATCTGATCTTGCCATGAATACACAATATAACTATATGAGAATAAGAAAAATCACCTTTGATTTTTGTTCAACAGTTGATTTTACTTTACACCGGGTTGTCGCAAACCATAGTGTCCAAAATCGAACACCTCCAATGAGTAATCCACACTAGAGAGGGGTAAATTGAACCAATAAATTGGTGTTCAACTAGGACTGGCTGAAATTCCAAGAAGCTAGCTTGGAGTTGGCGCAAAAAGGAGAGAGAGAATAGAGAAAAAGACTTTCTTTTTGTTTTTATCACTTAACCATAATTCCTTATTAGTTGGCCTTTTATAGTTAGGTTAAAATTTCAAATCCTTAATGAGATTGGGCTCTTTAAAATTGCTGGAGAATTATTAATTGGGCCTCTGGAATTAATTATAATCATTTGGGCTTAATGAAATCCAATTTAAACCTTTTCATAAAAGACTATGCACAAAACCCACAAACTAATTTAAATACCCAAATGGATTCCAAATCCAACCAAATTAAATATGTGAGTTCCATAACACTTATGTAACATATATAAATTAATTTGGTGCATGAAATGGGCCATTAAGGCATTCTGTATTGGAGTAGGCGTGTGGCCCTTACAAAATGGCTTCTGCCAACTTTCTTCATTCCTCTGGCCCTTAATAATTCCTCCAATGGACCTATTAATTATTATATTAGTCCTATAACACTTATAGTAGTCTTATAACACTTATAAGATAATAATAATTATTCATAAAATACATTATTTCAATAAGGTCTAATTTTGCAGAACATTTCTCAAAAGTTCCGCGAACAATTTTATTTGATCATAATTAATTAAACTCTTTAATTAATTATTATCTTATTCACTTCTCTACCTTCATAATAATATCAAATATTATTATCCTTGTTATTTTACCATTTTACCCTTTTCTCTATATGTGTGTGACCTATTGGGTTCCTGTCCATGTTGGCAGTATAATATGTAATTGTGAGTTCTATTCAAAACTCACATGATTTAAACTCCTTTAAATCATTTTATCAATCTCTATTGATATTTTGATACATCATTATACAAGTCATGATTGGCCTCTAGCTAGGCATCATGACTACCCAAATGTCAGGAAAGTCATGTGGTTTGACTGTACCCTTTCATAGAAACAGTTACCGTGCAATTACTCCTTTCACCACTCTTATCTCAATTAGATTCTGAGTATGGATTTCTGTCAACTCATATAAATCTAATTATGTATGTTCTATTAATTTAACCATTGTTCCTAAAATGCCTTTCATGGATCTCCATCCATCTCGGCATATTACTCTGGCCAGAGATTCTCTGAACAAGGCAATTATAGAATCATGCGAGATAACTTCCCTTGTTAAATCTGGGATGGTGAATCCTTTGTCAATCACTCAACTATCTTTAAGTAGGTCATGATATACCCAATCTCCTAACTATGTTCACTCCCAGTTGGAAGTAATCAGTTATGGAGTCAAAGTATACCACTTGCTACTTAAGATAACTTTGGTGATCTCAAGTCTAAGGATACATACACAACCGCTATGAAGAGATTCCTCACTGATATAGATTTAATATCCATGTGAGGATTCTCTATGCAGGTCTCTAATGAACTTTTTCTTTTAACAAGCATCCATATGTTAGCTTTGATTATCTTCCATAATCACAGTTATGAGAACCACTGCTTGAACCATTCAAGAAGCATAACATGTGCTAGTCTGTCCGAATTAACAATGTCCTGTCTTGTTAATTCTATGATTAGGGATATTTAGATATTAACACATTTGCATGCAATAGTCATCTCATATCATGAACATTTTCATGATTGCATTTGCACTGTGTTTATAATATCTAGGACTTCATTTATTAATTTAAGATTTACAAACTCATGTACTTAAACATAGCATTAATAAATGAATGACGCATTTTATTAAGAATATAAATTTTATACATATGAAAAACATCCCTATTACATGGGCTCTAGGGCATACTCTCTAGCAATCTCCCACTTGCACTCTAGCCAATCACTCATATGTCTCAGACCCATGCTATTTATATGGTGATCATGCTTAATCTGGAAAAGTGCTTTAGTGAGGGGATCCGCCACATTGTCATCTGTGGGAACCTTTTCTATTTTCACATCATTTCTAGCTACTATTTCCCTTATGAGATGGTAGCGTCTGAGAACATGCTTGGATCGCTGATGAGACCATGGTTCCTTTGCTTGCGCAATGGCTCCATTGTTGTCACAATATAAAGGAATCGGATCAACAATGTTAGGCACCACGCCTAGTTTAGTTATGAACTTTTTGATCCAGACTGCTTCTTTGGCTGCTTCTGAAGCAGCAATGTACTCAGCTTTCGTCGTGGAATCAGCAGTTGTTTCTTGTTTGGAACTTTTCCAACTAACTGTTCCTCCTCCCATTATGAACATAAAACCAGACTGTGATTTACAGTCATCTTTGTCAGATTGGAAGCTGGCATCTGTATACCCATTTACTTCCAAACTGCCCTCTCCATATACCAAGAATACATCCTTAGTCCTTCTCAAGTACTTAAGGATATTCTTGACAGCTGCCCAGTGTTCCTTTCCAAAATTGGATTGGAATCTGCTTGTGACATTCAAAGCAAATGCTACATCTGGACGTGTACATAACATAGCATACATGATAGAACCAATTACAGATGCATATGGTATTCTATTCATGCTCTCTCTATCCTCTTAGAGAGATCCATATTGAACCTCTTCAATACTTTATCTATATATGTACTCTGAGAAAGACCTAGCAACTTATTGGATCTATCTCTATAGATCCTTATTCCCAGAATATAGGATGCTTCTCCAAGGTCTTTCATGGAGAATTGCTTAGATAACCAAATTTTAACTGATTGGAGAAGAGAAATGTCATTTCCCATGATCAATATGTCATCTACATATAGAACTAGGAAGACAATTGCACTCCCACTGACCCTTTTATATACACAAGGTTCATCTTCATTCTGTGAGAAACCAAACTCTTTGATTGTCTCATTGAATCGTATGTTCCAGCTCCTAGAGGCTTGCTTCAATCCATAAATGGATCTTTGAAGCTTGCATACCTTTTCGCCATTTCCTGATGTGAATCCTTTTGGTTGTGTCATATACACATCCTCAGTAAGATTTCCATTAAGGAAAGCTGTCTTCACATCCATTTGCCAAATCTCATAATCATAATGAGCTGCAATGGCTAAAAGTATTCTTATAGACTTAAGCATCGCAACAGGAGAAAAAGTTTCATCATAGTCAATACCTTCTTTTTGACGATAACCTTTTGCTACTAAGCGAGCTTTATAGGTAACTACATTACCTTCCATGTCGGTCTTCTTTTTGAAGACCTATTTGCATCCTATGGGTTTTATCCCTTCAGGTGGTTGAGTTAAAGTCCATACTTTGTTCTCATACATGGAGTCTATTTCAAATTGCATAGCCTTAAGCTATAAATCACGTTCTGAACTGTTCAAAACTTCTTGATAGCTAGTAGGCTCATTGTCCTCTACTACAGTTATGCCTCTATCCGAATCTATGTGAAATCTATATCTCACAGGGATAGAGCGCATCCTAGTAGACCTTCTAGGATTCTGTGTATAATCGGGTTCAACTGCAATCTCATCTTTATGAAATTCAATTTTGGGTTCAATCGGTTGATCTACTTCTATTTGTGGGTCCTAAACTTCACCAAGTTCAATTTTACTCCCACTGTCTTCTTGTAGGAGAAACTCTTTTTCTAAGAAGACAGCATGCCTTAAAACAAACACCTTTTGTTCTAAGGGATGATAGAAATAATATCCAAACGTTTCTTTTGGATATCCCACAAATAAACATTTGTCAAATTTAACATCCAGTTTGTCTGACATTGTCCTCTTCACATAAGCAGGACAACCCCATACCTTTATATGAGAAAGCGTGGGTTTCTTGTTATTCCACATCTCATATGGAGTAACATCAACCGATTTACTAGGAACTCTGTTTAACACATAAACAGCAGTTTCTAGTGCATATCCCTAAAAGGACTTAGGCAAGTCCGCTCGGCTTATCATTGATTGAACCATATCTAATAGTGTTCGATTCCTCCTTTCAGATACACCATTGTGTTGTGGTGTATATGGAGGAGTCCATTGAGATAAAATCCCATTATCTCTAAGATAATCCTGAAACTATTGACTTAAGTATTCTTCACCTCGATCTGATCTAAGTGTTTTAATACTTTTGCCAAGTTGTTTCTCTACTTGATTTATGAATTCATTGAACTTTTCAAATGCTTCAGACTTATATTTCATTAGATAGATGTATCCAAACCTGGAATAATCATCTATGAAAGTAATGAAGTAGGAGTAACCTCCTCTGGCATGTGTAGTCATTGGACCACATACATCTGAATGTATTAAGTCCAAAACCATTTTAGCTCGTTCTCCTTTACCAATAAAGGGAGCTTTTGTCATTTTTTCCAATAAACAAGATTCACATGTATCAAATGATTCATAATCAAATGATCCCAAATCACCTGACTTGTGCAATTTTGGTCATGCGTTTTTCATTTATGTGGCCTAAACGACAATGCCATAAGTATGAGGTATTTAGATTATCATTTTCATTCTCATGGTATCCACATTATGTACTTCTTTAATTAAATCAAGAAAAAATATACCATTCTCAATGATAGCTTTTGCATAAAACATATTGTTCTTAAAAATGTAACAACATTTGTCCTTTAAAGAAATATCATAATTGTTCATCAAACAACTAAAAGAAATAATACTTTTGGACAAAGCTGGAACATAATAACAATTATTTAATTCCAGTACTAATCCACTAGGAAGAGGCAAATAGTCAGTCCCCACAACTGTTGTAGAGATGTTCTGTCCAGTAGCTGACTGCAAACATATCTCTGCCTTTCCAACTCTTCTAAAACATCTAAGCCCCTATAGATCATTACATAAATGAGATCCATATCCGGTATCTAATACCCAAGATTGTTTTGAAGCAATAGAATAAGTATTAATTTCAATCATATGAATACCTGAGGTAGAAGCATAAGCTTGCTTCTTCTCCTTGAGAGAATCTAGATAGGCCTTGCAGTTACGCTTCCAATGATCATCCTTTCCACAATGGAAGCAAGTTCCTTCGGGATTCTCTTTCTTGGCAACCTTCTTCTTGGAGATCCCACCATTCTTTGGCTACGCCTTGGTTATCTTCTTCTTCTTCTTCTTCTGCTTCTTGCCTTTAGCAGAAGTGACAACCATGACACTTTTTGGATCCTTCTTAAATGATCCATCAGCTGTCTTGAGCATATTGATTAACTCAGGAATGGATACTTGGATCTTATTCATGTTGAAGTTAAGCACGAAAGGTGCATAACTTGGAGCCAACGAGTACAAGATTAAATCTATGTATAGATCATTATCCATAACATAGCCAAGTCTACTCAAATGCTCAATATACCCATACATCTTCAATGCATGAGTAGTAGCTAAAGTGCCTTCCACCATTTTGCAGCTAAATAGAGCTCGAGCAATCTCATATTGCTCAGTTCTAGCCTGAAAAGAATAAAGCTCCTCTAGATGCAAAATGATGGTTCTAGCATCCATCATTTCATGTTGCTTTTGAAGCTCTGAGGACATAGCACCAAGCATCAGACATGCTGCTGCTTCACTATCCTCCATGTATTTTCGATAAATGCCTTTGATCTCATCAATGGCATCATCTGATGGAAGTGGTGGTGGATCTTTATCCAAGACATAGTGGATCTTTTCAGCTCTGAGAACAATTCTCACTTGCCTGATCCAGTCAGAATAGTTGTTGCCAACCAGCTTGTTATCCAAGATTGATCGTATATTAATGTTTGATGTGCTCATGATGATGACCTAGATGTGAAAAAGAAAAGATATGAGAGTATGTTTATATATATGTATGCATTAATAAGGTCTTTAATTAATCCATTTACTCCCACTATTTTATTGCGAATAAATAGCCCTCACTATATAATCCGAGAAAACCCGATGGTTTTCTTAGTGGGCCAATATCCAATCCTTGATATGTAATTTGACCTTGACTGTGGTCAACAAGCCAAATTCCATACCCTTGAAAGGTAGGTATCTCTATACCAATTGTGTCTCTACACAACTATTGGATCATTAGGTTATCAACTCTTGATGCATGCATATCATATATGCATTCCCTAATCTTGCCTCTAGAACCATTAGCCTTAACTGTAGTCAACAAACTAATGGGCTAGCTAAGATGACCCATTTAATTAGATTTGAACATATTCGATATAATGTGAGCTTGACTGTGGTCAACAACCCACACTATAAAGAACTCTGGTTCTCCTCAAATTAATGGAAGGCTTATATACCTTAGTATTTGTTTGAGGGTTTTACTTAATTAAGTCTCATCATACATGGTTGGCATACATTGGTATGCATCCTATATCTATCACATAAATATAAGCATACAAATATGGTATAGTTATGGACTTCACTACATTGATTTCCCCGAGACAAGAGGGAAATCAAAAGGTCACACCTAGGTAGTATGCATGATTCAAACAAGAAAATAATTACATTATCTTCAAGCTTGTTGGATCTCCATCCGGCCCATCTTGCTCCTTGATATTGGTCTCCATCTCTATTTCTAATTCTAATCTAAGTAATCTAATTACATATTACAATTTAAAATGAAATACAAACCAAAAACAGGTGGCCGGGACATGAAAGTCCTCATTGGGCCAAAACATGCATTATGCTCAATCACATTGGGCTTTGTCCATAACTAACCATCATGCCAATCATACACCCTTATATGCCTCTCTAATGCATAACGAAATGGATTAATAACTTTGTTTCAACCTTTGAAACTATATTTTGAGTTATTTTAATGATGTGATCAAATTAGGAAACTTTTTCCATTTTGGAAACTTTCATTTTAGAAAACCTTTTTGCATGCATGTGTTCTTGTCTTAATAATCAATCCAATTGATTATTAATTAATTATAAATTGATTATTTAATTAATTAATCATATTAAATAATTAAAAGAATCAATTTTGGGCTTAAAACAAATGTAGGCCGAAACCCACAGAAGAAAAACCCTAACTGTGTTCATACACAAACTAGTTTTATGTCTTTTGGACTATTTGGGCCTTTTGGAATGAGCCAAGCCCAATCCAGCCCTTAAAATCCATTAATAAACTTAATTAATGTTTATAATGCTTAATTTAAATCAGCTCCTTGGGCCCACCAAGTCATTTACTAATTTAAACCAAGTCCGTAAACATAATTAAGCCCATTAAGTGGTTTTAATAAATTAAAATTAATCAAATTAATTTAAGGCTCATTTTAATTAATCCAATTAATTAAAAACACTTTAATATATCATATATATCAGGTTTAGAAGATCAAAAGTTGTTCTAATCAAGAACACATCAAGAACACACGAAGAACACCAATTTATCGAACTTTTCGACTAAACTAGTTTTCATGCAAAACTTGTTCGATTTTAATTTCGTTCGATCCTATGGATTAATATCACATATTAAACACATAAAATATCATCTAAATGATTTTTAAATGGATACATAAGAAATTAAATTAGAACAGCCCCTACATCACCTAGGGTTTCACGCCAAACCCTAATGAGTTTCACGCCAAACCCTAATCTCAATCATTCAAAAATTTCGTTTTTGTTTCCACCAAATTTATTTGATCACACATACAACCAGAAATCAATATTTCTTATTCATGAACAATAAAATCTAATATTTTAAAGTTCATGAAATAAATAACTCAAAACAAAACAAAACTTATTCCGCAGAAAAATATAGAATTGTATATCCATGGCAAAACCTTGTCTCTGATACCATGTTGGAATTTAACAGTTACATGCATCACATACATGAGCGGAATTTTAAAAATTTTTAACCATTAGATCTGATCTTGCCATGAATACACAATATAACTATATGAGAATAAGAAAATCACCTTTGATTTTACTTCGCACCGAGTTGTCGCAAACCACAGTGTCCAAAATCGAAAACCTCCAATGAGTAATCCACACTAGAGAGGGTTAAATTGAACCAACAAATTGGTGTTCAACTAGGGCTGGCCGAAATTCCAAGAAGCTAGCTTGGAGTTGGCACAAAAAGGAGAGAGAGAATAGAGAAAAAGAATTTCTTTTTGTTTTTATCACTTAACCCTAATTCCTCATTAGTTGGCCTTTTATAGTTAGGTGAAAATTCCAAATCCTTAATGAGATTGGGCTCTTTAAAATTGCTGGATAATTATTAATTGGGCCTCTGAAATTAATTATAATCATTTGGGCTTAATTAAATCCAATTTAAACCTTTTCATAAAAGACTATGCACAAAACCCACAAACTAGGCCCTTTGTACAACTAATTGGATTTAAATATCCAAATGGATTCCAAATCCAACCAAATTAAATATGTGAGTTCCATAACACTTATGTAACATATATAAATTAATTTGGTGTATTAAATAGGCCATTAAGGCCTTCTGTATTGGAGTAGGGATGTGGCCCTTATAGAATGGCTTTCGCCAACTTTCTTCATTCCTCTGGCCCTTAATAATTCCTCCAACGGACCTATTAATTATTATATCAGTCCTATAACACTTATAGTAGTCTTATAACACTTATAAGATAATAATAATTAATCATAAAATACATTATTTCAATTAGGTCCAATTTTGCAGAACATTTCTCAAAAGTTTCGCGGACAATTTTATTTGATCATAATTAATTAAACTTTTTTATTAATTATTATCTTATTCACTTCTCTACCTTCATAATAATATCAAATATTATTATCCTTATTATTTTACCATTTTATCCTTTTCTCTATATGTGTGTGACCTATTGGGTTCCTGTCCATGTTGGCAGTATAATATGTAATTGTGAGTTCTATTCAAAACTCACATGATTTAAACTCCTTTAAATCATTTTATCAATCTCTATTGATATTTTGATACATCATTATACAAGTCATGATTGGCCTCTAGCTAGGCATCATGACTACCCAAATGTCAGGAAAGTCATGTGGTTTAACTGTACCCTTCCATAGAAACAGTTACCGTGCAATTACTCCTTTGACCACTCTTATCTCAATTAGATTCTGAGTATGGATTTATGTCAACTCATATAAATCTAATTATGTATGTTCTATTAATTTAACCATTGTTCCTAAAATGCCCTTCATGGATCTCCATCCATCTCGGCATATTACTCTGGTAAGAGATTCTCTGAACAAGGCAATTATAGAATCATGCAAGATAACTTCCCTTGTTAAATCTGGGATGGTGAATCCTTTGTCAATCACTCAACTATCTTTAAGTAGGGCATGATATACCCAATATCCTAACTATGTTCACTCTCAGTTGGAAGTAATCAGTTATGGAGTCAAAGTATACCACTTGCTACTTAAGATAACTTTGGTGATCTCAAGTCTAAGGATACTTGCACAACCGCTATGAAGAGATTCCTCACTGACATAGATTTAATATCCATGTGAGGATTCTCTATACAGGTCTCCAATGAACTTGTTCTTCTAACAAGCATCCACATGTTAGCTTTGATTATCTTCTATAATCAAAGTTATGAGAACCACTGCTTGAACCATTCAAAAAGCATAACATGTGCTAGTATGTCCGAATTAACAATGTCCTATCTTGTTAATTCTATGACTAGGGATATTTACATATTAACACATTTGCATGCAATAGTCATCTCATATCATGTACACTTTCATAATTGCCTTTGCACTGTGTTTATAATATCTAGGACTTCATTTATTAATTTAAGATTTACAAACTCATGTACTTAAACATAGCATTAATAAATGAATGACGCCTTTTATTAAGAATATAAATTTTATACATATGAAAAACATCCCTATTACATGGGCTCTAGGGCATACTCTCTAACATATAGTTCTTACAACTAAATTTCTTCATAGTATTATATGTATGTCCATATATATATGTGTGTGCATATAAAGGCAACTTAAATCATAACAGTACATCGGTACTCATGTTTGATCACATAATGAGTCAAACTACTCATCATATCATGGTAGCATCAATTATAAAACATTGAATTACATAGCTCATTAATAATTCTCAATGACATACCTTGTTACCATTTGTTACGAGCAGCTTTCCCATATTATCATAACTCACATCAAAACTTAATTATTTAAACCAATACTCATGCATTTATGATCCATATAGTAGTAATATGCATAGGTTCTCTTACAAATTAAAGGTCAACACTTGTTCATATTTAATCCATTGATTCACTTCAATGGTCTATCAGATTATAGAAAACAAGTTAAATACTTTAACATAATCATATATATATTTGAATCCTCTTACTTGTGTTTTATACTCAGGTAAGTTATGTGAGCTTATTTCATCTTAGTCGTTAACACACTACGGATGCTCTTGTGCTAATCGTAATATATTATAGGCATGAGCAAACAGGTAAGCAGGTTATTACCTATTACTGCTAATCATTAATTTTTCTTGTGGCCTTGGGTATAACCAAGCTTCTACGATTTCATATTTTAACATAAAAATGTGATGTCCCATTTCTTGTAACTTGGAGATGTAACCTGGTGACTATTCTCTTATTATCACTTGGTTATATCATAGTATTTTAGACAGAACCATTCCTTGACCTAGTGCATACCTTATACCAAATTTATAAGACAAATTTAATAGCATATCATTTAAGTTACTATGTTGTCTTATGCTCTTCTTAGTTTTATGCTCTTTAGGCCTTAGCATACCTTTTAACAACATAATTCATATTAACATTGCCATGTGCAAGTCCCTCTAATTTATAGTTCAAGTGAACCATCATTACTTAACTCAATGTGTTCGGTTACCTTAAACTTCTCACTCTCTCTATATATATGGAGGTTCCTCAATTAAGTGATTATGCTTTATGCACCTCACAATTGACTTTGGGTAACTTACAGCTTAATTCAATATTCTTCCTATTATACTAGCATTTATGTCTTTTTAATTTCTATAATAATTCATGTTATATTCATGCCTTTATAAATTGTATCTTTATAGACTTTAGCATTAGAGATAAATAGACGTTCATAATCTATTAATCTAATCAAGTAACATATTAACCTTTACTTAATAACCATTTATCCTCAGTTCTACTTATTATTAGTCAATTCACCTCAATTCTAGCTCACTTAATGATTTTATGGACCATGTAATACTGCTTTCAATATCTGATTACATTGCTAAATCTTGACGTGAGATAATCTTGTGGTGAGATAACCTTGGATGAATCAAAGGAATGCATATGGCCATGAAAAAAAAAAGAGAAGAAAACATGCTTGGCCATGCATCATTAGGCCTTACTTGGCCATGCAAGGAGAGGAGGAAAGGCCATAAGTGGCCGTGCATGAGAAGAAAAGAAACACCTTGCTTGGCTGTGCATTTCCAATGAACAAAGCTTGATTGGCTGTGTAAAGCAAGAAGAAACCTTGCTTGGCCGTGCATTTCATAAGGGAAAGGGCTAATTGGCCGTGTACATGAAATAAAAAGGCCATACTTGGTTGTGTAAATGAAAGGATAAAGGCCATGATTGGCTATGCACATCAAAGGAGAAAGGCCGTGCACATCAAAGGAGAAAGGACATGCTTGGCCATGCATGGGGAAGAAGAAAAAGGCAAGTGGCCGTGCATAGGAAGATAACCAGAAACAGAAATCCCGATTATGCAAACATGAATTTAAATCACAAATCTCACCTTCCCACTTACTTAAATGATCATTTATGCCTTAAATCATATTATACTTATCAAAACTTACTAGATTAAGCCCTTAATCTCACTAAGAAAACACATACACAAAAGAGGGAAAATATATATACAGTAACAACTGAAAAGCAATTCTCGTACCTTAAATTCAAGCTTTATCTCCTTCAATCATCAAGATCCAGCTCTACTACTCATGGTTCCTCTCTTTTCCTTCATAAAGCCAAACACCATAACCCTAGTTTCCTCATACCATAGAGAGAGAAAGAGAGAGATCCCTCACCAAAATTCCGATCCCCTTATTTTCATAAACCCTAAATAGGTAAGTGGGGTAAATATCTCCCCAAGAAAAATCCCATAATGCCCTTATACATTTTTAACCCTTAAAACTTATTTTCTTAACATTTCACACCAAACTTCTTATTTAATTCAATTTCATCCTTCATTAATATTTTAGCTACACTATAATACACATGTGCATAATTACCAATATGCGCTTTATATCACTTAACTTTATTAATGAAAAATAATCAAATTTTGCCTTATTAAACCTTAATCCTAATTAATTTACCATAATCCGATTAGGATCATGATTGGATCCTCAAAACTATGCTATTATAGATATATAATAATACAGGTCAAAATACAAATAATATGAATAAAATAATTAAATAAAATCTTTTAGGTTCGGATAAGGCTCTTTTATTTTTTCAAGTTTCTTCGAGTAAATCCCATAGGTTCATGCATCACAAAAATGAAACAGTTGGTTTGTAAGGCCCCTAAATGACCCTAATTGAAATTTTCATGATTTTAGTAGAATTTTTATTTGATTAAGATTAAAATTAAATGAGAATTTCGTATAAGTATGGGACAAGGGATAAATTATGTTTTTATTATTTTAATTGCATGAAAATAAAATTTAATAGTGTGGTTTAATATTAATCAAGGGTATAATTGGAGTATAAACTATTGATTAGGGGTAAATTTGTAATTATGGCATTTTAGGGGTTAATTGTGAATAAAATAATAATTGTGTGGTCAATTTAAGAGAAGGATTTAGTGGATGGGTCACTTTATATCATGCAAAAAGGAAATAGCTAAAGGTATGACATGCAAATTATTGAAGGACTAGAAGGGATATTTTCTACTATTATTAAAGTTGATTTTAGTGGAAAGAAAGAGAAATGGGAGAGTGAATTGAGAGAGAGGGTCAGCATCTTCAGCCTTGAATTATTTCTTCTTCATCTCCTACAATTATATCTTAATCTCTCAATTATCTATGAATTTTTGAATAAAATTTCATGCATGTGGGTTGTTTAAGAAAATATTGATGTAAATTATTGAGGTATGGTTTTAATTTTTTTTTATCTTCATCATCAGCATCTTCTTCTTCATTCTCTAATTTGATTTCGATTGGGAAAGGCTGCTGCAAATGATGGATTAGAGAATGATTTATATTGTAGATAAAGAAGGAGAAGGTAGAAGGGACAAAGGAAAAGGTCTTGCAAAGGATTAATTGGCTAGAGGAAATTAGCCAAAGGTATGGGATTAGGGCTACCTTAATGCATGTGAATTTGGTTGTTGCATGTGAATATGGTTGCTGGAACTTGTTGTGATTAAATTGAATTGGAAGTAATTAAAATAGAGTACAATGTAAGAAATGTGCATGAAGGGATGAGATGAATATTCTAACCCAGTGACAGAAAATTTAGTGTAAGTCATAATAGAGACCTCTAATTGTAACAAATAAACTTTTTGTAGTTATATAAGACATTTTCCTACAAAATTGAAGAAGGAACCTACCTTCAATTCTGCCTCTAGATATTTTTTATGATTTATTGAATTTAGGAGAACTACTATAATTTCGGATTCTGGACCAGGTTGGGGAAAACTTGAGATATCTATATGTACAATGATCAGAATGACATGAGATTAATTCCTATACAAAGTATACTCATAAATACACATTTTATATGAAGTAATGCCTAATTTTATTACTAAGTATGTCAAATAATTAGCATGAAATTCGTTGCATCTGTTTGTACTGTTAAGGTACAGATTTTGGTATTTTTGGCATAAGTATTAGTAGAGAAGTCAAAATATTATGGTGTAAAATCATGGGTAAACTAGATACCTAGGATCACGTTTTCTATGAAGAAATTTTGGTCTAAATCCCTCTTAATTTTATGCTATGAATTTTTATAAGTGACAGCAAACACTATTTTGGTTCTATGAACAGCCTATAGTATTTCTCAAATATCTTGAGCTATAGGTAAGATATTGAGGTGAATTTTGATGCTATGGGAAACTAGAAACATAGGGGAATTTGATTGTAGAAGATAATTTAGCCTAAAAATGACATTTTCAAATTCATTTGTGGCTCACAAGTTGAGTCCAGAATGCTGGCCTATACAAATTTTTAATATACTTTATCTGATGGTTTTTAATTAATTGAGCTAAATATGTGTTTATGTGATTACAAAATGAATTGGATAGGGCATGTATACATATATATTCACACGTGTACATGGGTAAGGACTTGTGATGAATATATCTAACATATATTTGTGATGAAATTTGTGCAGGATTGTTTTATGCAATTAATCTTACATATTTATACTCTAATTATAGAGTGAATTATATTTGAACGTGCACCTATACTGTGAAATAAGATATACTATGTATGACTATGTTCATGTGTGATGCCTGAATGATAACATAATAAAGTATATTATTATGATGTTATATATTTATATTCACTAGGGATTATTTATTTGTATAAATGATCACATATATACGATATGCTATATTGTAAAGTATTAATAATGAACACTTGAATAGGTATGATGCATTACTTGATTAACATATCATGATTATGCTAATATGAGATATCTAAGGATGGTATGTAAAAAGTAATTGTATCATTAAATGAACTTACATATGCAGTTATGTCATAGTAACAATATAGCTATCATATGATTATACGTGTGCAAAATGAACACTATAAGTGTTGGGAATTATCGGTTACATGCATCTTATACATAAGCGGAATTTAAAATTTTTAACCAATATATCTGATCTTGCCATGAATTTACAATATACATATTAATGAGAATAAGAAAAATCACCTTTGATTTTTATTGTATAGTTGATTTTCCTTCTCACCGGGTTGTCGCAAACCACAGTGTCCAAAATCGAACACCTCCAATGAGTAATCCACACTAGAGAAGGAATGAATAAACCACCTATTGGGAGAAATAAGGGTTGGCTGAAATCCCTAGATGCTAGCTTTTGGGAGTGGCAGCTAGGGTTGAGAGAAAAGAGAGAAGAAGCTTTTCTTAATTGTTCACCCTTAACCCTAATTTCACATCTCTTGAATTTTTATAGTTAGGTTAAAAAATCCAACATCATAATGGGATTAGGCTCTTTAAAATTGCTGGAGAATTATTAATTGGGCTTCTGGAATTATTTATAAATATTTGGGCTCAATTAAATCCAATTTAAGCCCTTTCACAAAAGACTATGCACAAAACCCACAAACTAGGCCCTTTGTACATATACTTGGATTTAATTACCCAAATGAATTCCAAATCCAACCAAATTAAATATGTAGGATCCATCACTTATGTAACATATTTAATTTATTTCGGTCCAAGAAATAGGCCTCTAAGGCCTTCTGTTTGGAGTTGGCGTGTGGCCCTTCTTTTGGAGGGTTTTTGCACCAACTTCACTTCTCTAGGCCTCTGTAATTCCTCCAATGGATCTATTAATTATTATATCAGCCCTATAACACTTATAGTCCAATAATAAGTAATTATGAAATACATTATTTCAATTAGATCCAATTTTATAGAACATTTCTCAAAAGTTCCGCGAACAATTTTACTTGATCATAATTAATTAAACTCTTTAACTAATTATTCTCTTATTCACTTTTTTATTCCCATAATAATATCAAATATTATTATCCTTGTCATTTTATCATTTTATCCTTTTCTCTATATGTGTGTGACCTATTGGGTTCCTGTCCATATTGGCAGTATAATATGTAATTATGAGTTCCATTTAAAACACACATGATTTAAACTTCTTTAAATCATTTTATCAATCCCTATTGATATTCTTGATACACTATTATACAAGTCATGATTGGCCTCTAGCTAGGCATCATGACAACCCAAATGTCAGGAAAGTGAAGTGGTTTGACTATACCCTATTGATAAGTGTGAATTATATATAGTTTTTAATGTGTTTTTAGTTATTTTATTTAGTTATTTTAGTTTTATTTGGGTTAAATTATAGTTATTTTGTTAATATTTATATTTTTAGAGTTAATTCTGTGTTTTGCATGATTTTCAGGGCTAAAATAATGGAAAAGGGCTTAAAGAGTGAAAAGTACAAAGTTTTGGGCCAAAAGCGTAAATATTGGAAGTTTAAACGAGAAAAGCAGCTCTTAGTCCAGAGGATGGAGCCGTGACCACGTGAAGATATTGAAAGAATTTACACGTGACCACGTGTAAGAGTAAATTGAAGAGTAACGTGGCCAAGTGAAGTAGAAGTGAAGAAACAAGGGAGAAAATAAGCAAGACACGTGACCACGTGTGACCCAAGGCAAAACTCACACGTGGCCACGTGTGAGGAAGAAAAGGAACACGTGACCACGTGTTCCTCAATACAAAAGGATGCGTGGCCACGTGATTTTACTCTCCCATCGCGCGAAGGATTCGTCAGACTTCCTGTTTTGAAGCAGACTTCGTTTCCTATCTTGATTCTGCAATTTAAGAAGAATTCTACCACGTTTTTTTTGCCTATAAATAGGAGCTCAAAACACAGAAGAAGGATCGATCCTTAGTTTTTCAATTTGTTGTTCTTAGATTACTTTAACGTCTTCCTTTATTTTCAGTTTTTATTCAAGCTTTTGTTTTTAGTCTTAACTATGTCTTTTGAGTAGTTTTCTTTAACTTTTGCTAAAGGATACTTGAATCCTTGATTCATATTGTTATGACTTAAGTTCGTACTTCAATTTAATTACAAGTTTGATTATTTCTTGGTTCTTAAGCAAATTCTTGTCTTTATTCAATCTTAATTTGATTATTAACGTGACTAAACATCGGTTAATTAGTTGAGTTAAGTTGATTAATGATTTGCATGTTCTTAAGCTAGTTTGGTTGGATTAATGCATGTTATAATCTGAGTAAGTTATGATTATGTGTTAAATTGAGTAAATTGAGATTAAGAAGGGAGTAATCAAGAATAGTTGGAAGTTAAAGCTCTTGAGAAAGGTTTTAATAGACATCTAGGAGATTAATTCAGAATTTTCTGCTAAGTATTGAATTGTTCTGAATAAGGGAGTTCAATACTTAGAGTGATAATCTTGAGAAAGTTATTTGGGTTTATTAAACTGAATTTTTCATAATCACTTGTATGTTTTATGTTTATTAAGTCATATCAATATTGGTTAAGGTGAATAGTCCTTTAGTGAAAGTTGCTTTTATCATTGATTTTTACCTCATTTAAATTACTTGTTTTCAATAGAGTTTTCTTAATTATTGTTTACTTTACTTGATTTATTTTGGATTTGGTTTTTTTTTTTTATTCTTCAAAACATCAAAATTGGGGGATTTCTTTTCTCTCTTTACACACAGAAATTGGTTTTAAAATTGAATTAGCACACAAGCACAAGTTTTCCCTTGGGTTCGATATTTTGGGTCTTAATTCTATTTCCCTATATTACTAACCGATCTAGTACACTTGCTAGACACCGGTCAAGTTTTTGGCGCCGTTGCCGGGTAAAGCACATTGGCGTTTGTTTGTTTAATTTGATTTTAAAAGAAATTCTTGAGTGTTTTCTTCTCTTTTTCATCTAATTTCTTATTTTCTTTTTGATTAACTAAGTGGTTTATGGTTAGAGACAACCCCATCCTGCCATTAGACCCTGAAATTGAGAGGACATTCCATAGGATTAGAAGGCTAAGAGACAATATGAACGATCCAGAAATTGAGCAGCCTATGAATGATCCACCACCTAGGATTGAAGAGCAAAATGCACCACCCCAAGCTCCCGGGAATGGGTATAGACCTAGAACCATAAGGGATTATGCTATCCCTAGGTGGAATGAAGAACATAGAACCATTAGAATTCCTCACCACCAACCCTTTGAGATTAAACCCGCTACCATCACTATGGTACAAAGAAACCAATTTTCGGGTTCAGATATAGAGGATCCAGCACAACATTTGGATATGTTCTTAGAAGTGAGTGACACTGTGCAAATTCCTAATGTATCAACTGATGCAATTAGGTTGAAACTCTTCCCATTCACCCTCATAGGAAAAGCTAGGGATTGGCTTCAAATGCTACCAAATCAATCCATCCACTCTTGGCAACAAATGCAAGAGAAATTTCTTTGCAAGTTTTTCCCACCTACTAAGACCGCCCTCATTAGGAAACAAATTAGTGATTTTCAGCAGTTTTATGAGGAACCATTCCATGAAGCTTGGGAAAGATTTAGAAGACCCTTGAAAAGTTGTCCTCATCATGAAGTTCCTATTTTTCAATTAATGCATATTTTTTATGCAGGTGTTCATCCATCAACAAGATCTTTGCTAGATGCAGCCTCCAATGGAAGCTTCATGAATCAAATTCCCGAGGACGCATTTCTACTCCTTGATGAGATGGCCACCAATGATGCTCAATGGGCAAGCTCTAGAGCAACTCAAAAGAAACAGGGAGTTCATAATGTTGATGAAATTGCCATGTTAAAAGCTCAATTGGAATTAATGGAAAAAAGACATTTAAAAGAAATTAATGAGCTTAAATCTAAAAATGTCTCTATGTTGTCTAATGAAGTTGATTCTTATGCAGGGATTTCAGGACCTTTGGGGATGAAGAATGCTGAAAATATGGTGGAAGAAGTGAATGCCTTGAATCCATATAGCAACACATACAATCCGGGATGGAGAAGCCATCCAAATTTCTCATGGAGAGAAGGTAACTAAGGTACTACTTCTTCTAACCCAAACCCGAGACCCCCATTTAATCACAACCCTACGTCCAATAATCACATCCCATACCAAAACCAAGCTCCACCGCACTACCCTAACCAATACCCATCTCAAGCATACCACCAACCACCGGGTTTTCAAAAAACTCAACCTCCTCCTCCACAAGATAAGAAATCCAACATTGAAGAGATGATTGCAAATTTCATGGCTTCCCAAAATTCCATCTTAGCTAGTCAAGATGCTAGATGGAAAGCACAAGATATTTGGATAAGAAATCAAGAGGCATCCATTAGGAACTTAGAGAACCAAATGGGACAGCTTGCTTCTTCTTTGTCAAACCGAACTCAAGGAACATTTCCATCAAATGTTGACCGAAATCCAAAGGAAGAAGCCAAAGCAATCACTTTAAGGAGTGGGAAGGAACTAGAGGAGACTGAATTTGGTAAGAATGCTTCTAAAAAAATGGAACCGACAACGGAGGTAAGTATTTCTAATTCTAAAAGTGGTGAAGAAGTGCCTCCTAAGGTCGAGAAGGGTAAAGGTAAAGAAAAACTTGTTTCCACTGTTCTTGATGAGTCTCAATTACCTTTTCCTGTTTTAGCTAGGAAAGAGAAACAAAATGAGCAATTAAGTCGATTTTTAGACATGTTTAAAAAGCTGCATATAAATTTGCCATTTGCTGAAGCTTTGCTACATATGCCTAAATACGCTAAATTCATGAAAGAGTTGTGCACTAATAAGAAAAAGCTAGAAGGCATAGGAACGGTTCAATTATCCGGTAATTGTAGTGCTATATTAACTAACAAAATTCCCGAAAAATTGGAAGATCCAGGTAGTTTTACATTACCTTGTGAACTAGGGGGAAATTTTGTTGGTAATGCTTTATGCGATTTGGGTGCTAGTATTAATCTAATGCCTTATTCAATTTGCAGGAAATTGAATCTAGGTGATTTGAAGGAAACCCGAATGACGCTTCAATTGGCGGATAGATCGGTAAAAAAGCCAAAGGGAATCATTGAAGACTTGTTGGTTAAAGTAGGGAATTTTATATTTCCAGTAGATTTTGTGGTGATGGACATGGAAGAGGATAGAAAAGTACCTTTAATTGTGGGGAGGCCATTCTTGAACACAGCAAAAGCTTTAATTGATGTCCATGGACAAACAGTTACTTTAAGATTTAATGAGGAGGAAATGATTTTTAACGTTAATAAAATTTTAAAACACCCCTCATATGATTTTGAAAAATCTATCTACTTTATTGATGAGGTTCAAGAATGTGCCAACGCTAAGCAAGAGGAAATCATTCTCAAGGACAAACTTCAAAATTGCTTAATGCATCCAAAAAGAATGGACGAGTTAGACACAAAGGAGAAACAATTGATACAAATTTTGGAACAAGAGCACAGTGAGGATAAGGAAGAGGAGGATGGACCATCCCCTCCTAAGGGAGACCCTGAACTTAAAACACTTCCATCTCATTTGAAATATGTGTTTTTAAGTGATAATGCTAATCCGGTCATTATTTCATCTTTGTTGACAGATTTGGAAGAAGAAATGCTCATTGGAGTGCTAAAAAAACATAAAGGAGCAATAGGTTGGGCAACATCCGATTTAAAAGGAATTAGCCCAAGCTATTGTACGCATCGCATACCCATGGAGGACAATTTTAAGCCAGTAGTACAACCTCAAAGAAGGCTCAACCCAACTATGCAAGAGGTAGTAAAGAAAGAGGTATTGAAACTACTTGATGCAGGTATTATCTATCCTATCTCTGATAGTAGTTGGGTTAGTCCTGTTCAATGTGTGCCTAAAAAGGGAGGAATGACTGTAATAACAAATGAAAATAATGAAATAATTCCTACACGCACAGTAACGGGATGGAGAGTATGCATTGATTATAGAAGATTAAATAAGGCCACTAGAAAAGATCATTTCCCATTGCCCTTTATTGATCAAATGCTAGAAAGATTGGCAGAAAATAAATTTTATTGTTTCCTAGATGGATATTCGGGGTACATGCAAATACCTATAGCCCCGGAAGATCAAGAAAAGACTACGTTTACATGTCCATATGGAACATTTGCATATAGGAGAATGCCTTTTGGTCTTTGTAATGCACCCGCCACATTTCAACGTTGCATGATGGCCATATTTCATGATTTCATTGAAAAATTTATGGAAGTTTTTATGGATGATTTCACTATTTATGGGCATGATTTTGAGTCTTGTTTGCGTAATCTAGCATTGGTTTTAAAGAGATGTCAAGAAACTAACCTTGTGCTAAATTGGGAAAAATGTCATTTCATGGTTAGAGAGGGCATTGTTTTAGGACATAAAATTTCTGAAAAGGGCATTGAGGTTGATAAAGCAAAAGTTGACGTGATAGAAAAACTACCTCCACCAACTAATATAAAAGGCATTAGGAGTTTCCTTGGTCATGCTGGATTTTACCGTCGATTTATTAAGGATTTCTCTAAAATTGCTAAGCCACTCTCTAATTTATTGCTTAAAGATGCTGCATTTAACTTTAATACTGAGTGTTTGCAGGCTTTTAACCTATTGAAGCAAAAATTAGTGAGTGCACCGGTCATTGCATCACCCGATTGGAGCTTACCGTTTGAAATCATGTGTGATGCAAGTGATTATGCAGTTGGAGCGGTTTTAGGATAGCGAAAGGAGAAGATTTTCTACACCATTTACTATGCGAGCCACACACTCACTGGAGCCCAAGTGAATTACACCACTACGGAAAAGGAACTCTTGGCAATCGTCTTTTCATTTGAGAAATTCCGATCTTATCTTTTGGGATCTAAAATTACAGTTTGGTCGGATCACGCTGCATTGAGACACCTTTTTGCCAAGAAGGATTCCAAACCAAGACTTATCCAATGGGTGTTATTACTTCAAGAGTTTGATGTTGAAATAAAAGATAAAAAAGGAGCAGAAAATTTTGTAGCTGATCATCTCTCTAGATTAGATCATGCTGGCATTAAAAAGGGAGAAATTTCTGACCTATTTCCTGATGAACACATTTGTGCTTGTTTTACTTATGAAAATTCAGTTCCATGGTACGCTAATATAGCCAATTTTCTTGCAGGTGGCTATCTCCCTAAGGATTTTACTTGGCAACAGAGGAAAAAGCTCATAGCGGATGCCAGGCATTACCTTTGGGATGATCCATACCTTGTCAAGATATGTCCGGATCAAGTATTGAGAAGGTGTGTACCGGAATCAGAACAAAGAGCTATCATGCATCAATGCCATGGGGGAGAAGTTGGAGGTCATCATGGACCAAATAGAACGGTTCAAAAGATACTCCAATCAGGTTTTTTCTGGCCTACTTTGTTTGAGGATGTCAAAACTTTCATAGCCACTTGTGATAAATGTTGGAATTTAACGGTTACATGCATCACATACATGAGCGGAATTTTAAAATTTTTTAACCATTAGATCTGATCTTGCCATGAATACACAATATAACTATATGAGAATAAGAAAAATCACCTTTGATTTTTGTTGAACAGTTGATTTTACTTCGCACCGGGTTGTCGCAAACCACAGTGTCCAAAATCGAACACCTCCAATGAGTAATCCACACTAGAGAAGGGTAAATTGAACCAACAACTTGGTGTTCAACTAGGGCTGGCCGAAATTCCCAAGAGCTAGCTTGGGAAGTGGCGCAAAAGGGAGAGAGAATAAGTGAAAGGACTTTCCTTTTGTTTTAATCACTTAACCCTAATTCTCATTAGTTGGCCTTTTATAGTTAGGTTAAAATTCCAACTCCTTAATGAGATTGGGCTCTTTAAAATTGCTGGAGAATTATTAATTGGGCTTCTGGAATTAATTATATTCATTTGGGCTTAATTAAATCCAAATTAAATCTTTTCATAAAAGACCATGCACAAAATCCACAAACTAGGCCCTTTGTGCATCTAATTGGATTTAAATACCCAAATGGATTCCAAATCCAACCAAATTAAATATGTGAGTTCCATAACACTTATGTAACATATATAAATTAATTTGGTCCAAGAAAAAGCCCTCTAAGCCCTTCTGTATGAAGTTGGCGTGTAGCCCTCTTCTGGAGGGCTTCCTCCAACTTCTTCATTCCTTTGGCCCTCTATAATTTCTCCAATGGTCCTATTAATTATTATATCAGTCCTATAACACTTATAGTAGTCTTATAACACTTATAAGACAATAATAATTAATCATGAAATACATTATTTCATTTAGGTCCAATTTACAGAACATTTCTCAAAAGTTCCGCGGACAATTTTATTTGATCATAATTAATTAAACTCTTTAATTAATTATTATCATATTCTCCTCTCTACCTTTATAATAATATCAAATATTATTATCCTTGTCATTTTACCATTTTACCCTTTTCTCTATATGTGTGTGACCTATTGGGTTCCTGTCCATATTGGCAGTATAATATGTAATTGTGAGTTCTATTCAAAACTCACATGATTTAAACTCCTTTAAATCAATTTATCAATCTCTATTGATATTTTGATACATCATTATACAAGTCATGATTGGCCTCTAGCTAGGCATCATGACTACCCAAATGTCAGGAAAGTCATGTGGTTTGACTGTACCCTTCCATAGAAACAGTTACCGTGCAATTACTCCTTTCACCACTCTTATCTCAATCAGATTCTGAGTATGGATTTCTGTCAACTCATATAAATCTAATTATGTATGTTCTATTAATTTAACCATTGTTCCTAAAATGCCCTTCATGGATCTCCATCCATCTCGGCATATTACTCTGGCCAGAGATTCACTGAACAAGGTAATTATAGAATCATGTGAGATAACTTCCCTTGTTAAATCTGGGATGGTGAATCCTTTGTCAATCACTCAACTATCTTCAAGTAGGTCATGATATACCCAATCTCCTAACTATGTTCACTCCCAGTTGGAAGTAATCAGTTATGGAGTCAAAGTATACCACTTGCTACTTAAGATAACTTTGGTGATCTCAAGTCTAAGGATACTTGCACAACCGCTATGAAGAGATTCCTCACTGACATAGATTTAATATCCATATGAGGATTCTCTTTGCAGGTCTCCAATGAACTTGTTCCTCTAACAAGCATCCACATGTTAGCTTTGATTATCATCCATAATCACAACTATGAGAACCATTGCTTGAACCATTCAAGAAGCATAACATGTGCTAGTCTGTCCGAATTAACAATGTCCTATCTTGTTAATTCTATGACTAGGGATATTTAGATATTAACACATTTGCATGCGATAGACATCTCACATCATGAACACCTTCATGATTGCCTTTGCACTGTGTTTATAATATCTAGGACTTCATTTATTAATTTAAGATTTACAAACTCATGTATTCAAACACAGCATTAATAAATGAATGATGCCTTTTATTAAGAATATAAATTTCATACATATGAAAAACATCCCTATTACATGGGCTCTAGGGCATACTCTCTAACAATCTCCCACTTGCACTAGAGCCAATCACTCATATGTCTCAGACCCATGCTATTTATATGGTGATCATGCTTTATCTGGGAAAGTGCTTTAGTGAGGGGATCCGCCACATTGTCATCTGTGGGAACCCTTTCTATTTTCACATCATTTCTAGCTACTATTTCCCTTATGAGATGGTAGCGTCTGAGAACATGTTTGGATCGCTGATGAGACCGTGGTTCCTTTGCTTGCGCAATGGCTCCATTGTTGTCACAATATAAAGGAATCGGATCAACAATGCTAGGCACCACTCCTAGTTCAGTTATGAACTTTTTGATCCAGACTGCTTCTTTGGCTGCTTCTGAAGCAGCAATGTACTCAGCTTCTGTCGTGGAATCAGCAGTTGTTTCTTGTTTGGAACTTTTCCAACTAACTGCTCCTCCTCCCATTATGAACACATAACCAGATTGTGATTTACAATCATCTTTGTCAGATTGGAAGCTGGCATCTGTATACCCATTTACTTCCAAACTGCCCTCTCCAAATACCAAGAATACATCCTTAGTCCTTCTCAAGTACTTAAGAATATTCTTGACAGCTGCCCAATGTTCCTCTCCAAAATTAGATTGGAATCTGCTTGTGACACTCAAAGCAAATGCTACATCTGGACGTGTACATAACATAGCATACATGATAGAACCAATTGCAGATGCATATGGTATTCTATTCATGCTCTCTCTATCCTCCAGTGTCTGTGGACACATAGACTTAGAAAGGTGTTTCCCATGCACCATGGGTATAAACCCTTTCTTAGAGAGATCCATATTGAACCTCTTCAATACTTTATCTATATATGTACTTTGAGAAAGACCTAGCAACCTATTGGATCTATCTCTATAGATCCTTATTCCCAGAATATAGGATGCTTCTCCAAGGTCTTTCATGGAGAATTGCTTGGATAACCATATTTTAACAGATTGGAGAAGAGAAACGTCATTTCCCATGATCAATATGTCATCTACATATAGAACTAGGAAGACAATTGCACTCCCACTGACCCTTTTATACACACAAGGTTCATCTTCATTCTGTGAGAAACCAAACTCTTTGATTGTCTCATTGAATCGTATGTTCCAACTCCTAGAGGCTTGCTTCAATCCATAAATGGATCTTTGAAGCTTGCATACCTTTTCGCCATTTCCTGATGTGAATCCTTCTGGTTGTGTCATATACACATCCTCGGTAAGATTTCCATTAAGGAAAGCTGTCTTCACATCCATCTGCCAAATCTCATAATCATAATGAGCTGCAATGGCTAAAAGTATTCTTATAGACTTAAGCATCGCTACAGGAGAAAAAGTTTCGTCATAGTCAATACCTTCTTTTTGACGATAACCTTTTGCTACTAAGCGAGCTTTATAGGTAACTATATTACCTTCCATGTCAGTCTTCTTTTTGAAGACCCATTTGCACCCTATGGGTTTTATCCCTTCAGGTGGTTGAGTTAAAGTCCATACTTTATTCTCATACATGGAGTCCATTTCGGACTGCATAGCCTTAAGCCATAAATCACGTTCTGAACTGTTCAAAACTTCTTGATAGCTTGTAGGCTCATTGTCCTCTACTACAGTTATGCCTCTATCCGAATCAATGTGAAATCCATATCTCACAGGGATAGAACGCATCCTAGTAGACCTTCTAGGATTCTGTGTATAATCAGGTTCAACTGTAATCTCATCATTATGAAATTCAGTTTCGGGTTCAATCGGTTGATCTACTTCTATTTGTGGGTCCTGAACTTCACCAAGTTCAATTTTACTCCCACTGTCTTCTCGTAGGAGAAACTCTTTTTCCAAGAAGACAGCATGCCTTGAAACAAACACTTTTTGTTCTAAGGGATTATAGAAATAATATCCAAACGTTTCTTTTGGATATCCCACAAATAAACATTTGTCAGACTTAACATCCAGTTTGTCTGACATTGTCCTCTTCACATAAGCAGGACAACCCCATACTTTCATATGAGAAAGCGTGGGTTTCTTGTTATTCCACATCTCATATGGAGTAACATCAACCGATTTACTAGGAACTCTATTTAACACATAAACAGCAGTTTCTAGTGCATATCCCCAAAAAGACTTAGGCAAGTCCGCTCGGCTCATCATTGATCGAACCATATCTAATAGTGTTCGATTCCTCCTTTCGGATACACCATTGTGTTGTGGTGTATATGGAGGAGTCCATTGAGATAAAATCCCATTATCTCTAAGATAATCCTGAAACTCTTGACTTAAGTATTCTCCACCTCGATCTGATCTAAGTGTTTTAATACTTTTGCCAAGTTGTTTCTCTACTTCATTTCTGAATTCTTTGAACTTTTCAAATGCTTCAGACTTATATTTCATTAGATAGATGTATCCAAACCTGGAATAATCATCTATGAAAGTAATGAAGTAGGAGTAACCTCCTCTAGCATGTGTAGTCATTGGACCACATACATCCGAATGTATTAAGTCCAAAACCATTTTAGCTCGTTCTCCTTTACCAATAAAGGGAGCTTTTGTCATTTTTCCCAATAAACAAGATTCGCATGTATCAAATGATTCATAATCAAATGATCCCAAATCACCTGACTTGTGCAATTTGGTCATGCATTTTTCATTTATGTGGCCTAAACGACAATGCCATAAGTATGAGGTATTTAGATTATCATGTTTCATTCTCTTGGTATCCACATTATGTACTTCTTTAATTAAATCAAGAACAAATATACCATTCTCAATGATAGCTTTTGCATAAAATATATTGTTCTTAAAAATGTAACAACATTTGTCCTTTAAAGAAATATCATAATCGTTCATTAAACAACTGAAAGAAATAATACTCTTGGACAAAGCTGGAACATAATAACAATTATTTAATTCCAGTACTAATCCACTCGGAAGAGGCAAATGATAAGTCCCCACAACAGTTGTAGAGATGTTTTGTCCAGTAGCTGACTGCAAACAAATCTCTGCCTTTCCAACTCTTCTAAAGCTTCTAAGCCCCTGTAGATCATTACATAAATGAGATCCACATCCGGTATCTAATACCCAAGATTGTTTTGAAGCAATAGAATAAGTATTAATTTCAATCATATGAATACCTGAAGTAGATGCAACAGCTTGCTTCTTCTCCTTAAGAGAATCTAGATAGGCCTTGCAGTTACGCTTCCAATGACCATCTTTTCCACAATGGAAGCAAGTTCCTTTGGGATTCTCTTTCTTGGCAACCTTCTTCTTGGAGATCCCACCATTCTTTGGCTGCGCCTTGGTTATCATCTTCTTCTTCTGCTTCTTGCCTTTAGCAGAAGTGACAACCATGACACTTTTTGGATCTTTCTTAAATGATCCATCAGCTGTCTTGAGCATGTTGATTAACTCAGGAATGGATACTTGGATCTTGTTCATGTTGAAGTTAAGCACAAAAGGTGCATAACTTGGAGCCAACGAGTACAAGATTAAATCTATGTATAGATCATTATCCATAACATAGCCAAGTCTACTCAAATGCTCAATATACCCATACATCTTCAATGCATGAGCAGCAGCTGAAGTGCCTTCCACCATTTTGCAACTAAATAGAGCTCGAGCAATCTCATATTGCTCAGTTCTAGCCTGAGAAGAATAAAGCTCCTCTAGATGCAAAACAATGGTTCTAGCATCCATCATTTCATGTTGCTTCTGAAGCTCCGAGGACATAGCACCCAGCATCAAACATGCTGCTGCTTCACTATCCTCCATGTATTTTCGATAAATGCCTTTGATCTCATCAATGGCATCATCTGATGGAAGTGGTGGTGGATCTTTATCCAAGACATAATGGATCTTTTCAGCCCTGAGAACAATTCTCACTTGCCTGATCCAGTCAGAATAGTTGTTGCCAACCAGCTTGTTATCCAAGATTGATCGTATATTAATGTTTGATGTGCTCATGATGATGACCTAGATGTGAAAATGAAAAGATATGAGAGTATGTTCATATATATGTATGCATTAATAAGGTCTTTAATTAATACATTTACTCCCACTATTTTATTGCGAATTAATAGCCCTCACTATTTAATCCGAGAAAACCCGATGGTTTTCTTAGTGGGCCAATATCCAATCCTTGATATGTAATTTGACCTTGACTGTGGTCAACAAGCCAAATTCCATACCCTTGAAAGGTAGGTATCTCTATACCAATTGTGTCTCTACACAACTATTGGATCATTAGGTTATCAACTCTTGATGCATGCATATCATATATGCATTCCCTAATCTTGCCTCTAGAACCATTAGCCTTGACTGTGGTCAACAAACTAATGGGCTAGCTAAGATGACCCATTTAATTAGATTTGAACATATTCGATATAATGTGAGCTTGACTGTGGTCAACAACCCACACTATAAAGAACTCTGGTTCTCCTCAAATTAATGGAAGGCTTATATACCTTAGTATTTGTTTGAGGGTTTTAGTTAATTAAGTCTCATCATACATGGTTGGCATACATTGGTATGCATCCTATATCTATCACATAAATATAAGCATACAAATATGGTATAGTTATGGACTTCACTACATTGATTTCCCCGAGCCATGAGGGAAATCAAAAGGTCACACCTAGGTAGTATGCATGATTCAAACAAGAAAAATAATTACATTATCTTCAAGCTTGTTGGATCTCCATCCGGCCCATCTTGCTCCTTGAAAATGGTCTCCATCTCTATTTCTAATTCTAATCTAAGTAATCTAATTACATATTACAATTTGAAATCAAATACAAACCAAAAACAAGTGGCCGGGACATGAAAGTCCTCATTGGGCCAAAACATGCATTATGCTCAATCACATTGGGCTTTGTCCATAACTAACCATCATGCCAATCATTCACCCTTATATGCCTTTCTAATGCATAAAGAAAAGGATTACTAACTTTGTTTCAACCTTTGAAACTATATTTTGAGTTATTTTAATGATGTGATCAAATTAGGAAACTTTTTCCATTTTGGAAACTTTCATTTTAGGAAACCTTTTTGCATGAATTTGTTCTTGTCTTAATAATCAATCAAATTGATTATTAATTAATTATAAATTGATTATTTAATTAATTAATCATATTAAATAATTAAAAAAATCAATTTTGGGCTTAAAACAAGTGTAGGCCGAAACCCACAGAAGAAAAACCCTAAGTGTGTTCACACACAAACTAGTTTTGTGTCATTTGGACCATTTGGGCCTTTTGGAATGAGCCAAGCCCACTCCAGCCCTTAAAACCCATTAATAAACTTAATTAATGTTTATAATAGTTAATTTAAATCAGCTCCTTGGGCCCACCAAGTCATTCACTAATTTAAATCAAGTCCGTAAACATAATTAAGCCCATTAAGTGGTTTTAATGAATTAAAATTAATCAAATTAATTTAAGGCCCATTTTAATTAATCCAATTAATTAAAAACACTTTAATATATCATATATATCAGATTTAGAAGATCAAAAGTCGTTCTAACCAAGAACACATCAAGAACATACGAAGAACACCAATTTATCGAACTTTTCGACAAAACTAGTTTTCATGCAAAACTTGTTCGATTTTAATTCCGTTCGATCCTACGGCTTAATATCACATATTAAACACATAAAATATCATCTAAATGATTTTTAAATGGATCCATAAGAAATTAAATTAGAACAGCCCCTACATTACCTAGGGTTTCACGCCAAACCCTAATGGGTTTCACGCCAAACCCAAATTATGATGCTTCAAAAAATTTGTTTTTGTTTCCACCAAATTTATTTGATCACACATACAACCAGAAATCAATATTTCTCATTCATGAACAATCAAATCTAATATTTTAAAGTTCATGAAATAAATAACTCAAAACAAAACAAAACTTATTCCGCAGAAAAATATAGAATTGTATATCCATGGCAAAACCGTGGCTCTGATACCATGTTGGAATTTAACGGTTACATGCATCACATACATGAGCGGAATTTTAAAATTTTTTAACCATTAGATCTGATCTTGCCATGAATACACAATATAACTATATGAGAATAAGAAAAATCACCTTTGATTTTTGTTGAACAGTTGATTTTACTTCGCACCGGGTTGTCGCAAACCACAGTGTCCAAAATCGAACACCTCCAATGAGTAATCCACACTAGAGAAGGGTAAATTGAACCAACAACTTGGTGTTCAACTAGGGCTGGCCGAAATTCCCAAGAGCTAGCTTGGGAAGTGGCGCAAAAGGGAGAGAGAATAAGTGAAAGGACTTTCCTTTTGTTTTAATCACTTAACCCTAATTCTCATTAGTTGGCCTTTTATAGTTAGGTTAAAATTCCAACTCCTTAATGAGATTGGGCTCTTTAAAATTGCTGGAGAATTATTAATTGGGCTTCTGGAATTAATTATAATCATTTGGGCTTAATTAAATCCAAATTAAATCTTTTCATAAAAGACCATGCACAAAATCCACAAACTAGGCCCTTTGTGCATCTAATTGGATTTAAATACCCAAATGGATTCCAAATCCAACCAAATTAAATATGTGAGTTCCATAACACTTATGTAACATATATAAATTAATTTGGTCCAAGAAAAAGCCCTCTAAGCCCTTCTGTATGAAGTTGGCGTGTAGCCCTCTTCTGGAGGGCTTCCTCCAACTTCTTCATTCCTTTGGCCCTCTATAATTTCTCCAATGGTCCTATTAATTATTATATCAGTCCTATAACACTTATAGTAGTCTTATAACACTTATAAGACAATAATAATTAATCATGAAATACATTATTTCATTTAGGTCCAATTTACAGAACATTTCTCAAAAGTTCCGCGGACAATTTTATTTGATCATAATTAATTAAACTCTTTAATTAATTATTATCATATTCTCCTCTCTACCTTTATAATAATATCAAATATTATTATCCTTGTCATTTTACCATTTTACCCTTTTCTCTATATGTGTGTGACCTATTGGGTTCCTGTCCATGTTGGCAGTATAATATGTAATTGTGAGTTCTATTCAAAACTCACATGATTTAAACTCCTTTAAATCAATTTATCAATCTCTATTGATATTTTGATACATCATTATACAAGTCATGATTGGCCTCTAGCTAGGCATCATGACTACCCAAATGTCAGGAAAGTCATGTGGTTTGACTGTACCCTTCCATAGAAACAGTTACCGTGCAATTACTCCTTTCACCACTCTTATCTCAATCAGATTCTGAGTATGGATTTCTGTCAACTCATATAAATCTAATTATGTATGTTCTATTAATTTAACCATTGTTCCTAAAATGCCCTTCATGGATCTCCATCCATCTCGGCATATTACTCTGGCCAGAGATTCACTGAACAAGGTAATTATAGAATCATGTGAGATAACTTCCCTTGTTAAATCTGGGATGGTGAATCCTTTGTCAATCACTCAACTATCTTCAAGTAGGTCATGATATACCCAATCTCCTAACTATGTTCACTCCCAGTTGGAAGTAATCAGTTATGGAGTCAAAGTATACCACTTGCTACTTAAGATAACTTTGGTGATCTCAAGTCTAAGGATACTTGCACAACCGCTATGAAGAGATTCCTCACTGACATAGATTTAATATCCATATGAGGATTCTCTTTGCAGGTCTCCAATGAACTTGTTCCTCTAACAAGCATCCACATGTTAGCTTTGATTATCATCCATAATCACAACTATGAGAACCATTGCTTGAACCATTCAAGAAGCATAACATGTGCTAGTCTGTCCGAATTAACAATGTCCTATCTTGTTAATTCTATGACTAGGGATATTTAGATATTAACACATTTGCATGCGATAGACATCTCACATCATGAACACCTTCATGATTGCCTTTGCACTGTGTTTATAATATCTAGGACTTCATTTATTAATTTAAGATTTACAAACTCATGTATTCAAACACAGCATTAATAAATGAATGATGCCTTTTATTAAGAATATAAATTTCATACATATGAAAAACATCCCTATTACATGGGCTCTAGGGCATACTCTCTAACAGCTCATGCACTGAGTATAACCAGTAGGTTTCAGCAAGACCCTGGTGAGAAGCACTAGTCTACTGTAAAGGGGATTTTAAAGTACCTGCGAAGGACTAAGGATCACTTCTTGGTGTATGGTGGTCAAGAAGAGCTCGTCATACAAGGTTATGCCGATGCTGCTTTTTAAACCAGCACTCAGGATTCAAGACCACAATCTAGGTTTGTTTTTGTTTTGAACGGTGGTGCTGTCAGCTGGATAAGCTCAAAACAAGAGACCGTTGCCGACTCAACTATAGAATTTGAGTATATTGCAGCAAGCAAGGCTGCAAAAGAGGCTGTTTGGATTAGAAATTTCATTTCTGGATTACGAGTGGTTCCAAGCATCCTAGATCCATTAGAAATTTTCTGTGACAACAACGGGGCCATCGCACAGGCCAAGGAGCCCCGGTTACACCAGAAATACAAACATATACTCAGGAGGTACCACCTGATCAGAGAGATCATTGATCGTGGGGACGTCAAGGTTAGCAAGATAGCAAGTGAAGACAATATAGCAGATCCTTTGACGAAACAATTGCGTCCAAATCTACACAAAGCTCATTTGAGAGCATTCGGTCTTAGGGCTATGCCCAATTGGGACTAGTGAAAGAGTCTATAGATCCTTTTGAAGACAATGTAACATATACTCATTTGAAGCATCAAACTCACCTGATGCAGATGAGGATGCTTTTGTAGATACACTTTTTGTACCTAAACTTTTTAATGATGATTTATATAGCTCCTTTTATATCAATAATATGAATAACTTTTCTTACTTGTGTGATGTTTTACATAATTTCAGTTTACATGATCATAATCATAAAACATCTATATTTGACATTAATTTAATAAGTACTACTCCATTCAATCTTGGTACTCTGGAGAATCCAAGAGAAATCTTGATAGCATATGATGTTAACCCCTAAAGAGAGAAAAGAGTATGAGAGAATATTAAAAATAATGAAAGAGTCTTTGCTTAGACCTATGAAGATATGTCTGGAATTGATCGTGCAGTTGCTAGGCATGTTATATCTACTTATCTAGGTATAGGCCTATCAAGTAAAAACTTAGGAGGCTTAGGCCAGAATAGGTAGAGAAAGTCAAGGAAAAAGTAAAGAAGCAGATATAGGCCAAGTTTCTAGTAGAAATACAGTATCTTACCTGGTTGGCAAATGTGGTCCTAATAGCTAAAAAAGATGTAAGAGTTCGAGTTTGTGTGGACTACAGGGATTGGAACAAAGCCTATCCAAAGGATGAATTTTTGCTTCCTCACATTAGATGTCCTGATGAATGGTGCAGCTGCTTGTGCAATGTACAATTCCGAAGATGGATATACCGAATACAATCGGATCCTAAATAAGATTATGGATAGGATCAAGATGGCATTCATTACTAAATAGGGCACATATGTTAATCAGGTCATACCATTTGGGTTAAAAAATGCAGGTGTTACTTATCAAAGGATAACTATAAAAATTTTGGATAATCTAATCCATAAAGAGGCAGAAGTATACGTGGATGACATGATGATCAAATCGGTAACTCAGGAAGGTCATTTTGCAACTTTAGAGAATTTCTTCTAAAGGATTAATAGCTACAACCTTCATTTGAACATTAAGAAATGCTTATTTTAGGTCACTTTGGGAAAGCTCTTGGGACATGTTGTGAGTTAGAGAGGGATAGAAACATATTCTAATAAAGTGAAGGCCATCGAGGAAATACCTATACCATAGAAAGAGAAGGAATTTTGAGGCTTTCTAGGCAGATTGCAGGATATTAGTTGATTCATCACTAAACTGACTTCTATTTGTAAGCCTATCTTCAAACTACTTCAAAAAGATTAACCAATGACATGGAATGAAGATTGTCAGGTGGCTTTTGACACTATTAGAGAATACCTCTTACATCTACCAGTATTGAGGCTGCCAAAAGCTGGGAAGCCTTTGATTTTGTATCTAGCTATAAAAGATAGTTCAGTAGGAGCTATGATGGCTCAGGAGGATGATTTTAGGGTGGAGTACACTGTTTATTATCTTAATAAGAAGTTTTTACCATATGTAGAGGTAGAGAAGATTTGCCTATCAGTCATTTGGGCCTCTAAGAAACTAAGATATTGTTTTCATTCACATAAGGTATAAGTAGTGGCTAAGTAGAATCGTCTCAAATATTTGCAAGAAGTGCCCTCATTGATAGAAAAATGGGAAGATTGTTAATTTTCTTACAGGAATTTGATATTGAGTACATCAATCGAAAAACCATTAAGGGAAGGGTTATAACAGAATTCCTAGCAGGTCAGCTATTAGAGGAGGAAGAAATATCCTATGAGTTCCCTGATGAGAACATTGCAGCTATAATAGCTCAAGGGTGGCAGTTGTTTTTTTGATGGAGCTATGAACAATAAAGGCACAGGAGTAAGAGTAATTCTAGCAACCCCTAAAGGAGAAAATTTTCCTTTAGCTAAAAAGCTCATATATAAAGCCACTAATAATGAAGCTGAATATGAGACATACATCTTCAAATTAGCAGCCTTATTGGCTCTAGGGGTAAAAAATGCTGAATTCTATGGTGACTCATCTTCGATGGTTTACCAAGCAAAATGTGAGTGGGCGATGGAAGAAGAATTGTTAGTATCTTATGTAAGATGATTAAAGGCATTAAGTAACCAATTTAAGGTTTATGCCTTCAAATATGTTCCTCAAGAAAAAAATCAGTTAGCTGATGCTTTAGCAATGTTGATATCAATGTGAGATAATTCAGAGGGAGTAAGAATGAAGCCCATACTCACTTTTAGCTCTAATAAGCCATGTTTCGAAGTGCAACAGGTGATAAATGTCAAGTTAGATGACGGGAAGCCTTAGTAATTTGATATTCAAAATTACATTGAGAAGTCTGCATTTCCAGAAGAGGCCACGAAAAAAGATAAGAAAATGCTACGAAAGTTATCCACTTAGTTCATCATTATAGGTGGGGTACTTTACAAATGGTAGATAGATGGCCTACAATTGAGGTGTATAAATGAGAAAGAAGCTAAGAATGTTATAGAAGTGGTCCACGCCAGAGTCTATGGCACTCACATGAATGGTTTGGCCCTGGTTAAAAAGATAATACATTAAGGGTTCTTTTAGCTTACTATGGATACAAATTGCTCTAAATATGTGAAGGAATGTCAATTGTGCCAATAATACACTGATATAAGGCACTTGCCTATGTTAAAATTGTGCAATCTCACATGAATGGTTTGGCCCTTTGTTGCTTGGGGTATAGACATTATAAGGATGATTTATCCATCGACATCAAATGGACATAGGTTTATTATGGTGGCCATTGATTACTTCTCAAAATGGATAGAGATAGAATCTTTCAAAAATCTGGGTGCAAGAGAAATGGCCAGGTTTATTGAAAAAAGTTTGATATACAGGTATGGGTTTCTGTATTATATCATGTCTGATAATAGGTCCCATTTTCGGGGAGAGACCAAATGGATGCTTAAAAGTATGCAGTTTAGTACCATAAATCTTTACCGTATCGTCCTTAGGCAAACAAAGTGGGGGAAGCAGCAAATAAAAATGTTAAGAGGATTTTAGCCAAGATGGTCAGAATTTATAAGGATTGGGCTAAGAAATTACCCTTCGTATTAGAGGGATATAGAACTATAGCCAGAACATCAATTGGAGCCACTCCTTTCTTACTTGTTTATGGAATGGAAGCTTTATTGCCAGTAGAGATTAAGCATCAGTCGCTACAGGTGGTTCTAGAAGCCGAGTTGCTAGAGATGGAATAGGCTAGACAAAGGTTACTTCAACTTAATATGCAAGATGGAGAAAGAATGAAGGCTTATTATCATATTCGAATTTATTAGAAAAGGTTGGCAAGATCTTTTGGAAAGAAGGTTTGGAGGCATCCCTTAAAAAAAGGAGATCTAGATTTCAAGTAGATAAGTCCAGGCCTACCTAACATCAGAGGTAAGTTTAGACCGATATAAGAGGGCCCATTTATGTTGAATAAGTTGTTATCCAAAGGAGCGGCAATACCAAGTGATAGTGATAGGAATGAGTTTAAAGAGCAAATTAACATGATAGGCTGAATAGGTTCTATGGCTAGGCTCAAAAAAATATAATAAAAAATAAAAGAGAAAAAGAAGAGAGTAAATGCCATATGGGGTTGAAAATCGATAAAAAACGGCCTTGCTAAAATTTGGCACCCTGTTAAGATGAAAATCGAAAAAAGGTATATTGGGCTAAAATTATAGGTAGAGTGAAAATGTTCGATCAAGAAAACCCGAGAGGGCTGATTGATAATAGGGGAAAGATGCTTTCAATGTTTAATCTTATGAATCAGTAATGCTTTGTACTTTTGAAATTAATTTTAGAATAGTGATCATGTATAATGAAGATATGTAGAAATGTTATCATATGTAATGCAATCTTGTATATAAATATAAATAAGAGCAGTTTATTATACATACTTTAGTTGTCTTGTTTGTTATAAAAGTGATACATATTTTTTTACATTATATGTTTAAATCTAAAGATCACCCTCTACTGCTTCCACTTGAGTTACGTCTTAGCCACTGGGCTGGAAACCCATCTTTTATATACGGTGAAAGTGGTGAAGTTATAGTTGGTTGGGTCCCAAATGTTAGCTTTGGCATAAAGTTAAGCCCAGAGATTATGGTAGCCAGAGACAAAAGTGATATATAAGGTACCTTCTTGAAATGGCAAAGGGTGCCTTATGATATCTTGTTGTTCCCCAAATTGTCAAGCACGACAAAAGACCACTTAGAAAGTAGCTCTGTATAGTCCATGTAGGGGAACACATCCAGAATGGCCATCTTGGGTTATATAATTAGGTACCAGCCATGGGCACATAAAGTTGACGCCACTATCATCTACTATCGCCAGCCATACAAAACCTCCCTGTGGTGAGTCAAAGTAATAAAGTCATCTTTTGGGCAGATAATGCCTCAAGGAGTATGTCATGATTATCCTGGGAGTAGGTTCCTTAAGCAATCTCAGTTTCTCTTGTAGCCACACCTAAAAATAAAAAGGAAAAGGAAAATAAATAAGAAAAAAATAAAAAAAGACACTCGTGTTGAATTGGGTTCATCCTAGGCAAAAGTAAGGAACAGGGTTACGAGAAAATTCGAAAGAACACATTTTTTGTTAAGAAAAGCTAGTGTGAAAACCAAAGGGGTGGACTACCTTTCAAAATTATCACCTTACCTGGAGTAACAAGGGGCTCCTAGAGAATGTCAATGTAGGATCAGTATAGACAGTGTCTAGATCTAGGATGGTTTCTACTAAGATAATAGGAAAAGGAGTCAGACCCCTGCATATTCCTTCAATGATGCTGAGCAACTAGTAATCGCCAGATGTTTCCTTTGCATTCACTATTAAATACAGAGTAAGATAGATCAACAAAATAATGCTAATAGAGAAAGTAGGTATGTTAGAGAATTCATCTAATGCATCGAATAATGGCTCCAGAGGAATGGGTCTTTATCGAGGCACTAGTCTAAGAATAGAAGATGGCAAAATTCCAAAAATTTGACTTGCTTCTCTTGGGTAGTTTGGTATGTAGTCTAGAACACAGGGTAAGGTTCTAAGTTCGAAGTGTACGTCGATGATCTTAGCAAATTCCTCAATCAAAGGGCATAGCTCATGATGAGTAAGTATGAAAATAGGGAATCAAGGATCCCAATATCGGCGACTACTTACAAAAGATCAATGCAAGTGATATGAGCACGACCAAGCACAATGGCAACAAGAAAGATGAACTAGCATTTCCTCAAGGACCAATAACAAGAGCAAGGTCAAAGAAGCTTAAAGAAGTCCTACAAGCATTCATGAAACCTTATGTGGAGAAGATGCAAGTTCAAGAAGAGAAAGAAGCTGAATTGGACTATGAAGACAAGTGTAGGCCGAATGGTGCAATGGGCCTTCAAGCTACTTTATTTAGTTTCTATTCTTTATGTAACATTTAATTAAGTATATTTGGGCAGCCTAGAACCTAGGAAAACGAATTGGGCTTTATTAGAATAGGTTTGCTTTATTTTGGGCTTATTTTACTGTTTTGGGTAGTTTAAGTGGGTAGGCTAAAGTTGGGCTTATCTCTTCTAAAGAGTTGGGCCAAAATAACTATTTGAGGCTTAGAATACCTAAGGGGGCCGAATTTTACATGGGAGAATTGAATTTTAATGGGTTTGGGTCAGATTTAGGGTTAGGCCTACATTGGTGAACTTAGGGTCCTAAATTTTAGGAATGGATTTTCCTTGATAAATACTTATTATTTTGGGATATTATTAAGTAGAGTTTGAGGGAGATATAATAGCTTGACCATATCTTTAAAGGGCTGGCCGAAATTCACTTGTAGCCAACATTAAGTCTACATTCATTCATTCATTTTCTTAGGATAATAAGCATATTTATCACTTTCTGGTAGGATTAATCTCAAATTGTATTTATCTTTATTTCTTCATGTACTTAGTCCATATTATGGTCAAATACATGTAGATAAAGGTTAGGAATTATCTTTGTTATTTATTTTATTATTTATCTCTTAGAGTTAGTGTTTGATTTTAATTCATCTAGGGAGGGGTGGCTGCCTAGCCTATATAAAGGGCTGAATTCTTCATTTGTAAGGGACTTGAATTTTGATTAATGAGAATTTTCTTTGGCTTGGCCGAATTTGTGAGAGTTAATTTATTATTGATTCTTGCTATTGCATGAAGAATTAGACTTAGGCTATTTGCATGATTAATGTATGCTTGATTCTTCTTCTTCTTGTTTTCTAAATCAATCTATCATAAGCGTTTCCAATCAATCTTGTTTGGGGGTTCTTTAGATTGGGGGTTTATTATCTTATTTATGTTCAATATTCATGGTATGTTGGCGTTCTAGTTTGGCATATAGGCTGGGGTTCCGCATCAGTAAGCCTAATCCTTCATAGAAATTTTAAACCAAAATTGGATTTTCCCAGTTCCTGGGGGCATCAAACAGCTTGTGCACTTTGGTGGAAAATGTCATGGCCATTTAAAATAATGAATCTGTAAGATAAAATGTAAATTTGTAAAATGTGGTTAATTTAGGGAGTATATGATACTATTAAATATAAACATATGTGTATAATTTTAAAATTAAATAAATTGCGTTAAGGGTATAATTAGTATAAATAAATTAATTTTTAAAAAAAAAAGAAAATTAACTAATTAAAAGTAAATTAAATTAAATAATAATTTTGTGGGATAATGTGGTATTAATGAAGTATTAATGGTAATTAATGTTTTAGAATTTGATGTTAATGGTTGTTAGGGGTAGTTGACCGTCCCTCAATAAGTCACAGGCCCAGTCCGTGAGTCCTTTTCTTTTAGTAATACTGCACCATTTTGTTTGTGAGTCACACCCTAGGTCTGTGACTTGCCAAGCGACTCACGGCCTTGAGTTGTGACTTACCAAAAGTCATTTTTTTAATAGCCCCTTTCTTCTTCTTCCTTCTTTTCTCCCTCTACTGCATTTCGACTTACATTTTTCGAGAAAAGTTTTTCATCGATATCTCCCTGCTCCTAGCTCCATTTTAAGTGTGGTTGGTGCTATTAGACTCGTAACCGAGCTGTGTACTTATGGATACCTATTTCATCAAGTTTCGTCCCTTAATTTTTGTATTGCTATTAAAGATGTGAGGTTGGTCCTCCTTATCTCTTTTATATTTTTAATATAATGTTGTTGTTTAGCTTATTTAGTTTTTCTTTCTTTAGTTATTTTCTAAGTTACAATTTAATTTAGACATTTTAATTTGGTTGTCTTTTTCCTTTTGATTACACTGTAGATTTTTTTTCTTTTCTTTCTTAGTTTTTGATATTGCTTATGTTATGTAGGTTAGATTAGCTTTTAGGTGTTGCATACTAAAATAAAACACAAGCATGATAAAAAAAAAAACAACAAAGACCTAGGAACTATATGAAGAGAACGAAGATAGAAGAACCAAAACAAGAAAAGAAAAGAAAGGGAAATAAAATAAGAAATGAAGAAGGAAGGGCAGGAAAAAAATAATAATAAAATAATAAATAGGATATATATATATAATAAGAAAAATAAAAATAAAATGTAATAAAAATATTAAATAGTAATAAAAATTCTAATTCTAATTTTATTTTGTGATTAATTACTTAATATAATGTTTAATTAACTTAAAATTGTCTTCATTTTCCTTTATTTAGTCAATTATGTGATTGCAATTAGCAATTTAATATATTACCTATGTTTAATTAATTGTGAATGCTTGTGCTTATTTAATTTCTAATTTAGCTTTTGCCATTTAATTATTTATTTCCTTTAGATACTTAACGTGCTTATGCAATTTTTGGTGTCCAATTTTAATTGTTCAATTGCTCTAAACAGTTAGCACTAATTAATTTTAATAGTTTGACCTTAGACAAATAACTTTAATTTGCATCTTATTTAGAGAAATTATGAAATAATATTGATAATATATTGTAATTAAAATGTGTTTGGTGGTGTATGATGCACGTGTGATTGATTGTGAGCTTTTTTATGCCATTTGTTGTGTAGGAAGGCTTCCAGTATTAGCTGTCATGCTATCCAGTTCCATTCAAAATTTTATTGTCTTTTTATTAAAATACAATGCATATATGCAATTATGTACATTTAGTTAGATTTTAATTACGTGTATTTACATGAATTGTGCATGTTCGATTAAATTTCAATATAATGTAATTTTTCTCTAATACAGACTGACCATTAATAATAAAATGCGCATGTGCCTTTTTGCTTTGTGATATATAACAAGTACATTGCTAAATTGAATGAATTTAGATTAGAATAATTATCTAATCTTTGCCTTCGATTTTGTTAATTTAAGGTTCATATTCATGATTTATATGTGTTTGTTCCAATATTGTTAGTGTAAGAACTAGCAAATATGTCATTATGAATCTATTACCCTAAGTTAATTGTTATTTTATGATGCATTAATAATAATTAACTTTAAACCCTTATCCATGATTAAATGCTACTTGATAAAATATACTTTTTTTTTATCTGGATGTATTAATTTATTCTATGATCGTATATATGCCTTGATGCAAAAAAAGCTCAACCACTGCCAGACATCCAGGTGCCTGCATGGATGATGCTAGAACAGGCTACTAGATACAGAACCCTATATAGGGTATATATTTAGAATAGTCGGTTCATGAGCTTATATCTTACAGACCATGGCCATCTGGTAGGATGCCCAATAGTTGCTTGCATGAGTCAGATGGCTAGATTTTTATGGCCCTATCTTTGCCATATATCCAGAGGTTGTTTATCACTTTCTATTTCAGTACAGAGGATATTAGTGCCCTAACACCGAGGCCAGTGTCTTTAAATTTCAGGTTTTTGGACATCCTTTCAACATATCTCGAGCATAGGTGTCCTCAGCTCTTAGCTTGCCCATGGGTGATGGTGTAACAGTCCTCAGTAGGACAACTGGAGATAAACATTGTGCAGTAATTTCCAGGCCAGGCCTTTCCTATGATCTTGCTATTGTGAAGGCGATTATGTTGATTTCACAGGTACTGTGGTATTTACAGAGGGTTCTATCATGTTCCCATATGGGTCGATTGAAGAGCTCGGGTCCTTAAATGTCGTTGACATCTGAAGTCTGTAGGGCATGGTTAAGGGATTATGCCTTAACATTGGCCATGAGATCTTATAGAATATTACTAGGATAATTCGAGCTCCAGGCACCATAGTAGTTATTAAGGGCATAGTTACTCGATTGCTACTTTCATTTGGTTTCCCAAATCTGAGATAGGGCTACAAGCTGAGAGTGATGTAGTAGTGGGCTTCGAGATGGTGCTAAACATGTGCATGATTAGATGTACATGCCTTAGTGTATACAGGTTACCATCAGTAGAGGAGGCAAATAAGTGATTTAGGATTCACTGTCCTTGATATAGCATATAGGATGTGGATGATCAACCTTAGGATTTTGTATAGAAAGCCCATTCTCCTCCATATCAAGCACATTTTGAGGGCCCTACACACGATGGCAACTCTTCTAATGGTTAGGCCTATTCGGATACTCGAACTTCTGATGTGAGGTCTAGTTCTAGTCGCTCTATAGGAACACGGGTTGCATCACCCTAAGGTTCTAGCATATTATAGGTGCTAGTACCATATGAGGCTCGTAGGTTTTGTATGCAAGGAGATCATAGAGCTTCCACTTCCACTTCTTGTAGTCCCGCACTGACTACAGCAACATCTTTTAATATTCCCACAGATGTGAAGAGTAGGCTAGCTCACCTAAAGACCACTATGGAGAGTCTAAGGCATGATGTATAGACGATTGGCAAGCTGATCATTTCATCTAGTTGTCTTTCTAGTAAAAGGGCCCTATAACCTAGAGGTATCAGTAGCTGGTGCAGGACATATTGTATAAAGCATTAAGAAAGAAGTTACTGGTCTCCAAGATACCATGAGGAGGACCAAAGAGCATCATAATACACGATTGGCCCCGTATAGAGATGGGAGTACACTGATAAGAGTTGTTAATGAGATAGATTCGAGACAACCTGCACTACCTCTCATAGGCCAGATCATGGTGCCCTTATCTCAGAAGATGGGGTTTGAGTTTGATATGCCTCAGTCACTGCCACATTACATCTATCTTAGGCAAAACTTTCTCAGGTTATATAGTAATGACTTGGTCCTTTAGCCAGATCACCAGATTCTCCTAGATTGAGATGACATAAATGACTTTCAAAGAGATATTTATTATTTTGTATTATGTTAATTAACATAAAAACTCTAGTTTAATTTCAATTATATTTACATTTTTAACTATTAAAATTTTATTGATATTTTATTGAGGGATACATGAAAGATACTATTTCTTTCCTACAACATTCATTTAGACGTGTGTATGATAATATTTTCACAACTATCAATATGATTTTTGATATGTAATAAAAAATAAATAATGCGAATGGATATTCACAATAATACAAATAAATCTTGAATTTGAAAATTGGAAAAAGTTGATTAAACAACATATATCATAATTTGACTCATCATATCTCCCATGGATAGGAGACATCTTGTCACCTCAAAACTTTTACGATAATATTTCAAACATTACAAATGTTATACAATCAGATCAAAATGAAGTTCTCTCATATTATAACAATATGAAGGTTAGAAGTATGCTCAAGCATTTCCCATAGAAGGATGGTTCACCCTCTTTGAAGATAAATGCACATGAGGACAATCATACAAACCCATAAAAGGTAATTACCTTCCTTTTATTGCATCAATGTTTTGAAGTCAGACACTTCTACAGGTGCCAATACTCGCTCAAAAGGCGATGCATTAACAAAAAGCAAAAGTCCTCTTGCGAGACATACAATTCTCCATTTTCTCTTATCTCATATGCCTACAACCTGACACCAGTCAAATGTTCTAATTGATGTTAAAATGTCGATAAGCTGATGGTAATCACCCAGTTAATATCAAGTTAAAACATCAATAAGCAGATGGTAATCACCCTAATTCGATCAAAAGTTAAAACATCGATAAGCTGATGATAATCACTCATTTGATCCATGGTTAAAATGTCTATAAATTGATGGTAAACACCAAATGAAGAATTAAAACATGATAAGCTAACCATAGTTACTCAGTTGATCAAAAGTTAAAATGTCGAAAAGTGGACAATATCTACTCAGATGATCAAGGGTTAAAACATTTATAAGCTAATGGTAAACCATTAGTTCCAACTGATCAAGAGTTAAAACATTGACGTTCAGATGGAAGATGGTTAGGAGATCTTTATCAGAGCTTTTTGAATTAGAATTGGAGATAGTTTTGGGTTTGGCTGAAGTTTTTAAGTTAACATCTAAAAGAATAGGCATGACAGACCCAGCACAGACTGAGGCTATTGTCGATTAGGAGTTAGAGAGAAGGTTAGATGAGTTTGAGAGAAGAATTAGGTCTATGATGACTAATATAATGAGTTTTTTGACATAGCTTGCTAGTCAGCAGACATTGATAGCTGATGCTACCCATAGAGAGCCTATGGTTGCTGGAAGTACTCCAATCACTACCCAAATAAGACCTTTTATAGTAGCTAAATCAAGAGGAATAGGATAGAGAGCCCCACTTGTGGAACCGTGAAAAGATAAACTCCTGAAAAGAAGGAAGAACCAGTAGTAACATAAGCCCTAAGGGGAAAGTTACCTAGAATGAAGGACCTAGTTCTCAAAAAGATGGAATAAAAAATAGAAACCATGGCCAGAGTCTTGTCAGCCGAAAAAAAAGGTCAGTCCAGAAGATAGGGATTTGAAAAGTAAAGACGTGCTCCTTCAATGGTTCAAGATGCCTGACCTGCCTTAGTTTGATGCCACCTCTGACCCATTTGCTCACATTAAATAGTATACCCCAGTCATAAAGGGCACTACTCTCACTAAAAGGTAGAAGGTTGAATATTTCAGCCTTACTCTTACTAGCCCTGTTATCGATTGGTATGATGGTCTAGACAGGCATACCAAAGAGGATTGGAATATGTTAACAGAGAAGTTTCTAAGGCAATATGACTGTAGCATAAGGATGAAAGTTACTCTAAAAGACCTTGAATTACTATAACAAATCAAGATAAGTCATTTCATAAGTATTTGATGAGATAGAGAAATAAAGTAATGGAGATGAAAAGAAAATATGATACCACTGATCAGATTAGGCTTTTTATGGATTTATGAAAAGAAAATATGATACCACTGATCTGAAGAAAGGCTTACAGATGAAAGGGTTGAAAGATTGGGAGTCCCTAAAGGATATTGCCATTGAAGCCAATGTGAGTACTTGGCTTAGAAAGCAAGCTCCACATTGGTGCTGGTTTTAGTTTTAGGCATCGAGGGTATGGAGCTACAACTAGGAAAACTAGTGACATAGGTGCTTCAAGAAAGACAACCAAGTGTCTCCTATTGAAAACACTTAAAAGCATTACTCGAATATGGGTAGGTCTTTTGTCTTAGGTACTGGATCTATAATTACCTAAATTTTATATTGGCAAATATTTGTAAATATGATTGGGATGTAATTGAAATTAATGTGGAAGTGAAGGGTAATTTTGTAAATTTGCTAATTTAGGGATAAATATGCATTGTTAGAAGAGAAAGAAAGACGTGATTGAAATTGAATATTATAACTTTCATGCCAAATGTAAGAATTGATGAAAGAAAAGGGAGCAAAGTGAAATTTTTCATAGTTAAACAAGTGGCCCTATGAGACATAAACATGTTTTCATTCTAGAAAGAGGGAGAAGAAGCAAGAAAAAAAGGGAAAATTTTACTTTTTCTTTGAGATGGTTGGCCACTTTTTGGCTAAATTTTTAGCTATTTTCTTTCCTCTTTATTCATACCATTTTCTTGCTTCAAGTTGCTATCTAGGAGGTGTTTGTATATTTGATTGGTTTTGGGGATTGGCAAGCTGAGTAAGCATGGATATTGTGAAGGGAAATCTTCTTCTTCCTTTCTTTAGTTTATGTATGTGTTATTTTGATTAGCAATTGAATGAAATTTGTGTATAGTTGTTGGAAAGAGTAGCAAGGGAAAAGGAAGGAGAAAGAAGAGCTTTAGAAAGTGGAAGTGGCTAAAATTTAAGTTTTGGGAGTTTTCTCTCTTATTACATATTGTATACATATTGTTTAGTTGTTTTAAATGAGTGTATACATATTGTATAATTGATTTAAAATTTGTGATAGAAACAAGTGATGAAATTTTTGTGTATTTAAATGATAAAATGTGATTTAAGTGTGATTTAAAGAATGATATAGTGAATATTTGTTCAAGGGATTCCTTCTATTTTGCTAGTCAAGATTAAATGCATTGTTTTATTGAAATTTGAGGTTTAAACATGTAAATCAAGTGATTTTTAGTGGTTTGAAAATATGATACAGTGATAGGATTCTAGAGAAGGGTACCTTACTCAAGAAAAGAGTGTGTTAAGAAATGTTCAGGATATTTTAGCGTCTGTCGCACTCGTGGCACTAGTTGCACCTGTGATAGGGCCTCTTTGCTCAGTATATTTTTCTCTGTCATGCTCGTGACCCAGGTTGCGCTAGTGATAGGACTCGACAATTGCTCTCTATCGTGCTCGCATCATCAGTCGTGCTCATGATAGGGTAGGGGATATCAGCTCTATTCTGTTTAACTTTTCTTACTTTAATTTTCATTTTATTATTCAAGTGTGAGATATCCACCACTGAATTATGATTTTATGAATTATATACATGATATATTATGGATATTCATGATATTACTCAAAATTTAAATGATATATTTTTAAGTAACCAAATTTGTTTGTGTCTTAATTTCATATATTAATGGATAGATAGGCATGCCTATAAGAGATAATTACAACTACTAGTGTTGGCACCTGTTGGTGTCTAGTGTTGATACATTTGGTATCTAGTGATCTGAGACTTTTGTCTCTAGTGTTTGATACTATTTACCAGCATCCAGTGTTTGACCCGTTATCCATTTTTTATGGGCATTCAAGCTATGAAAATGAGTTGACTTGATCTGAAAGTGATTTAACTAGATATAAAAGTGAATTGATTCGATATGAAAGAGCTTTGATTTGACTTGTACATTGTGAATGAGTGAATGTTAATGAATAAGTGAGTATGATAATGAGTGAATGTTTGGTATGAATCGAGTGATTTCCCTCATGAAATTCTTAGCACAATAGTGATAATGTGATATGTTTACATTGTATATGCATGTTATGCATCATAGATATGTTTTTATTTTATTAATAAATGTCATGTCATAGTTATGTGTGACTTCCTTGTAAAGTCTATTGTATTCTTGTTACTCCCCATCGAGCTAATGCTCAGCATGGGTTTTTTTTCCCGTGTAGGTATGCAAGTATAGAGTGAAGTGTTATGTATCTCATCAATATCTGCAAGCTACTAGATGGAATAGCAAATGAAGATTGATTGTAGTGTAGAAGATTTAGGAATTATATAATTAATGACTTTGTAATTATTTTTGCAATATTGTTAAATTTATATGTATAGATGTGTATCTATGCCAGAAATTCAATAAAATATTAAGCGCATAAAAATTTAAATGAGAGCGAGCATTACATTGTAGTATCAAAGACAGATTTAGCTGATTGTGGACTATAAGATGTTAGAAAATAGATTAGATGTGTGAGATCAGATTTATAGGATAAAAATGGTGTCAAATCCTAATGAAGAGATAAGTGAGATAGCTGGAAGTGTGAATCCAAGGTATGATAACCCTCTTGCACCTGACCAACCCCCTGCAAGAGATGTAAATCCTGCTCGAGGTAACCCGATGATAATGTAGGAATTACTTCAGTTAATAAATAGATTAACTACCCCTAAGGTTCCTACCAATCTCATTAGAAAGAGAGGGGCAGAGGAATTTGTGGGTACATATGTAGTTCAGTCTGATGTAGCTGAATTTTAGCTCAAAAAGTTAAAACGAATATTGCAAGAGATTAATTGTCCATCGAATCAATGGGTAACTTATGATGTATCTTTATTGCAAGGTCTGACCTACGATTGGTGGAAAGTGGTGCTTCAAAATCCTCAACAGCCAGTTTGATACGGATCCAAGAGGGCTATCTTATGCCATTGAAGAGGGGCAACCTTATGACTTTCAAATGGGTCTAAATGGAGTTCAAACACATAAATATAAGATCCAAATGTCATTGGGGCGTGCTCCAATTTATAGGAGGTATATTTGGTGCTTTACCATCAATTTTGGGCTTATACAACTTTGGGATTTAATTGTACAAGTCATGTGCTTCATTTAAAAGTTATATGACTCACTTAAGTTGTATTATTAATGGGCTAGGCATGTGGGCTTCTTTTGGGCTTAGTTTAGTTAGTTTGGTTATTTATTTTTAGTCTTTTTTTTGGGCTTTCATTTTAGGCCTATAAGATTTATTAATTAGTTTTGTTTTAAGTGTGTTTAAGACTTATTTAGGCTTAATTAGCTTGTAAAAGCCCAAGGAAATTCGTTTAAGGCCACATGAGTATTTAAATTAGGGTTTTAAAGAGTGAATTAGGGTTAGCCACCTTATAAATAGGCTAACCTAGGTTGTAAACTTCATTATTGAATCAAATTATAAACTTTTGAAAGTTTTTCTCATGGCTTAGCCAAAATTCTTTAGAGAGATTGTGAGATTGCTTGCTTTCTTTTCTATTGCATCAAGAATTAGGATTACTTATCAAACATTTGATTGTGGCATTTTCTTAATTCTTCTGATGCGGAACCCCAGCCTATATGCCAAACTAGAACACCAACATACCATGATATTAAACATAAACAAAATAATAAACCCCCAAACAAGATTGATTGGAAACGCTTATGATAGATTGATTTAGAAAACAAGAAGAAGAAGAATCAAGCATACATTAATCATGCAAATAGCCTAAGTCTAATTCTTCATGCAATAGCAAGAATCAATAATAAATTAACTCTCACAAATTCGGCCAAGCCAAAGAAAATTCTCATTAATCAAAACTCAAGTGTCTTACAAATGAAGAATTCAGCCCTTTATATAGGCAAGGCAGCCACCCCTCCCTAGATGAATTAAAATCAAACACTAACTCTAAGAGATAAATAATGAAATAAATAACAAAGATAATTCCTAACCTTTATCTACATGTATTTGGCAATAATATGGACTAAGTACATGAAGAAATAAATATAAATACAATCTGAAAATAATCCTAAAAGCTGGTGATAAATATGCATGATTATCCTAAGAAAATGAAGGAATGAATGTAGACTTAATCTTGGCTAAAAGTGGATTTCGGCCAGCCCTTTAAAGATATGGTCAAGCTATTATTTCTCCCTCAAACTCTACTTAATAATATCCGAAAATAATAAGTATTTATCAAGGAAAATCCATTCCTAAAATTTAGGATCCTAAGTTCACCAATGTAGGCCTAAACCTAAATCTGACCCAAACTCATTAAAATTCAATTCTCCCATGTAAAATTCGGCCCCCTTAGGTATTCTAAGCCTCAAATAGTTATTTTGGCTCAACTCTTTAGAAGAGATAAGCCCAACTTTAGCCTACCCACTTAAACTACCCAAAACAGTAAAATAAGCCCAAAATAAAACAAACCTATTCTATTAAAGCCCAATTCATTTTCCTAGGTTCTAGGCTGCCCAAATATACTTTATTAAATGTTACATAAAGAATAGAAACTAAATAAAGTAGCTTGAAGGCCCATTGCACCATTCGGCCTAAACTTGTCTTCGTAGTCCAATTTAGCTTCTTTCTCTTCTTGAACTTGCATATTCTCCACATAAGGTTTCATGAATGCTTGCAGGACTTCTTTAAGCTTCTTTGACCTTGCTCTTGTTATTGGTCCTTCAGGAAATGCTAGTTCATCTTTCTTGTTGCCATTGTGCTTGGTCGTGCTCATATCATCCCCTCCCTCTTCGAAAAATATTCGTCCTCGAATCTTCATCTTGTTCAAGTTGGGATTTGAAACTTGATGACTAAATTCATCTTCATAAATGATCTTTGGGATAGGTGGAAATAATATGAACGCTTCTTCAACAAAGAACACATAATGTTCCTGTAATTTGATAAAGAAACTAGGCAAAACATGGTTAGTCATTGTTACCTCCTTGCGAATGTGATTATTATTTCCTTTTTTTCCCATGTGCAAATTCATCCACCTTAAGCAATAGAGGCGCAATCAACAACATCTTTTCTTTCAATTATTTCTTCATCACTCACAATGTCACTATCAAAGAAAACTATATCTATAGTGTCCCCTTCAGCTTCACAAATTATTTCTTCTAGGATAACTTCTTCTTCATTTCTCTTTTCTTTGCTCTTTTCCAATCTACTTAGTTGTTTGAACCATTGTTTAAATTGCGATTCTATATCATTAAGGTCTTGCCTTAACAACTTCACACTTTCCTTTATCCCATTCATTCTTGTTTATCTCTCAACTTATAAATTGATATCTCACAATTGCACTTCAGAAACAAAGTCAAACAAATATGCACAATTAAGTAATTTGATTAAGGGAACAATGAAAAACCTAACAAGAACAGCAAAGATACTAATTCTAGAGGCAAATCGACCTATTTGAACAAAAATCGGAAATTGGTAAACAAGAAGAAGATTTTGTGCACTAATATATATAGAGATGTTCAACAAAGTGCAATATGTCAAACTAGTGTAATTGGAACCAAAAATAGCTTAGACACACAAATTAAAAACTTAGAATGAAGTAAATGGACAAGACGGATTTAACTAAACCTAATGATTAGTTTAAACAGATTTGATGTAAGACTGAACAAAAAAAATCAAAGAAAGCATGCAATAAACACAACCCAAATCGAAAATTAGGAGCACTAACCTGGTCTTGAAGAAATCAAACCAATTGTGAAAGTTCTAACTCCAATTCTTGCTTGATTGATCAAAACTTACTCCAAGTGGTGCAAGGCACTTTGTAGATCAAAATTATATCCAAACCAAGTTCAACCATTCAAATATTGCAAATTATATGCTTGATATATTCAATGGCAAATTCGAATTCAACAAGAACACAAGATTCATCAATTGATCAAACATGATCTTAACAAGATAGTAAATCTGAATTGATAACAAGGCTGTTTCTAATTGATTTTTTTTCCTTTGTTTTTTTTTTGTAACTTTAATCAAACTAATGATCGAATACTTAAAGATAGGTAATTAACACAATAGAGCAAGAACCAAATAAGGAACTAGATGCAAGATCCTATTAAGCTAAAATAGAAAATTAAAGGATAGTTAAGAATTTACCCCTTAGCCTATGCTCCGATACCAATTGATGCGGAACCCCAGCCTATATGCCAAACTAGAACACCAACATACCATGAATATTGAACATAAACAAGATAATAAACCCCCAATCTAAAGAACCCCCAAACAAGATTGATTGGAAATGCTTATGATAGATTGATTTAGAAAACAAGAAGAAGAAGAATCAAGCATACATTAATCATGCAAATAGCCTAAGTCTAATTCTTCATGCAATAGCAAGAATCAATAATAAATTAATTCTCACAAAATCGGCCAAGCCAAAGAAAATTCTTATTAACCAAAACTCAAGTGTCTTACAAATGAAGAATTCAGCCACCCCTCCCTAGATGAATTAAAATCAAACACTAACTCTAAGAGATAAATAATGAAATAAATAACAAAAATAATTCCTAACCTTTATCTACATGTATTTGGCCATAATATAGACTAAGTACATGAAGAAATAAAGATAAATACAATCTGAAAATAATCCTAAAAGCTGGTGATAAATATGCATGATTATCCTAAGAAAATGAAGGAATGAATGTAGACTTAATCTTGGCTAAAAGTGGATTTCGGCCAGCCCTTTAAAGATATGGTCAAGCTATTATTTCTCCCTCAAACTCTACTTAAGAATATCCCAAACTAATAAGTATTTATTAAGGAAAATCCATTCCTAAAATTTAGGACCCTAAGTTCACCAATGTAGGCCTAAACCTAAATTTGACCCAAACCCATTAAAATTCAAATCTCCCATGTAAAATTCGGCTCCGTTAGGTATTCTAAGCCTCAAATAGTTATTTTAGCCCAACTCTTTTGAAGAGATAAGCCCAAGTTTAGCCTACCCATTTAAACTACCCAAAACAGTAAAATAAGCCCAAAATAAAACAAACATTTTCTATTAAAGCCCAATTCGTTTTCCTAGGTTCTAGGCTGCCCAAATATACTTTATTAAATATTAGATAAAGAATAGAAACTAAATAAAGTAGCTTGAAGGCTCATTGCGCCATTCGGCCTAAACTTGTCTTCATAGTCCAATTTAGCTTCTTTCTCTTCTTGAGCTTGCATCTTCTCCACATAAGGTTTCATGGGAATGCTTGTAGGACTTCTTTAAGCTTCTTTGACCTTGCTCTTGGTATTGGTCCTTGAGGAAATGCTAGTTCATCTTTCTTGTTGCCATTATGCTTGGTCGTGCTCATATCATGTTCTTATCCCGATTATTTGCGTTTCCATTCACGTGTTGTGATATGAGCACGACTAAGCACAATGGCAACAAGAAAGATGAACTAGCATTTCCTCAAGGACCAATAACAAGAGCAAGGTCAAAGAAGCTTAAAGAAGTCCTACAAGCATTCATGAAACCTTATGTGGAGAAGATGCAAGTTCAAGAAGAGAGAAGCTAAATTGGACTATGAAGACAAGTGTAGGCTGAATGGTGCAATGGGCCTTCAAGATACTTTATTTAGTTTCTATTCTTTATGTAACATTTAATTAAGTATATTTGGGCAGCCTAGAACCTAGGAAAACGAATTGGGCTTTGTTAGAATAGGTTTGCTTTATTTTGGGCTTATTTTACTGTTTTGGGTAGTTTAAGTGGGTAGGCTAAAGTTGGGCTTATCTCTTCTAAAGAGTTGAGCCAAAATAACTATTTGAGGCTTAGGATACCTATGGGGGCCGAATTTTACATGGGAGAATTGAATTTTAATGGGTTTGGGTCAGATTTAGGTTTAGGCCTACATTGGTGAACTTAGGGTCCTAAATTTTAGGAATGGATTTTCCTTGATAAATACTTATTATTTTGGGATATTATTAAGTAGAGCTTGAGGGAGAAATAATAGCTTGACCATATCTTTAAAGGGCTGGCCAAAATTCACTTGTAGCCAACATTAAGTTTACATTCATTCATTCATTTTCTTAGGATAATAAGCATATTTATCACTTTCTGTTAGGATTAATCTCAAATTGTATTTATCTTTATTTCTTCATGTACTTAGTCCATATTATGGCCAAATACATGTAGATAAAGGTTAGGAATTATCTTTGTTATTTATTTTATTATTTATCTCTTAGAGTTAGTGTTTGATTTTAATTCATCTAGGGAGGGGTGGCTGCCTAGCTATATAAAGGGCTGAATTCTTCATTTGTAAGACACTTGAATTTTGATTAATGAGAATTTTCTTTGGCTTGGCCGAATTTGTGAGAGTTAATTTATTATTGATTCTTGCTATTGCATGAAGAATTAGACTCAGGCTATTTGCATGATTAATGTATGCTTGATTCTTCTTCTTCTTCTTGTTTTCTAAATCAATCTATCATAAGCGTTTCCAATCAATCTTGTTTGGGGGTTCTTTAGATTGGGGGTTTATTATCTTATTTATGTTCAATATTCATGGTATGTTGGCGTTCTAGTTTGGCATATAGGCTGGGGTTCCGCATCAATTGGTATCAGAGCATAGGCTAAGGGATAAATTCTTAACTATCCTTTAATTTTGCTTTTAAACTTCAATTTTCTATTTTAGCCGAATAGGATCTTGCATCTAGTTCCTTATTTGGTTCTTGCTCTATTGTGTTAATTACCTATCCTTAAGTATTTGATCATTAGTTTGGTTAAAGTTATAAAAAAAAAGAAAAAAAAATCAATTAGAAACAGCCTTGTTATCAATTCGGATTTACTATCTTGTAAGTTCATATTGGATCAATTGATGAATCTTTTGTTCTTGTTGAATCCGAATTTCTCATTGAATATATCAAGCATATAATTTGCAATCTTTGAGTGGTTGAACTTGGTTTGGATATAATTTTGATCTACAAAGTGCCTTGCACCACTTGGAGTAAGTTTTGATCAATCAAGCAAGAATTGGAGTTAGAACTTTCACAATTGGTTTGATTTCTTCAAGACCAGGTTAGTACTCCTAATTTTGGATTTGGGTTGTGTTTATTGCATGCTTTCTTTGATTTTTTTTTGTTGAATCTTACATCAAATCTGTTTAAACTAATCATTAGGTTTAGTTAAACATCGCGTTTAAGCGCATCCGTCGTGTCCATTTTCTTCATTCTAAGTTTTCAATTTGTGTGTCTAAGCTATTTTTGGTTCCAATTACACTAGTTTGACATATTGCACGTTGTTGAACATCTATATATATTATAGTGCACGAAATCTTCTTCTTGTGTACTAATTTCTGATTTTTGTTCAAATAGGTCAATTTGCCTCTAGAATTAGTATCTTTGCTGTTCTTGTTAGGTTTTTCATTGTTCCCTTAATATAATTACTTAATTGTGCATATTTGTTTGAGTTTGTTTCTGAAGTGCAATTGTGAGATATCAATTTATAAGTTGAGAGATAAACAAGAATGAACGGGATAAAGGAAAGTGTGAAGTTGTTAAGGCAAGACCTTAATGATATAGAATTGCAATTTAAACAATGGTTCAAACAACTAAGTAGATTGGAAAAGAGCAAAGAAAAGATAAAGGAAGAGGAAGTTATCTTAGAAGAAATAATTTGTGAAGCTGAAGGGGACACTATAGATATAGTTTTCTTTGATAGTGATGTTGTGAGTGATGAAGAAATAATTGAAAGAAAAGATGTTGTTGATTGTTTGAATGAGAATGAAGAAGTTTGTTTAGTTAAGATGGAAGATCAACAAGTTACGATTGCTCCTCTATTGCTTAAGGTGGAGGAATTGCACATGGGAAACAAAGGAAATAATAATCACATTCGCAAAGATGTAACGATGACTAACCATGTTTTGCCTAGTTTTTTTGTCAAATTGCAGGAACATGATGAGTTTTTTGCTGAAGAAGCGTTCATATTATTTCCACCTATCCCAAAGATCATTTATGAAGATGAATTTATTCCTCAAGTTTCAATTCCCAACTTGAAAAAGACGAAGATTCGAGGACGAATCTTTTCCGAAGAGGGAGGGGATGATATGAGCACGACCAAGCACGTCGACAACAAGAGAGATGAACTAGCACTTTCTCAAGGACCAATAATAAGAGCAAGGTCAAAGAAGCTTAAAGAAGTCCTAAAAGCATTCATGATACCTTATGTGGAGAAGATGTAAGTTCAAGAAGAGAAAGAAGCTAAATTGGACTATGAAGACAAGTTTAGGCCGAATGGTGCAATGGGCCTTCAAGCTACTTTATTTAGTTTCTATTCTTTATGTAACATTTAATAAAGTATATTTGGACAGCCTAGAACCTAGGAAAACGAATTGGGCTTTATTAGAATAGGTTTGCTTTATTTTGGGCTTATTTTTTCTGTTTTGGGTAGTTTAAGTGGGTAGGCTAAAGTTGGGCTTATCTCTTCTAAAGAGTTGGGCCAAAATAACTATTTGAGGCTTATAATACCTAAGGGGGCCGAATTTTACATGGGAGAATTGAATGTTAATGGGTTTGGGTCAGATTTAGGTTTAGGCCTACATTGGTGAACTTAGGGTCCTAAATTTTAGGAATGGATTTTCCTTGATAAATACTTATTATTTTGGGATATTATTAAGTAGAGTTTGAGGGAGAAATAATAGCTTGACCATATCTTTAAAGGGCTGGCCGAAATTCACTTGTAGCCAACATTAAGTCTACATTCATTCATTCATTTTCTTAGGATAATAAGCATATTTATCACTTTCTGTTAGGATTAATCTCAAATTGTATTTATCTTTATTTCTTCATGTACTTAGTCCATATTATGGCCAAATACATGTAGATAAAGGTTAGGAATTATCTTTGTTATTTATTTTATTATTTATCTCTTAGAGTTAGTGTTTGATTTTAATTCATCTAGGGAGGGGTGGCTGCCTAGCCTATATAAAGGGCTGAATTCTTCATTTGTAGGGGACTTGAATTTTGATTAATGAGAATTTTCTTTGGCTTGGCCGAATTTGTGAGAGTTAATTTATTATTGATTCTTGCTATTGCATGAAGAATTAGACTTAGGCTATTTGCATGATTAATGTATGCTTGATTCTTCTTCTTCTTGTTTTCTAAATCAATCTATCATAAGCGTTTCCAATCAATCTTGTTTGGGGGTTCTTTAGATTGGGGGTTTATTATCTTATTTATGTTCAATATTCATGGTAGTTGGCGTTCTAGTTTGGCATATAGGCTGGGGTTCCGCATCACCATTCAAAGGTAAAAATGATGTGGATGCCTACCTTGATTGGGAAAGGAAGGTGGAGATGATCTTTTCATGCCACCACTATTCGGATGAGAAAAAGGTAAAACTTGCAGCCATTGAATTTTCTGATTATGCACTAATTTGGTGGGATGAGTTATTGAAAAATAGGGGGAGAAATGGGGAACTCCCTATCACTTCTTGGGAGGAAATGAAAAGAATCATGAGAAAAAAGTATGTGCCTAGTTACTATCATAGGGAACTTCACAATCAGTTACAAAGACTTACACAAGGATCTAGTTCTGTGGAGGATTACTACAAAGAAATGGAGATGCTCATGATTAAAGCAAGCATTGTGGAGGATGAATATCAAACGATGTCACGCTTTTTGGGAGGTATGAATAGAGAACTTGCTGATATTGTTGAATTACAGCATTATGTGGATATGGATGATTTGGTGAACATCGCAATTAAAGTGGAGAGACAACGAAGTAGACGTGGGACATCCAAGTCCTATTCAAATTCCAATAACAACAAATGGAATTCAAAGTGGAACAAGGGAGACTCAAAGAAGGAATCCACAACCAAGTACCAGTCCAATTCCAAAGAGAAAATGGTCACTGCACAAAAAGGTACTTCTGAAACAACCCTTAAAACTAATAGACATAGGGACATTCAATGTTTCAAATGCAAAGGTCGTGGTCATTATGCTAATGAATGTGGGAATAAAAAGACCATGATAATAAGGGGGGATGAAATTATTTTTGATTCTGAATCTGATGAGAATTGTGATGATATGCCACCTTTGGAGGATTGTTCTGATCTAGATGAAAATGTAGAATATCCTGTTCAATAGGAGTCCTTAGTTGTATTGCGTGCATTGAATGTAAATGTGAAAGAAGAAGGACTAGAACAGAGGGAAAACATCTTTCATACTAGGTGTTTAATAGGTGGAAAAGTCTGTAGTATGATAATTGATGGGGGTAGTTGTGTTAATGTTGCTAGTACAGTCTTAGTTGATAAATTAGGACTTAAAACTGAGAAACACCCTAACCCATACAGACTTCAGTGGTTGAATGATAGTGGGGAAGTAAAGGTGACCAAACGTGTAACTGTATTATTTTCCATCGGTAAATATGAAGATAAAGTCATTTGTGATGTTGTACCTATGCATGCTAGTCATATTTTGCTAGGAAGGCCTTGGCAATTTGATAGGCGTGTATTACATGATGGATTTAGAAATAGGTACACTTTTGCATTTAAAGGATTTAAACACACACTTGCCCCATTGGCACCTAAAGAGGTATATGCAGATCAAGTAAAGATACATCAATCTGCAAAAGAGGTAAAGGGAAGTGAGAAAGAAAAGAAAAATGAGAGAAAAGAGGCCAGTAGTGAAAATAATAAAAGTAAAGGCCCAACTGTGAGAGACTGCACTAGTGAGAAAAAGAAAGAGAGAAGTGCAGGAGAGAAGAAGTTAATGTGTGCTGAGGTAAAAGGAGAGCAGAGTGAGCCGAGTGAAAAATTTAGCAAATACTCCTTTTATGCAAAAGAAAGAGAGTTGAGGAATGCATACTTAGGCATGAGAGCTTTAGTACTTTTGAGGTTTAAGGACAATTATTTCTCTGAAAATAACCTTGACCCAAATTTGCCTAGTTCTTTTTCTAAGTTATTGCAGGATTATAAAGATGTCTTCCCCGAGGAGATACCACCTGGGTTGCCACCAATTAGAGGGATTGAACATCAAATCGACTTTGTTCCTGGTGTACAAATTCCAAATCGTCCAGCTTATCGAAGCAATCCAAAGGAAACAAAGGAGTTGCAAAGACAAGTGGAGGAACTTTTAGCAAAAGGACACGTGAGAGAAAGCCTACGTCCTTGTGCTGTACCTGTTCTTTTGGTACCTAAAAAGGATGGAACTATGCGCATGTGTGTTGATTGTCGAGCAGTTAACAAAATCACTGTAAAGTATCGCCATCCCATTCCTAAGTTAGATGATATGCTTGAAGAGTTAAATGGTGCTATAATATTCACTAAAATTGACTTGAAAAATGGTTATCATCAAATTAGGATGAAATTAGGTGATGAATGGAAAACTGCCTTTAAAACAAAATATGGTTTGTATGAACGGTTGGTTATGCCTTTTGGCTTAACTAATGCGCCTAGCACATTTATGAGACTCATGAACCATGTTTTGCGTGAATTCTTAGGTAAATTTGTTGTTGTGTATTTTGATGATATCTTGATTTACAGCAAAAACCTAAAAGAGCATTTAAGGCATGTTGAACTTGTGTTAGCTGTTTTGAGAGAACAACAATTGTATGCTAATTTGAAGAAATGCACATTTTGTGTTGATAGTGTTGTTTTCTTAGGATTTGTTGTTAGTGCACGTGGTGTTGAGGTAGATAATGAAAAGGTTAAGGCTATCCAAGAATGGCCAACACCTGAGAATGCAAGTGAGGTGAGGAGCTTTCATGGTTTAGCAAGTTTCTATAGGAGATTTGTTAAGGATTTTTCTACTATTGCTGCACCTCTAAATGAAATCATTAAAAAGTCTGTTGGGTTTAAATGGGGTAAAGAGCAGGAAGATGCTTTTAATGTTTTGAAAGATAAATTGTGTACTGCTCCTGTTTTGAAATTACCTGATTTTTCTAAGACTTTTGAGGTTGAATGTGATGCTTCTGGGATTGGTATAAGTGCTGTTTTGATGCAAGAAATCGGCCAATAACATACTTTAGTGAGAAGTTGAGTGGACCACAGCTGAATTACTCTACCTATGATAAAGAGTTCTATGCATTGGTGAGAGCTCTTGAGGTTTGGGAACACTACCTTTTGCCTAAAGAATTCGTGATACACACAGATCACCAGTCTCTCAAATATCTGAAGGGACAAGGTAAGTTGAATAGAAGGCATGGTAAGTGGGTAGAGTACCTTGATACTTTTCCATATGTAATTAAGTACAAGCAAGGTAAAGATAATGTTGTTGCCGATGCACTTTCTAGGAGATATGCATTGATTTCTATGCTTAGTTCTAAATTGTTAGGTTTTGAGCATTTGAAAGAAATGTATGATCATGATTCTGATTTTGGTGAAGTGTACAAGGCATGTGTACATTATGCATTTAATAAGTTCTATAGACATGATGGGTTTCTTTTTAGAGGAAAACAACTATGTGTATGCATGTTCTCTTAGAGAGTTGCTTGTGAAGGAATTGCATAGTGGGGGATTAATGGGACACTTTGGCGTGAAAAAGACTTTAGACATGCTTAATGAACATTTTTATTGGCCTAATATGCGAAAAAGTGTTGAAAAAGTGTGTGCTCAATGTTTTGCATGTAAACAGGCTAAGTCTAAGTCCTTAAATCAAGGTTTGTATACTCCTTTGCCTGTTCCTACAGAACCTTGGACTAACATTTCTATGGACTTCATGGTAGGTTTACCTAGGACAAAAAGGGAAAGGGATAGTGTGTTTGTTGTATTGGACTGATTTAGTAAAATGGCACATTTTATTGCCTGTCATAAAACTGATGATGCAACAAACATAGCTGATTTATTTTTTAGGGAAGTAGTTCAATTGCATGGTATACCTAGGACTATTGTCTCAGATCGGGATTCTAAGTTCCTAAGTCACTTTTGGCGTGTTCTGTGGGGTAAACTTGGTACTAAACTTGTGTTTTCCACTACTTGTCATCCACAAACAGATGGCTAAACCGAAGTTGTTAATAGAACTTTAGGAACTATGTTGCGTGCTATAATTGGTAAGAATATTAAAACTTGGGAAGAATGTTTACCATTTGTTGAGTTCGCTTATAATCGTGCAATTCATACTTCTACAGGTTTTTCACCTTTTGAAATTGTGTATGGTTTTAATCCATTGACTGTTTTGGATTTGATGCCTTTACCTTTGAATGAACTTTCTAACTTAGATGGTAAGGCTAAGGCTGATTTGGTTAAGACAATACACACGAAAGCACGTGAGCATATTGAGAAGAAGAACATAATGTATGCAGAGCAGGCTAACAAGGGCCGTAAGCAAGTGATATTCGAACCAGGAGATTGGGTTTGGATCCATATGCGTAAAGAGAGGTTTCCTAATCAAAGGAAGTCTAAACTTGATGCAAGAGGAGATGGACCATTTCAAGTGCTGAAACGGATCAATGACAATGCATACAAGATTGATTTGCCAGGTGAGTATGGTGTAAGTGCAACTTTTAATATTTCTGACTTATCTCCATTTGACTGTGATTCAGATTCGAGGACGAATCCTTTCGAAGGGGGAGGGGATGATATGAGCATGACTAAGCACAATGGCAACAAGAAAGATGAACTAGAATTTCCTCAAGGACCAATAACAAGAGCAAGGTCAAAGAAGCTTAAAGAAGTCCTACAAGCATTCATGAAACCTTATGCGGAGAAGATGCAAGTTCAAGAAGAGAGAAGCTAAATTGGACTATGAAGACAAGTGTAGGCTGAATTGTGCAATGGGCCTTCAAGATACTTTATTTAGTTTCTATTCTTTATGTAACATTTAATTAAGTATATTTGGGCAGCCTAGAACCTAGGAAAACGAATTGGGCTTTGTTAGAATAGGTTTGCTTTATTTTGGGCTTATTTTACTGTTTTGGGTAGTTTAAGTGGGTAGGCTAAAGTTGGGCTTATCTCTTCTAAAGAGTTGGGCCAAAATAACTATTTGAGGCTTAGAATACCTATAGGGGCCGAATTTTACATGGGAGAATTGAATTTTAATGGGTTTGGGTCAGATTTAGGTTTAGGCCTACATTGGTGAACTTAGGGTCCTAAATTTTAGGAATGGATTTTCCTTGATAAATACTTATTATTTTGGGATATTATTAAGTAGAGCTTGAGGGAGAAATAATAGCTTGACCATATCTTTAAAGGGCTGGCCGAAATTCACTTGTAGCCAACATTAAGTCTACATTCATTCATTCATTTTCTTAGGATAATAAGCATATTTATCACTTTCTGTTAGGATTAATCTCAAATTGTATTTATCTTTATTTCTTCATGTACTTAGTCCATATTATGGCCAAATACATGTAGATAAAGGTTAGGAATTATCTTTGTTATTTATTTTATTATTTATCTCTTAGAGTTAGTGTTTGATTTTAATTCATCTAGGGAGGGGTGGCTGCCTAGCCTATATAAAGGGCTGAATTCTTCATTTGTAAGACACTTGAATTTTGATTAATGAGAATTTTCTTTGGCTTGGCCGAATTTGTGAGAGTTAATTTATTATTGATTCTTGCTATTGCATGAAGAATTAGACTCAGGCTATTTGCATGATTAATGTATGCTTGATTCTTCTTCTTCTTGTTTTCTAAATCAATCTATCATAAGCGTTTCCAATCAATCTTGTTTGGGGGTTCTTTAGATTGGGGGTTTATTATCTTATTTATGTTCAATATTCATGGTATGTTGGCGTTCTAGTTTGGCATATAGGCTGGGGTTCCGCATCATGTTGTTTGGGGGTTCAATAGGGAGGGTGTTTGTCTTCTTTGTCTTTTGAAATCAAAGCGTATGTTTAAGGGGTTTCGAGTTCTTTAACCTTGGGGTTTCGCATCACAGTTAAAATAAAGAGATATGTTACTAAAGCTTATCGAGAGGCTAAATGGAAAGAATTTGTGAGCTTAAAGTAAAGGAATATGACAGTAGCTGAATGTCAGAAAAAGTTTAGCCAACTTAGTAAGTATGTACCGAAATCATTGATGACTGAAGATTTTTGGTGTTAACAGTTTGAGGATGGGTTAAATGAGAGTCTTCAGGGATGCTTGATACCTGTAATTGCTATCTAGAAAGTGGATTATTGTAAACTAGTAGAAGTTGCTTTAAGAACGGAAAAGATCGAACAAGTGACACAAAAGAAAGAATAAAAGAGGAAAATGGAAGATAGTGGCCTCACCAACAGTAAGAAAGCTCGTGAAACCAAGTATAAGCAAGCTACTCAAGGTTCAATTCAGAAGTCAAATCCTATGGATAGCATCACAACGTCATCTGGGAAAAGTAATCCTTCACCAACCTATGAGCATTATCAAAAGAAACATTGGGGTATATGCAGGAAGTTCATAGGAGCATGTTTTAAGTGTGGCATCATGGATCATGTGCTTGCCAATTATCCCCAGATTCAAGAGGATTTGACCTCATAAGCAAGTGGGAAAACTATAAAGACTTTTGAGACTGAGAAGAGCCGAGCCCCCTCAGAAAATATGGAGGGACCTGCTACTTATAGTGATGCAGAACCCCAGCCTATATGCCAAACTAAAACACCAACATACCATGAATATTGAACATAAATAAGATAATAAACCCCCAATCTAAAGAACCCCCAAACAAGATTGATTGACAATGCTTATAATAGATTGATTTAGAAAACAAGAAGAAGAAGAATCAAGCATACATTAATCACACAAATTGCCTAAGTATAATTCTTTATGCAATAACAAGAATCAATAATAAATAAACTCTTTCAAATTCGGCCAAGCCAAAGAAAATTCTCATTAATCAAAAATCAAGTGTCTTACAAATGAAGAATTCAGCTCTTTATATAGGCTAGGCAGCCACCCCTCCTTATATGAATTAAAATCAAACACTAAATCTAAGAGATAAATAATGAAATAAATAACAAAGATAATTCCTAACCTTTATCTACATGTATTTGGCCATAATATGGAATAAGTACATGAAGAAATAAAGATAAATACAATTTGAAAATAATCCTAAAAGCTAGTGATAAATGTGCATAATTATCCTAAGAAAATGAAAGAACAAATGTAGACACAATCTTGGCTATAAGTGGATTTCGGCCAGCCCTTTAAAGATATGATCAACCTATTATTTCTTCCTCAAAATCTACTTAATAATATCCCAAAATAATAAATATTTATTGAGGAAAATCCATTCCTAAAATTTAGGACCCTAAATTCACCAATGTAGTCCTAAACCTAAATCTGATCCAAACCCATTAAAATTTAACTCTCCCATGTAAAATTCGGCCCCCTTAGGTATTCTAAGCCTCAAATAGTTATTTTGACTTAACTCTTTAAAAGAGATAAGCCTATATTTAGCCTACCTACTTAAACTACCCAAAATAATAAAATAAGCCCAAAATAAAACAAACCTATTCTAATCAAGCCCAATTCATTTTCCTAGGTTCTAGGCTGCCCAAATATACTTAATTAAGTGTTACATAAAGAATAAAAACTAAATAAAGTAGCTTGATGGCCTATTTCACCATTCAGCCTAAACTTGTTTTCATAGTCCAATTTAGCTTCTCTCTTCTTAAACTTGCACCTTCTCCACATAAGGTCTCATGAATGCGTTTAGGATTTCTTTAAGCTTCTTTGACCTTGCTCTTTGATGCGAAATCCCAAGGTTAAAGAACCTGAAACCCCTTGAACATACACTTTGATCTCAAAACACAAAGAAGACAAACATCCTCCCTATTGAACCCCCAAATAACACGTGAATGTAAACGCAAATAATCAGGATAAGAAGAATAAGAAAACGTCACAATCAAATGATTGATAAGTAATCCTAATTCTTGATGCAATAGAAAAGAAAGCAAGCAATCTCACAATCTCTCTAAAGAATTTCGGCTAAGCTAAGAGAAAAAAACTCTCAAAGTTTATAATTTGATTCCAACATCTCCCACTTTACAAGTTATAATAATCTATTTATAGCCTCCAAACCCTAAGGGAATGGGTATACATAAGTCCAATAGGTTTAAAACACTAAATTCTACCTAAAATAAGCTAAAACAACTACTTAAAAACCCTACTAAGGTAAAGTGACGAATTTCAAGCCCAAAATAAAAGACTAATTAATAACCCAAATAACTAAATAATCCCTTTAAAAGGAAGCCCACACGCCTAAGCCCACATTTACAACTTAAATGAGTCATGTGACTTTTAAATGAGGCACATGACTTGTACAATTATAAAGGACAAAGTTGTATAAGCCCAAAATGACTTAGACCCAATTCCTTCACTTGCTTCCAAAAGCTAAGTACTTTAAGCTTGTGATGTTGATTGATAAAATCATCATGACTTTCCCTCTCTATGGTCGTATCATTCCCTCCCTCTTTAGAAAAAAATTGTTCTTGGATGATCTTGTAATAGCCAAGAATTGACACTTGAGGAATACATTCATCTTCGTAAATTATCTTCAGCATTAGTGGAAATAATATGAATGCTTCTTCATTGAGGAACTCATCATGATCCTGCAAGTTATAAATAAAATGACTATGAAAAACATGATTAGTATTTAATATAGGAATATGATTTTGACTTCCTTCACTTCCCATATGCACCTCATCCTCCTTATGCAGTAAAGGAGAAATTGTAACATGCAGATCTTCCGTCTCCACTAAACCAGCTTCTTCATTCTCACTTAAACAATCAATAACATCTTCACTTTCAAATATTTTTCCATTATGCACAACATCATTATCCTCTTCTACCTCTAAAGCAACCTCATTTACCACGTTCTCTACATCTTCAACTTCACCCAAAACCTCTTTTTCCTCATCAAGCTCATCAACAACATCCTCTTCATGGTCTTGAGTATCCTCAATATAAAAGCCTATATCTATATCACCCTTTTCAGGTTCACAAATTATTTCTTCTATGATAACTTTCTCCTTCTTTTCTTCGCTTTGCTGTCCTCCATTCTAATACGTGGTTTAAAATATTGTCTAACCAACCATTCCATATTATTAAGGTCTTGCCTTAACAACTTTATTTCTCCTTAAATGCATTCCTTTCATCTTGATGTAAATGTCGCTTGGACTTGTAATAAGACATCCTCACATTCAGTCGTGTTTCACTCAAATTTTTGCTTTTACCCTCTTAATGTCCTCTCACTCTCTTGCCTTTTTCCTCTTAAGCTTGCAATTCAAAATTGCACTTCATAATATAAATCACAAATCAAAAACTTAAACATGTTTTAGAAATAAGGAAACAATAACTAACAACAAAAAGTAGTTCAAAACTAGAAAAGAAGACTCTAGACACAATGGAGGTGATACAAGGACAAGAGTGGTGTACCACTTGATGATAATCAAATTAGAGTATTGGACAAGCCATTACCCTAATAATGTAAATGGAACAAAAACTAGCTTAAAACAAAGAAATAAGCAACAAGAATCAAGAAAAATGAAAATATGGATAAAATGAATGAATTTGATTCACTACAAAGTAAACCAAATATAGAACCTAAATACGCTACCCAACAAAGAAAGGAAATCAACAAGATACCAATTAAAACTAAATAAAGTATAAAACATGCAAAACAAATCAATTTTAGAGCCAATTTATTCACTATGCCGAACGATGTAACAAGCTTCGTTAGTGTGTCAAGTTGTGTGCAAAAAGATGGCAAAAAATGGCAAAGTGATAGCAAAATGATGGCAAAAGTTTCCAAAAATGATAGCAGAAATGGTGGAAAAAGTTTCCAAAAATGGTTACACAAATGATGGAAAAGTTGCCAAAAATGGTTGCATAAATGATGGAAAGTTTTCAAAAATGGTTACACAAATGATGGAAAAAGTTGCCAAAAATGGTTGTACAAATGGAAAGCAAATGATAAAAATGATTGGCACAAATGGATAGCACAAATATTTACCAAGTAGAAATCCTTGTCTAACTAGGGTTAGGATTGTAATTCCAATTTAGATATGGACTAGGATTTTTGAAAGCCTAAACCCAAAGCAATAAGGATTAATTTTCCTACCTTCTAAAGGATTCCCAAATGTGTTTGGAAAAGGTGTAAATGTTGCCCCTCCCAATCTTAAAGCAAAAAGGATTAGTTTTTTCCACTTATGAAATAATTAGGATTTTCTTTAGGCTATATAAACTACCCTTGCTCAATTGCTCTTTAATTTTTTTCTTCTATTTTTCTTCTCTATCACGTTTTTCTCTCTTCTTTCTTTTTCTTTTTCTTTTTTTTTTTATGAATAGTACGTGAACAGTAACAATGAATAGTATGTGAACAGTAATGATGAACAATAACATGATTTTTTTTTAAGAATCAAAACAAAAGGTAATGAAAGAACAAGGCTAAATTTAACACACAAAGACACCAAAATTAGAATGTTACTAAAACTAATTTCGGCATGCATATAAAGAAAATCAAAGAAAAAAACACAAACCTAACACTAAGATAAATAGGAATTTACCTTACTTTTGGCTCTGATACCAAATGATATGGAACCCCAAGGTTAAAGAACCCGAAACCCTTTGAACATATACTTTGATCTCAAAATGCAAAGAAGACGTTACCCTCCCTATTGAACCCTCAAACAACACCTGACTGGAAACACAAATAATCAGGATAAGAATAATAAGAAAATGCCACAATCAAATGATTGATAAGTAATCCTAATTCTTGATGCAATAGAAAAGAAAGCAAGCAATCTCACAATCTCTCTAAAGAATTTCGGGTAAGCCAAGGGAAAAAACTCTCAAAGTTTATAATTTGATTCCAATATCTCCCTCATTACAAGTTATAATAACCTATTTATAGCCTCCAAACCCTAAGGGAATGGGTATACATAAGTCTAATAGGTTTAAAACACTAAATTCTACCTAAAATAAGCTAAAACAACTACTTAAAAACCCTACTAAGGTAAAGTGACGAATTTCAAGCCCAAAATAAAAGACTAACTAATAAACCCAAATAACTAAATAATTGATGCGGAACCCCAGCCTATATGCCAAACTAGAACGCCAACATACCATGAATATTGAACATAAATAAGATAATAAACCCCCAATCTAAAGAACCCCCAAACAAGATTGATTGGAAACGCTTATGATAGATTGATTTAGAAAACAAGAAGAAGAAGAAGAATCAAGCATACATTAATCATGCAAATAGCCTAAGTCTAATTCTTCATGCAATAGCAAGAATCAATAATAAATTAACTCTCACAAATTCGGCCAAGCCAAAGAAAATTCTCATTAATCAAAATTCAAGTCCCTTACAAATGAAGAATTCGGCCCTTTATATAGGCTAGGCAGCCACCCCTCCCTAGATGAATTAAAATCAAACACTAACTCTAAGAGATAAATAATAAAATAAATAACAAAGATAATTCCTAACCTTTATCTACATGTATTTGACCATAATATGGACTAAGTACATGAAGAAATAAAGATAAATACAATTTGAGATTAATCCTAACAGAAAGTGATAAATATGCTTATTATCCTAAGAAAATGAATGAATGAATGAATGAATGAATGAATGTAGACTTAATGTTGGCTACAAGTGAATTTCGGCCAGCCCTTTAAAGATATGGTCAAGCTATTATTTCTCCCTCAAACTCTACTTAATAATATCCCAAAATAATAAGTATTTATCAAGGAAAATCCATTCCTAAAATTTAGGACCCTAAGTTCACCAATGTAGGCCTAAACCTAAATCTGACCCAAACCCATTAAAATTCAATTCTCCCATGTAAAATTCGGCCCCCTTAGGTATTCTAAGCCTCAAATAGTTATTTTGGCCCAACTCTTTAGAAGAGATAAGCCCAACTTTAGCCTACCCACTTAAACTACCCAAAACAGTAAAATAAGCCCAAAATAAAGCAAACCTATTCTAATAAAGCCCAATTCGTTTTCCTAGGTTCTAGGCTGCCCAAATATACTTAATTAAATGTTACATAAAGAATAGAAACTAAATAAAGTAGCTTGAAGGCCCATTGCAACATTCGGCCTAAATTGTCTTCATAGTCCAATTTAGCTTCTTTCTCTTCTTGAACTTGCATCTTCTCCACATAAGGTCTCATGAATGTTTGTAGGACTTCTTTAAGCTTCTTTAACCTTGCTCTTATTATTGGTCGTTGAGAAAGTGCTAGTTCATCTCTCTTGTTGTCGGCGTGCTTGGTCGTGCTCATATCAATAATCCCTTTAAAAGGAAGCCCACATTTACAACTTAAATGAGTCATATGACTTTTAAATGAGGCATATGACTTGACAATTAAAGGCCAAAGTTGTATAAGCCCAAAATGTCTTAGACCCAATTCCTTCACTTGCTTCCAAAAGCTAAGTACTTTAAGCTTGTGATGTTGATTGATGAAATCATCATGACTTGCCCTCTCTATGGTCGTATCACTCTTGTTATTGGTCCTTGAGGAAATGCTAGTTCATCTCTCTTATTGCCATTGTGCTTGGTTATGCTCATATCATCCCCTCCTCCCTCTTCAGAAAATATTCATCCTCGAATCTTCATCTTGTTCAAGTTGGGAATTGAAACTTGAGAAATAAATTCATCTTTATAAATGATCTTTGGGATATGTGGAAATAATATGAACACGTTTTCAGAAAAAACTCATCATGCTTCTGCAATTTGATGAAGAAACTAGACAAAACATAGTTAGTCATTGTTACATCCTTGTGAATATTATTATGATTTCCTTTTTTCCCATGTGCAATTCATCCTCCTTAAGTAGGAGCAATTGTAACTTGTTGATCTTCCATCTCAACTAAACAAAAACATCACTATCAAAGAAAACTATATCTATAGTGTCCCCTTCAGCTTCACAAATTATTTCTTCTAAGATAACTTCCTCTTCCTTTCTCTTTTCTTTGCTATTTTCCAATCTACTTAGTTGTTTGAACCATTGTTTAAATTGCAATTCTATATCATTAAGGTCTTGCCTTAATAACTTCACACTTTCATCCCATTCATTCTTTTTTATCTCTCAACTCACAAATTGATATCTCACAATTGCACTTCAAAAACAATTCAAACAAATATGCATAATTAAGTAATTTGATTACGGGAACAATGAAAAACATAATAAGAACAACAAAGGTACTAATTCTAATGGCAAATTGACCAATTTGAACAAATGTAGAAATTAGCACACAAGAGGAAAAGTTCATGCACTATAGTTTATATAGATGTTCAACAATGTGTAATATGTTAAACTAGTGTAATTGGAACCAAAAACAGCTTAGAAACACAAATTGAAAACTTAAAATGAAGAAAATAGACAAGATGGATGCACTTTAAATACAATGTTTAACTAAACCTAATGATTAGTTTAAATATGATACGACCATGGAGAGGGCAAGTCATGATGATTTCGTCAATCAGCATCACAAGCATAAAGTACTCATCCTTTTGGAAGCAAATGAAGAATTGGGCCAACTTGAGTCATAAAGGGCTTATGCAACTTTGGGCTTTAATTGTACAAGTCATGTGCTTTATTTATAATTCACATGACTCATTTAAAGTTGTATCTTAATGGGTTTAAGGGGCTGATTTGTTTAGTTTTTAGTTAGGGCTTTTAATTCATTATGTTTAGTTGGTTTATTGAACAAATAAGGCCTTATTTAAGTGGGCTACACGCCACCTTCATTAAGGCCCATCATTTTAGTTTTGTTTTAATTCTTTAAGTAGGAGAATGGGCTTGTTTTGTCTTATGAAATTCGGCCACACCTTGTTTAAGGCCTTTTTAGGGGTTGTTTTAGCTTCTAAGGGTGATTTATTACTTCTTAAAGAGGTTATTAGACTTGTTTAAGAAGTAAAGAGTCTTTAGAATTCCTAAAGAGGTTATTTGGCTTGTTTAAGAAGTAAAGTGTTAGGGTTTTAGTATAAATAGCTTGTTATGAGTTGTAACAAAGAATAATCATTGAATCAAATTATAAACTTTTGAGAGTTTTCTCTTGGCTTTAGCCGAAATTCTTTAGAGAGATTGTGAGATTACTTGCTTTCTTTTCTATTGCATCAAGAATTAGGATTACTTATCAATCATTTGATTGTGGCGTGTTCCTATTCTTATTATCCCGATTATTTGTGTTTCCATTCACGTGTTGTTTGGGGGTTCAATAGGGAGGGTGTTTGTCTTCTTTGTCTTTTGAAATCAAAGCGTATGTTTAAGGGGTTTCGGGTTCTTTAACCTTGGGGTTCCGCATCATTTGGTATCAAAGTGGGAAAAACTAATCCTTTTTGCTTTAGGATTGGGAGGGGCACTTTTACACCTTTTCCAAACACATTTGGGAATCCTTTAAAAGGTAGGAAAATTAATCTTTATTGCTGTGGGTTTAGGCTTTCAAAAAAATCCTAGTCCATATCTAAATTGGAATTACAATCCTAATCCTAGTTAGACAAGAATTTCTACTTGGCAAATATTTGTGCTATCCATTTATTATCCATTTGTGCCAATCATTTTTATCATTTGCTATCCATTTGTGCAACCATTTTTGGCAACTTTTCCATCATTTGTGTAACCATTTTTGGAAACTTTTTCCACCATTTGTGCTATCATTTTTGGAAACTTTTGCCATCATTTTACTATCATTTTGCCATCGTTTTGAACATAACTTGACACACTAATCAGCTTGTTACATCGTTCGGCATAGTGAATAAATTGGCTGTAAATTGATTTGTTTTGCATGTTTTATAGTTTTAATTGGTATCTTGTTGATTTTCCTTCTTTGTTGGGTAGAATATTTAGGTTCTATATTTGGTTTACTTTGTAGTGAATCAAATTCATTCATTTTATCCATATTGTCATTTTCCTTGATTTTTGTTGCTTATTTCTTTGTTTTAAGCTAGTTTTTGTTCCATTTACATTGTTAGAGTATCTTTGCTCGTCCAATACTCTAATTTACTTATCATCAAGTGGTACACCACTCTTGTCCGTGTATCACCTCCATTGTGTCTAGAGTCTTCTTTTCTAGTTTTTGAGCTTTCTTTTTGTTGTTAGTTATTATTTCCTTGCTTTCTTAAACGTGCTCAAGTTTTTTAATTTGTGATTTAAATTTTGAAGTGCAATTTTGAAGTTGCAAGCTTGAGAGGAAAAAGGCAAGAGAGTGAGAGGACATTAAGAGGATAAAAGCCAAATTTTTGAGTGAAACACGAGTGAATGTGAGGATGTCTAATCACAAGTCCAAACGACATTTACATCAAGATGAAAGGAATGCGTTTAAGGAAGATATAAATTTGTTAAGGCAAGACCTTAATAATTTTGAATGGTTGGTTAAACAATATTTCGAACCACGAATTAGAATGGAGGAGAGCAAAGCGAAGAGAAAGAAGGAGAAAGTTATCATGGAAGAAATAATTTGTGAACTTGAAAAGGGTGATATAGATATAGGCTTTGATAGTGAGATTACTCAAGACCATGAAGAGGATGTTGTTGATGAGCTTAATGAGAAAAAAAAAGGTTTTGGGTGAAGTTGAAGATGTGGAGAACGTGGTTAAAAATTTAAATAAGGTTGTTTTAGAAGTGGAAGAGGATAATGATGTTGTGCATAATGGAAAAATAATTGAAAGTGAAGAAATTGTTGATTGTTTGAGTGTAGGTGAAGAAGTTTGCTTAGTTGAGATGGAAGATTCGCAAGTTATAGTTGATTCTCTATTGATTAAGAAGAATGAGTTGCACATGGGAAGTGGAGAAAGTCAAAATCATACCGCTATATTAAAGACTAACTATTTTTGCATAGTTCTTTTGTTTATAACTTGTAGGATCATGATGAGTTCCTCAATGAAGAAACATTCATATTATTTCCACCAATACCGAAGATCATTTACGAAGATGAATGTATTCCTCAAGTGTCAATTCCCAACTATTGCAAGACGAAGATTCAAGGACGAATCTTTTCTAAAGAGGGAGGGAATGATACGACCATGGAGAGGGCAAGTCATGATGATTTCGTCAATCAGCATCACAAGCATAAAGTACTCATCCTTTTGGAAGCAAATGAAGAATTGGGCCAACTTAAGTCATAAAGGGCTTATGCAACTTTGGGCTTTAATTGTACAAGTCATGTGCTTTATTTATAATTCACATGACTCATTTAAAGTTGTATCTTAATGGGTTTAAGGGGCTGATTTGTTTAGTTTTTAGTCAGGGCTTTTAATTCATTATGTTTAGTTGGTTTATTAAACAAATAAGGCCTTATTTAAGTGGGCTACATGCCACCTTCATTAAGGCCCATCATTTTAGTTTTGTTTTAATTCTTTAAGTAGGAGAATGGGCTTGTTTTGTCTTATGAAATTCGGCCACACCTTGTTTAAGGCCTTTTTAGGGGTTGTTTTAGCTTCTAAGGGTGATTTATTACTTCTTAAAGAGGTTATTAGACTTGTTTAAGAAGTAAAGAGTCTTTAGAATTCCTAAAGAGGTTATTTGGCTTGTTTAAGAAGTAAAGTGTTAGGGTTTTAGTATAAATAGCTTGTTATGAGTTGTAACAAAGAATAATCATTGAATCAAATTATAAACTTTTGAGAGTTTTCTCTTGGCTTTAGCCGAAATTCTTTAGAGAGATTGTGAGATTACTTGCTTTCTTTTCTATTGCATCAAGAATTAGGATTACTTATCAATCATTTGATTGTGGCGTGTTCCTATTCTTATTATCCCGATTATTTGTGTTTCCATTCACGTGTTGTTTGGGGGTTCAATAGGGAGGGTGTTTGTCTTCTTTGTCTTTTGAAATCAAAGCGTATGTTTAAGGGGTTTCGGGTTCTTTAACCTTGGGGTTCCGCATCAAAATAGATTTGATGTAAGAATCAACAAAAAGAAATCAAAGAAAGCATGCAATAAACATAACCTAAATTAAAAATTAGGAGTACTAACCTGGTCTTGAAGAAATCAAACCAATTTGTGAAAGTTCTGACTCCAATTCTTGCTTAATTGATCAAAACTTACTCCAAGTGGTGTAGGGCACTTTGTAGATCAGAATTATATCCAAACCAAGATCAAACCACTCAAAGATTGCAAATTATATGCTTTATATATTCAATGGCAAATTCAGATTCAATAAGAACAAGGCTGTTTCTAATTTATTTTTTATCTTTTTTTTATAACATTAATCAAGAAAAATAATGATCAAATACTTAAAGATAGGTAATTAATACAATAGAGCAAGAACCAAATAAGGAACTAGATGTAAGATCTTACTCGGCCAAAATAGAAAATCAAAGTTTAAAAGCAAAAATTAAAGGATAGTTAAGAATTTAACCCTTAGCCTATGCTCTAATACCAATTGATGCGGAACCCCAGCCTATATGCCAAACTAAAATACCAACATACCATGAATATTGAACATAAACAAGATAATAAACCCCCAATCTAAAGAACCCCCAAATATTGATTGAAAATGCTTATAATATATTGATTTAGAAAACAAGAAGAAGAAGAATCAAGCATACATTAATCACACAAATTGCCTAAGTTTAATTCTTCATGCAATAGCAAGAATCAATAATAAATCAACTCTTTCAAATTCGACAAAGTCAAAGAAAATTCTCATTAATCAAAGATCAAGTGTCTTACAAATGAAGAATTCAGCTCTTTATATAGGCTAGGCAGCTACCCCTCCTTACATGAATTAAAATCAAACACTAACTCTAAGAGATAAATAATGAAATAAATAACAAAGATAATTCCTAACCTTTATCTACATGTATTTTTCCATAATATGGACTAAGTACATGAAGAAATAAAGATAAATACAATCTGAAAATAATCCTAAAAGCTAGTGATAAATGTGTTATCCTAAGAAAATGAAAAAACGAATGTACTTTCGGCCAGCCCTTTAAAGATATGATCAACCTATTATTTCTCCCTCAAAATCTACTTAATAATATCCCAAAATAATAAATATTTATCGAGGAAAATCCATTTCTAAAATTTAGGATCCTAAGTTCACCAATGTAGGCCTAAACCTAAATCTGATCCAAACCCATTAAAATTTAACTCTCCCATGTAAAATTCGGTCTCTTTAGGTATTCTAAGCCTCAAATAGTTATTTTGGCCCAACTCTTTAAAAGAGATAAGCCTAGTTTTAGCCTACTACTAAAACTACCCAAAACAATAAAATAAGCCCAAAATAAAACAAACCTATTCTAATCAAGCCCAATTCATTTTCCTAGGTTCTAGGCTGCCCAAATATACTTAATTAATTGTTACATAAAGAATGAAAACTAAATAAAGTAGCTTGAAGGCCTATTTCACCATTCGGCCTAAACTTGTCTTCATAGTCCAATTTAGCTTCTTTCTCTTCTTGAACTTGCATCTTCTCCACATAAGGTCTTATGAATGCTTGTAGGACTTCTTTAAGCTTCTTTGACCTTGCTCTTGTTATTGGTCCTTAAGGAAGTGCTAGTTCATCTCTCTTGTTGCCAATGTGCTTGGTTGTGCTAATATCATATAGTACCCTAGCTCGACTATCTATGATGACTACAAAACATAAAGATAATACAAGAAGTCTGCCTGTTATGTTTTATTTATTATTACCCAAATTTTATATTGATAAATATTTGTAAATGTGATTGGGACGTAATTGAAATTAATGTGGAAGTGAAGGTTAATTTTATAAATTTGCTAATTTAGGGGTAAATGTGCATTGTTAGAGAAGAAAAAAGGACTTGATTGAAGCTGTATATTATAATTTTCATGCCAAATGTAAGTATTGGTGAAAGAAGAGGGTGCAAAGTGAAATTTTTAATAGTTAAACAAGTGGCCTTATGAGACATAAACATGTTCATTCTAGAAAGAGAAAATGCAAGAAAGAAGGGAATTTTTTTTCTTTTTCTTTGAGATGGTCGGCCACTTTTTGGCTAAATTTTCAACCATTTTATTTCCTCTTTCTTCATGCCATTTTCTTGTTTTAGGTTGCTATCTAAGAGGTGTTTGTATAGTTGATTGGTTTTGGAGATTTGCAATGTGAGTAGGCATGGATATTGCGAAGGGAAATCTTCTTTTTCCTTTCTTTACTTTATGTATGTGTTATTTTGAATAGTAATTGAATGAAATTTGTGTATAGTTATTGGAAAGAGTAGCAAGGGAAGGAAAGGAGAAAGAAGAGCTTTAGAAAGTGGAAGTGGCTAACATATGAGGTTTGGGAGTTTTCTCTCTTATTACATGTTTAGTTGTTTTAAATGAGTGTATGCATATTGTATAATTGATTTGAAATTTCGGATAGAAATAAGTGATGAAATTGTCATGTATTTGAACGGTAAAGTGTGATTTAAGTGTGATTTAAAGAATTATATAGTGAATATTTGTTCAAGGGATTCTTGCTATTTTGCTAGTCAAGATTGAATGCACTGTTTTATTAAAATTTAAGGTTTAAACATGTAAATCAATTGATTTTTAGTGGTTTGAAAACATTATACGATGATAGGATTCTTGAGAAAGGAACCTTATTTAGGAAAGGAGTGTGTTAGGAAATTATTGGTTCAAAGCTTATGAGGGAAATGTCCAGGACATTTTCGTGTCTGTCGTGCTTGCGTCACTAGTCGTGCCCACAATAGGGCCTCTTTGCTCAACATATTTTTCTCTATCGCGTTTGTAACCCTTATGCTCACGATAGGACTCAATGATTGCTTTTTATCGCGCTCGCGATAGGGCAGGGGATATCAACTCTTTTCTGTTTAACTTTTCTTGCCTTATATTTTCATTTTATTGTTCAGTTGTGAGATATCCACCACCGAATTTTGATTTCATGAATTATTCTTTTTATTACTCAAAATTTAAATCATATCTTTTTAATTAACCAAATTCTTTTGTGACTGAATTTCATATATTAGTGGATAGATAGACATACCTATAAGGGATAATTTTAACTGCTTGTGTTGACACCTATTGGTGTCTAGTGTTGATACCTTTTGTATCTAGTGATCTAAGACTTTTGTCTCTAGTGTTTGATACTATTTATAACATCCAGTGCTTGACCCATTATCCACTTTTTATGGAAATTCAGGCTATGAAAATGAATTGGCTTGATTTGAAAGTGATTTAACTCGATATGAAAGTGAATTGATTCGATATGAAAGAGCTTTGATTTGACTTGTACATTGTGAATGAGTGAATGTTAATGAATAAATGAGTATAATAATGAGTGAATGTTTGGTATGAATCGAGGGATTTCCCTCGTGAAATTATTAGCACGATAGTGATAATGTGATATGTTTACATTGTATATGCATGCTATGCATTATGACATGTATGTTTTATTTTATTGATAAATGTCATGTTATAGTTATGTGTGTGACCTCCTTGTGAAGTCTATTATATTATTGTAACTCCCTACTGAGCCAATGCTCAGCATGGGTGTTTTTCCGATGTAGGTATGCAGGTATAAAGTGAAGCGCTATGTATCTCATCAACATCTGCAGACCACTAGAGGGAATATATAAGTGAAGATTGATTGTAGTGTAGAAGATTTGGGACTTATGTAATTAATGAATTTGTAATTATGTTTGAAATATTGTTAAATTTACATGTATAGATATGTATCTGTGCCAGAAATTCAATAAAATATTAAGTGCATAAAAAGGTAAATGAGGGCGAGCATTACATTATGCTATCAGAGATAAATTTAGGTAATTTTGTACTATCAGATGTTAGAGAATAGATTAGATGTGTGTTTATTAATTGTTGTGGCCTAAATGCAGATGTTGACTTCTGTAGGAGTCAGATCCTAGTGAAGAGATAGGTAAGATAGTTGGAAGTGTGAATCCATGGTATGATAACCCTTTTACACCTAAATAGCCCTCTGCAAGGGATGTAGATCCTGCTCAAGGTAATCCGATGAAAATACAGGGGTTATTTCATTTGATAAATAGATTAACTGCCCCTAAAGTTCCTACTAATCTCATTAGTAAGAGAGGGGCTAAGGAATTTGTGGGTACATCTATAGATCAGTTTGATGTGGCTGAATTTTAGCTCAAAAAGTTAAAGAGAATATTTCAAGAGATTAACTATCCACTGAATCAATGGGTAGCTTGTGTAATATTTTATTACAAGGTCTGGCCTATGATTGGTGGAAAGTGGTGCTTCAAAATCCTTAATAGCTAGTTGAATTAACATGGGACTTCTTTGTCCAAGAGTTTGAAAAGAGATATGTAACTAAAGCTTATCGAGAGGCTAAATGGAAAAAATTTATGAGCTTTAAAGCAAAGGAATACGACGGTAGCTGAATATGCGAAAATGTTTAGCCAACTTAGTAAGTATGTATCGGAATTATTGATGATCGAAGATTTTCGATGTAGATAGTTTAAGGATAGGTTAAATAAGAGTCTTTGGGGATGCTCTATACCTGTAACTGCATCTTCTCCACATAAGGTCTCATGAATGCGTTTAGGACTTCTTTAAGCTTCTTTGACCTTGCTCTTTGATGTGGAACCCCAAGGTTAAAGAACCCGAAATCCCTTGAACATACACTTTGATCTCAAAATGTAAAGAAGACAAACACCCTCCCTATTGAACCCCCAAACAACACATGAATGGAAACGCAAATAATCAGGATAAGAATAATAAGAAAAAGCTACAATCAAATGATTGATAAGTAATCCTAATTCTTGATGCAATAGAAAAGAAAGCAAGCAATCTCACAATCTCTCTAAAGAATTTCGGCTAAGCCAAGAGAAAACTCTCAAAAGTTTATAATTTCATTTAATAATGAAGTTTACAACCTAGGTTAGCCTATTTATAAGGTGCCTAACCCTAATTCACTCTTTAAAACCCTAATTTAAATACTCATATGGCCTTACACGAATTTTCTTGGGCTTTTACAAGCCAATTAAGCCCAAATAAGTCTTAAACACACTTAAAAAAACTAATTAATAAACCTTATAAGCCTAAAATGAAAGCCCAAAAGAAAGACTAAAATAAATAATCAACTAACTAAACTAAGCCCAAAAGAATCCCACACGCCTAGCCCATTAATAATACAACTTAAGTGAGTCATGTGACTTTTAAATGAAGCACATGACTTGTACAATTAAGCCCAAAGTTTAGCCCTTGATAGCTTAAATTGGCCCAATTCCTTCTCTTGCTTCAAAAAGGCTAAGTACTTTATGATTGTGATGTTGATTGATGAAATCATCATGACTTGCCCCCCTATGGCCGTATCATTCCCTCCCTCTTTAGAAAAGATTTGTCCTCGAATCTTCGTCTTGCAATAGTTGGGAATTGATAGTTGAGGAATACATTCATCTTCGTAAATGATCTTCGACATTGGTGGAAATAGTATGAATGCTTCTTCATTAAAGAACTCATCATGATCCTGCAAGTTATAAACAAAAGAACTATGCAAAATATGGTTAGTATTTAATACAGTGATATGATTTTGACCTTCGTCACTTTCCATGTGCACCTCATCCTCCTTATGCAGTAGAGGAGAAATTGTAACATACAGATCTTCCATCTCCACTAAACCAGCTTCTTCATTCTCGGTCAAACAATCAACGACATCTTCACTTTCAAATATTTTACCATTATGCACAACATCATTATCCTCTTCTACCTCTAAAACAACCTCATTTACCAAGTTCTCCGCATCTTTAACTTCACCCAAAACCTCTTTTTCCTCATAGAGCTCATCAACAACCTCCTCTTCATGGTCTTGAGTAACTTCACTATCAAAGCCTATATCTATATCACCCTTTTCAGGTTCACAAATTATTTCTTCTAGGATAGCTTCCTCCTTCTTTCTCTTCGCTTTGCTCTCCTCCATTCTAATGCGTGGTTCGAAATATTGTCTAACCAATCATTCTATATTATTAAGGCCTTGCCTTAACACTTTATATCTTCCTTAAATGTATTCTTTTCATCTTGATGTAAATGTCGCTTAGACTTGTAATAAGACATCCTCACATTCACTCGTGTTTCACTCAAAATTTGGTTTTTACCCTCTTAATGTCCTCACACTCTCTTGAATTTTCCCTCTCAAGCTTGCAACTTCAAAATTGCACTTCAGAATTTAAATTACAAATCAAAAACTTGAGTACATTTAAGAAAGCAAGGAAATAATAACTAACAACAAAAAGATAGCTTAAAAACTAGAAAAGAAGACTCTAGACACAATTTAGGTGATACACAGACAAGAGTGGTGTACCACTTGATGGTAAGCAAATTAGAGTATTGGACAAGCAATGATACCCTAACAATGTAAATGGAACAAAAGCTAGCATAAAACAAAGAAATAAGCAACAAGAATCAAGAAAAATAACAATGAATTGGATTCACTACAAAGTAAATCAAATATATAACCTAAATATTCTACCAAACAAAGCAAGAAATCAACAAAGAAACCTAATTAAACCAAATGAAGTAGGTTGCATGCAAAAATAATTCAATTTAGAGTCGAAATTATCACTAGGCCGAATGGTGTAACAAGCTTGATTAGTATATCAAGTTGTTTGCAAATTGTGGCAAATTGATGGCAAAATGATAGAAAAATGATGACAAAAATGATAGCAAATGATGCCATAAATGGTAACAAAATGGTGGCAAATGATTAGAAAAATGATGGCAAAATGATATCAAAATGGTAGCACAAATGATCAAAATGATTCCAAAAAATGATGGAACAAATGGCGGTACAAATGGATAACAAATAATATAAAATGGTGGCACAAATGGATAGCACAAATGGTGGTTCAATAATTGCAAAGTAAATCCTTGGTTAAGTAGGACTAGGATTGTAATTCCAAATCAAGTATGGATTGGATTTTGAAAACCTAATCCCAAAGAAATAAGAATTGTATTTCCTGCCCTTTAAAGGAGTCCCAAAGGTGTTTGGAAAAGGTGTAAATGCTGCCCCTCTCAATCCTAAAGCAAAAAGGATTAGTTTTCACACTTATGAAAGGATTAGGATTTTTTATATAAACTACCCTTGCTCAATTGCTCCTTAATTTTTTTTCTTCTTCTATTTTTCTTCTCTTTCACATTTTTCTCTCTTCCTTTTTTTATGAATAGTACCAGAACAGTGCGATAAACATACTATGAACAGTACCATGATTTTTTTTTTAATTCAACAAACCAATCTAAAGGCTACTACTACTAGAATTTGGTTTTTTTTCATGCTAAAGATTCAAAGTTCAAGTTTGGTTTCTAAGGCTTTTTAATGAATCAAAACACAAGGAAAAAAAAGGCTAAATTTAACACACAAAAACACAAAAATCAAAACTTATCAGTACCTAATTCAGCATAAACATAAAGAAATCAAAGAAAAGAAAACACAAACCTAACACTAAGATAAATAGGAATTTACCTTTCTTTTGGCTCTGATACCAAATGATGTGGAACCCCATGGTTAAAAAACTTGAAACCCCTTGAACATACACTTTGATCTCAAAATGAAAAGAAGACAAACACCCTATGATGCGGAACCCCCAAGGTTAAAGAACCCGAAACCCCTTAAACATATGCTTTGATTTCAAAAGACAAAGAAGACAAACACCCTTCCTATTTAACCCCCAAACAACACGTGAATGGAAACGCAAATAATCGGAATAAGAAGAATTAAGAAAACGCCACAATCAAATGATTTATAAGTAATCCTAATTCTTGATGCAATGGAAAAGAAAGCAATCAATCTCACAATCTCTCTAAAGAATTTTGGCTAAGCCAAGAGAAAAACTCTCAAAAGTTTATAATTGGATTCAATAATTATGTTTACAACCTAGGTTAGCCTATTTATAAGGTGGCTAACCCTAATTCACTCTTTAAAACCCTAATTTAAATACTCATATGGCCTTACACGAATTTCCTTGGGCTTTTACAAGCCAATTAAGCTCAAATAAGTCTTAAACACACTTAAAACAAAACTAATTAATAAACCTTATAGGCCTAAAATGAAAGCCCAAAAGAAAGACTAAAATAAATAACCAAACTAACTAAACAAAGCCCAAAAGAAGCCCACATGCCTAGCCCATTAATAATACAACTTAAGTGAGTTATGTGACTTTTAAATGAAGCATATGACTTGTACAATTAAAGCCCAAAGTTGTATAAGCCCAAAATTGATGGAAAGCACCAAATCTGCCTCCTATAAATTGGAGCACACCCCAATGACATTTGGATATTTTATTTATGTGTTTGAACTCCATTTAGACCCACTTGAAAGTAATAAGGTTGCCCCTCTTCAATGGCGTAAGATAGCCCTCTTAGATCCGTATCATTCCCTCCCTCTTTAGAAAAGATTCGTCCTCGAATCTTCGTCTTGCAATAGTTGGGAATTGGCACTTGAGGAATACATTCATCTTCAAAAATGATCTTCGGCATGGATGGAAATAATATGAATGCTTCTTCATTGAGGAACTCATCATGATCCTGCATGTTATAAACAAAAGGACTATGCAAAACATGGTTAGTATTTAATATAGCGGTATGATTTTGACTTTCTCCACTTCCCATGTGCAACTCATTCTCCTTAATCAATAGAGAATCAACTGTAACTTGTGAATCTTCCATCTCAATAAGCAAACTTCTTCACTTGCACTCAAACAATCAACAATTTCTTCACTTTCAATTATTTCTACATCATGCACAACATCATTATTCTCTTCTACCTTTAAAACAACCTCATTTACCTTTTTAACCACGTTTTCCACATCTTCAACTTCACCCAAAACCTCTTTTTCCTCATCAAGCTCATCAACAACATCCTCTTCATGGTCTTGAGTAACCTCACTATCAAAGCCTATATTTATATTACCCTTTTCAGGTTCACAAATTATTTCCTCTAGGATAACTTCCTCCTTTTTCTTTTTTTTTGCTTTCCTCCATTCTAATATGTGGTTCGAAATATTGCCTAACCAACCATTCTAGATTACTAAGGTCTTGCCTTAACAACTTTATATCTTCCTTAAACGCATTCCTTTCATCTTGATGTAAATATTGCTTGGACTTGTAATAAGACATGCTCACATTCACTCGTGTTGCACTCAAATTTTGGCTTTTACCCTCTTAATGTCCTCTCACTCAAATTTTGGCTTTTCTCAAGCTTGCAACTTCAAAATTTTGGCTTATCAATCATTTGATTGTGGCGTGTTCCTATTCTTATTATCCCGATTATTAGCGTTTCCATTCACATGTTGTTTGGGGGTTCAATAGGGAGGGTGTTTGTCTTCTTTGCATTTTGAGATCAAAGTGTATGTTCAAGGGGTTTCGGGTTCTTTAACCTTGGGGTTCCGCATCATTAATGATACGGATCCAAGAGGGCTATCCTATGCCATTGAAGAGGGGCCACCTTATGACTTTCAAATGGGTCTAAATGGAGTTCAAACACATAAATATAAGATCCAAATGTTATTGGGGCGTGTTCCAATTTATAGGAGGCAGATTTGGTGCTTTACTATCAATTTTGGGCTTATACAACTTTGGGCTTTAATTGTACAAGTCATGTGCCTCATTTAAAAAGTCACATGACTCATTTAAGTTGTAAATGTGGGCTTAGGCATGTGGGCTTTCTTTTAAAGGGATTATTTAGTTATTTGGGTTATTAGTTAGTCTTTTATTTTGGGCTTCAAATTCGTCACTTTACCTTAGTAGGGTTTTAAGTAGTTGTTTTAACTTATTTTAGGTTAAATTTAGTGTTTTATACCTATTGGACTTGGGTATACCCATTCCTTTAGGGTTTGGAGGCTATGAATAGGTTATTATAACTTGTAAAGGGAATAAAATGAATTGAATCAAATTATAAACTTTTGAGAGTTTTCTCTTGGCTTAGCCGAAATTCTTAGAGAGATTGTGAGTTTGCTTGCTTTCTTTTCTATTGCATCAAGAATTAGGATTACTTATCAATCATTTGATTGTGGCGTGTTCCTATTCTTATTATCCCGATTATTAGCGTTTCCATTCACCTGTTGTTTGGGGGTTCAATAGGGAGGGTGTTTGTCTTCTTTGCATTTTGAGATCAAAGTGTATGTTCAAGGGGTTTCGGGTTCTTTAACCTTGGGGTTCCGCATCATTAATGATACGGATCCAAGAGGGCTATCCTATGCCATTGAAGAGGGGCCACCTTATGACTTTCAAATGGGTCTAAATGGAGTTCAAACACATAAATATAAGATCCAAATGTTATTGGGGCGTGTTCCAATTTATAGGAGGCAGATTTGGTGCTTTACTATCAATTTTGGGCTTATACAACTTTGGGCTTTAATTGTACAAGTCATGTGCCTCATTTAAAAAGTCACATGACTCATTTAAGTTGTAAATGTGGGCTTAGGCATGTGGGCTTTCTTTTAAAGGGATTATTTAGTTATTTGGGTTATTAGTTAGTCTTTTATTTTGGGCTTCAAATTCGTCACTTTACCTTAGTAGGGTTTTAAGTAGTTGTTTTAACTTATTTTAGGTTAAATTTAGTGTTTTATACCTATTGGACTTGGGTATACCCATTCCTTTAGGGTTTGGAGGCTATGAATAGGTTATTATAACTTGTAAAGGGAATAAAATGAATTGAATCAAATTATAAACTTTTGAGAGTTTTCTCTTGGCTTAGCCGAAATTCTTAGAGAGATTGTGAGTTTGCTTGCTTTCTTTTCTATTGCATCAAGAATTAGGATTACTTATCAATCATTTGATTGTGGCGTGTTCCTATTCTTATTATCCTGATTATTTGCGTTTCCATTCACGTGTTGTTTGGGGGTTCAATAGGGAGGGTGTTTGACTTCTTTGCATTTTGAGATCAAAGTGTATGTTCAAGGGGTTTCGGGTTCTTTAACCTTGGGGTTCCGCATCATTAATGATACGGATCCAAGAGGGCTATCCTATGCCATTGAAGAGGGGCCACCTTATGACTTTCAAATGGGTCTAAATGGAGTTCAAACACATAAATATAAGATCCAAATGTTATTGGGGCGTGTTCCAATTTATAGGAGGCAGATTTGGTGCTTTACTATCAATTTTGGGCTTATACAACTTTGGGCTTTAATTGTACAAGTCATGTGCCTCATTTAAAAAGTCACATGACTCATTTAAGTTGTAAATGTGGGCTTAGGCATGTGGGCTTTCTTTTAAAGGGATTATTTAGTTATTTGGGTTATTAGTTAGTCTTTTATTTTGGGCTTCAAATTCATCACTTTATCTTAGTAGGGTTTTAAGTAGTTGTTTTTGCTTATTTTAGGTTAAATTTAGTGTTTTATACCTATTGGACTTGGGTATACCCATTCCTTTAGGGTTTGGAGGCTATGAATAGGTTATTATAACTTGTAAAGGGAATAAAATGAATTGAATCAAATTATAAACTCTTGAGAGTTTTCTCTTGGCTTAGCCGAAATTCTTAGAGAGATTGTGAGTTTGCTTGCTTTCTTTTCTATTGCATCAAGAATTAGGATTACTTATCAATCATTTGATTGTAGCGTGTTCCTATTCTTATTATCCTGATTATTTGCGTTTCCATTCACGTGTTGTTTGGGGGTTCAATAGGGAGGGTGTTTGACTTCTTTGCATTTTGAGGTCAAAGTGTATGTTTAAGGGGTTTCGGGTTCTTTAACCTTGGGGTTTCGCATCATTAATGATACGGATCCAAGAGGGCTATCCTATGCCATTGAAGAGGGGCAACCTTATGACTTTCAAATGGGTCTAAATGGAGTTCAAACACATAAATATAAGATCCAAATGTTATTGGGGCGTGTTCCAATTTATAGGAGGCAGATTTGGTGCTTTACTATCAATTTTGGGCTTATACAACTTTGGGCTTTAATTGTACAAGTCATGTGCCTCATTTAAAAAGTCACATGACTCATTTAAGTTGTAAATGTGGGCTTAGGCATGTGGGCTTTCTTTTAAAGGGATTATTTAGTTATTTGGGTTATTAGTTAGTCTTTTATTTTGGGCTTCAAATTCGTCACTTTATCTTAGTAGGGTTTTAAGTAGTTGTTTTAGCTTATTTTAGGTTAAATTTAGTGTTTTATACCTATTGGACTTAGGTATACCCATTCCTTTAGGGTTTGGAGGCTATAAATAGGTTATTATAACTTGTAAAGGGAATAAAATGAGTTGAATCAAATTATAAACTTTTGAGAGTTTTCTCTTGGCTTAGCTGAAATTCTTAGAGAGATTGTGAGTTTGCTTGCTTTCTTTTCTATTGCATCAAGAATTAGGATTACTTATTAATCATTTGATTGTGACATGTTCCTATTCTTATTATCTTGATTATTTGCGTTTCCATTCATGTGTTGTTTGGGGGTTCAATAGCGAGGGTGTTTGTCTTCTTTGCGTTTTGAGATCAAAGTATATGTTCAAGGGGTTTCGGTTTCTTTAACCTCTTGGATCCGTATCATTCCCTCCCTTTTTAGAAAAGATTCATCCTCGAATCTTCGTCTTGCAATAGTTGGGAATTGGCACTTGAGGAATACATTCATCTTCATAAATGATCTTTGGCATTGGTGGAAATAGTATGAATGCTTCTTCATTAAAGAACTCATTATGATCCTAAAAGCTATAAACAAAAGAACTATGCAAAACATGGTTAGTATTTAATACAGTGATATGATTTTGACCTTCGTCACTTCCCATGTGCACCTCATCCTCCTTATGCAGTAGAGGAGAAATTGTAACATGCAGATCTTCCATCTCCACTAAACCAGCTTCTTCATTTGCACTCAAACAATCAACAACATCTTCACTTTCAAATATTTTTGCATTATGTACAACATCACTATCTTCTTCTACCTCTAAAACAACCTCATTTACCTTTTTAACCACGTTCTCCACATCTTCAACTTCACACAAAACCTCTTTTTCCTCATCAAGCTCATCAACAACATCCTCTTCATGGTCTTGAGTAACCTCACTATCAAAGCCTATATCTATATCACCCTTTTCAGGTTCACAAATTATTTCCTCTAGGATAACTTCCTCCTTTTTCTTCTTTTTGCTTTCCTCCATTCTAATGTGTGGTTCGAAATATTGCCTAACCAACCATTCTAGATTATTAAGGTCTTGCCTTAACAACTTTATATCTTCCTTAAACACATTCCTTTCATCTTGATGTAAATGTTGTTTGGACTTGTGATTAGACATCCTCACATTCACTCGTGTTTCACTCAAATTTTGGCTTTTACCCCTCTTAATGTCCTCTCACTCTCTTGCCTTTTTCCTCTCAAGCTTGTAACTTCAAAATTACACTTCAGAATTTAAATCACAAATCAAAAAACTTGAGCACGTTTAAGAAAGCAAGGATAACGAACAACAAAAAGATAGCTCAAAAACTAGAAAAGAAGACTCTAGACACAATGGAGGTGATACACGGACAAGAGTGGTGTAACACTTGATGATAAGTAAATTAGAGTATTGGACAAGCAACGATACTCTAACAATGTAAATGGAACAAAAAAACTAGCTTAAAACAAAGAAATAAGCAACAAGAATCAAAGACAATAACAATATGGATAAAATGAATGAATTTGATTCACTACAAAGTAAACCAAATATAGAACCTAAATATGCTACCCAACAAAGAAGGAAAATCAACAAGATACCAATAAAACTAAATAAAGTATAAAACATGCAAAACAAATCAATTTAGAGCCAATTTTTTCACTATGCTGAACGATGTAACAAGCTTGATTAGTGTGTCAAGTTATGTGCAAAACGATGGCAAAAAGATGGCCAAGTGATAGCAAAATGATGGCAAAAATTTCCAAAAATGATAGCAAAAATGGTGGAAAAAGTTTCCAAAAATGGTTACACAAATGATGGAAAAGTTGCCAAAAATGGTTGCACAAATGGTGGAAAGTTTCCAAAAATGGTTACACAAATGATGAATAAAGTTGCCAAAAATGGTTGCACAAATGGATAGCAAATGATAGAAATGATTGGCACAAATGGATAATAAATGGATAGCACAAATATTTGCCAAGTAGAAATCCTTGTCTAACTAGGATTATGATTGTAATTCCAAATCAAGTATGGATTGGATTTTGAAAACTTAAACCCAAAGCAATAAGGATTGTATTTCCTACCCTTTAAAGGATTCCCAAAAGTGTTTGGAAAAGGTGTATATGCTGCCCCTCCCAATCCTAAAGCAAAAAGGATTAGTTTTTCCCACTTATGAAAGGATTAGGATTTCTTTAGGCTATATAAACTACCCTTGCTCAATTTTCTCCTTAATTTTTTTTTCTTCTTCTATTTTTCTTCTCTTTCACGTTTTTCTCCCTTCTTTCTTTTTTTTTTATGAACAGTACCACAATTTTTTTTCTTTTTTTAATTCAACATACTAATCTAAAGGCTACTATTACTAGAATTTGGTTTTTTTTAGGCCAAAGATTCAAAATTCAAGTTCGGTTTCTAAAGCCTTTTTATGAATCAAAACACAAGGTAAGAAAGAGAAACGGCTAAATTTAAGACACAAAAAAACACAAATCAAAACATATCACTACCTAATTCGGCATAAATATAAAGAAATCAAAGAAAAGAAAACACAAACCTAACACTAAGATAAATAGGAATTTACCTTTCTTTAGGCTCTGATACCAAATGATGCGGAACCCCAAGGTTAAAGAACCCGAAACCCCTTGAACATACACTTTGATCTCAAAATACAAAGAAGACAAACACCCTCCCTATTGAACCCCCAAACAACACGTGAATGGAAACGCAAATAATCGGGATAATAAGAATAGGAACACGCCACAATCAAATGATTGATAAGTAATCCTAATTCTTGATGCAATAGAAAAGAAAGCAAGCAAACTCACAATCTCTCTAAGAATTTCGGCTAAGCCAAGAGAAAACTCTCAAAAGTTTATAATTTGATTCAATTCATTTTATTCCCTTTACAAGTTATAATAACCTATTTATAGCCTCCAAACCCTAAAGGAATGGGTATACATAAGTTCAATAGGTTTAAAACACTAAATTTAACCTAAAATATGCTAAAACAACTACTTAAAACCCTACTAAGGTAAATAGTGACGAATTTACAAGTTATAGATCTTTTGTTTATAACTTGCAGGATCATAATGAGTTCTTTAATGAAGAAGCATTCATACTATTTCCACCAATGCCAAAGATCTTTTATGAAGATGAATGTATTCCTTAAGTGCCAATTCCCAACTATTGCAAGACGAAGATTCGAGGACGAATCTTTTCTAAAGAGGGAGGGAATGATACGGATCCAAGAGGGCTATCCTATGCCATTGAAGAGGGGCAACCTTATGACTTTCAAATGGGTCTAAATGGAGTTCAAGCACATAAATATAAGATCCAAATGTTATTGGGGCATGCTCCAATTTATAGGAGGCAGATTTGGTGCTTTAATATCAATTTTGGGCTTATACAACTTTGGGCTTTAATTGTACAAGTCATGTGCCTCATTTAAAAAGTCACATGACTCATTTAAGTTGTAAATGTGGGCTTAGGCATGTGGGCTTTCTTTTAAAGGGATTATTTAGTTATTTGGGTTATTAGTTAGTCTTTTATTTTGGGCTTCAAATTCGTCACTTTACCTTAGTAGGGTTTTAAGTAGTTGTTTTAGCTTATTTTAGGTTAAATTTAGTGTTTTAAACCTATTGGATGTATACCCATTCCTATAGGGTTTGGAGGCTATAAATAGGTTATTATAACTTGTAAAGGGAATAAAATGAATTGAATCAAATTATAAACTTTTGAGAGTTTTCTCTTGGCTTAGCCGAAATTCTTAGAGAGATTGTGAGTTTGCTTGCTTTCTTTTCTATTGCATCAAGAATTAGGATTACTTATCAATCATTTGATTGTGGCGTGTTCCTATTCTTATTATCCCGATTATTTGCGTTTCCATTCACATGTTGTTTGGGGGTTCAATAGGGAGGGTGTTTGTCTTCTTTGTGTTTTGAGATCAAAGTGTTTGTTCAAGGTGTTTCGGGTTCTTTAACCTTGGGGTTCTGCATCATTTTATCTTGTAAATCCCAATGAAATTCGGCCACACTTTGATTAGCCCTTTTAGGGTTTGTTTTAGCTTTTAAGGGTGATATATTTCTTCTTAAAGAGGTTATTAGACTTATTTAGGAAGTAAAGTGTCTTTAGATTCCTAAAGGGGTTATTTGTCTTGTTTAGGAAGTAAAGTGTTTAAGGTTTTAGTATAAATAGCTTGTTATGAGTTGTAAACAAAAAATAAGATATTTGAATCAAATTATAAACTTTGAGAGTTTTTCTCTTGGCTTAGCCAAAATTCTTTAGGGAGATTGTGAGATTGTTTTCTTTCTTTTTTATTGCATCAAGAATTAGGATTACTTATCAATCATTTTATTGTGGCATTTCCTTATTCTTCTTATCCTGATTATTTGAGTTTCCATTCACGTGTTGTTTGGGGGTTCAATAGGAAGGGTGTTTGTCTTCTTTGCATTTTGTGATCAAAGTGTATGTTCAAGGGGTTTCGGATTCTTTAACCTTGGGGTTCCACATCATTTGGTATCATAGCCAAAAGTAAGGTAAATTCCTATTTATAATGCTTTGTGTTTCTTTCTTTTATTTTCTTTATGTGCATGCCAAAATTAGTATTAGTAACAGTCTGATTTTTTTTTTATTTTTTGCGTGTTAAATTTAACCTTGTTCTTTCATTACCTTTTGTTTTGATTCTTAGAAAAAAAAACAATCGTGCTACTGTTCATAGTTACTGTTCACGTACTGTTCATAGTTACTGTTCACGTACTGTTCATCATTTCTGTTTACATACTGTTCATAAAAAAAAGAAAAAAAAAAGAAAGGAGAGAGAAAAAATGTGAAAGAAAAGAAAAATAGAATAAGAAACAAATTAAGGAGCAATTGAGCAATGATAGTTTATATAGCCGAAAGAAAATTTTAATCCTTTTATAAGTGGGAAAAACTAATCCTTTTTAGTTTGGAGGGTTAGCATTTACACGTTTTCCAAATACATTTAGGAATCCTTTAAAAGGTAGGAAAATCAATCCTTATTGCTTCGGTTTACATTTTCAAAAATTCTAATCCATATCTAAATTGGAATTACAATCTTAATCCTAGTTAGACAAGAAGTTCTACTTGGAAAACATTTATGCCATCATTTTTGGCAACTTTTCCATCATTTATGTAACCATTTTTGAAAACTTTCCACCATTTGTGCAACCATTTTTTGGAAACTTTTCACAATTTGTGCAACCATTTTTGGCAACTTTTCCATCATTTGTGTAACCATTTTTATAAACTTTTTCCACCATTTGTGCTATCATTTTTTGAAACTTTTGCCATCATTTTGCTATCACTTTGCCATCATTTTGCACACAACTTGACACACTAATCAAGCTTGTTACATCATTTGGCATAATAAATAAATTGGATCTAAATTGATTTGTTTTCGATGTTTTATGCTTTATTTAAGTTTTAATTGGTATCTTGTTGATTTCCTTTCTTTGTTGGAAGCATATTTAGGTTCTATATTTGGTTTACCTTGTAGTAAATCAATTTCATTCATTTTATCCATATTGTCATTTTCCTTGATTCTTGTTGCTTATTTCTTTGTTCTAAGCTAGCTTTTGTTCCATTTACATTGTTAGGGTATCATTGCTTGTCCAATATTCTAATTTGATTACCATCAAGTGGTACACCACTGTTGTCCATGTATTACCTCCATTGTGTCTAGAGTCTTCTTTTCTAGTTTTGAGCTATCTTTTTTATATGAGCACGACTAAGCACAATGGCAACAAGAAAGATGAACTAGCAAATTCCTCAAGGACCAATAACAAGAGCAAGTTCAAAGAAGCTTAAAGAAGTCCTACAAGCATTCATGAAACCTTACGTGGAGAAGATGCAAGTTCAAGAAGAGAAAGAAGCTAAATTGGACTATGAAGACAAGTTTAGGCCGAATGGTGCAATGGGCCTTCAAGCTACTTTATTTAGTTTCTATTCTTTATGTAACATCTAATAAAGTATATTTGGGCAGCCTAGAACCTAGGAATACGAATTGGGCTTTATTAGAGTATGTTTGTTTTATTTTGGGCTTATTTTACTGTTTTGGGTAGTTTAAGTGGGTAGGCTAAAGTTGGGCTTATCTCTTCTAAAGAGTTGGGCCAAAATAACTATTTGAGGCTTAGAATACCTAAGGGGGCCGAATTTTACATGGGAGAATTGAATTTTAATGGGTTTGGGTCAGATTTAGGTTTAGGCCTACATTGAACTTAGGGTCCTAAATTTTAGGAATGAATTTTCCTTGATAAATACTTATTATTTTGGGATATTATTAAGTAGAGTTTGAGGGAGAAAAAATAGCTTGACCATATCTTTAAAGGGCTGGCCGAAATCCACTTTTAGCCAAGATTAAGTTTACATTCATTCCTTCATTTTCTTAGGATAATCATGTATATTTATCACCAGCTTTTAGGATTATTTTCAGATTGTATTTATCTTTATTTATTCATGTACTTAGTCCATATTATGGCCAAATACATGTAGATAAAGGTTAGGAATTATCTTTGTTATTTATTTCATTATTTATCTCTTAGAGTTAGTGTTTGATTTTAATTCATCTAGGGAGGGGTGGCTACCTAGCCTATATAAAGGGCTGAATTCTTCATTTGTAATGAATTTTGATTAATGAGAATTTTCTTTGGCTTGGCCGAATTTGTGAGAGGTAATTTATTATTGATTCTTACTATTGCATGAAGAATTAGACTTAGGCTATTTGCATGATTAATGTATGCTTGATTCTTCTTCTTCTTGTTTTCTAAATCAATCTATCATAAGCGTTTCCAATCAATCTTGTTTGGGGGTTCTTTAGATTGGGGGTTTATTATATTATTTATGTTCAATATTCATGGTATGTTGGCGTTCTAGTTTGGCATATAGGCTGGGGTTATGCATCAATTGGTATCAGAGCATAGGCCTGGGTAAATTCTTAACTATCCTTTAATTTTTGCTTTTAAACTTTAATTTTCTATTTTAGCCGAATAGGATCTTGCATCTAGTTGCTTATTTGGTTCTTGCTCTATTGTGTTAATTACCTATCTTTAGTATTTGATCATTAGTTTGATTAAAGTTACAAAAAAAGAAAGAAGAAAAAAAAATCAATTAGAAACAGCCTTGTTATCAATTCGGATTTACTATCTTGTTAAGACCATATTTGATCAATTGATGAATCTTGTGTTCTTGTTGAATCCGAATTTGCCATTGAATATATCAAGCATATAATTTGCAATCTTTGAGTGGTTGAACTTGGTTTGGATATAATTTTGATCTACAAAGTGCCCTACACCACTTGAAGTAAGTATTGGTCAATCAAGCAAGAATTGGAGTTAGAACTTTCACAATTGGTTTGATTTCTTCAAGACTTCCAACTTCTTTTACCCTATGTGCAATCAGACTTTGATACAGAGAGCAGTGAATCTAACATTATGATAGGCTTTATGCCTCTTATGTTTATTTTCATGAGATTGAAACAGTTATTTCTTTTTTCAAATTAATGCTTTCTTTAAATCTTTTCAAGAATAACTTTTCACCTTTGTATGGTCTTACAATATAAGCCATCAACTTGAAAATAATGCTAATAGCATAAACAGTTGTGAAATGGTCCATAAAATGACTAGTGCATAAAAATTTATTGACCTTGTCATGCTGAACAAAGAAGATACTTTCTAGCTAAGGAATCACTAGAATTGTCAATCCATATTTTGCCAAAAATTTTAGTTTTCAAGAGTTATAAAAATAAGAACCATGATATGTGAGTGGAAAGAAATATTTCATTTATCAGTGAAACATAAACAAAAATATTACATGAACAAATAATTCAAAGAAAAAAGATTGCAGTATCAAGTCCTAAACCACCTAATGAGTCATGAACCAACAAATTTGCATGAATGTTCTCAAATCACTACATATATATGAAAAGTGCATCCTAATTTTGGATTTGGGTTGTGTTTATTGCATGCTTTCTTTGATTTTTTTTGTTGAGTCTTACATCAATATATATTGCACGTTGTTGAACATCTATATATATTATAGTGCACGAAATCTTATTCTTGTGTACTAATTTCTGATTTTTGTTCCAATAGGTCAATTTGCCTCTAGAATTAGTATCTTTGCTGTTCTTTTTAGGTTTTTCATTGTTCCCTTAATCAAATTACTTAATTGTGCATATTTGTTTGAGTTTGTTTCTGAAGTGCAATTGTGAGATATCAATTTGTGAGTTGAGAGACAAACACGTGAGGTTGAGTGAATTCTTTCCTTTATTTGTTTATTTAAAGTTTAAAGATGTCCGGAATCAATAGTAAAGAGGAAACCGAGATTGTGCCTGATAATAAGTTTATGTACAAAGCTTTTATGGATAGTTTGCAAAAAGCTAAATCTCAGGATAGACAGCCTAGAAGATAGCCTTAAAGGTTCCAAGGTTAAGTCTACAAGGGAGGAAGAGGTAGACCAGTTGTACAACAATGATGATGATGACAACCGAATGGAGAGCCAAGACAACAATTTGAGTGCTATCAAAATGAAGATTCCACCATTCAAAGGTAAAAATGATGTGGATGCCTATCTTGATTGGGAAAGAAAGGTGGAGATGATCTTTTCATGCCACCACTATTCGGATGAGAAAAAGGTAAAACTTGCAGCCATTGAATTTTCTGATTATGCAGTAATTTGGTGGGATGAGTTATTGAAAAATAGGAGGAGAAATGGGGAACTCCCTATCACTTTTTGGGAGGAAATGAAAAGAATCATGAGAAAGAAGTATGAGAAAGAAGTATGTGCCTAGTTACTATCATAGGGAACTCCATAATCAGTTACAAAGACTTACACAAGGATCTAGTTTGTGGAGGATTACTACAAAGAAATAGAGATGCTCATGATCAAAGCAAGCATTGTGGAGGATGAATATCAAACAATGTCACGCTTTTTGGGAGGTATGAATAGAGAACTTGCTGATATTGTTGAATTACAGCATTATGTGGATATGGATGATTTGGTGAACATCACAATTAAAGTGGAGAGACAACGAAGTAGACATGGGAGATCCAAGTCCTATTCAAATTCCAATAACAACAAATGGAATTCAAAGTGGAACAAGGGAGACTCAAAGAAGGAATCCATTGCCATGTATCAGTCCAATTCCAAAGATAAAATGGTCACTACACAAAAAGGTACTTCTGAAACAACCCTTAAAACTAATAGACATAGGGACATTCAATGTTTCAAATGCAAGGGTCGTGGTCATTATGCTAATGAATGTGGGAATAAAAAGACCATGATAATAAGGGGGGATGAAATTATTTCTGATTCTGAATCTGATGAGAATTTTGATGATATGCCACCTTTGGAGGATTGTTCTGATATAGATGAAAATGTAGAATATCTTGTTCAAGGGGAGTCCTTAGTTGTATTGCGTGCATTGAATGTAAATGTGAAAGAAGGACTAGAACAGAGGGAAAACATCTTTCATACTAGGTGTTTAATAGGTGGAAAAGTCTGTAGTATGTTAATTGATGGAGGTAGTTGTGTTAATGTTGCTAGTACAGTCTTAGTTGATAAATTAGGACTTAAAACTGAGAAACACCCTAACCCATACAGACTTCAGTGGTTGAATGATAGTGGGGAAGTAAAGGTGACCAAACGTGTAACTGTATTATTTTCCATTGGTAAATATGAAGATAAAGTCATTTGTGATGTTGTACCTATGCATGCTAGTCATATTTTGCTAGGAAGGCCTTGGCAATTTGATACGCGTGTATTACATGATGGATTTAGAAATAGGTACAGTTTTGCATTTAAAGGATGTAAACACACACTTGCCCCTTTGGCACCTAAAGAGGTATATGCAGATCAAGTAAAGATACATCAATCTGCAAAAGAAGTAAAGGGAAGTGAGAAAGAAAAGAAAAATGAGAGAAAAGAGGCCAGTAGTGAAAATAATAAAAGTAAAGGTCCAATGGTGAGAGACTGCACTAGTGAGAAAAAGACAGAGAGAAGTGCAGGAGAGAAGAAGTTAATGTGTGCTAAGGTAAAAGGAGAGCAGAGTGAGCCGAGTGAAAAATTTAGCAAATACTCCTTTTATGCAAAAGAAAGAGAGTTGAGGAATGCATACTTAGGCATGAGAGCTTTAGTACTTTTGAGGTTTAAGGACAATTATTTCTCTGAAACTAACCTTGGCCCAAATTTGCCTAGTTCTTTTTCTAAGTTATTGCAGGATTATAAAGATGTCTTCCCTGAGGAGATACCGCCTGGGTTGCCACCAACTAGAGGGATTGAACATCAAATCGACTTTGTTCTTGGTGCACAAATTCCAAATCGTCCAGCTTATCGAAGCAATCCAGAGGAAACCAAGGAGTTGCAAAGACAGGTGGAGGAACTTTTAGCAAAAGGACACGTGAGAGAAAGTCTAAGTCCTTGTGCTGTACCTGTTCTTTTGGTACCTAAAAAGGATGGAACCATGTGCAAGTGTATTGATTGTCGAGCAGTTAACAAAATCACTGTAAAGTATCACCATCCCATTCCTAGGTTAGATGATATGCTTGAAGAGTTAAATGGTGACTTAAAAAGTGGTTATCATCAAATTAGGATGAAATTAGGTGATGAATGGAAATTTGCCTTTAAAACAAAATATGGTTTGTATGAATGGTTGGTTATGCCTTTTGGCTTAACTAATGCGCCCAGCACATTTATGAGACTCATGAACCATGTTTTGCGTGAATTCTTAGGTAAATTTATTGTTGTGTATTTTGATGATATCTTGATTTACAGCAAAAACCTAAAAGGGCATTTAAGGCATGTTGAACTTGTGTTAGTTGTTTTGAGAGAAAAACAATTGTATGCTAATTTGAAGAAATGCACATTTTGTGTTGATAGTGTTGTTTTCTTAGGATTTGTTGTTAGTGCACGTGGTGTTGAGGTAGATAATGAAAAGGTTAAGGCTATCTAAGAATGGCCATCACCTGAGAATGCAAGTGAGGTGAGGAGCTTTCATGGTTTAGCAAGTTTCTAGGAGATTTGTTAAGGATTTTTCTACTATTGCTACACCTCTAAATGAAATCATTAAAAAGTCTGTTGGTTTTAAATGGGGTAAAGAGCTGGAAGATGCTTTTAATGTTTTGAAAGATAAATTGTGTACTGCTCCTGTTTTGAAATTACCTGATTTTTCTAAGACTTTTGAGGTTGAATGTGATGCTTTTGGGATTGGTATAGGTGCTGTTTTGATGCAGGAAAATCGCCCAATAGATTACTTTAGTGAGAAGTTGAGTGGACCACAGTTGAATTACTCTACCTATGATAAAGAGTTCTATGCATTGGTGATAGCTCTTGAGGTTTGGGAACACTACCTTTTGCCTAAAGAATTCGTGATACACACAGATCACCTGTCTCTCAAATATCTGAAAGGACAAGGTAAGTTAAATAGAAGGCATGGTAAGTGAGTAGAGTACCTTGATACTTTTCCATATGTAATTAAGTACAAGCAAGGTAAGGAGAATGTTGTTGCCGATGCACTTTCTAGGAGATATGCATTGATTTCTATGCTTAGTTCTAAATTGTTAGGTTTTGAGCATTTGAAAGAAATTATGATCATGATTCTGATTTTGGTGAAGTGTACAAGGCATGTGTACATTATGCATTTAATTAGTTCTATAGACATGATGGGTTTCTTTTTAGAGGAAAACAACTATGTATACCTGCATGTTCTCTTAGAGAGTTGCTTGTGAAGGAATCGCATAGTGGAGGATCAATGGGACACTTTGGCGTGAAAAAGTCTTTAGACATGCTTAATGAACATTTTATTGGCCTAATATGCAAAAAAGTGTTGAAAAAGTGTATGCTCAATGTTTTGCATGTAAACAGGCTAAGTCTAAGTCCTTAAATCAAGGTTTGTATACTCCTTTGCCTGTTCCTACTGAACCTTGGACTAACATTTCTATGGACTTCATTGTAGGTTTACCTAGGATAAAAAGGGGAAGGGATAGTGTGTTTGTTGTAGTGGACCGATTTAGTTAAATGGCACATTTTATTGCTTGTCATAAAACTGATGATGCAACAAACATAGCTGATTTATTTTTTAGGGAAGTAGTTCGATTGCATGGTATACCTAGGACTATTGTCTCAGATTGTGAGATTGCTTGCTTTCTTTTCTATTGCATCAAGAATTAGGATTACTTATCAATCATTTGATTGTGGTATTTTCTTATTCTTCTTATCCCGATTATTTGTGTTTTCATTCACGTGTTGTTTGGGGGTTCAATAGGGAGGGTGTTTGTCTTCTTTGTCTTTTGAAATCAAAGCGTATGTTTAAGGGGTTTCGGGTTCTTTAACCTTGGGGTTCCGCATCATTTGGTATCAAAGCCAAAAAGTAAGGTAAATTCCTATTTATCTTAGTGTGAGGTTTGTGTTTTCTTTTCTATGATTTCTTTATGTTTATGCCGAATTAGGTAGTGATAAGTTTTGATTTGTGTGCTTTTTGTGTGCTAAATTTAGCCTTTTCTTTTCCTTACCTTGTGTTTTGATTCATTAAAAAGCCTTAGAAATCGAACTTGAACTTTGAATCTTTGGCATGAAAAAAAAACCAAATTTTGGTAGTAGTAGCCTTTAGATTGGTGTGTTGAATAAAAAAAAAAGTCTTGGCACTGTTCATCGCACTGTTTACGACACTGTTCATTGCACTGTTCATCAAAAAAAGAAAGAAAGAAGAGAGAAAAACGTGAAAGAGAAGAAAAATAGAAGAAGAAAAAAAGAGTAAAGAGAAATTGAGTAAGTGTAGTTTATATAGCCTAAAGAAATCCTAATCCTTTCATAAGTGGGAAAAACTAATCCTTTTTGCTTTAGGATTGGGAGGGGGAGTATTTACACCTTTTCCAAACACCTTTGGGAATCCTTTAAAGGGTAGGAAATACAATCCTTATTGCTTTGGGTTTAGGTTTTCAAAATCCAATCCATACTTGATTTGGAATTACAATCATAATCCTAGTTAGACAAGGATTTCTACTTGGCAAATATTTGTGCTATCCATTTATTATTCATTTGTGCCAATCATTTTTATCATTTGCTATCCATTTGTGCAACCATTTTTGGCAACTTTTTCCATCATTTGTGTTACCATTTTTGGAAACTTTCCACCATTTGTGCAACCATTTTTGGAAACTTTTTCCACCATTTGTGCTATCATTTTTGGAAACTTTTGCCATCATTTTGCTATCACTCTGCCATCTTTTTGCCGTCGTTTTGCACATAACTTGACACACTAATCAAGCTTGTTACATTGTTCGGCATAGTGAAAAAATTGGCTCTAAATTGATTTGTTTTGCATGTTTTATACTTTATTTTGCTTTAATTGGTATCTTGTTGATTTTTTTCTTCTTTGTTGGGTAGCATATTTAGGTTCTATATTTGGTTTACTTTGTAGTGAATCAAATTCATTCATTTTATCCATATTGTTATTTTCTTTGATTCTTGTTGCTTATTTCTTTGTTTTAAGCTAGTTTTTTTCGTTCCATTTACATTGTTAGAGTATCTTTGCTTGTCCGATACTCTAATTTACTTATCATCAAGTGTTACACCACTCTTGTCCGTGTATCACCTCCATTGTGTCTAGAGTCTTCTTTTCTAGTTTTTGAGCTATCTTTTTGTTGTTAGTTATTATTTCCTTGCTTTCTTAAACGTGCTCAAGTTTTTTGATTTGTGATTTAAATTTTGAAGTTGCAAGCTTGAGAGGAAAAAGGCAAGAGAGTGAGAGGACATTAAGAGGGGAAAAAGCCAAATTTTGAGTGAAACACGAGTGAATGTGAGGATGTCTAATCACAAGTCCAAGCAACATTTACATCAAGATGAAAGGAATGTGTTTAACGAAGATATAAAGTTGTTAAGGCAAGACCTTAATAATCTAGAATGGTTGGTTAGGCAATATTTCGAACCACGCATCAGAATGGAGGAAAGCAAAAAGAAGAAAAAGAAGGAGGAAGTTATCCTAGAGGAAATAATTTGTGAACCTGAAAAGGGTGATATAGATATAGGCTTTGATAGTGAGGTTACTCAAGACCATGAAGAGGATGTTGTTGATGAGCTTGATGAGGAAAAAGAGGTTTTGTGTGAAGTTGAAGATGTGGAGAACGTGGTTAAAAAGGTAAATGAGGTTGTTTTAGAGGTAGAAGAAGATAATGATGCTATACATAATGCAAAAATATTTGAAAGTGAAGATGTCGTTGATTGTTTAAGTGAGAATGAAGAAGCTGGTTTAGTGGAGATGGAAGATCTGCATGTTACAATTTCTCCTCTACCGCATAAGGAGGATGAGGTGCACATGGGAAGTAACGAAGGTCAAAATCATATCACTGTATTAAATACTAACCATGTTTTGCATAGATCTTTTGTTTATAACTAGCAGGATCATGATGAGTTCTTTAACGAAGAAGCATTCATACTATTTCCACCAATGCCGAAGATCATTTATGAAGATGTATGTATTCCTTAAGTGCCAATTCCCAACTATTGCAAGACGAAGATTCGAGGACGAATCTTTTCTAAAGAGGGAGGGAATGATACGAATCCAAGAGGGCTATCTTATGCCATTGAAGAGGGGCAACCTTGTGACATTCAAATGGATCTAAATGGAGTTTAAATACATAAATATAAGATCCAAATGTCATTGGGCCGTGCTCCAATTTATAGGAGGCAGATTTGGTGCTGTACCATCAATTTTGGGCTTATACAACTTTGGGCTTTAATTGTACAAGTCATGTGCTTCATTTAAAAGTCACATGACTCACTTAAGTTGTATTATTAATGGGCTAGGAGTGTGGGCTTCTTTTGGGCTTAGTTTAGTTAGTTTGGTTATTTATTTTAGTCTTTCTTTTGGGCTTTCATTTTAGGCCTATAAGGTTTATTAATTAGTTTTGTTTCAAGAGTGTTTAAGACTTATTTGGGCTTAGTTGGCTTGTACAAGCCCAAGGAAATTCGTGTAAGGCCATATGAGTATTTAAATTAGGGTTTTAAAGAGTGAATTAGGGCTAGCCACCTTATAAATAGGCTACCGTACGTTGTAAACTTCATTATTGAATCAAATTATAAACTTTTGAGAGTTTTTCTCTTGGCTTTAGCCAAAATTCTTTAGAGAGATTGTGAGATTGCTTGCTTTCTTTTCTATTGCATCAAGAATTAGGATTACTTATCAATCATTTGATTGTGGCATTTTCTTATTCTTCTTATCCCGATTATTTGCGTTTTCATTCACGTGTTGTTTGGGGGTTCAATAGGGAGGGTGTTTGTCTTCTTTGTCTTTTGAAATCAAAGCGTATGTTTAAGGGGTTTTGGGTTCTTTAACCTTGGGGTTCTGCATTACAACACGTCAATGGAAATGCAAATAATCGGGATAAGAAGAATAAGAAAACTCCACAATCAAATGATTGATAAGTAATCCTAATTCTTGATGCAATAGAAAAGAAAGCAAGTAATCTCAAAATCTCTAAAGAATTTTAGCTAAGCCAAGATAAAAACTCTCAAAGTTTATAATTTGATTCCAATCTTTTTCCTCTTTACAAGTTATAATAACCTATTTATAACCTCCAAACCCTAAGGGAATGGGTATACATAAGTCCAATAGGTTTAAAACACTAAATTCTATCTAAAATAAGCTAAAACAACTACTTAAAAACCCTACTAAGCTAAAGTGACGAATTTCAAGCCCAAAATAAAAGACTAACTAATAACCCAAATAACTAAATAATCCCTTTAAAAGGAAGCCCACATGCCTAAGCCTACATTTACAACTTAAATAAGTCATATGACTTTTAAATGAGGCATATGACTTGTACGATTAAAGCCCAAAGTTGTATAAGCCCAAAATGACTTAAACCCAATTTCTTCACTTGCTTCCAAAAGCTAAGTACTTTAAGCTTGTGATGTTGATTGATGAAATCATCATGACTTGCCCTCTCTATGGTCGTATCACATTGCGTCAAAACTTCGAGGGGTGCTGCCCTTTTGGAACCCTGTAAGGCTGCCCTTTACCCAGCCCGTTAACCAGCTAGTGGGACCACCATGTTATCTAATTGTAGCACATGAAATATTGTTATAGTTATTATCCGTCGATAACAATACATCAATTTTACGTGATCATTGAGCATGATATGAGATTAATTGATTTTAATGGATGTATGTATGATGTCTTTGCATGGTGCATAGCATGGCCAATTGAGACCCTTGTGATGGTGTTTTCTTTATTTTATTATTTATTCATTTTGTGGGTTTGTAATTTTAAATACAACTTGCATGTCGTTCTTTCGTTGTAATTTTATTTTACTAATGGTTTTAGTAGAATAGTTTATTTCATTATTGTAATGAAGATGAAGAAATTTCACAAAGACCATAAAGGAGATCAATCCAATTCCATGACGATGGAGGTGCAAAATAGAAGTTGTTGATCAAGACCAACTTCTATTTTTCACCTAGGATTGACCTTTGATCTTCATATTGGCTTATAAAGATCATATAGTTTTTGTCCATGCTATGACACCTTTTATATATTATGCATATTATATCGGTATGTGATGTGATGAATGATTATATATTTGTATGAGATGCCATATATGGGATGATGCATGATATGTATATAAATAGACATAATTTAAAATTAAAATTCCCTCACCATAATTTTAAGTCTTATGCCATCCATAATTATAACACTTGTCAAGACTAAGATCACCAAAATGTAGGTTCTGCCAAAGCGAAGTACATTGGGTTATCATAGTAAGGCAAGATGGGTAATGGTGCTACCTATATGTTAAAAATATGGTTAGACTTAATTAGGCTATCAAAATGGTTTTGGGCCTAAGGCATTAGATGAGATTATAACATGCCAGGACATATGATGTCAAAATCCCATGAAGAATCTAAGAGTTACATGAGATGTAATTGGTAAGGAGTTATCCACCTAAATAACTTGATTTTAAGTGTCATGCCAAAGTTGACTTAGAATTAAGTGAAATATGGATCTTAGCCCACTAAAATCATTACAATTGTTGTAATTAATATTGAGGGTGAAATACCCTCAATATATTTTAGTGGGAGTTTTAAGAAATACCCTAAAATGAAATTGGTACTAATATTTAGTCCTAGGTATACCATGCAATTGAACTACTTCCCTAAAAAATAAATCAGCTATGTTTGTTGCATCATCAGTTTTATGACAAGCAATAAAATGTGCCATTTTACTAAATCAATCCACTACAACAAACACACTACCCTTCCCCTTTTTGTCCTAGGTAAACCTACAATGAAGTCCATAGAAATGTCAGTCCAAGGTTCAGTAGGAACAGGCAAAGGAGTATACAAATCTTGATTCTTAGACTTAGCCTGTTTATATGCAAAACATTGAGCACACACTTTTTCAACACATTTTTGTATATTAGGCCAATAAAAATGTTCATTAAGCATGTCTAAAGTCTTTTTCACATCAAAGTGTCCCATTAATCCCCCACTACGTGATTCCTTCAGAAGCAACTCTTTAAGAGAACATGCAGGTATACATAGTTGTTTTCCTCTAAAAAGAAACCCATCATGTCTATAGAACTTATTAAATGTATAATCTACACATGCCTTGTACGCTTCACCAAAATCAGAATCATGATCATACATTTCTTTCAAATGCTCAAAACCTAACAGTTTAGAACTAAGCATAGAAATCAATGCATATCTCCTAGAAAGTGCATCGGCAACAACATTCTCTTTACCTTGCTTGTACTTAATTACATATGGAAAAGTATCAAGGTACTCTACCCACTTACCATGCCTTCTATTCAACTTACCTAACCCTTCAAATATTTGAGAGACTGGTGATCTATGTGTATCACGAATTCTTTAGGCAAAAGGTAGTGTTCCCAAACATCAAGAGCTCTCACCAATGCATAGAACTCTTTATCATAGGTAGAGTAATTCAGCTGTGGTCCATTCAACTTCTCACTAAAGTATGCTATTGAACGATTTTCCTGCATCAAAACAGCACCTATACCAATCCCAGAAGCATCACATTCAACCTCAAAAGTCTTAGAAAAATCAAGTAATCTCAAAACAGGAGCAGTACACAATTTATCTTTCAAAATATTAAAAGCATCTTCCTGCTCTTTACCCCATTTAAAACCAACAGACTTTTTAATGATTTCATTTAGAGGTGCAGCAATAGTAGAAAAATCCTTAACAAATCTCCTATAGAAACTTGCTAAACCATGAAAGCTCCTCACCTCACTTGCATTCTCAGGTGTTGGCCATTCTTGGATAGCCTTAACCTTTTCATTATCTACCTCAACACCACGTGCACTAACAACAAATCTTAAGAAACAACACTATCAACACAAAATGTGCATTTCTTCAAATTAGCATACAATTGTTGTTCTCTTAAAACAACTAACATAAGTTCAACATGCCTTAAATGCTCTTTTAGGTTTTTGCTGTAAATCAAGATATCATCAAAATACATAACAACAAATTTACCTAAGAATTCACGTAAAACATAGTTCATGAGTCATAAATGTGCTAGGCGCATTAGTTAAGCCAAAAGGCATAACCAACCATTCATACAAACCATATTTTGTTTTAAATGCAATTTTCCATTCATCACCTAATTTCATCTTAATTTGATGATAACCACTTTTCAAGTCAATTTTAGTGAATATTATAGCACCATTTAACTCTTCAAGCATATCATCTAACCTAGGAATGGGATGGCGATACTTTACAATGATTTTGTTAACTGCTCGACAATCAACAAACATGCGCATGGTTCCATCCTTTTTAAGTACCAAAAGAACAGGTACAGCACAAGGACTTAGGCTTTCTCTCATGTGTCCTTTTGCTAAAAGTTCCTCCACTTGTCTTTGCAACTCCTTTGTTTCCTCCGAATTGCTTCGATAAGCTAGACGATTTGGAATTTGTGCACCAGGAACAAAGTCGATTTGATGTTCAATCCCTATAATTGGTGGCAACCCAGGTGGTATCTCCTCAGGGAAGACATCTTTATAATCCTGCAATAACTTAGAAAAAGAACTAGGCAAATTTGGGTCAAGGTTAGTTTCAGAGAAATAATTGTCCTTAAACCTCAAAAGTACTAGAGCTCTCATGCCTAAGTATGCATTCTTCAACTCTCTTTCTTTTGCATAAAAGGAGTATTTGCTAAATTTTTCACTCGGCTCACTCTGCTCTCCTTTTACTCAGCACACATTAACTTCTTCTCTCCTGCACTTCTCTCTTTCTTTTTCTCATTAGTGCAGTCCCTCACCGTTGGGCCTTTAATTTTATTCTTTTGACTACTAGCCTCTTTTCTCTCATTTTTCTTTTCTTTCTCACTTCCCTTTACCTCTTTTGCAGATTGATGTATCTTTACTTGATCTGCATATACCTCTTTAGGTGCCAAAGGGGCAAGTGTGTGTTTACATCCTTTAAACTCAAAAGTGTACCTATTTCTAAATCCATCATGTAATACACGCCCATCAAATTGCCAAGGCCTTCCTAGCAAAATATGACTAGCATGCATTGGTACAACATCACAAATGACTTTATCTTCATATTTACCAATGAAAAATAATACAGTTACACGTTTGGTCACCTTTACTTCCCTACTATCATTCAACCACTGAAGTCTGTATAGGTTAGGATGTTTCTCAATTTTAAGTCCTAATTTATCAACTACGACTGTACTAGCATGAAAGATGTTTTCCCTCTGTTCTATTCCTTCTTCTTTCACATTTACATTCAATGCACGCAATACAACTAAAGACTCCCCTTGAACAGGATATTTTACATTTTTATCTATATCAGAACAATCCTCCAAAGGTGGCATATCATCACAATTCTCATCAGATTCAGAATCAAAAATAATTTCATCCCCCCTTAGTATCATGGTCTTTTTATACCCACATTCATTAGCATAATGACCACGACCCTTGCATTTGAAACATCGAATGTCCCTATGTCTATTAGTTTTAAGGGTTGTTTTAGAAGTACCTTTTTGTGCAGTGACCATTTTCTCTTTGGAATTGGACTAGTACTTGGCAGTGGATTCCTCCTTTGAGTCACCCTTGTTCCACTTTGAATTAGATTTGTTGTTATTGGATTACTATAAAGAAATGGAGATGCTCATGATTAAAAGCAAGCATTGTGGAGGATGAATATCAAACTATGTCACCCTTTTTGGGAGGTATGAATAGAGAACTTACTGATATTGTTGAATTACAGAATTATGTGAGCATCTCCCAAAAAGGTAACTGATTGTGGAGTTCCCTTGATAGTAACTAGGCACATACTTCTTTCTCATGATTCTTTTCATTTCCTCCCAAGAAGTCATAGGGAGTTCCCCATTTCTCCTCCTATTTTTCAATAATTCATCCCACCAAATTAGTGCATAATCAGAAAATTCAATGGCTGCAAGTTTTACCTTTTCTCATCTGAATAGTGGTAGCATGAAAAGATCATCTCCACCTTTCTTTCCCAATCAAGATAGGCATCCACGTCATTTTTACCTCTGAATGGTGTGGAATCTTCATCTTGATAGCACTCAAATTGTTGTCTTGGCTCTCCATTTGGTTGTCATATCTCCTTGCTCTTCTTGGAAAAGAATGAGCCTCCTCTTCCTCATCATCGTTGTACAACTGGTCTACCTCTTCCTCCCTTATAGACTTAACCTTGGAACCTTTAAGGCTATCTTCCAGACTGTCTATCCTGAGATTTAGCTTTTGCAAACTATCCATAAAAGCTTTGTATATAAACTTATTATCAGGCACAATCTCGGTTTCCTCTTTACTATTGATTTCGGACATCTTTAAACTTTAAATAAACAAATAAAGGGAAGAATGAACTCAACCTCACGTGTTTGTCTCTCCACTCACAAATTGATATCTCACAATTGCAGTTTAGAAACAAACTCAAACAAATATGCACAATTAAGTAATTTGATCAAGGGAATAATGAAAAACCTAACAAGAACAGCAAAGATACTAATTCTAGAGGCAAATTGACCTATTTTAACAAAAATCACAAATTCGGCCCCCTTAGGTATTCTAAGCCTCAAATAGTTATTTTGGCCCAACTCTTGAAGAGATAAGTCCAACTTTATTAGCCTACCCACTTAAACTACCAAATCAGTAAAATAAGCCGAAAATAAACCAAACCAATTCTAATAAAGCCCAATTCGTTTTTCTAGGTTCTAGGCTGCCCAAATATACTTAATTAAATGTTACATAAAGAATAGAAATTAAATAAAGTAGCTTGAAGGCCCATTGCACCATTCGGCCTAAACTTGTCTTCATAGTCCAATTTAGCTTCTTTCTCTTCTTGAACTTGCATCTTCTCCATGTAAAGTTTCATGAATGCTTGTAGGACTTCTTTAAGCTTCTTTGACCTTGCTTTTGTTATTGGTGCTTGAGGAAATGCTAGTTCATCTCTTTTGTTGCCATTGTGCTGGTCGTGCTTATATCAATCCTCCCATGTTTTGAGATTCTTACCTACTATGGCACAAAGTAAAGTTCCCAAAATTCTATTCACTACCTCTGTTTGGCCATCTGTGATGCGGAACCCCAAGCTTAAAGAACCCAAAACCCCTTGAACATACACTTTGATCTCAAAAGACAAAGAACACAAACACCCTTCCTATTGAACCGCCAAACAACACGTAAATGAAAACGCAAATAATCAGGATAAGAAGAATAAGAAAATGCCACAATCAAATGATTAATAAGTAATCCTAATTCTTGATGCAATAGAAAAGAAAGCAAGCAATCTCACAATCTCTCTAAATAATTTCGGCTAAGCCAAGAGAAAAATACTCTCAAAGTTTCTTATAATAACCTCTTTATAGCCTTCAAACCCTAAGGGAATGGGTATACATAAGTCTAATAGGTTTAAAACACTAAATTCTACCTAAAATAAGCTAAAACAACTACTTAAAATCCTACTAAGGTAAAGTGACGAATTGGGCTTATTTTAGAAAGGCCCAAGTGTCTTACTTAAGAAAATAAGACTTAATTAAGCTACTTAAGTCACATGACTTTTAATGAAGTCACATGTCTCACTTAAATAAAAAGCCCAATTTTTTTAAATGGACCCAAACTAATTAACTATGAATACAAAAGCTGATACAACCATAGGGGAGGCAAGTCATGATGATTTCATCAATCAACATCACAAGCATAAAGTACTCATCCTTTTGGAAGCAAATGAAGAATTAGGCCAACTTGAGTTATAAAGGGCTTATGCAACTTTGGGCTTTAATTGTACAAGTCATGTGCTTTATTTAAAAGTCACATAACTCGTTTAAAGTTGTATCTTAATGGTTTTAAGGGGCTGTTTTGTTTAGTTTTTAGTTAAGGCTTTTGATTCATTAATTTTAGTTGGATTATTGAATAAGTGAGGCCTTATTTAAGTGGGCTACATGCCACCTTCACTAAGGCCCATCATTTTGGTTTTGTTTTAATTCTTTAAGTAGGAGAATGGGCTTGTTTTATCTTTTAAAGCCCAATGAAATTCGGCCACACCTTATTTAAGGCCATTTTAGGGTTTGTTTGAGCTTCTAAGGGTGATATATTGCTCCTTAAAGAGGTTATTAGACTTGTTTAGGAAGTAAAGTGTCTTTAGAGTTCCTAAAGAGGTTATTTGGCTTGTTTAGGAAGTAAAGTGTTTAGGATTTTAGTATAAATAGCTTGTTATGAGTTGTAAACAAAAAAATAAGATATTGGAACCAAATTATAAACTTTGAGAGTTTTGCTCTTGGCTTAGCCGAAATTCTTTAGAGAGATTGTAAGATTGCTTGCTTTCTTTTCTATTGCATCAAGAATTAGGATTTGATACGGATCCAAGAGGGCTATCTTATGCCATTGAAGAGGGGCAACCTTATGACTTTCAAATGGGTCTAAATGGAGTTCAAACACATAAATATAAGATCCAAATGTCATTGGGGCGTGCTCCAATTTATAGGAGGCAAATTTGGTGCTTTACCATCAATTTTGGGCTTATACAACTTTGGGCTTTAATTGTACAAGTCATGTGCCTCATTTAAAAGTCTCATGACTCATTTAAGTTGTAAATGCGGGCTTAGATGTGTGGGCTTCTTTTGGGCTTAGTTTGGTTATTTATTTTAGTCTTTCTTTTGGGCTTTCATTTTAGGCCTATAAGGTTTATTAATTAGTTTTGTTTTAAGTGTGTTTAAGACTTATTTGGGCCTGTAAAAGCCCAAGGAAATTCGTGTAAGGACTAAGTACATGAAGAAATAAAGATAAAATACCATCTGAAAATAATCCTAAAAGCTGGTGATAAATATGCATGATTATCCTAAGAAAATGAAGGAATGAATGTAGACTTAATGTTGGCTAAAAGTGAATTTCGGCCAGCCTTATAAAGATATGGTCAAGCTATTATTTCTACCTCAAACTCTACTTAATAATATCCCAAAATAATAAGTATTTATTAAGGAAAATCCGTTCCTAAAATGTAGGACCCTAAGTTTACCAATGTAGGCCTAAACCTAAATCTGACCCAAACCCATTAAAATTCAATTCTCCCATGTAAAATTTGGCCCCCTTTCTAAGCCTCAAATAGTTATTTTGGCCAACTCTTTAGAAGAGATAAGCCCAACTTTAGCCTACCCACTTAAACTACCCAAAACAGTAAATAAGCCCAAAATAAAACAAACCTATTCTAATAAAGCCCAATTCATTTTCCTAGGTTCTAGGCTGCCCAAATATACTTAATTAAATGTTACATAAAGAATAGAAACTAAATAAAGTACCTTGAAGGCCCATTGCACCATTCGGCCTACACTTGTCTTCATAGTCCAATTTAGCTTCTTTCTCTTCTTGAACTTGCATCTTCTCCACATAAGGTTTCATGAATGCTTGTAAAACTTCTTTAAGCTTCTTTGACCTTGCTCTTATTGTTGGTCCTTGAGGAAATGCTAGTTCATCTTTCTTGTTGTCGGCATGCTTGGTCGTGCTCATATCAGAAGCAAATGAAGAATTGGGCCAACTTGAGTCATAAAGGGCCTATGCAACTTTGGGCTTTAATTGTACAAGTCAAGTGATTCATTTAAAAGTCACATGACTCATTTAAAGTTGTATCTTAATGGGTTTAAGAGGCTGTTTTGTTTAGTTTTTAGTTAGGGCTTTTAATTCATTTAGTTGGATTATTGAATAAGTGAGGCCTTATTTAAGTGGGCTACATGCCACCTTCACTAAGGCCCACATTTTGATTTTGTTTTAATTCTTTAAGTAGGAGAATGGGATTGTTTTATCTTGTAAATCCCAATGAAATTCGGCCACACTTTGTTTAAGGCCTTTTTAGTGTTTGTTTTAGCTTCTAAGGGTGATATATTTCTTCTTAAAGAGGTTATTAGACTTGTTTAGGAAGTTAAGTGTCTTTAGAGTTCCTAAAGAGGTTATTTGGCTTGTTTAGGAAGTAAAGTGTTTAGTATTTTAGTATAAATAGCTTGTTATGAGTTGTAAATAAAAAAAAAATAAGATATTGGAATCAAATTAAAAACTTTGAGAGTTTTTCTCTTGGTTTAGCCGAAATTATTTAGAGAGATTGTGAGATTGCTTGCTTATTGCATCAAGATAATGGATTACTTATCAATCATTTGATTGTGGCATTTTCTTTTTCTTCTTATCCTGATTATTTGGGTTTCAATTCACGTGTTATTTGAGGGTTCAATAGGGAGGGTGTTTGTCTTCTTTGCGTTTTGAGATCAAAGTGTATGTTCAAGGGGTTTCGGGTTATTTAACCTTGGGGTTCCTTCACTTGCTTCCAAAAGCTAAGTACTTTATGCTTGTGATTTTGATTGATGAAATCATCATGACTTGCCTCCCCTATGGTCGTATTAAAAGCCCTACTACATAAATATCACATGCTATGCGTATTCCACTTGCACATGCCCTGCACATGATTTGCACATGTCGCAATTGACTTGCACATGTTCTTCCAAGGCTTGAGTCTTCATTTAGGCTATTTTGAACCCAAAAGGCTTCTTTTATCTTCAATTTAGGCTTTCCTTTATGGGGCATTAATCCAAAGGCTTGACTATATACTTTAAGCCCATAATTGATAATAAAGCACCAAATCTGCCTCCTATAAATTGGAGCATGCCATAATGACATTTGGATCTTATATTTATGTGTTTGAACTCCATTTAGACCCATTTGAAAGTCATAAGGTTGCCCCTCTTCAATGGCATAACGTAGTCCTCTTGGATCTGTATCAATCTGTTTATGGGTGACAGGTAGTAGAAAACAATAATTTCGTACCCAACTTACACCATAGAACACGCCAAAAATGTGAAAGGAACTTTGTATCCCTGTCTGAAACAATGGTGCATGGAACACCATGCAAATGCACAACTTCTCTAAAGAATAGATCAGCAATATTAACAACATCATCACATTTATGATAAGCAATAAAGTGAGCCATCTTGCTAAACCTATCTACCACAACAAAAATGCTATCTCTACCACATTTAGTTCTAGGCAATCCGAGCATAAAATCCATAAAAACATCAATCTAAGGAGAACTAGGTATAGGTAGAGGCATATACAAACCATGAGGCATAGTTTTAGACTTAGCTTGCCTACATGTAACACATGAATTACATACTTTTTCCATATCCCTACGCATATGAGGCTAATAAAAATGCTCATTCAACATGTCATATGTCTTATGCACCCTAAAATGTCCCATAAATCCCTTGAGACTCTAATACAAGCAAATCATGCATAGAACATTTAGGCAAACAAAGCTTGCTGCCCTTAAAAAAAAATCCATCATGCCTATAAAATTTATCAAAGCTCACATGCTGCATACACATTACCAAAATCAAGATCTCCAACATATAGTTCCTTAACATGCTTAAAACCAAGAAACTTAGAACTAAGTGTAGAAATTAAAGAATCTCTTTGACAATGCATTAGCAACAATATTATCTTTTCCATGCTTGTATTGAATGACATAGGGAAATTGTTCTATAAATTCATCCCATTTAACATGCCTTTTATTCAATTTACCTTGTCCCTTCAAATGTTTAAGGGACTCGTGATTGGTATGAATGACAAACTCCTTAGGAAGAAGGTAATGTTGCCACACATCCAAGGCTCTTACTCAGGCATATAGCTCCTTGTTATAGGTTGAATAGTTGAGTTAGGCTCTATTAAGCTTCTCACTAAAGTAGGCAATAGGTTTCTTCTCTTACATCAACATCGCCCCAATACCTACACTAGAAGCATCACATTCTATTTCAAAATTCTTATCAAAATTAGGCAAAGATAAAATAGGAGCAGAACACAACTTCCCGTTCAAAGTATCATACGCCTTTTGTTGTGCTCCTCCCCACTTGAATCCAACATTCTTCTTGATTATTTCTATAAGTGGTGTAGCAATGGACAAAAAATCTTGCACAGAATGCCTATAAAAACTTGGGCCAAAACCTCTCTCCCCTTTACTCCTTTGGCCGAAGCCTCTTTCTCTTTCTTAAACATTTTCGTTTGTTCTTCATAAATCTCTTAAGGAAAAAATGGAGCTAAAACAACCTTTCTAACTTCATAAGAAAAAGAAAATTGGTTAGTGTACCCATTATGAATAACTTGTCTATCAAACTGCCAAGGCTTCCCTAAAAGCAAATGGCATGCCTGTATAGGTACAACATCACATAAAACCTCATCCTTGTACCATCCAATTGAAAATGGTACTCTAACTTAGCATGTAACCTTAACTTCTCCACTATCATTTAACCATTATAATCTATAAGGTCTAGGATGCTTATCACATGCCAAGTTCAAATTCTTAACCATACTTGCACTAGCTATATTCGTGCAACTCCCCCCATAAATAATGATTGTGCACACTCTCCCATTAACTAAACACTTGATGTGAAATATGTTCTCTCTTTGTTCTAGGCTATCTTCTTTAACATTCAAATTTAAAGCTCTCCTAGCAACTAAAGATGTCCCGATTTCAGCAACTAACAACTCTCCTTCACTATCACAATCACTACAATTTCTAAAGGAGGCATTTCATTATCACTATGTTCGATTTAGAAGTAATTTTCCCATCATCCCTAGCTATTATTACCCTCCTATTAGGACATTCACTTGCTACATGCCGCTTACCCAAATATTTAAAATATTTAATTTCTCTACTAGGGGTAGGAGTACTAGTGTTACCTTTAACAACCTTGTTTGGAATTTGGGGTACCTTTTCTTCTTTGCGTGTCGAATCTGCCCTATAGGATTTAGATACCCTAAAGTCCTTTTTCTCCTTCTTTTTGGTCCATTTAGACGCCAAAGAGTGGTTTGAGTTGTTGCTAGTCTTATGGAAGCCTCTACTCTTCTTTTACTTTTCAATCTTCATTACCATGTGCAACATTTCTTCTATGGAGTCATATTTGTATAACTCAAGGGCATCAGCAATATCATTGTTTAGCCCACTTAGGAACTGAGCCATGGTGACCTCCTCATCCTCCTCAATGTTTACTCTCGCCATGCACATTTCCATTTCCTTATAGTACTCCTCCACTGATTTTGCTCCCTACACAAGCCTATGCAATTTTTTATGTAATTCTCTAAAATAGTGTGAAGGAACAAACCTTTTTCTCATGGCTTCCTTCATGTCTTCCCAATTATTAATGGGATGCCTTCCCACCTTCCTTCTACTCAAATTGAGTTGCTCCCACCAAAACATTGCATAATCAGTGAACTCCACAGCTGCAAGCTTCACCTTCTTTTTTTCTGAATATCTGTTGCATTCAAAGATCATCTCCACCTTTCGTTCCCACTCCAAATACTCTTCTGCACTATTTTGACTTTTGAAAGGAGGAATCTTGAGTTTGATGTTGCCCAAGTTCCCATCTATCGTTGCACTAGCTTCCTCTCCATCTTCATCATCATAATCATGCACTACATGTTGTCCAACAATTCGGTTTCTCCTTGCTGTCCTTCTAGGTACATTGGATGTACTTCCTTCATGCCTCTCTTCAGAAGAAGTCTATAGATTAGTTTGCTGTTTACAAAAGAGAAAAAAGGAGGGAAAAATTCGTAGGTACTGTCATCATTATTGTTCACATACTATTTATCGTTACTGTTCAAATACTATTCATGGAACTGTTCATTCAAGAAAAAAGAGAGAATGGAAACGAAAAAGCAAAAAAAGAGAGAGAGAAGAAAGATAGAAGAAGAAAACAATTAGGCAAAGGGAGATTATATAGCCAAAGGGAAAAATCAAATCCCTAAATAGGTGGGAAAGTTAATCCTTTTTGTTTTAGCATCGGGGCAGCAATTAAACCTTTTCCAAACACCTTTTGGAATCCTTTAAAGGATAGGAAAAACAATCTTTATTGCTTTGGGTTTAGGCTTTCAAAAATTCTAATCCATATTTGAATTGGAATTACAATCCTAATCGTACTTAAACAAGCATTTTATTTTGCAATCATTATGCCGCCATTTTATATCATTTATTATTCATTTGTTTTGCCATTTTGGTATCATTTGCCATCATTTATGCCACCATTTTAGGTAACGTTTGCCAACATTTATGCTACCATTTTGCCATCATTTGCCACCATTTTGGCATCATTTGCTATCATTTTTCTATCAATTTGCCACCAATTTACCATCACTTTGCCACCATTTTGCACACAACTTGACACACTAATCAAGCTTGTTACACCATTCGGCCTAGTAATTTTTTTTGCTCCAAATTGAATTGTTTTGCATGCAATCTACTCTATTTAGTTTAATTAGGTCTCTTTGTTGATTTCTTGCTTTGTTGGGTAGAATAATTAGGTTCTATATTTGGTTTACTTTGTAGTAAATCAAATTCATACATTTTATCCATATTGTCATTTTTTTCTTAATTCTAGTTGCTTATTTCTTTGTTTTAAGCTTGCTTTTGTTCCTTCTACATTGTTAGAGTATCTTTGCTTGTCTAATACTCTAATTTTGCTTATCATCAAGTGGTACACCATTCATGGCCGTGTATCACCTCCATTGTGTCTAGTGTCTTCTTTGCATTCTTAAATGTGCTCAAGAACAATTTTTGTGGATTGATTTCTGAAGTGCAATTTTAAAGTTGCAAGTTTGAGAGATAAAAGGCTTGAGTGTGTAAGATCAAATGAGAATAAAAGCTAATTTTTGAGAGATATACACGAGTGCTTTGTGAGGATGTCTTATTACAAGTCAAAGCGACATTCAAATCATGAAGAATGAAACAAGTTAAAGGGAGAAATTAAGTTGTTCAGGAAAGAACTTAAGGATTCAGAAATGTGGCTTAAACAACTTTTCAAACAAATGATTAGAATGGAAAAGAGCAAAGAGAAGAGAAAGAAAGAGGAAGTTATGTTAGAAGAAATTATTTGTGAATATGAAGGGGATGCTATAGACTTATTTGATGATGAATTTGTGAGCAATGAACAAATAATTGAAAGTAAAGAAATTGTTGAGTGCATATGAAGAAGTTTGCTTAGTTGAAATGGAAGATTCACAAGTTGCAATTGATTCTCTATTGATTAAGGAGAATGAGTTGCACATGGGAAGTGAAGAAAGTCAAAATCATATCACTGTATTAAATATTAACCATGTTTTGCATAGTCCTTTTGTTTATAACTTGTAGGATTATGACGAGTTTCTTAATGAAGAAACATTCATACTATTTCCACCAATGCCGAAGATCATTTATGAAGATGAATGTATTCCTCAAGTGTCAATTCCCAACTATTGCAAGACGAAAATTCGAGGACGAATCTTTTCAAAAGTGGGAGGGAATGATACAAGCATAGGGGGGCACATAATGATTTCATCAACCAAGATCACAAGTTTAAAGTATAAAAGCTTTTGGAAGCAAGTGAAGTAATCGGGCCAACTTAAGTCATAAAGGGCTTATACAAGTTTGGACTTTAATTGTACAAGTCATGTGTCTCATTTAAAAGTCACATGATTCATTTAAGTTGTATTTTAAATGGGCTTGGCATGTAGGGCCTAAGTAGGTTGGATTTATTTTAGTTATTTGGGTTTTAATTAGTCTTTCTTTGGGCTTTCATTTCGGCCTACAAGACTTATTATTTAGTTTTGTTTTTAAGTTGTGTTTAAGACTTAATAAGTGGGCTTATTCGTCTTGTAAAGCCCATGGTAATTTTGGCCACATCATGTTTAAGGCCTTATTAGGGTTTGTCTTGGCTTTTAAGGGTTAATTAGGGCTAGATATTTTATAAATAGGTAATTATAAGTTGTAAACTTAAGATTTAATGAAAAAAACATTGAGAGGGTTCTCTTATTGGCTTGGCCAAATTAATTAGAGAGAATTATGAGGTTGCTTGATTCGGAACCCCAGCCTATATGCCAAACTAGAATGCCAACATACCATGAATATTGAACATAAACAAGATAATAAACCCCCAATCTAAAGAACCCCCAAACAAGATTGATCAAGCATACATTAGTCATGCAAATATCCTAAGTCTAATTCTTCATGCAATAGCAAGAATAAATAATAAATTAACTCTCACAAATTTGGCCAAGCCAAATAAATATCTCATTAATCAAAAATAAAGTGTGTTACAATTGAAGAATTCAGGCCTTTATAGAGTTAGGCAGCCACCCCTCCCTAGATGAATTAAAATCAAACACTAACTCTAAGAGATAAATAATGAAATAAATAACAAAGATAATTCCTAACCTTTATCTACATGTATTTGGCCACAATATGGACTAAGTATATGAAAAAATAAAGATAAATACAATATGAAAATAATTCTAAAAGCTAGTGACATATATGCATAATTATCCTAAGAAAATGAACGAATAAATGTAGACACAATCTTGGCTATAAGTGGATTTCGGCCAGCCCTTTAAAGATATGGTAAAGCTATTATTTCTCCCTCAAAATCTACTTAATAATATCCCAAAATAATAAGTATTTATGAAGGAAAATCCATTCCTAAAATTTAGGACCCTAAGTTCACCAATGTAGGCCTAAACTTAAATCTGACCCAAGCCCATTAAAATTCAGCCCTTCCATGTAAAATTTGACCCCCTTAGGTATTCTAAGCCTCAAATAGTTATTTTGGCCTAACTCTTCAGAAGAGATAAGCCCAACTTTAGCCTACCCACTTAAACTACCCAAAACAGTCAAATAAGCTTAAAATAAAACAAACCTAAACTAAATTAGCCCAATTCTTTTTTCTAGGTTCTAGGCTGCCCAAATACATTTAATTACATGTTACATAAAGAATAGAAACTAAATAAAGTAGCTTGAAGGCCCATTGCACCATTCGGCCTAAACTTGTCTCTATAGTCCAATTTAGCTTATTTCTCTTCTTGAACTTTCATCTTCTCAACATAAGATCTCATGAACGTTTGTAGTACTTCTTTAAGCTTATTTGACATTGCTCTTGCAATTGGTCCTTGAGGAAGTGTTACTTCATCTCCTTTGTTGCCATTATGCTTGGTCGTGCTCATATCATCCCTTCCCTCTTCGGAAAAGATTCATCCTCGAATCTTTGTCTTTTTAAAGTTGGGAATTGAAACTTGAGGAATAAATCCATCTTCATAAATGATCTTTCGGATAGGTGGAAATAATATGAATGCTTTTTCAGAAAAAAAAAAACTCATAATGTTCCTGCAATTTGACAAAGAAACTTGGAAAAATATGGTTATTCATTGTCACATCCTTGCGAATATGATTATAATTTCCTTTTTTTCCCACGTGCAATTCATCCTCCTTAAGCAATAAATGATCAATTGTATCTTGTTGATCTTCCATCTCAAGCAAACAAATTTCTTCATTCTCATTCAAGCAATCAACAACATCTTTACTTTCAATTATTTCTTCATCACTCACAACATCACTATCAAAGAAAATTGTATCTATAGTGTCCCTTTCAGCTTCACAAATTATTTCTTCTAGGATAACTTCCTCTTCCTTTCTCTTTTCTTTGCTCTTTTCCAATCTACTTAGTGATGCGGAACCCCAAGGTTAAAGAACCCAAAACCCTTAAACATACGCTTTGATTTCAAAAGACAAAGAAGACAAACACCCTCCCTCTTGAACCCCCAAACAACACGTGAATGGAAACGCGAATAATCAGGATAAGAAGAATAAGAAAACGCTACAATCAAATGTTTGATAAGTGATCCTAATTCTTGATGTAATAGAAAAGAAAGCAAGCAATCTCACAATCTCTCCAAATAATTTCGGCTAAGCCAAGAGAAAACTCTCAAAAGTTTATAATTTGATTCAATAATGAAGTTTACAACCTAGGTTAGCCTATTTATAAGGTGGCTAACCCTAATTCACTCTTTAAAACCCTAATTTAAATACTCATATGGCCTTACACGAATTTCCTTGGGCTTTTACAAGCCAATTAAGCCCAAATAAGTCTTAAACGCACTTAAAACAAAACTAATTAATAAACCTTATAAGCGTAAAATGAAAGCCCAAAAGAAATACTAAAATAAATAACCAAACTAACTAAACTAAGCCCAAAAGAAGCCCACACACCTAGCCCATTAATAATACATCTTAAGTGAGTAATGTGATTTTTAAATGAAGCACATGGCTTGTACAATTAAGCCCAAAATTGTTAAAAGCCCTTGATAGCTTAAGCTTGCCTAATTCCTTCTCTTGCTTCCAAGAGGCTAAGTACTTTATACTTGCCTTCAAGTTCTCCATAACACTTCTCAAAGGAATCTTCATTAAGTTCTTGAGTAACAAAGCCTTGAACATAAGATGACATTGCCATCTTTAGCTTTTTTGCACTTCCTCTTGTAATTGGACCACTAGGCATCTTTAAAAGATCATTGGTTGATGGTGGTGGATCCGGATCACTCTCTTGCCTTTTTTCACTCAAGCTTGCAAATTAAAAATTGCACTTCAGAATTCAATCCACAAACCAAGAATTTGAGCACTTTTTAAGAAAGCAAAGAATAAACACTAACAATAAAAGAAAGCTCAAACACTAGAAAGAAGACACTAAACACAATGGAGGTGACACATGGCCAATAATAGTGTACTACTTAATGATAAGAAATTTAGAGTATTAGACAAGAAAAGATACTCTAATAATGTAAAAAGAACAAAAGAAAGCTCAAAACAAATAAATAACCAACAAGAAAATGACGATATGGATAAAATGCATGAATTTGATCTACAACAAGGTGAACCAAATATAATCTACCTAAATGATATGAGCACGACCAAGCACAATGGCAACAAGAGAGATGAACTAGCACTTTCTCAAGGACCAATAACAAGAGCAAGGTCAAAGAAGCTTAGAGAACAAGCATTCATGAGACCTTATATGGAGAAGGTGGAAGTTCAAGAAGAGAAAGAATGATACGGAACCCCAAGGTTAAAAAACCCGAAACCCCTTGAACATACACTTTGATCTCAAAACACAAAGAAGACAAACACCCTCCCTATTGAACCCCCAAACAACACGTGAATGGAAATGCAAATAATTAAGATAAGAAGAATAAGATAACGCCACAATCAAATGATTGATAAGTAATCCTAATTCTTGATGCAATAGAAAAGAAAGCAAGCAATCTCAAAATCTCTCTAAAGAATTTCGGCTAAGCTAAGAGAAAAACTCTCAAAGTTTGTAATTTGATTCAAATATCTTTTTTTGTTACAACTCATAACAAGCGATTTATACTAAAACCCTAAACATTTTACTTCCTAAACAAGCCAAATAGCCTTTTTAGGAACTCTTCACTTTACTTCCTAAACAAGTCTAATAACCTCTTTAAGAAGTAATAGATCACTAGGCTTTACAAGACAAAACAAGCCTATTCTTCTACTTAAAGAATTAAAACAAAACCAAAATGATGGGCCTTAGTGAAGGTGGCATGTAGCCTACAAATAAGGCCTCACTTATTCAATAATCCAACTAAACTTAATGAATTAAAAGTCCTAACTAAAAACTAAACAACAGCCCCTTAAACCCGTTAAGATACAACTTTAAATGAGTCATGTGAGTTTTAAATAAAGCACATGACTTATATAATTAAATCCCAAAGTTGCATAAGCCCTTTATGACTCAAGTTGGCCTAATTTGATATGAGCACGACCATGCACAATGGTAACAAGAGAGATGAACTAGCATTTCCTCAAAGACCAATAACAAGAGCAAGGTCAAAGAAGCTTAAAGAAGTCCTACCAGCATTCATAAAACCTTACGTGGAGAAGATGCAAGTTCAAGAAGAGAAAGAAGCTAAATTGGACTATGAAGACAAGTTTAGGCCGAATGGTACAATGGGCCTTCAAGCTACTTTATTTAGTTTCTATTCTTTATGTAACATTTAATTAAGTATATTTGGGCAGCCTAGAACCTAGGAAAACGAATTGGGCTTCATTAGAATAGGTTTGTTTTATTTTGGCTTATTTTACTGTTTTGGGTAGTTTAAGTGGGTAGGCTAAAGTTGGGCTTATCTCTTCTAAAAAGTTGGGCAAAAATAACTATTTGAGGCTTAGAATACCTAAGGGGGCCGAATTTTACATGGAAGAATTGAATTTTAATGGGTTTGGGTCACATTTAGGTTGAGGCCTACATTGGTGAACTTAGGGTCCTAAATTTTAGTAATGGATTTTCCTTAATAAATACTTATTATTTTAGGATATTATTAAGTAGAGTTTGAGGGAGAAATAATAGCTTGACCATATCTTTAAAGGGTTGGCCGAAATTCACTTTTAGCCAACATTAAGTCTATATTCATTCCTTCATTTCCGTATAATAATCATGCATATTTATCACCAACCTTTAGGATTATTTTCAGATTATATTTATCTTTATTTCTTCATGTACTTAGTCCATATTGTGGCCAAATACATGTAGATAAAGGTTAGGAATTATCTTTGTTATTTATTTCATTATTTATCTATTAGAGTTAGTGTTTGATTTTAATTCATCTAGGGAGGGGTGGCTGCCTAGCCTATATAAAGGGCTGAATTCTTTATTTGTAAGACACTTGAATTTTGATTAATGAGAATTTTCTTTGGCTTGGCCGAATTTGTGAGAGTTAATTTGATATTGATTCTTGTTATTGCATGAAGAATTAGACTTAGGTTATTTATATGATTAATGTATGCTTGATTCTTCTTCTTCTTGTTTTCTAAATCAATCTATCATAAGCGTTTCCAATCAATCTTGTTTGGGGGTTCTTTAGATTGGGGGTTTATTATCTTATTTATGTTCAATATTCATGGTTTGTTGGCATTCTAGTTTGGCATATAGGATGTGGTTCCACATCAATTGGTATCAGAGCATAGGCTAAGGGGTAAATTCTTAACTATCCTTTAATTTTACTTTTAAAATTCAATTTTCTATTTTAGCCGAATAGAATCTTGCATCTAATTCCTTATTTGGTTCTTGCTCTACTGTGTTAATTACCTATCCTTAAGTATTTGATCATTAGTTTGATTAAAGTTATAAAAAAAGGAAAAAAAATCAATTAGAAACAGCTTTGTTATCAATTCGAATTTACTATCTTGTTAAGTTCATATTTGATCAATTGATGAATCTATTGTTCTTGTTGAATCCGAATTTGCTATTGAATATATCAAACATATAATTTGCAATCTTTGAGTGGTTGAACTTGGTTTGGATGTAATTTTGATCTACAAAGTGCCCTACACCACTTGGAGTAAGTTTTGATCAATCAAGCAAGAATTGGAGTTAGAACTTTCACAATTGGTTTGATTTCTTCAAGACCAGGTTAGTACTCCTAAGATTTGGGTTGTGTTTATTGCATGCTTTCTTTGATTTCTTTTTTTGTTGAGTCTTACATCAAATCTGTTTAAACTAATCATTAGGTTTAGTTAAACATCGCATTTATAAGTGCATCCATCTTGTCCATTTTCTTATTTTAAGTTTTCAATTTGTGTGTCTAAGCTATTTTTGGTTCCAATTACACTAGTTTGACATATTGCACTTTGTTAAACATCTATATATATTATAGTGCACGAAATCTTCTTCTTGTGTACTAATTTCTGATTTTCGTTCAAATAGGTCAATTTGCCTCTAGAATTAGTATCTTTGCTGTTCTTGTTAGGTTTTTCGTTGTTCCCTTAATCAAATTACTTAATTGTGCATATTTGTTTGAGTTTGTTTCTGAAGTGCAATTGTGAGATATCAATTAGTGAGTTGAGAGACAAACACACGAGGTTGAGCGAATTCTTTCCTTTATTTGTTTATTTAAAGTTTAAAGATGTTTGGAATCAATAGTAAAGAGGAAATCGAGATTGTGCCTGATAATAAGTTTATGTACAAAGCTTTTATGGATAGTTTGCAAAAGCTAAATCTCAGGATAGATAGTCTGGAAGATAGCCTTAAAGGTTCCAAGGTTGATGCGGAACCCCAAGGTTAAAGAACCCGAAACCCCTTGAACATATACTTTGATCTCAAAAACACAAAGAAGACAAACACCCTTCCTATTGAACCCCCAAATAACACGTGAATGGAAACGCAAATAATCGGGATAAGAAGAATAAGAAAATGCCACAATCAAATGATTGATAAGTAATCCTAATTCCTGATGCAATAGAAAAGAAAGCAAGCAAACTCACAACCTCTCTAAAGAATTTCGGCTAAGCCAAGTGAAAATCTCTCAAAGTTTATAATTTGATTCCAATCTTTTTTTATTACAACTTATAACAAGCTATTTATACTAAAACCCTAAACACTTTACTTCCTAAACAAGCCAAATAACCTCTTTAGGAATGCTAAAGACACTTTATTTCTGAAACAAGTCTAATAACCTCTTTAAGAAGTAATAGATCACCCTTAAAAACTAAAACAACCCCTAAAAAGGCCTAAAACAAGGTGTGGCCGAATTTCACTAGGCTTTACAAGAAAAAACAAGCTCATTCTCCTACTTAAAGAATTAAATGATGGGCCTTAGTGAAGGTGGCTGATGCGGAACCCCAGCCTATATGCCAAACTAGAACGCCAACATACCATGAATATTGAACATAAATAAGATAATAAACCCCCAATCTAAAGAACCCCCAAACAAGATTGATTGGAAATGCTTATGATTGATTGATTTAGAAAACAAGAAGAAGAAGAATCAAGCATACATTAATAATGCAAATAGCCTAAGTCTAATTCTTCATGCAATAGCAAGAATCAATAATAAATTAACTGTCACAAATTCGGCTAAGCCAAAGAAAATTCTCGTTAATCAAAATTCAAGTGTCTTACAAATGAAGAATTCAGCCCTTTATATAGGCTAGGCAGCCACCCCTCCCTAGATGAATTAAAATCAAACACAAACTCTAAGAGATAAATAATAAAATAAATAACAAAGATAATTCCTAACCTTTATCTACATGTATTTGGCCATAATATGGACTAAGTACATGAAGAAATAAAGATAAATACAATTTGAGAATAATCCTAACAGCTAGTGATAAATATGCTTATTATCCTAAGAAAATGAATGAATGAATGTAGACTTAATGTTGGCTAAAAGTGAATTTCAGCCAGCCCTTTAAAGATATGGTCAAGCTATTATTTTTCCCTCAAACTCTACTTAATAATATCCCAAAATAATAAGTATTTATCAAGGAAAATCCATTCCTAAAATTTAGGACCATAAGTTCACCAATGTAGGCCTAAACCTAAATCTGACCCAAACCCATTAAAATTCAATTCTCCCATGTAAAATTCGGCCCCCTTAGGTATTCTAAGCCTCAAATAGTTATTTTGGCCCAACTCTTTAGAAGAGATAAGCCCAACTTTAACCTACCCACTTAAACTACCCAAAACAGTAAAATAAGCCCAAAATAAAGCAAACCTATTCTAATAAAGCCCAATTCGTTTTCCTAGGTTCTAGACTGCCCAAATATACTTAATTAAATGTTACATAAAGAATAGAAACTAAATAAAGTAGCTTGAAGGCCCATTGCACCATTCGGCCTAAACTTGTCTTCATAGTCCAATTTAGCTTCTTTCTCTTCTTGAACTTGCATCTTCTCCACATAAGGTTTCATGAATGATTGTAGGACTTCTTTAAGCTTCTTTGACCTTGCTCTTGTTATTGGTCCTTGAGGAAATGCTATTTCATCTTTTTTGTTGCCATTGTGCTTGGTCGTGCTCATATCATCCCCTCCCCCTTCGAAAGGATTTGTCCTCGAATCTGAATCACAGTCAAATGGAGATAAGTCAGAAACATTAAAAGTTGCACTTACACCATACTCACCTGGCAAATCAATCTTGTATGCATTGTCATTGATCTGTTCCAGTACTTGAAATGGTCCATCTCCTCTTGCATCAAGTTTAGACTTCCTTTGGTTAGGAAACCTCTCTTTACGCATATGGATCCAAACCCAATCTCCTGGTTCGAATATTACTTGCTTACGGCCCTTGTTAGCCTGCTTTGCATACATTCTGTTCTTCTTCTCAATGTACTCACGTGCTTTCGTGTGTATTGTCTTAACCAAATCAGCCTTAGCCTTACCATCTAAGTTAGAAAGTTCATTCAAAGGTAAAGGCATCAAATCCAAAACAGTCAATGGATTAAAACCATACACAATTTCAAAAGGTGAAAAACCTGTAGAAGTATGAATTGCACGATTATAAACGAACTCAACAAATGGTAAACATTCTTCCCAAGTTTTAATATTCTTACCAATTATAGCACGCAACATAGTTCCTAAAGTTCTATTAACAACTTCAGTTTGGCCATCTGTTTGTGGATGACAATTAGTGGAAAACACAAGTTTAGTACCAAGTTTACCCCACAGAACACGCCAAAAATGACTTAGGAACTTAGAATCCCTATCTAAGACAATAGTCCTAGGTATACCATGCAATCAAACTACTTCCCTAAAAAATAAATCAGCTATGTTTGTTACATCATCAGTTTTATGACAAGCAATAAAATGTGCCATTTCACTAAATCGGTCCACTATAACAAACACACTATCCCTTCCCCTTTTTGTCCTAGGTAAACCTACAATGAAGTCCATAGAAATGTCAGTCCAAGGTTCAGTAGAAACAGGCAAAGGAGTATATAAACCTTGATTTAAGGACTTAGACTTAGCCTGATTGAGCACACACTTTTTCAACACTTTTTCGCATATTAGGCCAATAAAAATGTTCATTAAGCATGTCTAAAGTCTTTTTCACGCCAAAGTGTCCCATTAATCCTCCACTATGCGATTCCTTCACAAGCAACTCTCTAAGAGAACATGCAGGTATACATAGTTGTTTTCCTCTAAAAAGAAACCCATCATGTCTATAGAACTTATTAAATGCATAATGTACACATGCCTTGTACACTTCACAAAAATCAGAATCATGATCATACATTTCTTTCAAATTGATATGAGCACGACCAAGCACAATGGCAACAAGAAAGATGAACTAGCATTTCCTCAAGGACCAATAACAAGAGCAAGGTCAAAGAAGCTTAAAGAAGTCCTACAAGCATTCATGAAACCTTATGTGGAGAAGATGCAAGTTCAAGAAGAGAAAGAAGCTAAATTAGACTATGAAGACAAGTGTAGGCTGTGGGCCTTCAAGCTACATTATTTAGTTTCTATTCTTTATGTAACATTTAATTAAGTATATTTGGGCAGCCTAGAACCTAGGAAAACGAATTGGGCTTTGTTAGAATAGGTTTGCTTTATTTTGGGCTTATTTTACTATTTTGGGTAGTTTAAGTGGGTAGGCTAAAGTTGGGCTTATCTCTTCTAAAGAGTTGGGCCAAAATAACTATTTGAGGCTTAGAATACCTAAGGGGGCCGAATTTTACATGGGAGAATTGAATTTTAATGGGTTTGGGTCAGATTTAGGTTTAGGCCTACATTGGTGAACTTAGGGTCCTAAATTTTAGGAATGGATTTTCCTTGATAAATACTTATTATTTTGGGATATTATTAAGTAGAGTTTGAGGGAGAAATAATAGCTTGACCATATCTTTAAAGGGCTGGCCGAAATTCACTTGTAGCCAACATTAAGTCTACATTCATTCATTCATTTTCTTAGGATAATAAGCATATTTATCACTTTCTGTTAGGATTAATCTCAAATTGTATTTATCTTTATTTCTTCATGTACTTAGTCCATATTATGGCCAAATACATGTAGATAAAGGTTAGGAATTATCTTTGTTATTTATTTTATTATTTATCTCTTAGAGTTAGTGTTTGATTTTAATTCATCTAGGGAGGGGTGGCTGCCTAGCCTATATAAAGGGCTGAATTCTTCATTTGTAAGGGACTTGAATTTTGATTAATGAGAATTTTCTTTGGCTTGGCCGAATTTGTGAGAGTTAATTTATTATTTGATTCTTGCTATTGCATGAAGAATTAGACTTAGGCTATTTGCATGATTAATGTATGCTTGATTCTTCTTCTTCTTGTTTTCTAAATCAATCTATCATAAGTGTTTCCAATCAATCTTGTTTGGGGGTTCTTTAGATTGGGGGTTTATTATCTTATTTATGTTCAATATTCATCGTATGTTGGCGTTCTAGTTTGGCATATAGGCTGGGGTTCCGCATCACAAATGCTCAAAACCTAGTAGTTTAGAACTAAGCATAGAAATCAATGCATATCTCCTAGAAAGTGCATCGACAACAACATTCTCCTTACCTTGCTTGTACTTAATTACATATGGAAAAGTATCAAGGTACTCAACCCACTTACCATGCCTTCTATTCAACTTACCTTGTCCTTTCAGATATTTGAGAGACTGGTGATCTGTGTGTATCACGAATTCTTTAGGCAAAAGGTAGTGTTCCCAAACCTCAAGAGCTCTCACCAATGCATAGAACTCTTTATCATCGGTAGAGTAATTCAACTGTGGTCCACTCAACTTCTCACTAAAGTATGCTATTGGGCGATTTTCCTGCATCAAGACAGCACCTATACCAATCCCAAAAGTCTTAGAAAAATCAGGTAATTTCAAAACAGGAGCAGTACAGAATTTATCTTTCAAAACATTAAAAGCATCTTCCTGCTCTTTACCCCATTTAAAACCAACAGACTTTTTAATGATTTCATTTAGAGGTGCAGCAATAGTAGAAAAATCCTTAACAAATCTCCTATAGAAACTTGCTAAACCATGAAAGCTCATCACCTCACTTGCATTCTCAGGTGTTGGCCATTCTTGGATAGCCTTAACCTTTTCATTATCTACCTCAACACCATGTGCACTAACAACAAATCCTAAGAAAACAACACTATCAACACAAAATGTGCATTTCTTCAAATTAGCATACAATTGTTGTTCTCTCAAAACAACTAACACAAGTTCAACATGCCTTAAATGCTCTTTTAGGTTTTTGCTGTAAATCAAGATATCATCAAAATACACAACAATAAATTTACCTAAGAATTCACGTAAAACATGGTTCATGAGTCTCATAAATGTGCTGGGCGCATTAGTTAAGCCAAAAGGCATAACCAACCATTCATACAAACCATATTTTGTTTTAAAGGCAGTTTTTCATTCATCACCTAATTTCATCCTAATTTGATGATAACCACTTTTGAAGTCAATTTTAGTGAATATTATAGCAACATTTAACTCTTCAAGCATATCATCTAACCTAGGAATGGGATGGCGATACTTTACAGTGATTTTGTTAACTGCTCGACAATCAACACACATGCGCATGGTTCCATCCTTTTTAGATACCAAAAGAACAGGTACAGCACAAGGACTTAGACTTTCTCTCACGTGTCCTTTTGCTAAAAGTTCCTCCACCTGTCTTTGCAACTTCTTGGTTTCCTCTGGATTGCTTCGATAAGCTGGACGATTTGGAATTTGTGCACCAGGAACAAAGTCGATTTGATGTTCAATCCCTCTAGTTGTTGGCAACCTAGGTGGTATCTCCTCAGGGAAGACATCTTTATAATCCTACAATAACTTAGAAAAAGAACTAGGCAAATTTGGACCAAGGTTAGTTTCAGAGAAATAATTGTCCTTAAACCTCAAAAGTACTAAAGCTCTCATGCCTAAGTATGCATTCCTCAACTCTCTTTCTTTTGCATAAAAGGAGTATTTGCTACATTTTTCACTCGGCTCACTCTGCTCTCCTTTTACCTCAGCACACATTAACTTCTTCTCTCCTGCACTTCTCTCTTTCTTTTTCTCACTAGTGCAGTCTCTCACCATTGGACCTTTACTTTTATTATTTTCACTACTGGCCTCTTTTCTCTCATTTTCCTTTTCTTTCTCACTTCCTTTTACCTCTTTTGTAGATTGATGTATCTTTACTTGATCTGCATATATACCTCTTTAGGTGCCAAAGGGGCAAGTGTGTTTACATCCTTTAAATGCAAAAGTGTACCTATTTCTAAATCCATCATGTAATACACGCCTATCAAATTGCCAAGGTCTTCCTAGCAAAATATGACTAGCATGCATAGGTACAACATCACAAATGACTTTATCTTCATATTTACCAATGGAAAATAATACAGTTACACGTTTGGTCACCTTTACTTCCCCACTATCATTCAACCACTGAAGTCTGTATGGGTTAGGGTGTTTCTCAGTTTTAAGTCCTAATTTATCAACTAAGACTGTACTAGCAACATTAACACAACTACCTCCATCAATTATCATACTACAGACTTTTCCACCTATTAAACACCTAGTATGAAAGATGTTTTCCCTCTGTTTTAGTCCTTCTTCTTTCACATTTACATTCAATGCACGCAATACAACTAAGGACTCCCCTTGAATAGGATATTTTACATTTTCATCTATATCAGAACAATCCTCCAAAGGTGGCATATCATCACAATTCTCATCAGATTCAGAATCAGAAATAATTTCATCCCCCCTTATTATCATGGTCTTTTTATTCCCACATTCATTAGTATAATGACCTCCTTGCATTTGAAACATTGAATGTCCCTATGTCTATTAGTTTTAAGGGTTGTTTCAGAAGTACCTTTTTGTGCAGTGACCATTTTATCTTTGGAATTGGACTGGTACTTGGCAATGGATTCCTTCTTTGAGTCTCCCTTGTTCCACTTTGAATTCCATTTGTTGTTATTGGAATTTGAATAGGACTTGGATGTCCCACGTCTTCTTCGTTGTCTCTCCACTTTAATTGCGATATTCACCAAATCATCCATATCCACATAATGCTGTAATTCAACAATATCAGCAAGTTCTCTATTCATACCTCCCAAAAAGCGTGACATCATTTGATATTCATCCTCCACAATGCTTGCTTTGATCATGAGCATCTCCATTTCTTTATAGTAATCCTCCACAGAACTAGATCCTTGTTTAAGTCTTTGTAACTGATTGTGGAGTTCCCTATGATAGTAACTAGGCACATACTTCTTTTTCATGATTCTTTTCATTTCCTCCCAAGAAGTGATAAGGAGTTCCCCATTTCTCCTCCTATTTTTTAATAACTCATCCCACCAAATTAGTGCATAATCAGAAAATTCAATGGCTGCAAGTTTTACCTTTTTCTCATCCGAATAGTGGTGGCATGAAAAGATCATCTCCACCTTTCTTTCCCAATCAAGATAGGCATCCACATCATTTTTACCTTTGAATGGTGGAATCTTCATCTTGATAGCACTCAAATTGTTGTCTTGGCTCTCCATTCGATTGTCATACCTCCTTGCTCTTCTTGGAAAAGAATGAGCCTCCTCTTCCTCATCATCATTGTACAACTGGTCTACCTCTTCCTCCCTTGTAGACTTAACCTTGGAACCTTTAAGGCTATCTTCTAGGCTGTCTATCCTGAGATTTAGCTTTTGCAAACTATCCATAAAAGCTTTGTACATAAACTTATTATCAGGCACAATCTCGGTTACCTCTTTACTATTGATTCCGGGCATCTTTAAACTTTAAATAAATAAACAAAGGAAAGAATTCACTCAACCTCACGTGTTTGTCTCTCAACTCACAAATTGATATCTCACAATTGCACTTCAGAAAGAAACTCAAACAAATATGCACAATTAAGTAATTTGATTAAGGGAACAATGAAAAACCTAACAAGAACAGCAAAGATACTAATTCTAGAGGCAAATTGACCTATTGGAATAAAAATCAGAAATTAGTACACAAGAAGAAGATTTCGTGCACTATAATATATATAGATGTTCAACAACGTGCAATATGTCAAACTAGTGTAATTGGAACCAAAAATAGCTTAGACACACAAATTTAAAACTTAGAATGAAGAAAATGGACAAGACGGATGCACTTAAATGCGGTGTTTAACTAAACCTAATGATTAGTTTAAACAGATTTGATGTAAGACTCAACAAAAAAAAAATCAAAGAAAGCATGCAATAAACACAACCCAAATCCAAAATTAGGAGTACTAACCTGATCTTGAAGAAATCAAACCAATTGTGAAAGTTCTAACTCCAATTCTTGCTTGATTGATTGAAACTTACTCCAAGTGGTGTAGGGCACTTTGTAGATCAAAATTACATCCAAACCAAGTTCAACCACTCAAAGATAGCAAATTATATGCTTGATATATTCAATGGAAAATTCGGATTCAACAAGAACACAAGATTCATCAATTGATCAAATATGATCTTAACAAGATAGTAAATCCGAATTGATAACAAGGCTGTTTCTAATTGATTTTTTTTTTCCTTTTTTTTTTGTAACTTTAATCAAACTAATGATCAAATACTTAAAGATAGGTAATTAACACAATAGAGCAAGAACCAAATAAGGAACTAGATGCAAGATCCTATTCGGTTAAAATAGAAAATTAAAGTTTAAAAGCAAAAACTAAAGGATAGTTAAGAATTTACCCCTTAGCCTATGCTCTGATAACAATTGATGCGGAACCCCAGCCTATATGCCAAACTAGAACGCCAACATACCATGAATATTGAACATAAATAAGATAATAAACCCCCAATCTAAAGAACCCCCAAACAAGATTGATTAGAAACGCTTATGATAGATTGATTTAGAAAACAAGAAGAAGAAGAATCAAGCATACGTTAATAATGCAAATAGCCTAAGTCTAATTCTTCATGCAATAGCAAGAATCAATAATAAATTAACTGTCACAAATTCGGCCAAGCCAAAGAAAATTCTCGTTAATCAAAATTCAAGTGTCTTACAAATGAAGAATTCAGCCCTTTATATAGGCTAGGCAGCCACCCCTCCCTAGATGAATTAAAATCAAACACAAACTCTAAGAGATAAATAATAAAATAAATAACAAAGATAATTCCTAACCTTTATCTACATGTATTTGGCCATAATATGGACTAAGTACATGAAGAAATAAAGATAAATACAATTTGAGAATAATCCTAACAGCTAGTGATAAATATGCTTATTATCCTAAGAAAATGAATGAATGAATGTAGACTTAATGTTGGCTAAAAGTGAATTTCAGCCAGCCCTTTAAAGATATGGTCAAGCTATTATTTTTCCCTCAAACTCTACTTAATAATATCCCAAAATAATAAGTATTTATCAAGGAAAATCCATTCCTAAAATTTAGGACCATAAGTTCACCAATGTAGGCCTAAACCTAAATCTGACCCAAACCCATTAAAATTCAATTCTCCCATGTAAAATTCGGCCCCCTTAGGTATTCTAAGCCTCAAATAGTTATTTTGGCCCAACTCTTTAGAAGAGATAAGCCCAACTTTAGCCTACCCACTTAAACTACCAAAAACAGTAAAATAAGCCCAAAATAAAGCAAACCTATTCTAATAAAGCCCAATTCGTTTTCCTAGGTTCTAGGCTGCCCAAATATACTTTATTAAATGTTACATAAAGAATAGAAACTAAATAAAGTAGCTTGAAGGCCCGTTGCACCATTCGGCCTAAACTTGTCTTCATAGTCCAATTTAGCTTCTTTCTCTTCTTAAACTTGCATCTTCTCCACATAAGGTTTCATGAATGCTTATAGGACTTCTTTAAGCTTCTTTGACCTTGCTCTTGTTATTGGTCCTTGAGGAAATGCTAGTTCATCTTTTTTGTTGCCATTGTGCTTGGTCGTGCTCATATCAGTGGCTTGTAGCCTACTTAAATAAGGCCTCACTTATTCAATAATCCAACTAAACTTAATGAATTAAAAGCCCTAACTTCAAACAAAACAGCCCTTAAACCCATTAAGATACAACTTTAAATGAGTCATGTGACTTTTAAATAAAGCACATGACTTGTACAATTAAAGCCCAAAGTTGCATAAGCCCTTTATGACTCAAGTTGGCTCAATTCTTCATTTGCTTCCAAAAGGTTGAGTCCTTTATGCTTGTGATGTTGATTGATGAAATCATCATGACTTGCCCCCTATGGCTGTATCATTCCCTCCCTCTTTAGAAAAGATTCGTCCTCTAATTTTTGTCTTGCAATAGTTGGGGATTGGCACTTGAGGAATACATTCATCTTCATAAATGATCTTCGGCATTGGTGGAAATAATATGAATGCTTCTTCATTGAGGAACTCATCATGATCCTACAAGTTATAAACAAAATGACTATGCAAAACATGATTAGTATTTAATATAGGGATATAATTTTGACTTCCTTCACTTCCTATGTGCACTTCATCCTCCTTATGCAGTAGAGGAGAAATTGTAACATGCAGATCTTCCATCTCCACTAAACCAGCTTCTTCATTCTCACTCAAACAATCAACAACATCTTCACTTTCAAATATTTTTCCATTATGCAAAACATCATTATCCTCTTCTACCTCTAAAATAATCTCATTTACCAAGTTCTCTACATCTTCAACTTCACCCAAAACCCCTTTTTCCCCATCAAGCTCATCAACAACCTTCTCTTCATGGTCTTGAGTAACTTCACTATCAAAGCCTATATCTATACCACCCTTTTCAGGTTCACAAATTATTTCTTCTAGGATAACTTCCTCCTTCTTTCTCTTCGCTTTGCTCTCCTCCATTCTAATGCATGGTTCGAAATATTGTCTAACCAACCATTCTATATTATTAAGATCTTGCCTTAACAACTTTATATCTTCCTTAAATGCATTCCTTTCAACTTGATGTAAATGTCGCTTGGACATGTAATAAGACATCCTCACATTCACTCGTGTTTCACTTGAAATTTGACTTTTACCCTCTTAATGTCCGCTCACTCTCTTGCCTTTTTCCTCTCAAGCTTGCAACTTCAAAATTGCACTTCAGAATTTAAATCACAAATCAAAACTTGAGCACATTTTAGAAAGCAAGGAAATAATATCTAACAACAAAAAGATAGCTCAAAACTAGAAAAGAAGACATTAGACACAATGGAGGTGATACACAGACAAGAGTGGTCACTTGATCATAAGTAAATTAGAGTATTGGACAAGCAAAGATACTCTGACAATGTAAATGGAACAAAAACTAGCTTAAAACGAAGAAATAAGCAACAAGAATCAAAGAAAATGACTATGGATAAAATGAATGAATTTGATTCACTACAAAGAAAACCAAATATAGAACCTAAATATGCTACCCAAGAAAGAAAGAAAATCAACAAGATACCAATTAAAACTAAATAAAGTATAAAACATGCAAACAAATCAATTTTAGAGCCAATTTATTCACTATGCCGAATGATGTGTTAAGCTTGATTAGTGTGTCAAGTTGTGTGGAAAGCGATTGCAAAGTGATAGCAAAATGATGGCAAAATTTTCCAAAAATGATAGCACAAATGGTGGAAAAAGTTTCCAAAAATGGTTACACAAATGATGGAAGAGTTGCCAAAAAATGGTTGCACAAATGGTGGAAAGTTTCCAAAAAAATGGTTACACAAATGATGGAAAAGTTGCCAAAAATGGTTGCACAAATGCATAGCAAATGATAAAAATGATTGGCACAAATGGATAATAAATGGATAGCACAAATATTTTCCAAGTAGAAATGCTTGTCTAACTAGGATTAGGATTGTAATTCTAATTTAGATATGGACTAGGATTTTTGAAAGCCTAAACCTAAAGCAATAAGGATTAATTTTCCTACCTTTTAAAGGATTCCCAAATGTATTTGGAAAAGGTGTAAATGTTGCTCCTCCCGCAAAAGCAAAAAGGATTAGTTTTTCCCACTCACGAAAGGATTAGGATTTTCTTTAGGCTATATAAACTACCCTTGCTCAATCGCTCCTTAATTTTTTTCTTCTTCTATTTTTCTTCTCTTTCACGTTTTTCTCTCTTCTTTCTTTTTTTATAAACAGTACGTGAACAGTAACGATGAACAGTAACATGATTTTTTTAAAGAATCAAAACAAAAGGTAATGAAACAACAAGGCTAAATTTAACACACAAAGAACACAAAAATCAGAATATTACAAACACAAATTTCGGCTCTGATACCAAATGATGCGGAACCCCAAGGTTAAAGAACCCAAAACCCCCTAAACATACACTTTGATCTCAAAACGCAAAGAAGACAAACACCCTCCCTATTGAACCCCCAAACAACACGTGAATGGAAACGCAAATAATCAGGATAAGAAGAATTAAGAAAACACCACAATCAAATGATTGATAAGTAATCCTAATTCTTGATGCAATAGAAAAGAAAGCAAGCAATCTCACAATCTCTCTAAAGAATTTGGGCTAAGCCAAGAGAAAAACTCTCAAAGTTTATAATTTGATTCTAATCTTTTTTTTTTTGTTTCAACTCATAACAAGCTATTTATACTAAAACCCTAAACACTTTACTTCCTAAACAAGCCAAATAACCTCTTTAGGAACCCTAAAGACACTTTACTTCCTAAACAAGTCTAATAACATCTTTAAGAAGTAATAGATCACCCTTAGAAACTAAAACAACACCTAAAAAGTCCTTAAAACAAGGTGTGGCCGAATTTCACTAGGCTTTTACAAGAAAAAACAAGCCCATTCTCCTACTTAAAGAATTAAAAAAAAAACCAAAATGATGGGCCTTAGTGAAGGTGGCATGTAGCCTACTTAAATAAGGCCTCACTTATTCGATAATCCAACTAAACTTAATGAATTAAAAGCCCTAACTAAAAACTAAACAAAACAGCCCCTTAAACCCATTAAGATACAACTTTAAATGAGTAATGTGACTTTTAAATGAAGGACATGACTTGTACAATTAAAGCCCAAAGTTGCATAAGCCCTTTATTACTCAAGTTGGCCCAATTCTTCATTTGCTTCCAAAAGGTTGCGTACTTTATGCTTGTGATGTTGATTGATGAAATCGTCATGACTTGCCCCCCTATGGCCATATCAAAGGTTAAGTCTACAAGGGAGGAAGAGGTAGACCAGTTGTAAAACGATATGAGGAAGAGGAGGCTCATTCTTTTCCAAGAAAAGCAAGGAGGTATGACGACCGAATGGAGATCCAGGACAACAATTTGAGTGCTATCAAGATGAAGATTCCACCATTCAAAGGAAAAAATGATGTGGATGCCTATCTTTATTGGGAAAGAAAGGTGGAGATGATCTTTTCATGCCATCACTATTCGGATAAAAAAAGGTGAAACTTGTAGCCATTGAACTTTTTGATTATGCACTAATTTGGTGGGATGAGTTATTGAAAAATAGAAGGAGAAATGGGGAACTCCCTATCACTACTTGGGAGGAAATGAAAAAGAATCATGAGAAAGAAGTATGTGCCTAGTTACTATCATAGGGAACTCCACAATCAGTTACAAAGACTTACACAAGAATCTAGTTCTGTGGAGGATTACTACAAAGAAATGGAGATCCTCATGATTAAAGCAAGCATTGTGAAGGATGAATATCAAACGATGTCACGCTTTTTAGGAGGTATGAATAGAGAACTTGCTATATTGTTGAATTACAGCATTATGTGGATATGCATGATTTGGTGAACATCGCAATTAAAGTGGAGAGACAATGAAGTAGACATGGGACATCCAAGTTCTATTCAAATTCCAATAACAACAAATGGAATTCAAAATGGAACAAGGGTGACTCAAAGAAGGAATCCACTGCCAAGTACCAGTCCAATTCCAAAGAGAAAATGGTCACTGCACAAAAAGGTACTTCTAAAACAACCCTTAAAACTAATAGACATAGGGACATTCATTGTTTCAAATGCAAGGGTCGTGGTCATTATGCTAATGAATGTGGGAATAAAAAGACCATGATACTAAGGGGATGAAATCATTTCTGATTTTGAATCTGATGAGAGAATTGTGATGATATAGATGAAAAGACCTTTGGAGGATTATTCTAATATAGATGAAAATGTAGAATATCCTATTCAAGGGAAGTACCTAACTAATTGCGTGCATTGAATGTAAATGTGAAAGAAGAAGGAATAGAACAGAGGGAAAACATCTTTTATACTAGGTGTTTAATAGGTGGAAAAGTTTGTAGTATGATAATTGAAGGGGATAGTTGTGTTAATATTGCTAGCACAGTTTTAGTTGATAAATTAGGACTTAAAACTGAGAAACACCTTAACCCATACAAACTTCAGTGGTTGAATGATAGTAGGGAAGTAAAGGTGACCAAACGTGTAATTGCATTATTTTCCATTGGTAAATATAAAGATAAAGTCATGTGTGATGTTGTACCTATGTGATGTGGAACCCCAAGGTTAAAGAACCCGAAACCCCTTAAACATATGCTTTGATTTCAAAAAACAAAGAAGACAAACACCCTCCCTCTTGAACCCCCAAACAACACGTGAATGGAAACACAAATAATCGGGATAAGAAGAATAAGAAAATGCCACAATCAAATGATTGATAAGTAATCCTAATTCTTGATGCAATAGAAAAGAAAGCAAGCAATCTCACAATCTCTCTAAAGAATTTCGGCTAAGCCAAGAGAAAAATTCTCAAAAGTTTATAATATGATTCAATAATGAAGTTTACAACCTAGGTTAGCCTATTTATAAGGTGGCTAACCCTAATTCACTCTTTAAAACCCTAATTTAAATACTCATATGGCCTTACACGAATTTCCTTGGGCTTTTACAAGCCAATTAAGCCCAAACAAGTCTTAAACACACTTAAAACAAAACTAATTAATAAATCTTGTAGGCCTAAAATGAAAGCCCAAAAGAAAGACTAAAAAATAAATAACCAAACTAACTAAACTAAGCCCAAAAGAAGCCCACACGCCTAGCCCATTAATAATACAAATTAAGTGAGTCATGTGACTTTTAATGAAGCACATAACTTGTACAATTAAGCCCAAAGTTGTTAAAAGCCCTTGATAGCTTAAGCTTGCCCAATTCCTTCTCTTGCTTCCAAGAGGCTAAGTACTTTATACTTGCCTTCAAGTTCTCCATAACACTTCTCAAAGGCATCTTCATTAAGTTCTTGAGTAACAAAGCCTTGAACATAAGATGACATGGCCATCTTTAGCTTCTTTGCACGTCCTTTTGTAATTGGACCACTAGGCATCTTTAAGGGATCATTGGTTGATGGTGGTGGATCTGTATCATTCCCTCCCTCCTCAAAAAGATTTGTCCTCAAATCTGCATCCATATCAAAAGGAGAAAGGTCAGACACATTAAAAGTAACAGAAACACCATATTCACCTGGTAAATCTATCTTGTATGCATTATCATTGATGCGCTCCAAGACTTGAAATGGACCATCACCACGTGCATCCAACTTGCTCTTCCTTTTGGTTTGGAAACCGTTCCTTGCAAAAATGCACCCAAACCCAATCTCCAGGAGCAAATACCACTTGTCTTCTACCTTTATTGGCTCTTTCAGCATACTTCTGATTCTTCTTCTCGATATTAGCTCTTGCTTGCTCATGCAAAGATTTCACCAATTCTGCCTTCCTATTACCATCTAAACTAGAAATCTCATGTAAAGGGTTAAAACCATAAACAAACTCAAAATGTGAAAAACCAGTAGAAGAATGAATACTTCTATTATAAGCAAATTCAATGAAAGGTAAACAATCCTCCCATGTTTTGAGATTCTTACCTACTATGGCACGAAGTAAAGTTCCCAAAGTTTTATTCACCATCTCTGTTTGACCATCTATTTGTGGGTAACAAGTAGTAGAAAACAATAATTTCGTACCCAACTTACCCCATAGAACACGCAAAAAATGTGAAAGGAACTTTGTATCCCTGTCTGAAACAATGGTACGTGGAACAGCATGCAAACGCACAATTTCTCTAAAGAATAGATCAGCAATATCAATAGCATCATCACATTTATGACAAGCAATAAAGTGAGCCATCTTACTAAATCTATCTACCACAACAAAAATGCTATCTCTACCACATTTAGTTCTAGGCAATCCAAGCACAAAATCCATAGAAACATTAGTCCAAGGAGAACTAGGCACAAGTAGAGGCATATACAAACCATGAGGCATAGTTTTAGACTTAGCTTGCCTACATGCAATACATGAATTACATACTTTTTCCACATCCCTACGCATATGAGGCTAATAAAAATGCTCATTCAACATGTCATACATCTTATGCACCCCAAAATGTCCCATCAATCCCCCACAATGAGACTCTAATACAAGCAAATCACGTATAGAACATTTAGGCAAACAAAGCTTGTTGTCTTTAAACAAAAACCCATCATGCCTATAAAATTTATCAAAAGCTTGATGCTCACATGTTGCATACACATTACCAAAAACAAGATCTCCAACATATAGTTCCTTGACATGCTCAAAACCAAGAAACTTAGAACTAAGTGTAGAAATTAAAGAATATCTCCTTGACAATGTATCAGCAACAATATTATCTTTTCCATGCTTGTATTGAATGACATAGGGAAACTGTTCAATAAATTCAACCCATTTAGCATGCCTTTTATTCAATTTACCTTGTCCCTTCAAATGTTTGAGGGACTCATGATCGGTATGAATGACAAACTCCTTAGGAAGAAGGTAATGTTGCCACACATCCAAAGCTCTTACTAAGGTATATAGCTCTTTGTCATAGGTTGAATAGTTGAGTTTAGCTCCATTAAGCTTCTCACTAAAGTAGGCAATTGGTTTCTTCTCTTGCATCAACACCGCGCCAAAACCTACACCAGAAGCATCACATTCTATTTCAAATGTCTTATAAAAATTAGGCAAAGATAAAATAGGACCAGAACACAACTTCCCTTTCAAAGTATCAAACGCCTTTTGTTGTGCTCTCCCCACTTGAATCCTGCCTTCTTGATGATTTTTGTAAGTGGTGCAGCAATGGACGAAAAATCTTGCACAAAATGCCTATAAAAACTTGCTAATCCATGGAAGCTCCTTGCATCAGAAGTAGTTTTAGGCATGGGCCATTCTTGCATTAACTTCACTTTTTCTTCATCCACTTCAATTCCCTATGCACTCACCAAAAAACTAAGAAACAAAAGTCTATCTATGCAAAATGTGCATTTCTTAAGCTTAGCATACAACTTTTCATATCTCAAAGCTTGTAAAACTAACCTAACATGCTCAATATCTCCTTCATAAGACTTCCTGTAAATGAGTATATCATCAAAGTACACAACAACAAACTTTCCTAAATATACACATAATACATGGTTCATAAGCCTCATAAAAGTGCTAGGGGCATTAGATAGCCCAAATGGCATAACCAACCACTCATACAAACCATATTTAGTTTTGAAGGCTGTTTTCCACTCATCACCAGGTTTCATTCTAATTTGATGATATCCACTCATTAAATCAATTTTGGTAAAATACACAGCACTACATAATTCATCCAACATATCATCTAGCCTAGGAATGGGATGTCTATACTTTACAGTGATTTTGTTGATTACACGACAATCAACACACATCCTCCATGTTTCATCCTTTTTAGGCACCAAAAGAACTGGCACTGTGCATGGACTCATGCTTTCTCTCACCAATCCCTTCTCCATGAGTTCTTCCACTTGCCTTTGCATCTCCTTAGTTTCCATAGGATTGCTTCTATAGGCTGGTCTATTGGGGATGGTAGATCCTGGCACAAAGTTAATTTGATGTTCTATCCCTCTCAAAGGTGGCAATCCATCTGGCATCTCTTCGGGAAATACATCAGAATACTCTTGCAACATAGAAACAAAACTAGGAGACAGAGAATCAATATTAAGGTCAGTGTTAGAAAACAAAGTTTCCTTGTAGATGACAAGGATCAATGGTTGTCCTAAAGCTAAAGCACTATTAACCTATCTTGTTCTCACATAAAAATTTTGTTTTCGCCTTCCCCCTTGCTTGTTTTCACTCACCAATGGGCCATTTATTTGTTTTGTTTCTTTTCTGGCCTCTTTTCCCCTTTTTTTTCTTTTTCTCTTTCTCTCACCCCTTGGGCCAAAACCTCTCTCCCCTTTACTCCTTTGGTCGAAGCCTTTTTCCCTTTCTCAAATATTTTCTTTTGTTCTTCATAAATCTCTTGAGGAGATAATGGAGCTAAAACAACCTTTCTACCTTCATAAGAAAAAGAAAATTGGTTAGTGTATCCATTATGAATAGATTATCTATCAAACTGCCAAGGCCTCCCCAAAAGCCACTCTAACTTGGCATGTCACCTTAACTTCTCCACTATCAGTTAACCATTGCAACCTATAAGGTCTAGGATGCTTCTCACATGCCAAGTTCAACTTTTCAGCCATACTCGCACTAGCTAATTCGTGCAACTCCACCCATCAATAATGATTGTGCACTCTTCCATTAACTAAACACTTAGTGTGAAATATGTTCTCTCTTTGTTCTAGGCTATCTTCCTTAACATTCAAGTTTAAAGCTCTCCTAGCAACTAAAGAGGTCCCGGTTTCAGCGACTAACAACTCTCCTTCACTATCACAATCACTACAATCTTCTAAAGGAGGCATTTCATTATCACTATTTTCTGATTCAGAAGTAATTTCCCCATCATCCCTAGCTATTATTATCCTCCTATTAGGACATTCACATGCTACATGCCCCTTACCCAAACATTTAAAACATTTAATTTCTCTACTAGGGGTAGGAGTACTAAAGTTACCTTTAACAACCTTGTTTCGAAGTTGGGGTATCTTTTCTTCTTTGGTTGTCGAATCTGCCTTATGGGTAAATACCCTAAAGTCCTTCTTCTCCTCCTTTTTGGTCCATTTAGATGCCAAAGAGTGATTTGAGTTGTTTTGGTCTTATGAAAGCCTACTCTTCTTTTGCTTTTCAATCTTTATTGCCATGTGCAACTTTTCTTCCATGGAGTCATATTTGTATAATTCAAGGGCATCAGCAATATCATTGTTTTTAGCCCACTTAGAAATCGAGCCATGTGACCTCCTCAATGTTTACTCTCACCATGCACATTTCCATTTCCTTATAGTACTCCTCCACTGACTTTGCTCCCCGCTCAAGCCTATGCAATTTTTGATGTAATTCTCTAAAATAGTGTGAAGGAACAAACCTTTTTCTCATGGCTTCCTTCATGTCTTCCCAATTATTAATGGGATGCCTTCCCACCTTCCTTTTACTCAAATTGAGTTGCTCCCACCAAAACACTGCATAATCAGTGAACTCCACAGCTGCAAGCTTCACCTTCTTTTCCTCTGAATATCTGTTGCATTCAAAGATCATCTCCACCTTTCGCTCCCACTCCAAATACTCTTCTGCACTATTTCGGCCTTTGAAATTAGGAATCTTGAGTTTGATGTTGCCCAAGTTTCCATCTATCGTTGCACTAGCCTCCTCTCCATCTTCATCATCATAATCATGCACTAAATGTTCAATAATTCGGTTTCTCCTGGCTGTCCTTCTAGGTACATTGGATGGACTTCCGTCACGCCTCTCTTCTATTCCATCTATCCTAAGGTTCAGCTTCCGAATCTCCCTAATAAATACTTGATATAGCATCTTGTTATCGGGCACAATTATATCATCCTCTTGGGATATTCCTTTCCCACTAAATTCTTCAATCATGGTGGATTGTCTGCAAGAAAATGTTAGATAAAAACCTCACAAGCACTCCCTCACGTGTTTTACACTCAAAGAATGTCACTTATCTCGTGTTTCACACAATTAAGGCTTTTACCCTCTTAATGTTCTCTCACTCTCTTGCCTTTTTCCTCTCAAGCTTGCAACTTCAAAATTGCACTTCAGAATTTAAATCACAAATCAAAAACTTGAGCACGTTTAAGAAAGAAAGGAAATAATAACTAACAACAAAAAGATAGCTCAATACTTTTTTTTCTTCTATTTTTCTTCTCTTTCACGTTTTTCTCTCTTCTTTCTTTCTTTCTTTTTTTTTTGATGAACAGTCCCAGAATAGTGCGATGAACAGTGCCGTGAACAGTTAGCCTATTTATAAAAAACCCTAATTTAAATGCTCATATGGCCTTACACGAATTTCCTTGGGCTTTTATAAGCCAATTAAGCCCAAATAAGTCTTAAACACTCTTAAAAAAAACTAATTAATAAATTTTATAGGCCTAAAATGAAAGCCCAAAAGAAAGACTAAAATTAATAACCAACTAACTAAACTAAGCCCAAAAGAAGCCCACACACCTAAGCCCACATTTACAACTTAAATGAGTCATGTGACTTTTAAATGAGGCACATGACTTGTACAATTAAAGCCCAAAGTTGTATAAGCCCAAAATTGATGGTAAAGCACCAAATCTGCCTCCTATAAATTGGAGCACGCCCCAATGACATTTGGTTGCCCCTCTTCAATGGCATAAGATAGCCCTTTTGGATCCGTATCACTAACCTAGGTTGTAAACATCATTATTGAATCAAATTATAAACTTTTGAGCGTTTTTCTCCGGGCTTAGCCGAAATTCTTTAGAGAGATTGTGAGATTGCTTGCTTTCTTTTCTATTGCATCAAGAATTAGGATTACTTATCAATCATTTGATTGTGGCATTTTCTTTATTCTTCTTATCCCGATTATTTGCGTTTCCATTCACGTGTTATTTGGGGGTTCAATAGAGAGGGTGTTTGACTTCTTTGTCTTTTGAAATCAAAGCGTATGTTTAAGGGGTTTCGGGTTCTTTAACCTTGGGGTTCCGCAACATCATTGGTTGATGGTGGTACTATGCATGCTAGTCATATTTTGCTAGGAAGGCCTTGGCAATTTGATAGGCATGTATTACATGATGGATTTAGAAATAGGTACACTTTCGAGTTTAAAAGGATGTAAACACACACTTGCCCCCTTGGCACCTAAAGAGGTATATGCAGATCAAGTAAAGATACATCAATCTACAAAATAGGTAAAGGGAAGTGAGAAAGAAAAGAAAAATGAGAGAAAAGAGGCCAGTAGTGAAAATAATATAAGTAAAGGCCCAACGGTGAGAGACTGCACTAGTGAGAAAAAGAAAGAGAGAAGTGCAGGAGAGAAGAAGTTAATATGTGCTGAGGTAAAAGGAGAGCAAAGTGAGCCGAGTGAAAAATTTAGCAAATACTCCTTTTATGAAAAAGAAAGAGAGTTGAGGAATGCATACTTAGGCATGAGAGCTTTAGTACTTTTGAGGTTTAAGGACAATTATTTCTCTAAAACTAACCTTGACCCAAATTTGCCTAGTTCTTTTTCTAAGTTATTGCAGGATTATAAAGAAGTCTTCCCTGAGGAGATACCACCTGGGTTGCCACCGATTAGAGGGATTGAACATCAAATCAACTTTGTTCTTGGTGCACAAATTCCAAATCATCTAGCTTATCGAAGCAATTCGGAGGAAACAAAGGAGTTGCAAAGGCAAGTGGAGGAACTTTTAGCAAAAGGACACGTGAGAGAAAGCCTAAGTCCTATGCTGTACCTGTTCTTTTGGTACCTAAAAAGGATGGAACCATGCGCATGTGTATTGATTGTCGAGCAGTTAACAAAATCACTGTAAAGTATCGCCATCCCATTCCTAGGTTAGATGATATGCTTGAAAAGTTAAATGGAGCTATAATATTCACTAAAATTGACTTGAAAAGTGGTTATCATCAAATTAGGATGAAATTAGGTGATGAATGGAAAACTGCCTTCAAAACAAAATATGGGTTGTATAAATGGTTGGTTATGCCTTTTGGCTTAACTAATGCGCCTAGCACATTATGAGACTCATGAACCATGTTTTGCGTGAATTCTTAGGTAAATTTGTTGTTGTATATTTTGATGATATCTTGATTTACAGCAAAAACCTAAAAGAGCATTTAAGGCATGTTGAACTTGTGTTAGCTATTTTGAGAGAACAACAATTGTATGCTAATTTGAAGAAATGCACATTTTGTGTTGATAGTGTTGTTTTTTTAGGATTTTTTGTTAGTGCACGTGGTGTTGAGGTAGATAATGAAAAGGTTAAGGCTATCCAAGAATGCCCAACACCTGAGAATGCAAGTGAGGTGAGGAGCTTTCATAGTTTAGCAAGTTTCTATAGGAGATTTATTATGGATTTTTCTACTATTGTTGCACCTCTAAATGAAATCATTAAAAAGTCTGTTAGTTTTAAATGGGGTAAAGAGCAGGAAGATGCTTTTAATGTTTTGAAAGATAAATTGTGTACTGCTACTGTTTTGAAATTACCTGATTTTTCTAAGACTTTTGAGGTTGAATGTGATGCTTTTGGGATTGGTATAGGTGTTGTTTTGATGCAGGAAAATCACCCAATAGCATACTTTAGTGAGAAGTTGAGTGGACCACAGCTGAATTATTCTACCTATGATAAAGAGTTCTATGCATTGGTGAGAGCTCTTATGGTTTGGGAACACTACCTTTTGCCTAAAGATTTCATGATACACACAGATCACCAGTCTCTCAAATATCTGAAGGGACAAGAGGACGTGCAAAGAAGCTAAAGATGGCCATGTCATCTTATGTTCAAGGCTTTGTTACTCAAGAACTTAATGAAGATGCTTTTGAGAAGTGTTATGGAGAACTTGAAGGCAAGTATAAAGTACTTAGCCTCTTGGAAGCAAGAGAAGGAATTGGGCAAGCTTAAGCTATCAAGGGCTTTTAACAACTTTGGGCTTAATTGTACAAGTCATGTGCTTCATTTAAAAGTCACATGACTCACTTAATTTGTGTTATTAATGGGCTAGGCGTATGGGCTTCTTTTGGGTTTAGTTTTAGTTAGTTTGGTTATTTAATTTAGTCTTTCTTTTGGGCTTTCATTTTTAGGCCTATATGGTTTATTAATTAGTTTTGTTTTAAGTGTGTTTAAGACTTATTTGGGCTTAATTGGCTTGTAAAAGCCCAAGGAAATTCGTGTAAGGCCATATGAGTATCTAAATTAGGGTTTTAAAGAGTGATTTAGGGTTAGCCACCTTATAAATAGGCTAACCTAGGTTGTAAACTTAATCATTTGAATCAAATTATAAACTTTTGAGAGTTTTCTCTTGGCTTTAGCCGAAATTCTTTAGAGAGATTGTGAGATTGCTTGCTTTCTTTTCTATTGCATCGAGAATTAGGATTACTTATCAATCATTTTGATTGTGGCGTTTTCTTATTCTTCTTATCCCGATTATTTGCGTTTCCATTCACGTGTTGTTTGGGGGTTCAATAGGGAGGGTTTTTGTCTTCTTTGTCTTTTGAAATCAAAGCGTATGTTTAAGGGGTTTCGGGTTCTTTAACCTTGGGGTTCCGCATCATTTGGTATCAGAGCCAAAAGAAAGGTAAATTCCTATTTATCTTAGTGTTAGGTTTGTGTTTTCTTTTCTTTGATTTCTTTATGTTTATGCCGAATTAGGTAGTGATAAGTTTTGATTTGTGTGCTTTTGTGTGGTAAATTTAGCATTTTCTTTTCCTTACCTTGTGTTTTGTTTCATTAAAAAAAAAACAAATTCTAGTAGTAGTAAGCCTTTAGATTAGTGAGTGATTTAAAAAAAAAAAAGAGAGAAAAAAAAAAACGAAAAAAAAATCGTGGTACTGTTCACGACACTGTTTACGGTACTGTTCACGACACTGTTCATCACACTGTTTACGGTACTGTTCATCGCACTGTTCACGGTACTGTTCATCAAAAAAAAGAGAGAAAAACGTGAAAGAGAAGAAAAATAGAAGAAGAAAAAAATTAAAAAGCAATTGAGCAAGGGTAGTTTATATAGAAAATCCTAATCCTTTCATAAGTGGGAAAACTAATCCTTTTTGCTTTAGGATTGGGAGGAGCAGCATATACACTTTTTTCCAAACTCCTTTGGGAATCCTTTAAAGGGTAGGAAATACAATCCTTATTGCTTTGGGTTTAGGCTTTCAAAAAAATCCTAGTCCATATCTGATTTGGAATTACAATCCTAGTCCTACTTAACCAAGGATTTACTTTGCAATTATTGAACCACCATTTGTGCTATCCAATTGCTATCCATTTGTGCCACCATTTTTATATCATTCATTATCCATTTGTGCTGCCATTTGTTATCCATTTGTTCCATCTTTTTTTTGGAATCATTTGTGCTACCATTTTTTTTTCTATCATTTTGCCATCAAATTGCCATCACTTTGCCACCATTTTGCACACAACTTGATACACTAATCAAGCTTGTTACATCATTCGGCCTAGTGATAATTTTGGCTCTAAATTGAATTGTTTTTGCATGCAACCTACTTCAATTAGGTCTCTTTGTTGATTTCTTGCTTTGTTGGGTAGAATATTTAGGTTTTATATTTGGTTTACTTTGTAGTGAAACAAATTCATTCATTTTATCCATATTGTCATTTTCCTTGATTCTTGTTGCTTATTTCTTTGTTTTATGCTAGCTTTTGTTCCATTTACATTGTTAGGGTATCATTGCTTGTCCAATACTCTAATTTTGTTATCATCAAGTGGTACACCACTCTTGTCCGTGTATCACCTCTATTGTGTCTAGAGTCTTCTTTTCTAGTTTTTGAGCTTTCTTTTTGTTGTTAGTTATTATTTCCTTGCTTTCTTAAACGTGCTCAAGTTTTTGATTTGTGATTTAAATTCTGAAGTGCAATTTTGAAGTTGCAAGCTTGAGAGGAAAAAGGCAAGAGAGTGAGAGGACAATAACAGGGTAAAAGCCTTAATTGTGTGAAACACGAGAGGAGTGACATTCTTGAGTGTTAAAACACGTGAGGGAGTGCTTGTGAGGTTTTTTTTTATCTAATATTTTCTTGCAGACAATCCACCATGACCGAAGAATTTAGTGGGAAAGGAATATCCCAAGAGGATGATATAAATGTGCCCGATAACAAGATGCTATATCAAGTATTCATTAGGGAGTTTCGGAAGCTAAACCTTAGGATAGATGGAATAGAAGAGAGGCGTGAAGGAAGTACATCCAATGTACCTAGAAGGACAGCACGGAGAAACCGAATTATTGAACAACAAGTAGTGCATGATTATGATGATGAAGATGAAGAGGAGGCTAGTGCAACGATAGATGGAAACTTGGGCAACATCAAACTCAAGATTCCTCCTTTCAAAGGTCGAAATAGTGCAGAAGAGTATTTGGAGTGGGAGCGAAAGGTGGAGATGATCTTTGAATGCAACAGATATTCAGACGAAAAGAAGGTGAAGCTTGCAGCTGTGGAGTTTACTGATTATGCAGTGTTTTGGTGGGAGCAACTCAATTTGAGTAGAAGGAAGATGGGAAGGCGTCACATTAATAATTGGGAAGACATGAAGGAAGCCATGAGAAAAAGGTTTGTTCCTTCACACTATTTTAGAGAATTACATCAAAAATTGCATAGGCTTGTGCAAGGAGCAAAATCAGTGGAGGAGTACTATAAGGAAATGGAAATGTGCATGGTGAGAGTAAACATTGAGGAGGATGAGGAGGTCACCATGGCTCGGTTCCTAAGTGGGCTGAACAATGATATTGCTGATGCCCTTGAACTATACAAATATGACTCCATGGAAGAAATGTTGCACATGGCAATGAAGATTGAAAAGCAAAAGAAGAGTAGAGGCTTCCATAAGACCAACAACAACTCAAATCACTCGTTGGCATCTAAATGGACAAAAAAGGAGGAGAAGAAGGACTTTAGGGTATCTAAACCCTATAGGGCAGATTCGACACCCAAAGAAGAAAAGGTACCCCAACTTCCAAACAAGGTTGTTAAAGGTAACTCTAGTACTCCTACCCCTAGTAGAGAAATTAAATGCTTTAAATGTTTGGGTAAGGGGCATGTAGCACGTGAATGTCCTAATAGGAGGGTAATAATAGCTAGGGATGATGGGGAAATTACTTCTGAATCAGAAAATAGTGATAATGAAATGCCTCCTTTAGAAGATTGTAGTGATTGTGATAATGAAGGGGAGTTGTTAGTCGCTGAAACCGGGACATCTTTAGTTGCTAGGAGAGCTTTAAACTTGAATGTTAAAGAAGATAGCCTAGAACAAAGAGAGAACATATTTCACACTAAGTGTTTAGTTAATGGGAGAGTGTGCACAATCATTATTGATGGGGGGAGTTGTACGAATGTAGCTAGTGCAAGTATGGTTGAAAAGTTGAACTTGGCATGTGAGAAGCATCCTAGACCTTACAGGTTGCAATGGTTAAATGATAGTGGAGAAGTTAAGGTGACACGCCAAGTTAGAGTGCCATTTTCAATTGGATGGTACAAGGATGAGGTTTTATGTGATGTTGTACCTATGCAGGCAGGCCATTTGCTTTTGGGGAGGCCTTGGCAGTTTGATAGACAAGCTATTCATAATGGGTACACTAACCGATTTTCTTTTTCTTATGAAGGTAGAAAGGTTGTTTTAGCCCCATTATCTCCTCAAGAGATTTATGAAGAACAAAAGAAAATGTTTGAGAAAGAGAAAGAGGCTTCGGCCAAAGGAGTAAAGGGGAGAGAGGTTTCGGCCCAAGGGGTGAGAGAAAGAGAAAAAGAAAGGAAAAGGGGAAAAGAGGCCAGAAAAGAAACAAAACAAATAAATGGCCCATTGGTGAGTGAAAACAAGCAAGGGGGAAAGCAAAAACAAAATTTTTATGTGAGAACAAGAGAGGTTAAGAGTGCTTTAGCTTTAGGACAATCATTGATCCTTGTCATCTACAAGGAAACTTTGTTTTCTAACACCGATCTTAATCTTGATTCTTTGCCTCCTAGTTTTGTTTCTATGTTGCAGGAGTATTCTGATGTATTTCCTAAAGAGCTGCCGGATGGATTGCCACCTTTGAGAGGGATAGAACATCAGATTGACTTTGTGCCAGGATCTACCATTCCCAATAGACCAGCCTATAGAAGCAATCCTATGGAAACTAAGGAGATGCAAAGGCAAGTGGAAGAACTCATGGAGAAGGGATTGGTGAGAGAAAGCATGAGTCCATGCGCAGTGCCAGTTCTTTTGGTGCCTAAAAAGGATAGAACTTGGAGGATGTGTGTTGATTGTCGTGCAGTCAACAAAATCACTGTAAAGTATAGACATCCCATTCCTAGGCTAGATGATATGTTGGATGAATTATGTGGTGCTGTGTATTTTACTAAAATTGATTTAATGAGTGGATATCATCAAATTAGAATGAAACCTGGTGATGAGTGGAAAACAGCCTTCAAAACTAAATATGGTTTGTATGAGTGGTTGGTTATGCCATTTGGGCTATCTAATGCCCCTAGCACTTTTATGAGGCTTATGAACCACGTATTACGTGCATATTTAGGAAAGTTTGTTGTTGTGTACTTTGATGATATACTCATTTACAGCAAGTCTTATGAAGAACATATTGAGCATGTTAGGCTAGTTTTACAAGCTTTGAGATCTGAAAAGTTGTATGCTAAGCTTAAGAAATGCACATTTTGCATAGATAGACTTGTGTTTCTTGGTTTTGTGGTGAGTGCACAGGGAATTGAAGTGGATGAAGAAAAAGTGAAGGCAATTCAAGAATGGCCCACGCCTAAAACTACTTCTGATGTAAGGAGCTTCCATGGATTAGCAAGTTTTTATAGGCGTTTTGTGCAAGATTTTTCGTCCATTGCTGCACCACTTACAGAAATCATCAAGAAGGATGTTGGATTTAAGTGGGGAGAATCACAACAAAAGGCATTTGATACTTTGAAAGGGAAGTTGTGTTCTGCTCCTGTTTTATCTTTGCCTAATTTTGATAAGACATTTGAAATAGAATGTGATGCTTCTGGTGTAGGTATTGGGGCGGTGTTGATGCAAGAGAAGAAACCAATTGCCTACTTTAGTGAGAAGCTTAATGGCGCCCAACTCAACTATTCAACATATGACAAAGAGCTATATGCCTTAGTAAGAGCTTTGGATGTGTGGCAACATTACCTTCTTCCTAAGGAGTTTGTCATTCATATCGATCATGAGTCCCTCAAACATTTGAAGGGACAAGGTAAATTAAATAAAAGGCATGCTAAATGGGTTGAATTTATTGAACAGTTTCCCTATGTCATTCAATACAAGCATGGAAAAGATAATATTGTTGCTGATGCATTGTCAAGGAGATATTCTTTAATTTCTACACTTAGTTCTAAGTTTCTTGGTTTTGAGCATGTTAAGGAACTATATGTTGGAGATCTTGATTTTGGTAATGTGTATGCAGCATGTGAGCATCAAGCTTTTGATAAATTTTATAGGCATGATGGGTTTTTGTTTAAAGGCAACAAGCTTTGTTTGCCTAAATGTTCTATGCGTGATTTGCTTGTATTAGAGTCTCATTGTGGGGGATTGATGGGACATTTTGGGGTGCATAAGACGTATGACATGTTGAATGAGCATTTTTATTGGCCTCATATGCGTAGGGCTGTGGAAAAGGTATGTAATTCATGTATTGCATGTAGGCAAGCTAAGTCTAAAACTATGCCTCATGGTTTGTATATGCCTCTACCAGTGCCTAGTTCTCCTTGGACTGATGTTTCTATGGATTTTGTGCTTGGATTGCCTAGAACTAAACGTGGTAGAGATAGCATTTTTGTTGTGGTCGATAGGTTTAGCAAGATGGCTCACTTTATTGCTTGTCATAAATGTGATGATGCTGTTAATATTGCCGATCTATTCTTTAGAGATGTTGTGCGTTTGCATGGGGTTCCACGTACCATTGTTTCAGACAGGGATACAAAGTTCCTTTCACATTTTTGGCGTGTTCTATGGGGTAAGTTGGGTACAAAATTATTGTTTTCTACTACTTGTCACCCACAAACAGATGGTCAAACGGAGGTGGTGAATAGAACTTTGGGAACTTTACTTCGTGCCATAGTCGGTAAGAATCTCAAAACATGGGAGGATTGTTTACCTTTCATTGAATTTGCTTATAATAGAAGTATTCATTCTTCTACTGGTTTTTCACCTTTTGAACTTGTATATGGTTTTAACCCACTGACTGTGCTTGATCTTTGTCCATTGCCTTTACATGAGATTTCCAGTTTGGATGGTAATAGGAAAGCAGAATTGGTGAAATCTTTGCATGAGAAAGCAAGAGCTAATATCGAGAAGAAGAATCATAAGTATGCTGAAAGAGTCAATAAAGGTAGAAGACAAATGGTATTTGCTCCTGGAGATTGGGTTTGGGTGCATTTTCGTAAGGAACGGTTTCCAAACCAAAGGAAGAGCAAGTTGGATGCACGTGGTGATGGTCCATTTCAAGTCTTGGAGCGCATCAATGATAATGCTTACAAGATAGATTTACCAGGTGAATATGGTGTTTCTGCAACTTTTAATGTGTCTGACCTTTCTCCTTTTTAATATGGATGCAGATTTGAGGACAAATCTTTTTGAGGAGGGAGGGAATGATACGGATCCACCACCATCAACCAATGATCCTTTAAAGATGCCTAGTGGTCCAATTACAAGAGGACGTGCAAAGAAGCTAAAGATGGCCATGTCATCTTATGTTCAAGGCTTTGTTACTCAAGAACTTAATGAAGATGCTTTTGAGAAGTGTTATGGAGAACTTGAAGGCAAGTATAAAGTACTTAGCCTCTTGGAAGCAAGAGAAGGAATTGGGCAAGCTTAAGCTATCAAGGGCTTTTAACAACTTTGGGCTTAATTGTACAAGTCATGTGCTTCATTTAAAAGTCACATGACTCACTTAATTTGTGTTATTAATGGGCTAGGCGTATGGGCTTCTTTTGGGTTTAGTTTTAGTTAGTTTGGTTATTTAATTTAGTCTTTCTTTTGGGCTTTCATTTTTAGGCCTATATGGTTTATTAATTAGTTTTGTTTTAAGTGTGTTTAAGACTTATTTGGGCTTAATTGGCTTGTAAAAGCCCAAGGAAATTCGTGTAAGGCCATATGAGTATCTAAATTAGGGTTTTAAAGAGTGATTTAGGGTTAGCCACCTTATAAATAGGCTAACCTAGGTTGTAAACTTAATCATTTGAATCAAATTATAAACTTTTGAGAGTTTTCTCTTGGCTTTAGCCGAAATTCTTTAGAGAGATTGTGAGATTGCTTGCTTTCTTTTCTATTGCATCGAGAATTAGGATTACTTATCAATCATTTTGATTGTGGCGTTTTCTTATTCTTCTTATCCCGATTATTTGCGTTTCCATTCACGTGTTGTTTGGGGGTTCAATAGGGAGGGTTTTTGTCTTCTTTGTCTTTTGAAATCAAAGCGTATGTTTAAGGGGTTTCGGATTCTTTAACCTTGGGGTTCCGCATCACACTACCTTTTGCCTAAAGATTTCATGATACACACAGATCACCAGTCTCTCAAATATCTGAAGGGACAAGGTAAGTTGAATAGAAGGTATGGTAAGTGGGTAGAGTACCTTGATAGTTTTCCATATGTAATTAAGTACAAGCAAGGTAAAGAGAATGTTGTTGCCGATGCACTTTCTAGGAGATATGCATTGATTTTTATGCTTAGTTCTAAACTGTGAGGTTTTGAGCATTTGAAAGAAATGTATGATCATGATTCTGATTTTGGTAAAGTGTATAAGGCATGTGTACATTATGCATTTAATAAGTTCTATAGACATGATGGGTTTCTTTTTAGAGGAAAACAACTATGTATACCTGCATGTTCTCTTAGAGAGATGCTTGTGAAGGAATAGTATAGTGGGGGATTAATGGGACACTTTGGTGTGAAAAAGAATTTAGACATGCTTAATAAACATTTTTATTGGCCTAATATGCGAAAATGTGTTGACAAACTGTGTGCTCAATGTTTGCATGTAAACAGGCTAAGGCTAAGTCTAAGTCCTTAAATCAAGGTTTGAATACTCCTTTGCCTGTTCCTACTGAACCTTGGACTGACATTCCAATGGATTTCATTGTAGGTTTACCTAGGACAAAAAGGGGAAGGGATAGTGTGTTTGTTGTAGTGGACCAATTTAGTAAAATGGCACATTTTATTGCTTGTCATAAAACTGATGATGCAACAAACATAGCTGATTTATTTTTTAGGGAAGTAGTTCAATTGCATAGTATACCTAAGACTATTGTCTCAAATAGGGATTCTAAGTTCCTAAGTCACTTTTGGCATGTTTTGTGGGGTAAACTTGGTACTAAACTTGTGTTTTCCACTACTTGTCATCCACAAACAGATGGCCAAACCGAAGTTGTTAATAGAACTTTAGGAATGTTGCGTTGATATGAGCACGACAAAGCACAATGGCAACAAGAAAGATGAACTAGCATTTCCTCAAGGACTAATAACAAGAGCAAGGTCAAAGAAGCTTAAAGAAGTCCTACAAGCATTCATGAAACCTTATGTGGAGAAGATGCAAGTTCAAGAAGAGAAAGAAGCTAAATTGGACTATGAAGACAAGTTTAGGCCGAATGGTGCAATGGGCCTTCAAGCTACTTTATTTAGTTTTTATTCTTTATGTAACATTTAATAAAGTATATTTGGGCAGCCTAGAACCTAGGAAAACGAATTGGGCTTTATTAGAATAGGTTTGTTTTATTTTGGACTTATTTTACTGTTTTGGGTAGTTTAAGTGGGTAGGCTAAAGTTGGGCTTATCTCTTCTAAAGAGTTGGGCCAAAATAACTATTTGAGGCTTAGAATACCCAAGGTGGCCGAATTTTACATGGGAGAATTGAATTTTAATGGGTTTGGGTCAAATTTAGGTTGAGGCCTACATTGGTGAACTTAGGGTCCTAAATTTTAGGAATGGATTTTCCTTGATGAATACTTATTATTTTGGGATATTATATTAAGTAGAGTTTGAGGGAGAAATAATAGCTTGATCATATCATTAAAGGGCTGGCCGAAATCCACTTTTAGCAAAGATTAAGTCTACATTCATTCCTTCATTTTCTTAGGATAATCATGCATATTTATCACCAGCTTTTAGGATTATTTTCAGATTGTATTTATCTTTATTTCTTCATGTACTTAGTCCATATTATGGCCAAATACATGTAGATAAAGGTTAGGAATTATCTTTGTTATTTATTTCATTATTTATCTCTTAGAGTTAGTGTTTGATTTTAATTCATCTAGGGAGGGGTGGCTGCCTAGCCTATATAAAGGGCTGAATTCTTCATTTGTAAGACACTTGAATTTTGATTAATGAGAATTTTCTTTGGCTTGGCCGAATTTGTGAGAGTTAATTTATTATTGATTCTTGCTATTGCATGAAGAATTAGACTTAGGCTATTTGCATGATTAATGTATGCTTGATTCTTCTTCTTCTTGTTTTCTAAATCAATCTATCATAAGCATTTCCAATCAATCTTGTTTGGGGGTTCTTTAGATTGGGGGTTTATTATCTTATTTATGTTCAATATTCATGGTATGTTGGCGTTCTAGTTTGGCATATAGGCTGGGGTTCCGCATCAATTGGTATCAGAGCATAGGCTAAGGGGTAAATTCTTAACTGTCCTTTAATTTTTGCTTTTAAACTTTAATTTCTATTTTAGCCGAATAGGATCTTGCATCTAGTTCCTTATTTTGTTTTTGCTCTATTGTGTTAATTACCTACCTTTAAGTATTTGATCATTAGTTTGATTAAAGTTAAAAAAAAAAAGAAAAAAAATCAATTAGAAACAGCCTTGTTATCAATTCGGATTTACTATCTTGTTAAGATCATATTTGGTCAATTGATGAATCTTGTGTTCTTGTTAAATCCGAATTTGCCATTGAATATATCAAGCATGTAATTTGCAATCTTTGAGTGGTTGAACTTGATTTGGATATAATTTTGATCTACAAAGTGCCCTACACCACTTGGAGTAAGTTTTGATCAATCAAGCAAGAATTGGAGTTAGAACTTTCACAATTGGTTTGATTTCTTCAAGACCAGGTTAGTACTCCTAATTTTGGATTTGGGTTGTGTTTATTGCATGCTTTCTTTGATTTTTTTTTGTTGAGTCTTACATCAAATCTGTTTAAACTAATCATTAGGTTTAGTTAAACATCGCATTTAAGTGCATCCGTCTTGTCCATTTTCTTCATTCTAAGTTTTTAATTTGTGTGCCTAAGCTATTTTTGGTTCCAATTACACTAGTTTGACATATTACACGTTGTTGAACATCTATATATATTATAGTGAACGAAATCTTATTCTTGTGTACTAATTTCTGATTTTTGTTCCAATAGGTCAATTTGCCTCTAGAATTAGTGTCTTTGCTGTTCTTGTTAGGTTTTTCATTGTTCCCTTAATCAAATTACTTAATTGTGCATATTTGTTTGAGTTTGTTTCTGAAGTGCAATTGTGAGATATCAATTTGTGAGTTGAGAGACAAACACGAGAGGTTGAGTGAATTCTTTCCTTTATTTGTTTATTTAAAGTTTAAAGATGTCCGGAATCAATAGTAAAGAGGAAACCGAGATTGTGCCTGATAATAAGTTTATGTACAAAGCTTTTATGGATACTTTACAAAAGCTAAATCTTAGAATAGACAGCCTATAAGACAGCCTTAAAGGTTCCAAGGTTAAGTCTACAAGGGAGGAAGAGGTAGACCAGTTGTACAACGATGATGAGGAAGAGGAGGCTCATTCTTTTTCAAGAAGAGCAAGGAGGTATGACAACCGAATGGAGAGCCAAGACAACAATTTGAGTGCTATCAAGATGAAGATTCCACCATTCAAAGGTAAAAATGATGTGGATGCCTATCTTGATTGGGAAAGAAAGGTGGAGATGATCTTTTCATGCCACCACTATTCAGATGAGAAAAAGGTAAAACTTGCAGCCATTGAATTTTCTGATTATGCACTAATTTGGTGGGATGAGTTATTGAAAAATAGGAGGAGAAATGGGGAACTCCCTATCACTTTTTGGGAGGAAATGAAAAGAATCATGAGAAAGAAGTACGTGCCTAGTTACTATCATAGGGAACTCCACAATCAGTTACAAAGACTTACACAAGGATCTAGTTCTATGGAGGATTACTACAAAGAAATGGAGATGCTCATGATCAAAGCAAGCATTGTGGAGGATGAATATCAAACGATGTCACGCTTTTTGGGAGGTATGAATAGAGAACTTGCTGATATTGTTAAATTACAGCATTATGTGGATATGGATGATTTGGTGAACATCGCAATTAAAGTGGAGAGACAACGAAGTAGACGTGGGACATCCAAGTCCTATTCAAATTCCAATAACAACAAATGGAATTCAAAGTGGAACAAGGGAGACTCAAAGAAGGAATCCATTTCCAAGTACCAATCCAATTCCAAAGATAAAATGGTCACTACACAAAAAGGTACTTCTGAAATAACCCTTAAAACTAATAGACATAGGGACATTCATTGTTTCAAATGCAAAGGTCGTGGTCATTATACTAATGAATGTGGGAATAAAAAGACCATGATAATAAGGGGGGATGAAATTATTTCTGATTCTGAATCTGATGAGAATTGTGATGATATGCCACCTTTGGAGGATTGTTCTGATATAGATTAAAATGTAGAATATCCTATTCAAGGGGAGTCCTTAGTTGTATTGCGTGCATTGAATGTAAATGTGAAAGAAGAAGAACTTGATATGAGCACGACCAAGCATGCCGACAACAAAAAAGATGAACTAGCATTTCCTCAAGGACCAATAACAAGAGCAAGGTCAAAGAAGCTTAAAGAAGTCCTACAAGCATTCATGAAACCTTATGTGGAGAAGATGCAAGTTCAAGAAGAGAAAGAAGCTAAATTGGACTATGAAGACAAGTTTAGGCCGAATGGTGCAATGGGCCTTCAAGCTACTTTATTTAGTTTCTATTCTTTATGTAACATTTAATTAAGTATATTTGGGCAGCCTAGAACCTAGGAAAACGAATTGGGCTTTATTAGAATAGGTTTGTCTTATTTTGGGCTTATTTTTACCGTTTTGGGTAGTTTAAGTGGGTAGGCTAAAGTTGGGCTTATCTCTTCTAAAGAGTTGGGCTAAAATAACTATTTGAGGCTTAGAATACCTAAGGGGGCCGAATTTTACATGGGAGAGTTGAATTTTAATGGGTTTGGATCAGATTTAGGTTTAGGCCTACATTGGTGAACTTAGGGTCCTAAATTTTAGGAATGGATTTTCCTTGATAAATACTTATTATTTTGGGATATTATTAAGTAGAGTTTGAGGGAGAAATAATAGCTTGACCATATATTTAAAGGGCTGGCCGAAATTCACTTTTAGCCAACATTAAGTCTACATTCATTCATTCATTTTCTTAGGATAATAAGCATATTTATCACTAGCTGTTAGGATTATTCTCAAATTGTATTTATCTTTATTTCTTCATGTACTTAGTCCATATTATGGCCAAATACATGTAGATAAAGGTTAGGAATTATCTTTGTTATTTATTTTATTTTTTATCTCTTAAAGTTAGTGTTTGATTTTAATTCATCTAGGGAGGGGTGGCTGCCTAGCCTATATAAAGGGCTGAATTCTTCATTTGTAAGGGACTTGAATTTTGATTAATGAGAATTTTCTTTGGCTTGGCCGAATTTGTGAGAGTTAATTTATTATTGATTCTTGCTATTGCATGAAGAATTAGACTTAGGCTATTTGCATGATTAATGTATGCTTGATTCTTCTTCTTCTTGTTTTCTAAATCAATCTATCATAAGCATTTCCAATCAATCTTGTTTGGGGGTTCTTTAGATTGGGGGTTTATTATCTTATTTATGTTCAATATTCATGGTATGTTGGCGTTCTAGTTTGGCATATAGGCTGGGGTTCCGCATCAGAACTAGAACAGACGGAAAACATCTTTCATACTAGGTGTTTAATAGGTGGAAAAGTCTGTAGTATGATAATTGATGGAGGTAGTTGTGTTAATGTTGCTAGTACAGTCTTAATTGATAAATTAGGACTTAAAACTGAGAAACACCCTAACCCATGCGGACTTCGGTGGTTGAATGATAATGGGGAAGTAAAGGTGACCAAACGTGTAACTGTATTATTTTCCACTGGTAAATATGAAGATAAAGTCATTTGTGATGTTGTACCTATGCATGCTAGTCATATTTTGCTAGGAAGGCCTTGGCAATTTGATAGGCGTGTATTACATGATGGATTTAGAAATAGGTACACTTTTGCATTTAAAGGATGTAAACACACACATGCCCCTTTGGCACCTAAAGAGGTATATGCAGATCAAGTAAAGATACATCAATCTGCAAAAGAGGTAAAGGGAAGTAAGAAAGAAAAGAAAAATGAGAGAAAAGAGGCCAATAGTGAAAATAATAAAAGTAAAGGTCCAATGGTGAGAGATTGCACTAGTGAGAAAAAGAAAGAGAGAAGTGCAGGAGAGAAGTTAATGTGTGCTGAAGTAAAAGGAGAGCATAGTGAGCCAAGTGAAAAATTTAGCAAAATACTCCTTTTATGCAAAAGAAAGAGAGTTGAGGAATGCATACATGAGAGCTTTAGTAGTTTTGAGCTTTAAGGACAATTATTTCTCTGAAACTTGCCTAGTTCTTTTTCTAATTTATTGCAGGATTATAAAGATGTCTTCCCTGGGGAGATACCACCTGGGTTGCCACCAACTAGAGGGATTGAACATCAAATTGACTTTGTTCCTGGTGCACAAATTCCAAATCGTCCAGCTTATCGAAGCAATCCAGAGGAAACCAAGGAGTTCCAAAGACAGGTGGAGGAACTTTTAGCAAAAGGACACGTGAGAGAAAGTCTAAGTCTTTGTGCTGTACCTGTTCTTTTGGTACCTAAAAAGGATGGAACCATGCGCATGTGTGTTGATTGTCGAGCAATTAACAAAATCACTGTAAAGTATCACCATCTCATTCCTAGGTTAGATGATATGCTTGAAGAGTTAAATGGTGGTATAATATTCACTAAAATTGACTTAAAAAGTGGTTATCATCAAATTAGGATGAAATTAGGTGATGAATGGAAAACTGCCTTTAAAACAAAATATGATTTGTATGAATGGCTAGTTATGCCTTTTGGCTTAACTAATGCGCCCAGCACATTTATGAGACTCATGACCATGTTTTGCATGAATTCTTAGGTAAATTTGTTGTTGTGTATTTTGATGATATCTTGATTTACAGCAAAAACCTAAAAGAGCATTTAAGGCATGTTGAACTTGTGTTAGCTATTTGGAGAGAACAACAATTGTATGCTAATTTGAAGAAATGCACATTTTGCGTTGATAGTGTTGTTTTCTTAGGATTTGTTGTTAGTGCACGTGGTGTTGAGGTAGATAATGAAAAGGTTAAGGCTATCCAAGATTGGCCAACACCTGAGAATGCAAGTGAGGTGAGGAGCTTTCATGGTTTAGCAAGTTTCTATAGGAGATTTGTTAAGGATTTTTCTACTATTGCTGCACCTCTAAATGAAATCATTAAAAAGTGTTGGTTTTAAATGGGGTAAAGAGAAGGAAGATGCTTTTAATGTTTTGAAAGATAAATTGTGTACTGCTCCTGTTTTGAAATTACCTGATTTTTCTAAGACTTTTGAGGTTGAATGTGATGCTTCTGAGATTGGTATAGGTGCTATTTTGATGCAGGAAAATCGCCCAATAGCATACTTTAGTGAGAAGTTGAGTGGACCACAGCTGAATTACTCTACCTATGATAAAGAGTTCTATGCATTGGTGAGAGCTCTTGAGGTTTGGGAACACTACCTTTCGCCTAAAGAATTTGTGATACACACAGATCACCAATCTCTCAAATATCTGGAGGGACAAGGTAAGTTGAATAGAAGGCATGGTAAGTGGGTAGAGTACCTTGATAGTTTTCCATATGTAATTAAGTACAAGCAAGGTAAAGATAATGTTGTTGCCGATGCACTTTCTAGGAGATATGCATTGATTTCTATGCTTAGTTCTAAACTGTTAGGTTTTGAGCATTTGAAAGAAATGTATGATCATGATTCTGATTTTGGTGAAGTGTACAAGGCATGTGTACATTATGCATTTAATAAGTTCTATAGACATGATGGGTTTCTTTTTAGAGGAAAACAACTATGTATACCTGTATGTTCTCTTAGAGAGTTGCTTGTGAAGGAATCGCATAGTGGAGGATTAATGGGACACTTTGGCGTGAAAAAGACTTTAGACATGCTTAATGAACATTTTATTAGCCTAATATGCAAAAAAATGTTGAAAAAGTGCGTGCTCAATGTTTTGCATGTAAACAGGCTAAGTCTAAGTCCTTAAATCAAGGTTTGTACACTCCTTTGCCTGTTCCTACTGAACCTTGGACTGACATTTCTATGGACTTCATTGTACCTAGGACAAAAAGGGGAAGGGATAGTGTGTTTGTTGTAGTGGACCTGATACGGATCCAAGAGGGCTATCCTATGCCATTGAAGAGGGGCAACCTTATGACTTTCAAATGGGTTCAAATGGAGTCCAAACACATAAATATAAGATCCAAATTTATAGGAGGCAGATTTGGTGCTTTACTATCAATTTTGGGCTTATACAACTTTGGGCTTTAATTGTACAAGTCATGTGCCCCATTTTAAAAGTCACATGACTCATTTAAGTTGTAAATGTGGGCTTAGGCGTGTGGGCTTCCTTTTAAAGGGATTATTTAGTTATTTGGGTTATTAGTTAGTCTTTTATTTTGGTTAGCCTTTTATTTTGGGCTTCAAATTCGTCACTTTACCTTAGTAGGGTTTTAAGTAGTTGTTTTAGCTTATTTTAGGTTGAATTTAGTGTTTTAAACCTATTGGACTTATGTATACCCATTCCCTTAGGGTTTGGAGGCTATAAATAGGTTATTATAACTTGTAAAGAGGGATATATAATCATTGAATCAAATTATAAACTTTTGAGAGTTTTCTCTTGGCTTTAGCTGAAATTCTTTAGAGAGATTGTGAGATTACTTGCTTTCTTTTCTATTGCATCAAGAATTAGGATTACTTATCAATCATTTGATTGTGGCGTGTTCCTATTCTTATTATCCTGATTATTTGCGTTTCCATTCACGTGTTGTTTGGGGGTTCAATAGGGAGGGTGTTTGTCTTCTTTGTCTTTTGAAATCAAAGCGTATGTTTAAGGGGTTTTGGGTTCTTTAACCTTGGGGTTCCGCATCATTTGGTATCAGAGCCAAAAAGAAAGGTAAATTCCTATTTATCTTAGTGTTAGGTTTGTGTTTTCTTTTCTTTGATTTCTTTATGTTTATGCCGAATTAGGTAGTGATAAGTTTTGATTTGTGTGCTTTTGTGTGGTAAATTTAGCATTTTCTTTTCCTTACCTTGTGTTTTGTTTCATTAAAAAAAAACAAATTCTAGTAGTAGTAAGCCTTTAGATTAGTGGGTGATTTAAAAAAAAGAGAAAAAAAAACGAAAAAAAAAATCGTGGTACTGTTCACGACACTGTTCATCACACTGTTCACGGAACTGTTCATCGCACTGTTCACGGTACTGTTCATCAAAAAAAAGAGAGAAAAACGTGAGAGAGAAGAAAAATAGAAGAAGAAAAAAATTAAAAAGCAATTGAGCAAGGGTAGTTTATATAGAAAATCCTAATCCTTTCATAAGTGGGAAAACTAATCCTTTTTGCTTTAGGATTGGGAGGAGCAGCATATACACTTTTTTCCAAACTCCTTTGGGAATCCTTTAAAGGGTAGGAAATACAATCCTTATTGCTTTGGGTTTAGGCTTTCAAAAATCCTAGTCCATATCTGATTTGGAATTACAATTCTAGTCCTACTTAACCAAGGATTTACTTTGCAATTATTGAACCACCATTTGTGCTATCCAATTGCTATCCATTTGTGCCACCATTTTATATCATTCGTTATCCATTTGTGCTGCCATTTGTTATCCATTTGTTCCATCATTTTTTGGAATCATTTGATCATTTGTGATATCATTTTGCCATCATTTTTTCCAATCATTTGCCACCATTTTGTTACCATTTCTGGCATCATTTGCTATCATTTTTGCCACCATTTTTTTTTCTATCATTTTGCCATCAAATTGCCATCACTTTGCCACCATTTTGCACACAACTTGATACACTAATCAAGCTTGTTACACCATTCGGCCTAGTGATAATTTTGGCTCTAAATTGAATTGTTTTTGCATGCAACCTACTTCAATTAGGTCTCTTTGTTGATTTCTTGCTTTGTTGGGTAGAATATTTAGGTTCTATATTTGGTTTACTTTGTAGTGAATCAAATTCATTTATTTTATCCATATTGTTATTTTCTTTGATTCTTGTTGCTTATTTCTTTGTTTTAAGCTAGTTTTTTTTGTTCCATTTACATTGTTAGAGTATCGTTGCTTGTCCAATACTCTAATTTACTTATCATCAAGTGGTACACCACTCTTGTCCGTGTATCACCTCCATTGTGTCTAGAGTCTTCTTTTCTAGTTTTTGAGCTATCTTTTGTTGTTAGTTATTATTTCCTTGTTTTCTTAAACGTGCTCAAGTTTTTGATTTGTGATTTAAATTCTGAAGTGCAATTTTGAAGTTGCAAGCTTGGGAGGAAAAAGGCAAGAGAGTGAGAGGACATTAAGAGGGGTAAAAGCCAAATTTTGAGTGAAACACGAGTGAATGTGAGGATGTCTTATCACAAGTTCAAGCAACATTTACATCAAGATGAAAGGAATGCGTTTAAGGAAGATATAAAGTTGTTAAGGCAAGACCTTAATAATCTAGAATGGTTGGTTCTGCAATATTTCGAACCACGCATTAGAATGGAGGAAAGCAAAAAGAAGAAAAAGAAAGAGGAAGTTATCCTAGAGGAAATAATTTGTGAACCTGAAAAGGGTGATATAGATATAGGCTTTGATAGTGAGGTTACTCAAGACCATGAAGAGGAGGTTGTTGATGAGCTTGATGAGGAAAAAGATGTTTTGGGTGAAGTTGAAGATGTGGAGAACGTGGTTAAAAAGGTAAATGAGGTTGTTTTGGAGGTAGAAGAGGATAATGATGTTGTGCATAATGGAGAAATAATTGAAAGTGAAGAAATTGTTGATTGTTTAAGTGCAAGTGAAGAATTTTGCTTAGTTGAGATGGAAGATTCGCAAGTTACAGTTGATTCTCTATTTATTAAGAAGAATAAGTTGCACATGGGAAGTGGAGAAAGTCAAAATCATACCGCTATATTAAATACTGACCATGTTTTGCATAGTCCTTTTGTTTATAACTTGCAGGATCATGAAGAGTTCCTCAATGAAGAAGCATTCATACTATTTCCACCAATGCCAAAGATCATTTATGAAGATGAATGTATTCCTCAAGTGCCAATTCCCAACTATTGCAAGACTAAGATTCGAGGACGAATCTTTTCTAAAGAGGGAGGGAATGATACGGATCCAAGAGGGCTATCCTATGCCATTGAAGAGGGGCAACCTTATGACTTTCAAATGGGTTCAAATGGAGTCCAAACACATAAATATAAGATCCAAATTTATAGGAGGCAGATTTGGTGCTTTACTATCAATTTTGGGCTTATACAACTTTGGGCTTTAATTGTACAAGTCATGTGCCTCATTTTAAAAGTCACATGACTCATTTAAGTTGTAAATGTGGGCTTAGGCATGTGGGCTTCCTTTTAAAGGGATTATTTAGTTATTTGGGTTATTAGTTAGTCTTTTATTTTGGTTAGCCTTTTATTTTGGGCTTCAAATTCGTCACTTTACCTTAGTAGGGTTTTAAGTAGTTGTTTTAGCTTATTTTAGGTTGAATTTAGTGTTTTAAACCTATTGGACTTATGTATACCCATTCCCTTAGGGTTTGGAGGCTATAAATAGGTTATTATAACTTGTAAAGAGGGATATATAATCATTGAATCAAATTATAAACTTTTGAGAGTTTTCTCTTGGCTTTAGCCGAAATTCTTTAGAGAGATTGTGAGATTACTTGCTTTCTTTTCTATTGCATCAAGAATTAGGATTACTTATCAATCATTTGATTGTGGCGTGTTCCTATTCTTATTATCCCGATTATTTGCGTTTCCATTCACATGTTGTTTGGGGGTTCAATAGGGAGGGTGTTTGTCTTCTTTGTCTTTTGAAATCAAAGCGTATGTTTAAGGGGTTTCGGGTTCTTTAACCTTGGGGTTCCGCATCAGGACCGATTTAGTAAAATGTCACATTTTATTGCTTGTCATAAAACTGATGATGCAACAAACATAGCTGATTTATTTTTTAGGGAAGTAGTTCGATTGCATGGTATACCTAGGACTATTGTCTCAGATAGGGATTCTAAGCTCCTAAGTCACTTTTGGCGTGTTCTGTGGGGTAAACTTGGTACTAAACTTGTGTTTTCCACTACTTGTAATCCACAAACAGATGGCCAAACCGAAGTTGTTAATAGAACTTTAGGAACTATGTTGCGTGCTATAATTGGTAAGAATATTAAAACTTGGGAAGAATGTTTACCATTTGTTGAGTTCGCTTATAATCGTGCAATTCATACTTCTACAGGTTTTTCACCTTTTGAAATTGTGTATGGTTTTAATCCATTAACTGTTTTGGATTTGATGCGTTTACCTTTGAATGAACTTCCTAACTTAGATGGTAAGGCTAAGGCTGATTTGGTTAAGACACTACACACGAAAGCACGTGAGCACATTGAGAAGAAGAACATAATGTATGCAAAGCAGGCTAACAAGGGCCGTAAGCATGTAATATTCGAACCAGGAGATTAGGTTTGGATCCATATGCATAAAGAGAGGTTTCCTAACCAAAGGAAGTCTAAACTTGATGCAAGAGGAGATGGACCATTTCAAGTACTGGAACGGATCAATGACATTGCATACATGATTGATTTGCCAGGTGAGTATGGTGTAAGTGCAACTTTTAATGTTTATGACTTATCTCCATTTGACTGTGATTCAGATTCAAGGACGAATCCTTTCGAAGGGGGAGGGGATGATATGAGCACGACCAAGCACAATGGCAACAAGAAAGATGAACTAGCATTTCCTCAAGGACCAATAACAAGAGCAAGGTCAAAGAAGCTTAAAGAAGAACCTTATGTGGAGAAGATGCAAGTTCAAGAAGAGAAAGAAGCTAAATTGGACTATGAAGACAAGTTTAGGCCGAATGGTGCAATGAGCCTTCAAGCTACTTTATTTAGTTTCTATTCTTTATGTAACATTTAATAAAGCATATTTGGGCAGCCTAGAACCTAGGAAAACGAATTGGGCTTTATTAGAATAGGTTTATTTTATTTTGGGCTTATTTTACTGTTTTGGGTAGTTTAAGTGGGTAGGCTAAAGTTGGGCTTATCTCTTCTAAAGAGTTGGGCCAAAATAACTATTTGAGGCTTAGAATACCCAAGGTGGCCGAATTTTACATGGGAGAATTGAATTTTAATGGGTTTGGGTCAGATTTAGGTTGAGGCCTACATTGGTGAACTTAGGATCCTAAATTTTAGGAATGGATTTTCTTTGATAAATACTTATTATTTTGGGATATTATTAAGTAGAGTTTGAGGGAGAAATAATAGCTTGACCATATCTTTAAAGGGCTGGCCGAAATCCACTTTTAGCCAAGATTAAGTCTACATTCATTCCTTCATTTTCTTAGGATAATCATGCATATTTATCACCAGCTTTTAGGATTATTTTCAGATTGTATTTATCTTTATTTCTTCATGTACTTAGTCCATATTATGGCCAAATACATGTAGATAAAGGTTAGGAATTATCTTTGTTATTTATTTCATTATTTATCTCTTAGAGTTAGTGTTTGATTTTAATTCATCTAGGGAGGGGTGGCTGCCTAGCCTATATAAAGGGCTGAATTCTTCATTTGTAAGACACTAGAATTTTGATTAATGAGAATTTTCTTTGGCTTGGCTGAATTTGTGAGCGGTTAATTTATTATTGATTCTTGCTATTGCATGAAGAATTAGACTTAGGCTATTTGCATGATTAATGTATGCTTGATTCTTCTTCTTCTTGTTTTCTAAATCAAATCTATCATAAGCGTTTCCAATCAATCTTGTTTGGGGGTTCTTTAGATTGGGGGGTTTATTATCTTATTTATGTTCAATATTCATGGTATGTTGGCTTCTAGTTTGGCATATAGGCTGGGGTTCCGCATCACATTCATTTTTTTTTCATTTTCTTAGGATAATTATGCATATTTATCACTAGCTTTTAGGATTATTCTCAAATTGTATTTATCTTTATTTCTTCATGTACTTAGTCCATATTGTGGCCAAATACATATAGATAAAGGTTAGGAATTATCTTTGTTATTTATTTCATTATTTATCTCTTTGATTTAGTGTCTCATTTTTATTCATCTAAGTAGGGGTGGCTGCCTAGCCTATTTAAAGGGCTGAATTCTTCATTTGTAACACATTTGATTTTTTTATTAATGAGAATTTTCATTGGCTTGGCCAACTTCCTAAACAAGTCTAATAACCTCTTTAAGAAGTAATGGATCACCCTTAGAAGCTAAAACAAACCTTAAAAAAGGCCTTAAACAAGGTGTGGCCGAATTTTCATTGGGCTTGACAAGATAAAACAAGCCCATTCTCCTACTTAAAGAATTAAAACAAATCAAAATGATGGGCCTCAGTAAAGGTGGCGTGTAGCCCACTTGAATAAGGCCTCACTTATTCAATAATCCACCCTAAACTTAATGAATTTAAAAGTCCTAACTAAAAACTAAACAAAACAGCCCCCTTAAACCCATTAAGATACAACTTTAAATGAGTCATGTGACTTTTAAATGAAGCACATGACTTGTACAATTAAAGCGCAAAGTTGTATAATCCCTTTATGACTTAAGTTGGTCCAATTCTTCATTTGCTTCCAAAAAGCTAAGTACTTTATGCTTGTGATGGTGATTGATGAAATCATCATGACTTGCCCCCCTGTGCTCGTATCATTCCCTCCCTCTTTAGAAAAGATTCGTGAATCTTCATTTTGCAATAGTTGGGAATTGACACTTAAGGAATACATTTATCTTCATAAATGATCTTCGGCATTGGTGAAAATAGTATGAATGCTTCTTCATTAAAGAACTCATCATGATCCTACAAGTTATAAACAAAAGGACTATACAAAACATGGTTAGTATTTAATGCAGTGAATCTTTAAGGACTATACAAAATTTGAATCTTTAAGGTCTTTCCTCAACAACTTCTTATCTTCCTTTAACGTATTCTTTTTATCTTGATTTAAAAGTCGCTTTGACTTGTAATAAGACATCCTCACAAAGCACTCGTGTTTGTCTCTCAAAAATTGGCTTTTATTCTCATAACATCCTCACACTCTCTTGCCTTTTTCCACTCAAGCTTGCAACTTCAAGATTGCACTTCAGAATTTAAATCACAAATAAAAAACTTAAGCACGTTTAAGAAAGCAAGGAAATAATAACTAACAACAAAAAGATAGCTCAAAAACAAGAAAAGAAGACTCTAGACACAATGGAGGTGATACACGATCAAGAGTGGTGTACCACTTGATGATAAGCAAATTAGAGTATTGGACAAGCAAAGATACTCTAACACTGTAAATGCTTAAAAACAAAGAAATAAGCAACAAGATTCAAGGAAAATGACAATATTGATAAAATTGATGAATTTGATTCACTACAAAGTAAACCAAATTTAAAACCTAGTTATTCTACCCAACAAAGAAAAGAAATCAACAAAAATACCAAATTAACTAAATAAAGTAGAAAACATGCAAAACAAATAAATTTAGAGCCAATTTGTCCACTATGCCGAATGGTGTAACAAGCTTGATTAGTGTGTCAAGTTGTTGCAAAATGGTGGAAAAGTGATGATTACGGATCCAAGAGGGCTATCCTATGCCATTGAAGAGGGGCAACCTTATGACTTTCAAATGGGTTCAAATGGAGTCCAAACACATAAATATAAGATCCAAATTTATGTGTTTGGATCTTATATTTATGTGTTTGGACTCCATTTGAACCCATTTGAAAGTCATAAGGTTGCCCCTCTTCAATGGCATAGGATAGCCCTCTTGGATCCGTATCAAGTGATGGCAAAAAGATGGCAAAATGATAGCAAAAATTTTCAAAAAATTGTAGCACAAAAGAATGTAAAGTTACCAAAAATGGTTGTACAAATAATGGCAAAGTTACCAAAAATGGTTGCACAAGTAATGAAAAAGTTACCAAAAAATGGTTGTACAAATGATGACAAATTTTCCAAAAATGGTAATACAAATGGACTAGCAAATTATATAAAATGATTAGCAATGATAATAACAAAGGATAGCACAAATGTTTGCAAAGTGAAAATACTTGTCTAACTAGGATTAGGATTGTGAATCAAGTCAAATGTGGGATTAGGATTTTTGAAAACCTAAACCTAAAGCAAGTAGGATTGTTTTTCCTATTCTTTAAAGGATTCCCAAAAGGTGTTTGGAAAAATTTAATTGCTTCCCCTCCCAATCCTAAAAGATAAAGGATTATCTTTTCACACTTATAAAGGATTAGGATTTTCTTTTAGCTATATAAACTACCCTTGCTCAATTGCCCCTTAATTTGTTTCTTCTTCTATTTTTCTTCTCTTTCATGTTTTTCTTTTCTCTTTATTGATGAACAGTAATGATGAATAGTACCGACAATTTTTTTTCAAAAAATCAAAACAAAAGGTAATGAAAGAAAAAAGCTAAATTTAACACCAAAAAAAAACATACAAATCAAAACTTATCACTACCTAATTTGGCATGCATATAAAGTGATACGGATCCACCATTAACCAATGATCCTTTAAAGATGCCTAGTGGTCCAATTATAGAGGACATGCTAAGAAGCTAAAGATGGTCATGTCATCTTATGTTCAAGGCTTTGTTACTCAAGAACTTAATGAAGATTCCTTTGAGAAGTGTTATGGAGAACTTGAAGGCTAACATAAAGTACTTAGCCTCGTGGAAGCAAGAGAAGGAATTGGGCCAATTAAGCCATCAAAGGCTTTTGCCACTTTGGGCTTTAATTATGCAAGTCATGTGCTTCATTTAAAAGGCCACATGACTTATTTAATTTGTATTTGAATGGGTTAGGCGTGTGGGTTTTAAAGTTAGGTTTGTTTAGTTATTTTTGGGTTTTAACTATTCTTTCTTTTGGGTTTTCATTTTTGGCCTATAAGGTTTATTAATTAGTTTGTGTTTTAAGTGTGTTAAGACATTCATTTGGGCTTATTTGACTTATAAAAGCCGAAGGGAATTCGGCCACTATCATGTGTAGGGTCTTATTAGTGTTTGATTAGGATTTTTAAGAGTGAATTAGGGTTAAGCCGAATTCTTTAGAAAGATTGTGGAGATTTGCTTGCTTTCTTTTCTATTACATCAAGAATTAGAATTACTTATCAATTCATTTAATTGTTGTGTTTTTCTTATTCTTCTTATCACGATTATTTGCATTTCCATTCACATGTTGTTTGGAGGGTTCAATCGTCAGGATGTTTGATACGGATCCAAGAGGGCTATCTTATGCCATTGAAGAGGGGTAACCTTATGACTTCCAATGGGTCTAAATGGAGTTCAAATACATAAATATAAGATCCAAATGTCATTGGGGCGTGCTCCAATTTATAGGAGGTAGATTTGGTGCTTTACCATCAATTTTGGGCTTATACAACTTTGGATTTAATTGTACAAGTCACGTGCTTCATTTAAAAGTCACATGACTCACTTAAGTTGTATTATTAATGGGCTAGGCATGTGGGCTTCTTTTAGGCTTAGTTTAGCTAGTTTGGTTATTTATTTTAGTCTTTCTTTTGGGCTTTCATTTTAGGCCTATAAGGTTTATTAATTAGTTTTGTTTTAAGTGTGTTTAAGACTTATTTGGGCTTAATTGGCTTGTAAAAGCCCAAGGAAATTGGTGTAAGGCCATATGAGTATTTAAATTAGGGTTTTAAAGAGTGAATTAGGGTTAGCCACCTTATAAATAGGCTAACCTAGGTTGTAAACTTCATTATAGAATCAAATTATAAACTTTTGAGAGTTTTTCTCTTGGCTTAGTCGAAATTCTTTAGAGAGACTGTGAGATTGCTTGCTTTCTTTTCTATTGCATCAAGAATTAGGATTACTTATCAATCATTTGATTGTGGCGTTTTCTTAATTCTTCTTATCCCGATTATTTGCGTTTCCATTCACGTGTGTTTGTTGGGGGTTCAATAGGAAGGGTGTTTTGTCTTCTTTGCATTTTGAGATCAAAGTGTATGTTCAAGGGGTTTCGGGTTCTGCATCATTTGGTATCAGAGCCAAAAGTAAGGTAAATTCCTATTTATCTTAGTGTTAGGTTTGTGTTTTTTTTCCTTGATTTTTTTATGTTTATGCCGAATTAGGTAGTGATAAGTTTTGATTGTGTGCTTTTTGTGTGTTAAATATAGCCTTTTATTTTCTTACCTTGTGTTTTGATTCATTAAAAAAAGCCTTAGAAACCGAACTTGAACTTTGAATCTTTGGCATGAAAAACAAAATTCTAGTAGTAGTAGCCTTTTAGATTGGTGTGTTGAATTAAAACAAAAAAAAGAAAGAAAAAAAATCGTGGTTCTGTTCACGATACTGTTCATTGCACTGTTCTGATACTGTTCATCAAAAAAAAGAAAGAAGAGAGAAAAACGTGAAAGAGAAGAAAAATAGAAGAAAAAAAGTGAGCAATTGAGTAAGGATAGTTTATATAGCCTAAAGAAATCCTAATCCTTTCATAAGTGGGAAAAACTAATCTTTTTTGCTTTAGGATTGGGAGGGGCAGTATTTACACCTTTTGCAAACAACTTTGGAAATCCTTTTAAAGGGTAGGAAAATACAATCCTTATTGCTTTTGGTTTAGGTTTTCAAAATCCAATCCATACAATGATTTGGAATTACAATCCTAGTCCTACTTAACCAAGGATTTACTTTGCAATTATTGAACCACCATTTGTGCTATCCATTTGTTATCCATTTGTGCCACACATTGATGATGCCGGAACCCCAAGGTTAAAGAACCCGAAACCCCCTTGAACATACACTTGGATCTCAAAATGCAAAAAGACAAACACCCTCCCTCTTTAGAAAAGACTAAACAAAATAAGAGACTAACTAATAACCCAAATAACTAAATAATCCTTTAAAGGAAAGCCCACATGCCTAAGCCCACATTTACAACTTAAATGAGTCATGTGACTTTTTAAATGAGGGCACATGACTTGTACAATTGAAGCCCAAAGTTGTATAAGCCCAAAAATTGATAGTAAAGCACCAAATTTGCCTCCTATTAAATTGGAGCATATATTTATGTGTTTGAACTCCATTTAGACCCATTTGAAAGTCATAAGATTGGCCCTCTTCAATGGCATAAGATAGCCCTCTTGTGATCCGTATCAATTGATGCGGAACCCCAGCCTATATGCCAAACTAGAACGCCAACATACCATGAATATTGAACATAAAATAAGATAATAAACCCCAATCTAAATAACCCCCAAACAAGATTGATTGAAAACGCTTATATAGATTGATTTAGAAAACAAGAAGAAGAAGAATCAAGCATACATTAATCATGCAAATAGCCTAAGTCTAATTCTTCATGCAATAGCAAGAATCAATAATAAATTAACTCACAAATTCGGCCAAGCCAAAGAAAATTCTCATTAATCAAAATTCAAGTGTCTTACAAATGAAGGAATTTAGCTCTTTATATAGGCTAGGCAGCCACCCCTCCCTAGATGAATTAAAATCAAATACTAACTCTAAGAGATAAATAATGAAATAAATAACAAAGATAATTCCTAACCTTTATCTATATCTATTTGGCCATAATATGGACTAAGTACATGAAGAAATAAAGATAAATACAATCTGAAAATAATCCTAAAAGCTGGTGATAATATGCCTGATTATCCTAAGAAAATGAAGGAATGAATGTAGACTTAATCTTGGCTAAAAGTGGATTTCAGCCAGCCCTTTAAAGATATGGTCAAGCTATTATTTTCTCCTCAAACTCTACTTAATAATATCCCCAAAATAATAAGTATTTATCAAGGAAAATTCCATTCCTAAAATTTAGGACCCTAAGTTCACCAATGTAAGCCTAAACCTAAATCTGACCCCAAACCATTAAAATTCAATTCTCCCATGTAAAATTCGGCCCCCTTAGGTATTCTAAGCCTCAAATAGTTATTTTGGTCCAACTCTTTAGAAGAGATAAGCCCAACTTTAGCATACCCACTTAAACTACCCAAAACAGTAAAATAAGCCCAAAATAAAACAAACCTATTCTAATAAAGCCCAATTCATTTTCCTAGGTTCTAGGCTGCCCAAATATACTTTATTAAATGTTACATAAATGAATAGAAACTAAATAAAGTAGCTTTTGAAAGCCCATTGCAACATTCGGCCTAAACTTGTCTTCATAGTCCAATTTAGCTTCTTTCTCTTCTTGAACTTGCATATTCTCCACATAAGGTTTCATGAATGCTTGTATGACTTTTTAAAGCTTCTTTGACCTTGCTCTTGTTATTGGTCCTTGAGGAAATGCTAGTTCATCTTTCTTGTTGCCATTGTGCTTGGTCGTGCTCATATCAACCATTTTATATATCATTTGTTATTTGTTTATGCCGCAATTTGTTATCCATTCGTTCCATCATTTTTTTTAATCATTTTGATCATTTGTGCTACCATTTTGATATCATTTTGCCATCATTTTTCCAATCATTTGCCACCACTTTGTTACCATTTCTGGCATCATTTGCTATCATTTTTGCCATCATTTTTCTATCATTTTGCCATCAATTTTCCATCACTTTGCCACCATTTTGCATACAACTTGATACACTAATCAAGCTTGTTACACCATTCGGCCTAGTGATAATTTTGGCTCTAAATTGAATTATTTTTGCATGCAACCTACTTCATTTAGTTTAATTAGTTCTCTTTGTTGTTTTCTTGCTTTGTTGGATAGAATATTTAGGTTCTATATTTGGTTTACTTTGTAGTAAATCAAATTCATTCATTTTATTTATATTGTCATTTTCTTTGATTCTTGTTGCTTATTTCTTTGTTTTAAGCTAGTTTTTGTTCTATTTACATTGTTAGAGTATCTTTGCTTGTCCAATACTCTAATTTGATTATCATCAAGTGGTACACCGCTCTTGTCCGTGTACCACCTCCATTGTGTCTAGAGTCTTCTTTTCTAGTTTTTGAGCTATCTTTTTGTTGTTAGTTATTATTTCCTTGTTTCTAAACGTTCAAGTTTTTGATTTGTGATTCAAATTCTTAAGTGCAATTTTTAAAGTTGCAAGCTTGAGAGGAAAAAGGCAAGAGAGAGTGAGGACGTTATGAGAATAAAAGCCAATTTTTGAGAGATAAACACGAGTGCTTTGTGAGGATGTCTTATTACAAGTCCAAGCGACATTTAAATCAAGATGAAAGGAATACGTTTAAGGAAGATATAAAGTTGATAAGGAAAGACCTTAATAATCTGGAATGGTTGGTTAGACAATATTTCGAACCACTCATTAGGATGGAGGAGAGCAAACCGAAGAGAAAGACGGAGAAAGTTATCCTAGAAGAAATAATTTGTGAACCTGAAAAGGGTGATATAGATATAGGCTTTGGTAGTAAAGTTACTCAAGATCATGAAGAGGAGGTTTGTTGATGAGTTTGATGAGAAAAAAGAGGTTTTGGGTGAAGTTGAAGATGTGGAGAACTTGGTAAATGAGGTTGTTTTAGAGGTAAAAGAGGATAATGATGTTGTGTATAATGGAAAAATATTTGATAGTGAAGATGCCGTTGATTGTTTGACTGAGAATGAAGAAGCTGGTTTAATGGAAATGGAAGATCCGCATGTTACAATTTCTCCTTTACTGCATAAGGAGGATAAGGTGCACGTGGGATGTGAAGTAAAAATCATATCACTATATTAAATACTAACCATGTTTTACATAGTCCTTTTGTTTATAACTTGCAAGATCATGATGAATTCCTCAATGAAGAAGCATTCATATTATTTCCACCAATGTCGAAGATCATTTACGAAGATGAATGTATTCCTTAAGTGTCAATTCCCAACTATTGCAAGACGAAGATTCAAGGACGAATCTTTTCTAAAGAGGGAGGGAATAATACAGATCCAAGAGGGCTATTTTATGCCATTGAAGAGGGGTAACCTTATGACTTTTAAATGGGTCTAAATGGAGTTCAAACACATAAATATAAGATCCAAATGTCATTGGGGCGTGCTCCAATTTATAGGAGGCAGATTTGGTGCTTTACCATCAATTTTGGGCTTATACAACTTTGGGCTTTAATTGTACAAGTCATATGCTTCATTTAAAAGTCACATGACTCACTTAAGTTGTATTATATTAATGGGCTAGGCATATGGGCTTCTTTTAGGCTTAGTTTAGTTAGTTTGGTTATTTATTTTAGTCTTTCTTTTGGGCTTTCATTTTAGGCCTATAAGGTTTATTAATTAGTTTTGTTTTAAGTGTGTTTAAGACCTATTTGGGCTTAATTAGCTTGTAAAAGCCCAAGGAAATTCGTGTAAGGCCATATGAGTATTTAAATTAGGATTTTAAAGAGTGAATTAGGGTTAGCCACCTTATAAATAGGCTAACCTAGGTTGTAAACTTCATTATTGAATCAAATTATAAACTTTTGAGAGTTTTTCTCTTGGCTTAGCCGAAATTCTTTAGAGAGATTGTGAGATTCCTTGCTTTCTTTTCTATTGCATCAAGAATTAGGATTACTTATCAATCATTTGATTTTGGCATTTTCTTAATTCTTCTTATCCTGATTATTTATGTTTCCATTCACGTGTTGTTGGGGGTTCAATAGGGAGGGTGTTTGTCTTCTTTGCGTTTTTAGATCAAAGTATATGTTCAAGGGGTTTCGGGTTCTTTAACCTTGGGGTTCCTTATTAATGTTTGTCTTCTTTGTATTTTGAGATCAAAGTGTATGTTCAAGGGATTTCGGGTTCTTTAATCTTGGGATTCCGCATCATTTGGTATCAGAGCCAAAAGTAAGGTAAATTCCTATTTATCTTAGTGTTAGGTTTGTGTTAATTTCTTTGATTTTTTATATGCATGGCAAAATTAATACAAGTAACATTCTAATTTTTGTGTTCTTCTGTGTGTTAAATTTAGCCTTTTTCTTTCATTACCTTTTTTTTTATTCTTAGAAAAAAATCATGGTACTATTCATCATCGCTGCTCACATAATGTTAATCGTTGCTGTCCACATACTGTTCATCATTATTTTCATCATTACTATTAATCAAAAAAATAAAAAAAGAGGGAAAATGTGAAAGAGGAGAAAAAAAATAGAAAGAAAGAGTTAAAGAGTAATTTAGCAAGGGTAGTTTATATAGCCAAAGGGAAAATCCTAATCATTTCATAAGTGGTAATAAACTAATCCTTTTTGCTTTAGGATTGGAAGGGGCAGCACTTTATTCTTTTCGTTACACCTTTGGGAATCCTTTAAAGAATAGGAGAATTAATTCTTATTGCTTTGGGTTTAGGTTTTCAAAAATCTTAATCCATATCTAAATTGGAATTACAATCCTAATCCTAGTTAGACAAGGATTTCTATTTGGCAAACATTTGTGCTATCCATTTGTGCAACCATTTTTGAAAACTTTTCTACCATTTGCGCAACCATTTTTAGAAACATTTCCACCATTTGTGCAAATATTTTTAGTAACTTTTTTGTCATTTGTGCAACCATTTTTGGAAACTTTTTCCACCATTTGTGCTATCATTTTTGGAAACTTTTGCCATCGTTTTGCCATTATTTTGCACACAATTGACACACTAATCAAGCTTGTTACACCGTTCGGCATAGTGAATAAATTGGATCTAAATTGACCTCTCTATGGTCGTATCATTCACTCCCTCTTTAGAAAAGATTCATCCTCGAATCTTCATCTTGCAATAGTTGGGAATTGACACTTGAGGAATACATTCATCTTCGAAAATGATCCTCGGCATTGGTGTAAATAATATGAATGCTTCTTCATTGAGGATACTTGATGATAAGTAAATTAGAGTATTGGACAAGCAAAGATACTCTAACAATGTAAATGGAACAAAAACTAGCTTAAAACAAAGAAATAAGCAATAAGAATCAAAGAAAATGACTATGGATAAAATGAATGACTTTGATTCACTACAAAGTAAATCAAATATAGAACCTAAATATGCTACACAACAAAGAAAGGAAATATCCAAAAATGGTTACACAAATTATGGACAAGTTACCAAAAATGGTTGCACAAATGGTGGAAAGTTTCCAAAAATGGTTACACAAATGATGGAAAAATTACCAAAAATGGTTGCACAAATGGATAGCAAATGATAAAAATGATTGGCACAAATGGATAATAAATTGATAGCACAAATATTTGCCAAGTAGAAGTCCTTGTCTAACTAGGATTGTAATTCCAATTTAGATATGGACTAGGATTTTTGAAAGCCTAAACCCAAAGCAATAAGGATTAATTTTCCTACCTTTTAAGGATTTCCAAATGTATTTGGAAAAAGTGTAAATGTTGCCCCTCCCAATCCTAAAGCAAAAAGGATTAGTTTTTCCCACTTATAAAAGGATTAGGATTTCTTTAGGCTATATAAACTATCCTTACTCAATTGCTCCTTAATTTTTTTTCTTCTTCTATTTTTCTTCTCTTTCACATTTTCTCTCTTCTTTCTTTTTTTTTATGAACAGTACCATGATTTTTTTTAATTCAACACACCAATCTAAAGGCTACTAATACTAGAATTTACCTTTTCATGCCAAAGATTGAAAGTTCAAGTTCGATTTCTAAGGCTTATTAATGAATCAAAACACAAGGTAAGGAAAAAAAAGGCTAAATTTAACACACAAAAAGCTCACAAATCAAAACTTATCAGCACCTAATTCAGCATAAACATAAAGAAATTAAGGAAGAAAAAAAACACAAACTTCACTATGATAAATAGAAATTTACCTCACTTTTGGCTCTGATACCAAATGATGCGGAACCCCAAGGTTAAAGAACCCGAAATCCCTTGAACATATACTTTGATCTCAAAATGCAAAGAAGACAAACACCCTCCCTATTGAACCCCCCAAACAACACGTGAAAGGAAATGCAAATAATCGGGATAAGAAGAATTAAGAAAATGCCACAATCAAATGATTGATAAGTAATCCTAATTCTTGATGCAATACAAAAGAAAGCAAGCAATCTCACAATCTCTCTAAAGAATTTCGGCTAAGCCAAGAGAAAACTCTCAAAAGTTTATAATTTGATTCAATTCTTTTTCTTTACAAGTTATAATAACTTATTTATAGCCTCTAAACCCTAAGGGAATGGGTATACATAAGTCCAATAGGTTTAAAACACTAAATTCTACCTAAAATAAGCTAAAACAACTACTTAAAAACCCTACTAAGGTAAAGTGACGAATTTCAAGCCCAAAATAAAAGACTAACTAATAACCCAAATAACTAAATAATCCCTTTAAAATGAAGCCCACATGCCTAAGCCCACATTTACAACTTAAATGAGTCATGTGACTTTTAAATGAGGCACATGACTTGTACAATTAAAGCCCAAAGTTGCATAAGCCCAAAATGACTTAGACCCAATTCCTTCACTTGCTTCCAAAAGATAAGTACTTTAAGCTTGTGATGTTGATTGATGAAATTATCATGACTTGCCCTCTCTATGGTCGTATCAGGAGGAGAAGGACCTTAGGGTATCTAAACCCTATTAGATTCGACACCCAAAGAAGAAAAGGTACCCCACTTCAGAATTTACATCACAAATAAAAAACTTGAGCACGAGAAAGCAAGTGATACGGATCCACCACCATCAACCAATGATCCTTTAAAGATGCCTAGTGGTCCAATTATAAGAGAACGTGCAAAGAAGCTAAAGATGGCCATGTCATCTTATGTTCAAGGCTTTGTTACTCAAAAACTTAATGAAGATGCCTTTGAGAAGTGTTATTGAGAACTTGAAGGCAAGCATAAAGTACTTAGCCTCTTAGAAGCAAGAAAAGGAATTGGGCAAACTTAAGCTATCAAGGGCTTTTAACAACTTTGGGCTTAATTGTAAAAGTCATGTGCTTCATTTAAAAGTCACATGACTCACTTAAGTTGTATTATTAAAGGGCTAGATGTGTGGGCTTCTTTTGGGCTTTGTTTAGTTAGTTTGGTTATTTATTTGAGTCTTTCTTTTGGGCTTTCATTTTAGGCATATAAGGTTTATAAATTAGTTTTGTTTTAAATGTGTTTAAGACTTATTTGGGCTTAATTAGCTTGTAAAAGCATAAGGAAATCCATGTAAGGCCTTATTAGTATTTAAATTAGGGTTTTAAAGAGCAAATTAGGGTTAACCACCTTATAAATAGGCTAAACTAGGTTGTAAACTTCATAATAGAATTAAATTATAAACTTTGAGAGTTTTTCTCTTGGCTTAGCCGAAATTCTTTAGAGAGATTGTGAGATTGCTTGTTTTCTTTTCTATTGCATCAAGAATTAGGATTACTTATCAATCATTTGATTGTGGTACTTTCTTATTCTTCTTATCCCGATTATATGTGTTTCCATTTACGTATTGTTTGGGGGTTCAATAAGGAGGGTGTTTGTCTTCTTTACGTTTTGAGATCAAAGTGTATGTTCAAGGGGTTTCAGGTTCTTTAAACTTGGGGTTCCGCATCATTTGGTATCAGAGCCAAAGTAAGGTAAATTCCTATTTATCTTAGTGTTAGGTTTGTGTTTCTTTCTTTGATTTTCTTTATGTACTTGCCGAAATTAGTATTAGTAACATTCTGATTTTTGTGTTCTTTGTGTGTTAAATTTAGCCTTGTTCTTTCATTACCTTTTATTTTGATTCTTAAAAAAAAAATCGTATTACTGTTCCTCATTACTGTTCACGTACTGTTCATTATTACTGTTCACATACTGTTCAAAAAATAAAGAAAAAGAAAGAAGAGAGAAAAATGTGAAAGAGAAGAAATAACTAGAAGAAGAAAAAACTTAATGATCAATTGGGCAAGGGTAGTTTATATAGCCTAAATAAAATCGTAATCTTTTCATAAGTGGGAAAAATTAATTCGTTTTGCTTTAGGATTGGGAGGGGCAACATTTACACATTTTCCAAACACATTTGGGAATCCTTTAAAAGGTAGGAAAATTAATCCTTATTAAAGGCTTTCAAAAATCCTAGTCCATATCTAAATTGGAATTACAATCCTAATCCTAGTTAGACAAGGATTTCTACTTGGAAAATATTTGTGCTATCCATTTATTATCCATTTGTGCCAATCATTTTTATCATTTGCTATCCATTTGTGCAACCATTTTGGGCAACTTTTCCATCATTTGTGTAACCATTTTTGGAAACTTTTTCCACCATTTGTGCTTGATACGGATCCACCACCATCAACCAATGATCCTTTAAAGATGCCTAGTGGTCCAATTACAAGAGGACGTGCAAAGAAGCTAAAGATGGCCATGTCATCTTATGTTCAAGGCTTTATTACTCAAGAACTTAATGGAGATGCCTTTGAGAGGTGTTATGGAGAACTTGAAGGCAAAGTACTTAGCCTCTTGAAAGTAAGAGAAGGAATTGGGCCAACTTAAGCTATTAAGGGCTTTTAATAACTTTTGGCTTAATTGTACAAGTCATGTGCTTCATTTAAAAGTCACATGACTCACTTAAGTTGTATTATTAATGGGCTAGGCGTGTGGGCTTCTTTTGGGCTTAGTTTAGTTAGTTGGTTATTTATTTGTCTTTTGGGCTTTCATTTTAGGCCTATAAGGTTTATTAATTAGTTTTATTTTAAGTGTGTTTAAGACTTATTTGGGCTTAATTGGCTTGTAAAAGCCCAAGGAAATTCGTGTAAGGCCATATGAGTATCTAAATTAGGGTTTTAAAGAGTGAATTAGGGTTAGCCACCTTATAAATAGGCTAACCTAGGTTGTAAACTTCATTATTGAATCAAATTATAAACTTTTGAGAGTTTTCTCTTGGTTTAGCCGAAATTCTTTAGAGAGATTGTGAGATTGCTTTCTTTCTTTTCTATTGCATCAAGAATTAGGATTACTTATCAATCATTTGATTGTGGCATTTTCTTAATTCTTCTTATCCCAATTATTTGCGTTTTCCATTCATGTGTTGTTTGGGAGTTCAATAGGAAGGGTGTATGTTTTCTTTACGTTTTAAGATCAAAGTGTATGTTCAAGGGGTTTCGGTTTCTTTAACCTTGGGGAGCATTAGTGCTATCATTTTTGGAAACTTTTGCCATCATTTTGCTATCACTTTGCCATCTTTTTGCCATCGTTTTGCACATAACTTGACACACTAATCAAGCTTATTATATCTTTCGGCATAGTGAATAAATTGGCTCTAAAATTGATTTTTTTGCATGTTTGATATTTTATTTAGTTTAAATTGGTATCTTGTTGATTTCCTTCCTTTGTTTGGTAGCATATTTAGGTTCTATATTTGATTTATTTTGTAGTGAATCAAATTCATTCATTTTATCCATATTGTCATTTTTCTTGATTCTTGTTACTTATTTCCTTGTTTTAAGCTAGCTTTTATCCCATTTACATTGTTAGGGTATCATTGCTTGTCCAATACTCTAATTTGATTACATCAAGTGGTGCACCACTCTTGTCCGTGTATCACCTCCATTATGTCTTGAGTCTTCTTTTCTAGTTTTTGAGCTATCTTTTTGTTGTTAGTTATTATTTCCTTGCTTTTTTAAACGTGCTCAAGTTTTTGATTTGTTATTTAAATTCTGAAGTGCAATTTTAAAGTTGCAAGCTTGAGAGGAAAAAGGCAAGAGAGTGAGAGGACATTAAGAGGGTAAAAGCCTTAATTGTGTGAAACACGAGAGGAGTGATATTCTTTGAGTGTAAAACACGTGAGGGAGTTCTTGTGAGGTTTTTATCTAACATTTTATTGCAGGCAATCCACCATGACTGAAGAATTTAGTGGGAAAGGAATATCCCAAGATGATATGAGCACGACCAAGCACAATGGCAACAAAAAAGATGAACTAGCATTTCCTCAAGGACCAATAACAAGAGCAAGGTCAAAGAAGCTTAAAGAAGTCCTACAAGCATTCATGAAACCTTATGTGGAGAAGATGCAAGTTCAAGAAGAGAAAGAAGCTAAATTGGACTATGAAGACAAGTTTAGGCCGAATGGTGCAATGGGCCTTCAAGCTACTTTATTTAGTTTCTATTCTTTATGTAACATTTAATAAAGTATATTTGGGCAGCCTAGAACCGAGGAAAACGAATTGGGCTTTATTAGAATAGGTTTGTTTTATTTTGGGCTTATTTTACTATTTTGGGTAGTTTAAGTGGGTAGGCTAAAAAGTTGGGCTTATCTCTTCTAAAGAGTTGGGACAAAATAACTATTTGAGGCTTAGAATACCTAAGGGGGCCGAATTTTACATGGAAGAATTGAATTTTAATGGGTTTGGGTCAGATTTAGGTTTAGGCCTACATTGGTGAACTTAGGGTCCTAAATTTTAGGAATGGATTTTCCTTGATAAATACTTATTATTATTTTGGGATATTATTAAGTAGAGTTTGAGGGAGAAATAATAGCTTGACCATATCTTTAAAGGGCTGGCCGAAATTCACTTTTAGCCAACATTAAGTCTACATTCATTCATTCATTTTCTTAGGATAATAAGCATATTTATCACTAGCTGTTAGGATTATTCTCAAATTGTATTTATCTTTATTTCTTCATGTACTTAGTCCATATTATGGCCAAATACATGTAGATAAAGGTTAGGAATTATCTTTGTTATTTATTTTATTATTTATCTCTTAAAATTAGTGTTTGATTTTAATTCATCTAGGGAGGGGTGGCTGCCTAGCCTATATAAAGGGCTGAATTCTTCATTTGTAAGAGACTTGAGTTTTGATTAATGAGAATTTTCTTTGGCTTGGCCGAATTTGTGAGAGTTAATTTATTATTGATTCTTGCTATTGCATGAAGAATTAGACTTAGGCTATTTGCATGATTAATGTATGCTTGATTCTTCTTCTTCTTGTTTTCTAAATCAATCTATCATAAGCGTTTCCAATCAATCATGTTTGGGGGTTCTTTAGATTGGGGGTTTATTATCTTATTTATGTTCAATATTCATGGTATGTTGGCGTTCTAGTTTGGCATATAGGTTGGGGTTCCGCATCACAAGAGGATGATATAAATGTGCCCGATAACAAGATGTTATATCAAGCATTTATTAGGGAGATTCGGAAGCTGAACCTTAGGATAGATGGAATAGAAGAGAGGCGTGAAGGAAGTACATCCAATGTACGTAGAAGGATAGCAAGGAGTAATCGAATTATTGAACATGTAGTGCATGATTATGATATACAGATGGAGAGGAGGCTAGTGCAACGATAGATGGGAACTTGGGCAACATCAAACTCAAGATTCCTCCTTTCAAAGGCGAAATAGTGCAGAAGAGTATTTGGAGTGGGAGCAAAAGGTGGAGATGATCTTTGAATGCAACAAATATCAGAAGAATAGAAGGTGAAGCTTGCAGCTATGGAGTTCACTGATTATGCAGTGTTTTGGTGGGAGCAACTCAATTTGAGTAGAAGGAAGGTGGGAAGCCGTCCCATTAATGATTGGGAAGACATGAAGGAAGCCATGAGAAGAAAGGTTTGTTCCTTCACACTATTTTAGAGAATTACATCAAAATTGCATAGGCTTGTGCAGGGAGCAAAATTAGTATAGGAGTACTATAAGGAAATGAAAATGTGCATGATGAGAGTAAACATTGAGGAGGATAAGGAGGTCACCATGGCTCGGTTCCTAAGTGTAACAATGATATTGTTGATGCCCTTGAATTATACAAATATGACTCCATGAAATAAATGTTGCACATGGCAATGAAGATTGAAAAGTAAAAGAAGAGTAGAGGCTTCCATAAGACCACAAACAACTCAAATCACTCTTTGGCATCTAAATGGACCAAAAAGGGGGAGAAGAATGACTTTAGGGTATCTAAACCCTATAGGACAGATTCGACACCCAAAGAAGAAAAGGTACCCCAACTTCCAAACAAGGTTGTTAAAGGTAACTCCAATACTCCTACCCTTAGTAGAGAAATTACATGTTTTAAATGTTTGGGTAAGGGGCATGTAGCAAGTGAATATCCTAATAAGAAGGTAATAATAGCTAGGGATGATGGGGAAATTAGTCTAAATCAGAAAATAGTGATAATGAAATGCCTCCTTTAAAAGATTGTAGTGATTGTGATAGTGAAGGGGAGTTGTTAGTCATTGAAACCGGGACATCTTTAGTTTCTAGGCGAGCTTTAAACTTGAATGTTAAAGAAGATAGCCTAGAACAAAGAGAGATCATATTTCACACGAAGTGTTTAGTAAATGTGCACAATCATTATTGATGGGGGGAGTTGCATGAATGTAGCTAGTGCTTTATGGTTGAAAAGTTGAACTTGGCATGTGAGAAGCATCCTAGACCTTATAGGTTGCAATGGTTAAAATGATAGTGGAGAAGTTAAGGTGACATGCCAAGTTAGAGTGCCATTTTCAATTGGATGGTATAAATGATACGACCATAGAGAGGGCAAGTCGTGATGATTTCATCAATCAACATCACAAGCTTAAAGTACTTAGCTTTTGGAAGCAAGTGAAGGAATTGGGTCTATGTCATTTTGGGCTTATACAACTTTGGGCTTTAATTGTACAAGTCATGTGCCTCATTTAAAAGTCACATAACCCATTTAAGTTGTAAATGTGGGCTAAGCGTGTGGGCTTCCTTTTAAAGGAATTATTTAGTTATTTGGGTTATTAGTTAGTCTTTCTTTTGGGCTTTCATTTTAGCACTATAAGGTTTATTAATTAGTTTTGTTTTAAGTGTGTTTAAAATTTATTTGGGCTTAATTGGTGATATGGATCCAAGAGGGCTATCTTATGCCATTGAAGAAGGCCAATCTTATGACTTTCAAATGGGTCTAAATGGAGTTCAAACACATAAATATATGCTCCAATTTATAGGAGGCAGATTTGGTGCTTTACCATTAATTTTGGGCTTATACAACTTTGGGCTTTCATTGTACAAGTCATGTTCTTCATTTAAAAGTCACATGACTCACTTAAGTTGTATTATTAATGGGCTAGGCATGTGGGCTTCTTTTGGGCTTAGTTTAGTTAGTTTGGTTATTTATTTTAGTCTTTCTTTTGGGCTTTCATTTTAGGCCTATAAGGTTTATTAATTAGTTTTGTTTTAAGAGTGTTTAAGACTTATTTGGGCTCAATTGGCTTGTAAAAGCCCAAGAAAATTCGTGTAAGGCCATATGAGTATTTAAATTAGGGTTTTAAAGAGTGATTTAGGGTTAGCCACCTTATAAATAGGATACCCTAGGTTGTAAACTTTATCAATTGAATCAAACTTTTGAGAGTTTTCTCTTGGCTTAGCCGAAATTCTTAGAGAGATTGTGAGTTTGCTTGCTTTCTTTTCTATTGCATCAAGAATTAGGATTACTTATCAATCATTTGATTGTGGCGTGTTCCTATTCTTATTATCCCGATTATTTGCGTTTCCATTCACGTGTTGTTTGGGGGTTCAATAGGGAGGGTGTTTGTCTTTTTTGTCTTTTGAAATCAAAGCGTATGTTTAAGGGGTTTCGGGTTCTTTAACCTTGGGGTTCCGCATCAATTGGCTTGTAAAAAGCCCAAGGAAATTCGTATAAGGTCATATGAGTATTTAAATTAGGGTTTTAAAGAGTGAAATAGGATTAGTCACCTTATAAATAGGCTAACCTAGGTTGTAAACTGATGGAATATGACATGATATGTTCATGGTAATCGTGCAGCGGAAAAACGATAAAAACAATCATACGTGCTAAACAATTCCATGACAAGAATCGAAACATGCAATTTTAGGGTTTTTAAAACTTACAAATTTTGATGCGTTTTAATACTTGAATTTTGGTGATGACCAGCAACTAAGATGACTTTGTCCGCCTTAGATCTTGATCACCAATGCCAAGGAACAGCCTATTACTCCACTCCCTCTATTCTCACTCACACAATTGCACCGACAGCTTAAAATAGAGATTGCTAGCTCTCTTTTAAGGTATTGTGTAATGGCTATGGTTTGAAGCTACAAAATTTGATTTTGTACTTCTCTTAGGTTGCTATTACTACCCAAGAACACAAGAGAATGAGGAACAATCCTTTCTCCTTGTGAAAAATTGGGCCAAAAGAATTGAGAGAGAGAGAGGTATGTTATTCACGCCAAAAGCAAGGTGGGTAGGGTTTCACGCCAAAATGCTAGCTCACTTAGGGTTTTTATTTCTTTTTAATATATATCCTTATCTTTTGGCAAGTGTTTGATCTGAATTTTACTATCTCAAGATAATTAATTCAACTTCATCACTTCCTAAAAATAAGTAATATATATTGATTAAAACTCCTTTGAATTTAAAATTCAAATTTGAAATAAAACACAAGACATTTAACTAAATGAAATCACTTAATATAAATAATGAGCATGTGCCGAAATTCCTTGATTTCCATCTTGGAATTTCGGCCACCTCATCTATTATTTAAATGATTTAATTTAATTTAAATTCTTTTAGGCTTTAATACTCAATTAACTTAATTAATACGAGATAATTAATTAATTGAAATTAAACCTTGTGGGCTGAATTTTTTTCTCTCATGACCAAGGTCCAATAGCAATTTTAAAACCCATTACACACATTAATTTGACTTTAATTAAAAGCCCAAATTAATGCCCAATACTTTATTTAAATATTTTAAGCCCAATGCTTTGTGTGCGATCCTATAGGTCTATTTAATGTTGGCAATGAATTAATTCAAAGGCTATATATATATATTCTCTAGCAAGATATTATAGCATTCCAAATTAAATGAAAATGCATATGGCATTTAGTGACCTAATGCAATTTTGCATAGTCCCTTACCCATAAATATCAGAATTAATATAAGGCATGGAACTAGTCATCCTTATATATATTAATTCCTTTCTTGATATTACAGTGACACTAAACTCTCAGATAAATAATGATTACTCATTATTTCATCTCGGTATGGCCATACACTTCTTAGTTCACTGATCAAGTGGCCGATGATATTTTCTCTCATTGAGAGGGGTAATCCCTTCACTTCTCTCATGCTCTCTAACATGAATCAATGTATACCCAAGCATACCCGTACTTGTCACTCTGTTACGAGCGCGTTAGGTGTATGTCAAAGCACACAGTAATTCATAATGAGTTTCATAGAGATTTTAGGTCTAAGAACTCCGATACAAAACTTGCATATGAGAAACACTTATGACTTATACCATGTAGTGTTCTCATAAGCGGATCGTATCCAGATACCATGTTCTTTAACATGTATCTATGATCCCTGATTGACACCCTTGTCCTAATGACAGAACTCATAATATCAGAGAGAGCATACTAGTCTTAATTCATTGTTATTCCCATAAGAATGACTGACTAGGGATATTTAGAATGAAGTCTCATTTGTTTCAAGGTCTTACAACCATGTGCCTCACACATGATAACTTAAACTGAAACAACATTCTTGGATAGTTCTATCAATTGATATGCATAGGAATACAATGGATAAAACAAATGCCTCATTTTATTAATTCAAAGTGTTTTATTACAATGTATTGGGGCTAGGGCTTACACTAACATAAACTTCATTATTGAATCAAATTATAAACTTTTGAGAGTTTTCTCTTGGCTTAGCCAAAATTCTTTAGATAGATTGTGAGATTGCTTGCTTTCTTTTCTATTGCATCAAGAATTAGGATTACTTATCAATCATTTGATTGTGGTGTTTTCTTATTCTTCTTATCCCGATTATTTGCATTTCCATTCACGTGTTGTTTGGTGGTTTAATAGGGAGGGTGTTTGTCTTCTTTGCGTTTTGAGATCAAAGTGTATGTTCAAGGGGTTTCGGGTTCTTTAACCTTGGGGTTCCACATTATTGGGTATCAGAGCCAAAAGTAAGGTAAATTCCAATTTATCTTAGTGTTAGGTTTGCGTTTTTTTTCTTGATTTCTTTATGTTGATGCTGAATTAGGTAGTGATAAGTTTTGATTTGTGTGTTTTTTGTGTGTTAAATTTAGCCTTTTATTTTCCTTCCTTGTGTTTTGATTCATTAAAAAGCCTAAGAAACCAAACTTGAACTTTGAATCTTTGGCATTAAAAAGCCTTTAGATTGGTGTGTTGAATTAAAAAAAAAAAGAAAAAAAAATCGGGTACTGTTTACGGTACTGTTCATCACACTGTTATGGTACTGTTAAAAAAAAAGAAAGAAGAGATAAAAACGTGAAAGAGAAGAAAAATAGAAGAAAAAAAAGTGAGCAATTGAGTAAGGGTAGTTTATATAGCCTAAAGAAATCCTAATCCTTTCATAAGTGGGAAAAACTAATCCTTTTTGCTTTAGGATTGGGAAGGGCAGCATTTACACCTTTTCCAAACACTTTTGGAAATCCTTTAGAGGGTAGGAAATACTATCCTTATTGCTTTGGGTTTAGATTTTCAAAATCCAATCCATACTTGATTTGGAATTACAATCCTAGTCCTACTTAACCAAGGATTTACTTTGCAATTATTGAACCACCATTTGTGCTTTCCATTTGTGCCATCATTTTATATCATTTGTTATCCATTTGTTACATCATTTTTTGGAATCATTTTGATCATTTGTGCTACTATTTTGATATCATTTTGCCATCATTTTTCCAATCATTTGCCACCATTTTGTTACCATTTTTGGCATCATTTGCTATCATTTTCCCATTATTTTTCTATCATTTTGCCATCAATTTTCCATCACTTTGCCACCATTTTGCACACAACTTGATACACTAATCAAGCTTGTTACACCATTCGGCCTAGTGATAATTTGGCTCTAAATTGAATTGTTTTTGCATGCAACCTACTTCATTTAGTTTAATTAGGTCTGTTGATTTCTTGCTTTGGTTGGTAGAATATTTAGGTTCTATATCTGATTTACTTTGTAGTGAATCAAATTCATTCATTTTATCCATATTGTCATTTTTCTTGATTCTTGTTGCTTATTTCTTATTGCGTATCATTGCTTGTCCAATACTCTAATTTGATTACCATTAAGTGGTACACCACTCTTGTCCGTGTATCACCTCCATTGTGTCTAGAGTCTTCTTTTCTAGTTTTGAGCTATCTTTTGTTGTTAGTATTATTTCCTTGTTTTCTTAAACGTGCTCAAGTTTTTGGTTTGTGATTTATATTCTGAAGTGCAATTTTGAAGTTGCAAGCCTGGGAGGAAAAAGGAAAGAAAGTGAGAGGACTTTAAGAGGGTAAAAGCAAACTTTTGAGTGAAACATGAGTGAATGTGAGGATATCTTATTACAAATCCAATCGACATTTACATCAAAATGAAAGGAATGCGTTTAAGGAAGATATAAAGTTGTTAAGGCAAGACCTTAATAATATAGAACGGTTGGTTAGACAATATTTCGAACCACGCATTAGAGAATGGAGGAGAGCAAAGCGAAGAGAAAGAAGGAGAAAGTTATCCTCGAAGAAATAATTTGTGAACTTGAAAAAGGTGATATAGATACAGGCTTTGATAGTGAAGTTACGCAAGACCATGAAGAGGAGGTTGTTGATGAGCTTGATGAGGAAAAAGAGGTTTTGGGTGAAGTTGAAGATGTGGAGAACTTGGTAAATGAGGTTGTTTTAGAGGTAGAAGAGAATAATGATGTTGTGCATAATGAAGAAATAATTGAAAGTGCAGAAATTGTTGATTGTTTGAGTGTAAGTGAAGAAGTTTACGTAGTTGAGATGGAAGATTCGCAAGTTGCAATTGATTCTTTATTGATTAAGGAGAATGAGTTGCACATGGGAAGTGGAGAAAGTCAAAATCACACCGCTATATTAAATCCTAACCATGTTTTGCGTAGTCCTTTTGTTTATAACTTGCAAGATTATGACGAGCTCCTCAATGAAGAAGCATTCATATTATTTCCACAAATGCTGAATATCATTTACAAAGATGAATGTATTCCTCAAGTGTCAATTCCCAACTATTGCAAGACGAAGATTCGAGGACGAATCTTTTCTAAAGAGGGAGGGAATTATACGACCATAGAGAGGGCAAGTCATGATGATTTCATAAATCAACATCACAAGCTTAAAGTACTTAGCTTTTGGAAGCAAGTGAAGGAATTGGGTCTAAGTCATTTTGGGCTTATACAACTTTGGGCTTTAATTGTACAAGTCACGTGCCTCATTTAAAAGTCACATGACTCATTTAAGTTGTAAATGTGGGTTTAGGCGTGTGGGCTTCCTTTTAAAGGGATTATTTATTTATTTGGGTTATTAGTTAGTCTTTCTTTTGGGCTTTCATTTTAGGCCTATAAGGTTTATTAATTAGTTTTGTTTTAAGTGTGTTTAAGACTTATTTGGGCTTAATTGGCTTGTAAAAAGCCCAAGGAAATTCGTATAAGGCCATATGAGTATTTAAATTAGGGTTTTAAAGAGTGAAATAGGGTTAGTCACCTTATAAATAGGCCAACCTAGGTTGTAAACTTCATTATTGAATCAAATTATAAACTTTTGAGAGTTTTCTCTTGGCTTAGCCGAAATTCTTTAGATAGATTGTGAGATTGCTTGCTTTCTTTTCTATTGCATTAAGAATTAGGATTACTTATCAACCATTTGATTGTGGCATTTTCTTATTCTTCTTATCCTGATTATTTGCGTTTTCATTCACGTGTTGTTTGGGGGTTCAATAGGGAGGGTGTTTGTCTTCTTTGCATTTTGAGATCAAAGTGTATGTTCAAGGGGTTTAGGGTTCTTTAACCTTGGGGTTCTGCATACACTTTGAAACTCCTTGAAAAGGTGGGAAAATTAATCTTATTGCTTTGGGTTTAGGCTTTCAAAAATCCTAGTCCATATCTAAATTGGAATTACAATGCTAATCCTAGTTAGACAAGGATTTCTACTTGGCAAATATTTGTGCTATCCATTTATTATCCATTTGTGTCAATCATTTTTATCATTTGCTATCCATTCGTGTGACCATTTTTGGCAACTTTTCCATTATTTGTGTAACCATTTTTGGAAACTTTCCACCATTTGTGCAACCATTTTTTGGCAACTTTTCCATCATTTGTGCAACCATTTTTGAAAACTTTTTCCACCGATTTATGTTATCATTTTTGAAAACTTTTGCCATCATTTTTCCATTACTTTGCCATCTTTTTGCCATCACTTTGCCACCATTTTACACACAGCTTGATACACTAATCAAGCTTGTTACACCATTCGCCCTAGTGATAATTTTGGCTCTAAATTGAATTGTTTTTGCATGCAACCTATTTCATTTATTTTAATTAGGTCTGTTGATTTCTTGCTTTGATGGGTAGAATATTTAGGTTTTATATTTGATTTACTTTGTAGTGAATTAAATTCATTCATTTTATCCATATTGATGCGGAACCCCAAGGTTAAAGAACCCGAAACCCCTTAAACATACGCTTTGATTTCAAAAGACAAAGAAGACAAACACCCTCCCTATTGAACCCCCAAACAACACGTGAATGGAAATGCAAATAATCGGGATAATAAGAATAGGAACACGCCACAATCAAATGATTGATAAGTAATCCTAATTCTTGATGCAATAGAAAAGAAAGCAAGTAATCTCACAATCTCTCTAAAGAATTTCGGCTAAAGCCAAGAGAAAACTCTCAAAAGTTTATAATTTGATTCAATCATTAAGTTTACAACCTAGGGTAGCCTATTTATAAGGTGGCTAACCCTAAATCACTCTTTAAAACCCTAATTTAAATGCCCATATGGCCTTACACGAATTTTCTTGGGCTTTTACAAGCCAAATAAGCCCAAATAAGTCTTAACCACACTTAAAACTAAACTAATTAATAAACCTTATAGGCCTAAAATGAAAGCCCAAAAGAAAGACTAAATTAAATAACCAAACTAACTAAAACTAAACCCAAAAGAAGCCCACACGCCTAAGCCTACATTTACAACTTAAATGAGTCATGTGACTTTTAAATGAGGCACATGACTTGTACAATTAAAGCCCAAAGTTGTATAAGCCCAAAATTAATAGTAAAGCACCAAATCTGCCTCCTATAAATTGGAGCATATATTTATGTCTTTGAACTCCATTTAGACCCATTTGAAAGTCATAAGATTGGCCCTCTTCAATGGCATAAGATAGCCCTCTTGGATCCGTATCACATATTGTCATTTTCCTTGATTCTTGTTGCTTATTTCTTTGTTTTATGCTAGCTTTTGTTCCATTTACATTGTTAGGGTATCATTGCTTGTCCAATTGATGCGGAACCCCAGCCTATATGCTAAACTAGAACGCCAACATACCATGAATATTGAACATAAATAAGATAATAAACCCCCAATCTAAAGAACCCCCAAACAAGATTGATTGGAAATGTTTATGATAGATTGATTTAGAAAACAAGAAGAAGAAGAATCAAGCATACATTAATCATGCAAATAGCCTAAGTCTATTTCTTCATGCAATAGCAAGAATCAATAATAAATTAACTCTCACAAATTCGGCCAAGCCAAAGAAAATTCTCATTAATCAAAATTCAAGTGTCTTACAAATGAAGGTTCCGCATCATAATCTTCAGTTTACAACTTATAATAACCAATTTATAGCCTCCAAACCCTAAGGGAATGGATATACTATCAAATCTTGCCTAAATTAGGCTAAAACAACTACTTAAAACCCAACTAAAGTAAAGTGACAAATTTGAAGCCCAAAATAAAAGAGTAACAAAAATAATAGACTAACTAATAATCCAAATGACTAAATAATCCCTTTAAAAGGAAGCCCATATGCTTAAGCCCACATTTACAACTTAAATGAATCATGTGACTTTTAAATTAGGCACATGACTTGTACAATTATAGCCCAAAGTTATATAAGCCCAAAATAACTTAGACCCAATTCCCTCACTTGCTTCCAAAAGCTAAGCTTATGATGTTGATTGATGAAATCATCATGACTTGCCCCCCAATGGTTGTATCATTATGTTTCCAAAAAGGGTAATATAAATGGATAGCAAATGATATTAAATGATTGGCAACGATTAATAACAAAGGATAGCACAAATGTTTGCCAAGTGGAAATCCTAGTCTAGGATTAGAATTATAATTCCAAGTCAAATGTAGATTAGTATTTGAATGCCTAAACCCAAAGCAAAAAGGATTAGTTTTCCTATTCTCTAAAGGATTCCCAAAGGTGTTTAGAAAAAAAGATTAATTGCTGCCCTTCCCAATCCTAAAACAAAATGGATTAACTTTCCTACTCACAGAAGGATTTGGAATTTCCCTTTGGCTAACCTTTGCCCAATTGTTCTCTAATTATTTTTCTTCTTTTCCAAGTTTTTTTCTCTCTTCTTTCTTTCTTTCTTTTTTTATTTGATGAACAGTATCGTGAACTACAATGAACAGTTCGTGAAAAGTACCTATGATTTTTTTTTGTTAAAGGAAATAACAACTAAATAAAGGACTACCAAGATTCGGTTTTCAAACCAAGGGAAAATAAGATTCAAGTTCGATTTCAAAAAGGCTTTTCAACGAATCAAAAAATAAAGATATGTAAAGAACAAGGTGATGCGGAACCCCAAGGTTAAAGAACCCGAAACCCCTTAAACATACGCTTTGATTTCAAAAGACAAAGAAGACAAATACCCTCCCTATTGAACCCCCAAACAACACGTGAATGGAAACGCAAATAATTGGGATAAGAAGAATAAGAAAACGCCACAATCAAAATGATTGATAAGTAATCCTAATTCTTGATGCAATAGAAAAGAAAGCAAGTAATCTCACAATCTCTCTAAAGAATTTCGGCTAAGCCAAGAGAAAACTCTCAAAAGTTTATAATTTGATTCAATTCTTCAGTTTACAACCTAGGTTAGCCTATTTATAAGGTGGCTAACCCTAAATCACTCTTTAAAACCCTAATTTAGATACTCATATGGCCTTACACGAATTTCCTTGGGCTTTTACAAGCCAATTAAGCCCAAATAAGTCTTAAACACACTTAAAACAAAACTAATTAATAAACCATATAGGCCTAAAAATGAAAGCCCAAAAGAAAGACTAAATTAAATAACCAAACTAACTAAAACTAAACCCAAAAGAAGCCCATACGCCTAGCCCATTAATAACACAAATTAAGTGAGTCATGTGACTTTTAAATGAAGCACATGACTTGTACAATTAAGCCCAAAGTTGTTAAAAGCCCTTGATAGCTTAAGCTTGCCCAATTCCTTCTCTTGCTTCCAAGAGGCTAAGTACTTTATACTTGCCTTCAAGTTCTCCATAACACTTCTCAAAAGCATCTTCATTAAGTTCTTGAGTAACAAAGCCTTGAACATAAGATGACATGGCCATCTTTAGCTTCTTTGCACGTCCTCTTGTAATTGGACCACTAGGCATCTTTAAAGGATCATTGGTTGATGGTGGTGGATCCGTATCATTCCCTCCCTCCTCAAAAAGATTTGTCCTCAAATCTGCATCCATATTAAAAGGAGAAAGGTCAGACACATTAAAAGTTGCAGAAACACCATATTCACCTGGTAAATCTATCTTGTAAGCATTATCATTGATGCGCTCCAAGACTTGAAATGGACCATCACCACGTGCATCCAACTTGCTCTTCCTTTGGTTTGGAAACCGTTCCTTACGAAAATGCACCCAAACCCAATCTCCAGGAGCAAATACCATTTGTCTTCTACCTTTATTGACTCTTTCAGCATACTTATGATTCTTCTTCTCGATATTAGCTCTTGCTTTCTCATGCAAAGATTTCACCAATTCTGCTTTCCTATTACCATCCAAACTGGAAATCTCATGTAAAGGCAATGGACAAAGATCAAGCACAGTCAGTGGGTTAAAACCATATACAAGTTCAAAAGGTGAAAAACCAGTAGAAGAATGAATACTTCTATTATAAGCAAATTCAATGAAAGGTAAACAATCCTCCCATGTTTTGAGATTCTTACCGACTATGGCACGAAGTAAAGTTCCCAAAGTTCTATTCACCACCTCCGTTTGACCATCTGTTTGTGGGTGACAAGTAGTAGAAAACAATAATTTCGTACCCAACTTACCCCATAGAACACGCCAAAAATGTGAAAGGAACTTTGTATCCCTGTCTGAAACAATGGTACGTGGAACCCCATGCAAACGCACAACATCTCTAAAGAATAGATCGGCAATATTAACAGCATCATCACATTTATGACAAGCAATAAAGTGAGCCATCTTGCTAAACCTATCGACCACAACAAAAATGCTATCTCTACCACGTTTAGTTCTAGGCAATCCAAGCACAAAATCCATAGAAACATCAGTCCAAGGAGAACTAGGCACTGGTAGAGGCATATACAAACCATGAGGCATAGTTTTAGACTTAGCTTGCCTACATGCAATACATGAATTACATACCTTTTCCACAGCCCTACGCATATGAGGCCAATAAAAATGCTCATTCAAATGTTTGAGGGACTCATGATCGGTATGAATGACAAACTCCTTAGGAAGAAGGTAATGTTGCCACACATCCAAAGCTCTTACTAAGGCATATAGCTCTTTGTCATAGGTTGAATAGTTGAGTTGGGCGCCATTAAGCTTCTCACTAAAGTAGGCAATTGGTTTCTTCTCTTGCATCAACACCGCCCCAATACCTACACCAGAAGCATCACATTCTATTTCAAATGTCTTATCAAAATTAGGCAAAGATAAAATAGGAGCAGAACACAACTTCCCTTTCAAAGTATCAAATGCCTTTTGTTGTGATTCTCCCCACTTAAATCCAACATCCTTCTTGATGATTTCTGTAAGTGGTGCAGCAATGGACGAAAAATCTTGCACAAAACGCCTATAAAAACTTGCTAATCCATGGAAGCTCCTTACATCAGAAGTAGTTTTAGGCGTGGGCCATTCTTGAATTGCCTTCACTTTTTCTTCATCCACTTCAATTCCCTGTGCACTCACCACAAAACCAAGAAACACAAGTCTATCTATGCAAAATGTGCATTTCTTAAGCTTAGCATACAACTTTTCAGATCTCAAAGCTTGTAAAACTAGCCTAACATGCTCAATATGTTCTTCATAAGACTTGCTGTAAATGAGTATATCATCAAAGTACACAACAACAAACTTTCCTAAATATGCACGTAATACGTGGTTCATAAGCCTCATAAAAGTGCTAGGGGCATTAGATAGCACAAATGGCATAACCAACCACTCATACAAACCATATTTAGTTTTGAAGGCTGTTTTCCACTCATCACCAGGTTTCATTCTAATTTGATGATATCCACTCATTAAATCAATTTTAGTAAAATACACAGCACCACATAATTCATCCAACATATCATCTAGCCTAGGAATGGGATGTCTATACTTTACAGTGATTTTGTTGACTGCACGACAATCAACACACATCCTCCAAGTTCTATCCTTTTTAGGCACCAAAAGAACTGGCACTGCGCATGGACTCATGCTTTCTCTCACCAATCCCTTCTCCATGAGTTCTTCCACTTGCCTTTACATCTCCTTAGTTTCCATAGGATTGCTTCTATAGGCTGGTCTATTGGGAATGCTAGATCCTGGCACAAAGTCAATCTGATGTTCTATCCCTCTCAAAGGTGGCAATCCATCCTGCAGCTCTTTAGGAAATACATCAGAATACTCCTGCAACATAGAAACAAAACTAGGAGGCAAAGAATCAAGATTAAGATCGGTGTTAGAAAACAAAGTTTCCTTGTAGATGACAAGGATCAATGATTGTCCTAAAGCTAAAGCACTCTTAACCTCTCTTGTTCTCACATAAAAATTTTGTTTTTGCTTTCCCCCTTGCTTGTTTTCACTCACCAATGGGCCATTTATTTGTTTTGTTTCTTTTCTGGCCTTTTTTCCCCTTTTCCTTTCTTTTTCTCTTTCTCTCACCCCTTGGGCCGAAACCTCTCTCCCCTTTACTCCTTTGGCCGAAGCCTCTTTCTTTTTCTCAAACATTTTCTTTTGTTCTTCATAAATCTCTTGAGGAGATAATGGGGCTAAAACAACCTTTCTACCTTCATAAGAAAAAGAAAATCGGTTAGTGTACCCATTATGAATAGCTTGTCTATCAAACTGCCAAGGCCTCCCCAAAAGCAAATGGCCTGCCTGCATAGGTACAACATCACATAAAACCTCATCCTTGTACCATCCAATTGAAAATGGCACTCTAACTTGGCGTGTCACCTTAACTTCTCCACTATCATTTAACCATTGCAACCTGTAAGGTCTAGGATGCTTCTCACATGCCAAGTTCAACTTTTCAACCATACTTGCACTAGCTACATTCGTACAACTCCCCCCATCAATAATGATTGTGCACACTCTCCCATTAACTAAACACTTAGTGTGAAATATGTTCTCTCTTTGTTCTAGGCTATCTTCTTTAACATTCAAGTTTAAAGCTCTCCTAGCAACTAAAGATGTCCCGGTTTCAGCGACTAACAACTCCCCTTCATTATCACAATCACTACAATCTTCTAAAGGAGGCATTTCATTATCACTATTTTCTGATTCAGAAGTAATTTCCCCATCATCCCTAGCTATTATTACCCTCCTATTAGGACATTCACGTGCTACATGCCCCTTACCCAAACATTTAAAGCATTTAATTTCTCTACTAGGGGTAGGAGTACTAGAGTTACCTTTAACAACCTTGTTTGGAAGTTGGGGTACCTTTTCTTCTTTGGGTGTCGAATCTGCCCTATAGGGTTTAGATACCCTAAAGTCCTTCTTCTCCTCCTTTTTTGTCCATTTAGATGCCAACGAGTGATTTGAGTTGTTGTTGGTCTTATGGAAGCCTCTACTCTTCTTTTGCTTTTCAATCTTCATTGCCATGTGCAACATTTCTTCCATGGAGTCATATTTGTATAGTTCAAGGGCATCAGCAATATCATTGTTCAGCCCACTTAGGAACCGAGCCATGGTGACCTCCTCATCCTCCTCAATGTTTACTCTCACCATGCACATTTCCATTTCCTTATAGTACTCCTCCACTGATTTTGCTCCTTGCACAAGCCTATGCAATTTTTGATGTAATTCTCTAAAATAGTGTGAAGGAACAAACCTTTTTCTCATGGCTTCCTTCATGTCTTCCCAATTATTAATGTGACGCCTTCCCATCTTCCTTCTACTCAAATTGAGTTGCTCCCACCAAAACACTGCATAATCAGTAAACTCCACAGCTGCAAGCTTCACCTTCTTTTCGTCTGAATATCTGTTGCATTCAAAGATCATCTCCACCTTTCGCTCCCACTCCAAATACTCTTCTGCACTATTTCGACCTTTGAAAGGAGGAATCTTGAGTTTGATGTTGCCCAAGTTTCCATTTATCATTGCACTAGCCTCCTCTTCATCTTCATCATCATAATCATGCACTACTTGTTGTTCAATAATTCGGTTTCTCCGTGCTGTCCTTCTAGGTACATTGGATGTACTTCCTTCACGCCTCTCTTCTATTCCATCTATCCTAAGGTTTAGCTTCCGAAACTCCCTAATGAATACTTGATATAGCATCTTGTTATCGGGCACATTTATATCATCCTCTTGGGATATTCCTTTCCCACTAAATTCTTCGGTCATGGTGGATTTGTCTGCAAGAAAATATTAGATAAAAAAAAAACTCACAAGCACTCCCTCACGTGTTTTAACACTCAAGAATGTCACTCCTCTCGTGTTTCACACAATTAAGGCTTTTACCCTCTTATTGTCCTCTCACTCTCTTGCCTTTTTCCTCTCAAGCTTGCAACTTCAAAATTGCACTTCAGAATTTAAATCACAAATCAAAAACTTGAGCACGTTTAAGAAAGCAAGGAAATAATAACTAACAACAAAAAGAAAGCTCAAAAACTAGAAAAGAAGACTCTAGACACAATAGAGGTGATACACGGACAAGAGTGGTGTACCACTTGATGATAACAAAATTAGAGTATTGGACAAGCAATGATACCCTAACAATGTAAATGGAACAAAAGCTAGCATAAAACAAAGAAATAAGCAACAAGAATCAAGGAAAATGACAATATGGATAAAATGAATGAATTTGTTTCACTACAAAGTAAACCAAATATAGAACCTAAATATTCTACCCAACAAAGCAAGAAATCAACAAAGAGACCTAATTGAAGTAGGTTGCATGCAAAAACAATTCAATTTAGAGCCAAAATTATCACTAGGCCGAATGATGTAACAAGCTTGATTAGTGTATCAAGTTGTGTGCAAAATGGTGGCAAAGTGATGGCAATTTGATGGCAAAATGATAGAAAAAAAATGGTAGCACAAATGATTCCAAAAAAAAAAATGATGGAACAAATGGATAACAAATGGCAGCACAAATGGATAATGAATGATATAAAAATGGTGGCACAAATGGATAGCAATTGGATAGCACAAATGGTGGTTCAATAATTGCAAAGTAAATCCTTGGTTAAGTAGGACTAGGATTGTAATTCCAAATCAGATATGGACTAGGATTTTTTTGAAAGCCTAAACCCAAAGCAATAAGGATTGTATTTCCTACCCTTTAAAGGATTCCCAAATGTGTTTGGAAAAGGTGTAAAAGTGCCCCTCCCAATCCTAAAGCAAAAAGGATTAGTTTTTCCCACTTATGAAAGGATTAGGATTTTCTATATAAACTACCCTTGCTCAATTGCTTTTTTTAATTTTTTTATTCTTCTATATTTCTTCTCTTTCACGTTTTTCTCTCTTTTTTTTGATGAACAGTACCGTGAACAGTGTGACGAACAGTGTCGTGAACAGTACCACGTTTTTTTTCCGTTTTTTTTTTCTCTTTTTTTTTAATTCACCCACTAATCTAAAGGCTTACTACTACTAGAATTTGTTTGTTTTTTTTTTAATGAAACAAAACACAAGGTAAGGAAAAGAAAATGCTAAATTTACCACACAAAAGCACACAAATCAAAACTTATCACTACCTAATTCGGCATAAACATAAAGAAATCAAAGAAAAGAAAACACAAACCTAACACTAAGATAAATAGGAATTTACCTTACTTTTGGCTCTGATACCAAATGATGCGGAACCCCAAGGTTAAAGAACCCGAAACCCCTTAAACATACGCTTTGATTTCAAAAGACAAAGAAGACAAATACCCTCCCTATTGAACCCCCAAACAACACGTGAATGGAAACGCAAATAATTGGGATAAGAAGAATAAGAAAACGCCACAATCAAAATGATTGATAAGTAATCCTAATTCTTGATGCAATAGAAAAGAAAGCAAGTAATCTCACAATCTCTCTAAAGAACTTCGGCTAAGCCAAGAGAAAACTCTCAAAAGTTTATAATTTGATTCAATTCTTCAGTTTACAACCTAGGTTAGCCTATTTATAAGGTGGCTAACCCTAAATCACTCTTTAAAACCCTAATTTAGATACTCATATGGCCTTACACGAATTTCCTTGGGCTTTTACAAGCCAATTAAGCCCAAATAAGTCTTAAACACACTTAAAACAAAACTAATTAATAAACCATATAGGCCTAAAAATGAAAGCCCAAAAGAAAGACTAAATTAAATAACCAAACTAACTAAAACTAAACCCAAAAGAAGCCCATACGCCTAGCCCATTAATAACACAAATTAAGTGAGTCATGTGACTTTTAAATGAAGCACATGACTTGTACAATTAAGCCCAAAGTTGTTAAAAGCCCTTGATAGCTTAAGCTTGCCCAATTCCTTCTCTTGCTTCCAAGAGGCTAAGTACTTTATACTTGCCTTCAAGTTCTCCATAACACTTCTCAAAAGCATCTTCATTAAGTTCTTGAGTAACAAAGCCTTGAACATAAGATGACATGGCCATCTTTAGCTTCTTTGCACGTCCTCTTGTAATTGGACCACTAGGCATCTTTAAAGGATCATTGGTTGATGGTGGTGGATCCGTATCACAAGGCTAAATTAAACACACAAAGGACACAAAAAAATAAGAATGTGACTTGCTATTAAATTCGGCATGCATATAAAGAATTCAAAGAAAAGAAAACACAAACCTAAGACTGATATAGATCTAAGAGGGCTATCTTATGCCATTGAAGAAGGGCAACCTTATGACTTTTAAATGGGTCTAAATGGAGTTCAAACACATAAATATAAGATCCAAATGTCATTGGGGCCTGCTCCAATATATAGGAGGCAGATTTGGTGCTTTAACGTATATAGTCAAGCCTTTTAATGCCCTGTAAAGGGAAGCCTAAAGTGAAGATAAAGGAAGTCTTGTGGGTTTAAAATAGACGAAATGAAGACTTAAGCCTTGGAAGACCATGTGCAAGTCATGTGCGACATGTGCAAATCATGTGCGGGGCATGTGCAAGTGGAAGACATGTGCATAGCATGTGATATTTATGTAATAGGGTTTTTGTATTCATAGTTAATTAGTTTGGGCCTATTTAATAAAATTGGGCTTTTATTTAAGTGAGATATGTGACTTCATTAAAAGTCACGTGACTTAAGTAGCTTAATTAAGGCTTATTTTCTTAAGACACTTGGGCCTTTCTAAAATAAGCCCAATTCATCACTTTACCTTAGTAGGATTTTAAGTAGTTGTTTTAGCTTATTTTAGGTATAATTTAGTGTTTTAAACCTATTAGACTTATGTATACCCATTTTCTTAGGGCTTGGAGGCTATAAACAGGTTATTATAAGTTGTAAATAGGAGATTGGAATCAAATTATAAACTTTTGTGAGTTTTTCTCTTGGCTTAGAGAGATTGTGAGATTGCTTGCTTTCTTTTCTATTAATTAGGATTACTTATCAATCATTTGATTGTGGCATTTTCTTATTCTTCTTATCCCGATTATTTGCGTTTCCATTCACGTGTTGTTTGGGGGTTCAATAGGAAGGGTGTTTTGTCTTTTTTGTGTTTTGAGATCAAAGTGTATGTCCTAGGTTTCGGGTTCTTTAAACTTGGGGTTCCGCATTATTTGGTATCAGAGCCAAAAGTAAGGTAAATTCCTATTGATCTTAGTGTTAGGTTTGTGTTTCTTTCTTTTATTTTCTTTATATGCATGCCGAAATTAGTATTAGTAATATTTTGATTTTTGTACTTCATGTGTGTTAAATTTAGCCTTATTCTTTCATTACCTTTTGTTTTGATTCTTAGAAAAAGAAAAAAAATATCGTGTTACTATTCACGTACTGTTCATCAAAAAAAAGAAGAGAGAAAAAACATGAAAGAAAAGAAAAATAGAAGAAGAAACAAATTAAGGAGCAATTGATCAAGGGTAGTTTATATAGCCTAAAGAAAATCCTAATCCTTTCATAATGGGAAAAACTAATCCGTTTTGCTTTAGGATTAGGAAGGGCAGCATTTACACCTTTTCCAAACACATTTAGGAATCCTTTAAAAGGTAGGAAAATCAATCTTTATTGCTCTGGGTTTAGGTTTTCAAAAATCCTAATCCATATCTAAATTGGAATTCCAATGCTAATCCTAGTTAGACAAGGATCTTTACTTGGCAAACATTTGTGCTATCCATTTATTATCCATTTGTGCCAATCATTTTTATCATTTGCTATCCATTTGTGCAACCATTTTTGGCAACTTTTCCACCATTTTTGGAAACTTTTTACCATTTATGCAACTATTTTTGACAACTTTTCCATCATTTGTGTAACCATTTTTGAAAACTTTTTCCACCATTTGTGCTATCATTTTTAGAAACTTTTGCTATCACTTTGCCATCTTTTTGCCATCATTTTGCACACAACTTGACACACTAATCAAGCTTGTTACATCATTCAGCATAGTGAATAAATTGGCTCTAAATTGATTTGTTTTGCATGTTTTCTACTTTATTTAGTGTAATTTGGTATTCTTGTTGATCTCTTTTCTTTGTTGGGTAGAACAACTAGGTTCTAAATTTGGTTTACTTTGTAGTAAATCAAATTCATCCATTTTATCGATATTGTTATTTTTCTTGATTCTTGTTGCTTATTTCTTTGTTTTAAGCTAGCTTTTGTTCCATTTACATTGTTAGGGTATGATTGCTTGTCTAATACTCTAATTTGATTATCATTGTGTCTAAAGTCTTCTTTTCTAGTTTTTGAGCTATCTTTTTGTTGTTAGTTATTATTTCCTTGCTTTCTTAAACATGCTTAAGTTTTTTATTTGTGATTTAAATTCTGAAGTGCAATCTTGAAGCTGCAAGCTTGAGTGAAAAAAGGCAAGAGAGTGTGAGATCAAATGAGAATAAAAGCCAAATTTTGAGAGATAAACACGAGTGCTTTGTAAGGATGTCTTATTACAAGTCAAAGCGACCTTTACATCAAGATTAAAGGAATTTGTTTAAGGAAGATATAAAGTTGTTAAGGCAAGACCTTAATAATATAGAATGGCTGGCTAGACAATATTTCGAACCACACATTATAGAATGGAGGAGAGCCAAGCGAAGATGATGCGGGACCCCAAGGTTTAAAGAACTTGAAACCCCTTGAACATACACTTTGATCTCAAAACGCAAAGAAGACAAACACCCTCCCTATTGAACCCAAAAACAACACATCAATGGAAACACAAATAATTGGGATAAGAAGAACAAGAAAATGCCACAATCAAATGATTGATAAGTAATCCTAATTCTTGATGCAATAGAAAAGAAAGCAAGCAATCTCATAATGTCTCTAAAGAATTTCGGCTAAGCCAAGAGAAAAACTCTCAAAGTTTATAATTTGATTCAAATATGAAGTTTACAACCTAGGTTAACCTATTTATAAGGTGGCTAACCCTAATTCACTACTTAAAATCCTAATTTAAATACTAATAAGGCCTTACACGAATTTCCTTGGGATTTTACAAGCCAATTAAGCCCAAATAAGTCTTAAACACACTTAAAACAAAACTAATTAATAAACCTTATAGGCCTAAAACGAACGCCCAAAAGAAAGACTAAAATATAACCAAACTAACTAAACAAAGCCCAAAAGAAGTCCACACATCTAGCCCTTTAATAATACAACTTAAGTGAGTCATGTGACTTTTAAATGAAGCACATGACTTGTACATTAAGCCCAAAGTTGTTAAAAGCCCTTGATAGCTTAAGTTTGCCCAATTCCTTCTTTTGCTTCCAAGAGGCTAAGTAGTTTATGCTTGCCTTCAAGTTCTCCATAACACTTATCAAAGGCATCTTCATTAAGTTCTTGAGTAACAAAGACTTGAATATAAGATGACATGGCCATCTTTAGCTTCTTTGCATGTCCTCTTGTAATTGGACCACTAGGCATCTTTAAAGGATCATTGGTTGATAGTGGTGGATCCTTATCATTCCCTCCCTCCTCAAAAAGATTTGTCCTAAAATCTGCATCCATATCAAAAGGAAAAAGGTCAGACACATTAAAAGTAGCAGAAATACCATATTCACCTGGTAAATCTATCTTGTAAGCATTATCGTTGATGTGTTCCAAGACTTGAAACGGACCATCACCACGTGCATCCAAGTTGCTCTTCCTTTGGTTTGGAAACTGTTCCTTGCAAAACTGCACCCAAACCCAATCTCGATGAGCAAATATCACATGTCTTCTACCTTTATTGGCTCTTTTAGCATACTTCTAATTCTTCTTCTCAATATTAACTCATGCTTGCTCATGCAAAGATTTCACCAATTCTGCCTTCCTATTACCATCCAAACTGAAAATCTCATGTAAAGGCAAAGGACAAAGATCAAGCACAGTCAGTGGGTTAAAAACCATAAAAAGCTCAAAAGGTGAAAAACTAGTAGATGAATGAATACTTCTATTATAAGCAAATTCAATGAAAGGTAAGCAATCCTCCCATGTTTTGAGATTCTTACCTACTATGGCACGAAGTAAAGTTCCCAAAGTTCTATTAACCACCTCTATTTAACCATCTGTTTGTGGGTGATAGGTAGTAGAAAATAATAATTTCATACCCAACTTACCCCATAGAACATGCCAAAAATGTGAAAGGAACTTTGTATCCCTGTTTGAAACAATGGTTCGTGGAACACCATGCAAATGCACTTCTCTAAATAATAGATCAGCAATATTAACAGCATCATCACATTTATGACAAGCAATAAAATGAGCCATGTTTAGTTCTAGGCAATCCAAACACAAAATCTATAGAAACATTAGTCCAAGGAGAACTAGGCATAGGTAGAGGCATATACAAACCATGAGGCATAGTTTTAGACTTAGCTTGCCTACATACAACACATGAATTACATACTTTTTCCACCACCCTGCACATATAAGGCCAATAAAAATGCTCATTCAACATGTCATACGTCTTATGCACCTAAAATGTCCCATCAATCTCCCATAATGAGACTCTAATACAAGCAAATTACGCATAGAAATGTTTAGGCAAATAAAGCTTGTTGCCCTTAAATAAAAACCCATCATGCCTATAAAATTTATCATACACATTACCAAAATCAAGATCTCCAACATACAGTTCCTTAACATGCTCAAAACCAAGAAACTTAGAAGTAAGTGTAGAAATTAAAGAATATCTCCTTGACCAGCATCAGCAACAATATTATCTTTTCCATGCTTGTATTGCATGACATAGGGAAACTGTTCAATAAATTCAACCCATTTAGCATGCCTTTTATTTAATTCACCTTGTCCCTTCAAATGTTTGAGGGACTCATGATCGGTATCAATGACAAACTCCTTAGGAAGAAGGTAATGTTGCCACACATCCAAAGCTCTTACTAAGGCATATAGCTCTTTGTCATAGGTTGAATAGTTGAGTGGGTCTCCATTAAGCTTCTCACTAAAGTAGGCAATTGGTTTCTTCTCTTGCATCAACACCGCCCCAATATCTACACCAGAAGCATCACATTCTATTTCAAATGTCTTATCAAAATTAGGCAAAGATAAAATAGGAGCAGAACACAACTTCCCTTTCAAAGTATCAAATGCCTTTTGTTATGCTTCTCCCCACTTGAATCCAACATCCTTCTTGATGATTTCTGTAAGTGTTGCAGCAATGGACGAAAAATCTTGCACAAAATGCCAATAAAAACTTGCTAATCCATGGAAGGAGCTTACATCAGAAGTAGTTTTAGGCATGGGCCATTCTTGAATTGCCTTCACTTTTTCTTCATCCACTTCAATTCCCTGCGCACTCACCACAAAACCAAGAAACACAAGTCTATCTGTGCAAAATGTGCATTTCTTAAGCTTAGCATACAACTTTTCAGATCTCAAAGCTTGTAAAACTAACCTAACATGCTCAATATGTTCTCCATAAGACTTGCTGTAAATGAGTATATCATCAAAGTACAGAACAACAAACTTTCCTAAATATGCATGCAATACATGGCTCATAAGCCTCATAAAAGTGCTAGGGGCATTAGATAGCCCAAATGGCATAACCAACCACTCATACAAACCATATTTAGTTTTGAAAGCTATTTTCCACTCATCACCAGGTTTCATTCTAATTTGATGATATCCACTCATTAAATTAATTTTACTAAAATACACAGCACCACATAATTCATCCAACATATCATCTAGCCTAGGAATGGGATGTCTATACTTTACGGTGATTTTGTTGACTGCACGGCAATCAACACACATCCTCCATGTTCCATCCTTTTTAGGCACCAAAAGAACTGGCATTGCGCATGGACTCATGTTTTCTCTCACCAATCCCTGAGTTCTTCCACTTGCCTTTGCATCTCTTTAGTTTCCATAGGATTGCTTTAGGCTGGTCTATTGGGGATGGTAGATCTTGGCACAATGTCAATCTGATGTTCTATCCCTCTCAAAGGTGGCAATCCATCTGAAATCTTTTTAGGAAATACATCAGAATACTCCTGCAACATAGAAACAAAACTAGGAGCCAAAGAATCAAGATTAAGGTCAGTGTTAGAAAACAAAGTTTCCTTGTAGATGACAAGGATCAATGGTTGTCCTAAAGCTAAAGCACTCTTAACCTCTCTTGTTCTCGCATAAAAATTTTGTTTTTTCCTTCCCCCTTGCTTGTTTTCATTCACCAATGGGCCATTTATTTGTTTTGTTTCTTTTCTGGCCTCTTTTCCCCTTTTTTTTCTATTTCTCTTTCTCAAACATTTTCTTTTGTTCTTCATAAATCTCTTGAGGAGATAATGGAGCTAAAACAACCTTTCTACCTTCATAAGAAAAAGAAAATCAGTTAGTGTACCTATTATGGATAGCTTGTCTATCAAACTGCCAAATGATGTGGAACCCCAAGGTTAAAGAACCCGAAACCCCTTGAACATACACTTTGATCTCAAAATGCAAAGAAGACAAACACCCTCCCTATTGAACCCCCAAACAACACGTGAATGGAAACGCAAATAATCAGGATAATAAGAATAGGAACACGCCACAATCAAATGATTGATAAGTAATCCTAATTCTTGATGCAATAGAAAAGAAAGCAAGCAAACTCACAATCTCTCTAAGAATTTCAGCTAAGCCAAGAGAAAACTCTCAAAAGTTTATAATTTGATTCAATAATTGTGTTTACAACCTAGGGTAGCCTATTTATAAGGTGGCTAACCCTAATTAATTCTTTAAAACCCTAATTTAAATGCTTATATGGCCTTACACGAATTTTCTTGGGCTTTTACAAGCCAATTAAGCCCAAATAAGTCTTAAACACACTTAAAACAAAACTAATTAATAAACCATATAGACCTAAAATGAAAGCCCAAAAGAAAGACTAAAATAAATAACCAAACTAACTAAAACTAAACCCAAAAGAAGCCCACACACCTAAACCCACATTTACAACTTAAATGAGTCATGTGACTTTTTAAATGAAGCACATGACTTGTACAATTAAAGCCCAAAGTTGTATAAGCCCAAAATTAATAGTAAAGCACCAAATCTGCCTCCTATAAATTGGAGCATATATTTATGTGTTTGAACTCCATTTAGACCCATTTGAAAGTCATAAGATTGGCCCTCTTCAATGGCATAAGATAGCCTTCTTGGATCCGTATCAGGATCAATAGGGAGGATGTTTGTCTTCTTTGTGTTTTGAGATCAAAGTGTATGTTCAAGGGGTTTCGGGTTCTTTAACCTTGGGATTCTGCATCAAAGGCTAAGATGAATAAGAATTTACCTTAACTTTGGCTATGATACCAAATGATGCGGAACCTTAAGGTTAAAGAACCTGAAACCCCTTGAACATACACTTTGATTTCAAAAGACAAAGAAGACAAACACCCTTCCTATTGAACCCCCAAACAACACGTGAATGGAAACGCAAATAATTGGGATAAGAAGAATAAGAAAAATGCCACAATCAAATGATTGATAAGTAATTCTAATTCTTAATGCAATAGAAAAGGTAAGCAAGCAATCCTCACTAAGCTCTCTAAAGAATTTCGGCCAAACTAATAAGAGAAACCTCTCAAAAGTTTAATTCATCAAAATCTCCAGTTTACAACTTTTATTACCTATTTATAGCCTCCAAACCCTAAGGGAATGAGTATACATAAGTCCAATATGTTTAAAACACAAAATCCTACCTAAAATAGGCTAAAACAACTACTTAAAATCCAACTAAAGTAAAGTGACAAATTTGGGCTTATTTTAGATAGGCCCAAGTGTCTTACTTAAGAAAACAAGCCTTAATTAAACCATTTAAGTCACATGACTTTAATGAAGTCACATGTTTCACTTAAATAAAAACCCAAAAATGAAAGACTAACCAACACCCCAAATAACTAAATAAACCCTTTATAAGAAAGTCGACCTAACCTAATAAAATTACAACTTAAATGAATTATGTGACTTTTAAATAAGGCACATGACTTGTACAATTAAAGCCCAAAGTTGTTAAGCCCATGATGGCTTAAATTGGCCCAATTCCTTCACTTGCTTCTAAAAGCTAAGTACTTTAAACTTGTGATGTTGATTGATGAGATCATCATAACTTCCCCCTATGGTCGTATTAGGCAATTTGCATGATTAATGTATGCTTGATTCTTCTTCTTCTTGTTTTCTAAATCAATCTATTATAAGCATTTGATACAGCCATAAAGAGGGCAAGTCATGATGATTTCAACATCACAACCTTAAAGTACTTAGCTTTTGGAAGCAAGTGAAGGAATTGGGTCTAAGTCATTTTGGACTTATACAACTTTGGGCTTTAATTGTACAAGTCATGTGCCTCATTTAAAAGTCACATGACTCATTTAAGTTGTAAATGTGGGCTTAGGCGTGTGGGCTTCCTTTTAAAGGGATTATTTAGTTATTTAAGTTATTAGTTAGTCTTTTATTTTGGGCTTGAAATTCGTCATTTTACCTTAGTAGGGTTTTAAGTACTTGTTTTAGCTTATTTTAGGCAGCATCTAGTGTTTTAAACCTATTGGACTTATGTATACCCATTTTCTTAGGGTTTGGAGGCTATAAATAGGTTATTATAACTTGTAAAGAAGAGATTGGAATCAAATTATAAACTTTGAGAGTTTTTCTCTCTTGGCTTAGCCGAAATTCTTTAGAGAAATTGTGAGATTGCTTGTTTTCTTTTCTATTGCATAAAGAATTAATATTACTTATCAATCATTTGATTGTGTCATTTTCTTATTCTTCTTATCCCGATTATTTGCATTTCCATTCACGTGTTATTTGGGGGTTCAATAGTCCGGTGTTTGTTTTCTTTGCGTTTTGACATCAAAGTGTATGTTCAAGGGGTTTCGGGTTATTTAACCTTGAAGTTCCGTATTATTTGGTATCAGAGCCAAAAGTAAGGTAAATTCCTATTTATCTTAGTGTTAGGTTTGTGTTTCTTTCTTTGATTTTCTTTATATTCATGCCAAAATTAGTTTTAGTAACATTCTGATTTGTGTGTTCTTTGTGTCTTGTTCTTTCATTACCTTTTATTTTGATTCTTAAAAAAATTATGTTACTGTTCATCATTACTGTGTCACACACTGTTCATCGTTACTATTCACATACTGTTCATCGTTACTATTCACATACTGTTCATCGTTACTATTCACGTACTGTTCATAAAAAAAGAAAAAGAAAGAAGGAAAAAAACGTGAAAGAGAAGAAAAATAGAAGAAGAAAAAAATTAAGGAGCAATTGAGCAAGGATAGTTTATATAGCCTAAAGAAAATCCCTATCCTTTTATAAGTGGGAAAAACTAATCCTTTTTGCTTTAGGATTGGGAGGGGCCAGCATTTACACCTTTTCCAAATACATTTGAGAATCCTTTAAAAGGTAGGAAAATTAATCCTTATTGCTTTGGGTTTAGTCTTTCAAAAATCCTAGTCCATATCTAAATTGGAATTACAATCCTAATCCTAGTTAGACAAGGATTTCTACTTGGCAAAACATTTGTGCTATCCATTTGTTATCCATTTGTGCCAATCATTTTTATCATTTGCTATCCATTTGTGCAACAATTTTTGGCAACTTTTCCATAATTTGAGTAACCATTTTTGGAAACTTTCTACCATTTGTGCAACCATTTTTGGCAACTTTTCCATCATTTGTGTAACCATTTTTGGAAACTTTTGCTATCATTTTGCTATCACTTTGCCATCTTTTTGCCATCATTTTTCACACAACTTGACACACTAATCAAGCTTGTTACATCGCTCGGCATAGTGAATAAATTGGCTCTAAAATTGATTTGTTTTGCATGTTTTATACTTTATTTAATTTAAATTGGTATCTTGTTGATTTCCTTTCTTTGTTGGGTAACATATTTAGGTTCTATACTTGGTTTACTTTGTAGTGAATCAAATTCATTCATTTTATCCATATTGTCATTTTCTTTGATTCTTGTTGCTTATTTCTTTGTTTTAAGCTAGTTTTTGTTCCATTTACATTGTTAGAGTATCTTTTGTTAGAGAGTATGCCCTAGAGCCCATGTAAAAGGGATGAATTTCATATGTATGAATTTACATTCTTAATAAAAGGCATTATTCATTTATTAATGCTATGTTTAAATACATGAGTTTGTAAATCTTAAATTAATAAGTGAAGTCCATATTATAAACACAGTGCAAAGACAATCATGAAAGTGTTCATGATATGAGGTGTCTATTGCATGTAAATGTGTTAATATCTAAATATCCCTAGTCATAGAATTAACAAGATAGGACATTGTTAATTCGGACAGACTAGCACATGTTATGCTTCTTGAATGGTTCAAGCAGTGGTTCTCATAGGATTATGGAAGATATTAAATCTATGTCAGTGAGAAATCTCTTCATAGCGGTTGTGCAAGTATCCTTAGACTTGAGATCACCAAAGTTATCTGAAGTAGTAAGTAGTATATTTTGACTCCATAACTGATTACATCCAACCGGGAGTGAACATAGTTAGGAGATTGGGTATATCATGACCTACTTAAAGATAGTTGAGTGATTGACAAAAGATTCACCATCTCAGATTTAGTAAGGGAAGTTATCTCGCATGATTCTATAATTGCCTTGTTCAGAGAATCTCTGGCCAAAGTAATATGCCAAGATGGATAAAGATCCATGGAGGGCATTTTGGGAAAAATGGTTAAATTAATAGAACATATATAATTAGATTTATATGAGTTGACAGAAATCCATACTAAGAATCTAATTGAGATAAAAGTGGTGAAAGGAGTAATTGCACGGTAACTGTTTCTGTGGAAGGGTATAGTCAAACCGTGACTTTCCCGACATTCGGGTAGTCAACCTAGCTAGAAGCTAATTATGACTTGTATAATAGTGTATCAAGAATATCAATAGGGATTGATAAAATCATTTAAAGAAGTTTAAATCATGTGAGTTTTGAATGGAACTCACAATTACATATTATACTGCCAATATGGACAGGAACCCAATAGGTCACACACATATAGAGAAAAGGATAAAATGGTAAAATGACAAGAATAATAATATTTGATATTATTATGGGAATGGAGAAGTGAATAAGAGAATACTTAATTAAAGAGTTTAATTAATTATGATCAAGTAAAATTGTTCATAGAACTTTTGAGAAATGTTCTGTAAAATTGGACCTAATTAAAATAATGTATTTCATAATTAATTATTATTGGACTATAAGTATTATAGGGCTGATATAATAATTAATAGATCCATTGGAGGCATTACAGAGGCCCAAAGAAGTGAAGTTGGCACAGAAACCCTCTAAAAGAAGGGCCACATGCAAACTCCAAACAGAAGGCCTTAGAGGCATATTTCTTGGACCAAAATAAATTAAATATGTTACATAAGTATTATGGATCTTACATATTTAATTTGGTTGGATTTGAAATTCATTTGGGTAATTAAATGCAAGTATATGTACAAATGGCCTAGTTTGTGGGTTTTGTGCATAGTCTTTTGTGAAAGGGCTTAAATTGGATTTAATTAAGCCCAAATAATTATAAATAATTCTAGAAGCCCAATTAATTATTCTCCAGCAATTTTAAAGAGCCCAATCCCATTATGAAGTTGAATTTTTTTAACCTAACTATAAAAATCCAAGAGATGTGGAATTAGTGTTAAGTGAGAACAATTAGGAGAAAAGTTTTTGTCTCATTCAAAAAGCCCTAGCCGCCACCTTCCCTAGCTAGCATCTAGGGATTTTTGGCCAGCCCTTGTTTCTCCCAATTGTTGGTTCATTCATTCTTTCTCTAGTGTGGATTACTCATTGGAGGTATTCGATTTTGGACACTGTGGTTTGCGACAACCCGGTGAGAAGGAAAATCAACTGTACAACAAAAATCAAAGGTGATTTTTCTTATTCTCATTAATATGTATATTATAAATTCATGGCAAGATCAGATATATTGGTTTAAAATTTTAAATTCCGCTTATGTAAAGCAAAAAGGATTAGTTATTTCCACTTATGAAAGGATTAGGATTTTCTTTATGATATGAGCACGACCAAGCACAATGGCAACAAGAAAGATGAACTAGCATTTCCTCAAGGACCAATAACAAGAGCAAGGTCAAAGAAGCTTAAAGAAGTCCTACAAGCATTCATGAAACCTTGTGTGGAGAAGATGCAAGTTCAAGAAGAGAAAGAAGCTGAATTGGACTATGAAGACAAGTGTAGGCCGAATGGTGCAATGGGCCTTCAAGCTACTTTATTTAGTTTCTATTCTTTATGTAACATTTAATTAAGTATATTTGGGCAGCCTAGAACCTAGGAAAATGAATTGGGCTTTATTAGAATAGGTTTGCTTTATTTTGGGCTTATTTTACTGTTTTGGGTAGTTTAAGTGGGTAGGCTAAAGTTGGGCTTATCTCTTCTAAAGAGTTGGGCCAAAATAACTATTTGAGGCTTAGAATACCTAAGGGGGCCGAATTTTACATGGGAGAATTGAATTTTAATGGGTTTGGGTCAGATTTAGGTTTAGGCCTACATTGGTGAACTTAGGGTCCTAAATTTTAGGAATGGATTTTCCTTGATAAATACTTATTATTTAGGGATATTATTAAGTAGAGTTTGAGGGAGAAATAATAGCTTGACCATATCTTTAAAGGGCTGGCCGAAATTCACTTGTAGCCAACATTAAGTCTACATTCATTCATTCATTTTCCTAGGATAATAAGCATATTTATCACTTTCTGTTAGGATTAATCTCAAATTGTATTTATCTTTATTTCTTCATGTACTTAGTCCATATTATGGTCAAATACATGTAGATAAAGGTTAGGAATTATCTTTGTTATTTATTTTATTATTTATCTCTTAGAGTTAGTGTTTGATTTTAATTCATCTAGGGAGGGGTGGCTGCCTAGCTTATATAAAGGGCTGAATTCTCCATTTGTAAGGGACTTGAATTTTGGCTAATGAGAATTTTCTTTGGCTTGGCCGAATTTGTGAGAGTTAATTTATTATTGATTCTTGCTATTGCATGAAGAATTAGACTTAGGCTATTTGCATGATTAATGTATACTTGATTCTTCTTCTTCTTGTTTTCTAAATCAATCTATCATAAGCGTTTCCAATCAATCTTGTTTGGGGGTTCTTTAGATTGGGGGTTTATTATCTTATTTATGTTCAATATTCATGGTATGTTGGCGTTCTAGTTAGGCATATAGGCTGGGGTTCTGCATCACTTTAGGCTATATAAACTACCCTTGCTCAATTGCTCCTTAATTTGTTTCTTCTTCTATTTTTCTTTTCTTTCACGTTTTTTTCTCTATTCTTTCTTTTTTTTCTTTTTTATTGATGAACAGTACATGAACAATAACAATGAATAGTGATGATGAACAGTAACATGATTTTTTTTCTTTTTCTAAGAATCAAAATAAAAGGTAATGAAAGAACAAGGCTAAATTTAACACACAAAGAACACAAAAATCAGAATGTTACTAATACTAATTTTGGCATGCATATAAAGAAAATCAAAGAAAGAAACACAAACCTAACACTAAGATAAATAGAAATTTACCTTACTTTTGGCTCTAATATCAAATGATGTGGAACCCCGAGGCTAAAGAACCCGAAACCCCTTGAACATACGCCTTGATTTCAAAACACAAAGAAGTCAAACACCCTCCCTATTTAACCCCCAAACAACACGTGAATGCAAAGCAAATAATCGGGATAAGAAGAATAAGAAAATGCCACAATCAAATGATTGATAAGTAATCCTATTTCTTGATGCAATAGAAAAGAAAGCAAGCAATCTCACAATCTCTCTAAAGAATTTCAGCTAAGCAATCTCACAACCTAGGTTAGCCTTATAAGGTGGCTAACCTTAATTCACTCTTTAAAACCCTAATTTAAATACTAATAAGGCCTTACACGAATTTCCATGGGATTTTACAAGCCAAATAAGCCCACATTAAGTCTTAAACACACTTAAAACAAAACTAATTAAAAAACCTTGTAGGCTTATAAAATGAAAGCCCAAAAGAAAGACTAAAATAAATAACCAAACTAACTAAACTAAGCCCAAAAGAAGCTGATGCGAAACCCCAACCTATATGCTAAACTAGAATGCCAACATACCATGAATATTGAACATAAATAAGATAATAACCCCCCCCCCAATCTAAAGAACCCCCAAACAAGATTGATTGGGAACGCTTATGATAGATTGATTTAGAAAACAAGAAGAAGAAGAATCAAGCATACATTAATCATGCAAATAGCCTAAGTCTAATTCTTCATGAAATAGCAAGAATCATAATAAATTAACTCTCACAAATTCGGCCAAGCCAAAGAAAATTCTCATTAATCAAAATTCAAGTGTCTTACAAATGAATAATTCAGCCCTTTATATAGGCTAAGCAGCCACCCCTCCCTAGATGAATTAAAATCAAACACTAACTCTAAGAGATAAATAATAAAATAAATAACAAAGATAATTCCTAACATTTATCTACATGTATTCGGCCATAATATGGACTAAGTACATGAAGAAATAAAGATAAATATAATTTGAGAATAATCCTAATAGCTAGTGATAAATATGCTTATTATCCTAAGAAAATGAATGAATGAATGTAGACTTAATGTTGGCTAAAAGTGAATTTTGGCCAGCCCTTTAAAGATATGGTCAAGCTATTATTTGTCCCTCAAACTCTAATTAATAATATCCCAAAATAATAAGTATTTATCAAGGAAAATCCATTCCTAAAATTTAGGACCCTAAGTTCACCAATGTAGGCCTAAACCTAAATCTGACCCAAACCCATTAAAATTCAACTCTCCCATGTAAAATTCGGCCCTCTTAGGTATTCTAAGCCTCAAATAGTTATTTTGGCCCAACTCTTTAGAAGAAATAAGCCCAACTTTAGCCTACCCACTTAAACTACCCAAAATAGTAAAATAAGCCCAAAATAAAACAAACCTATTCTAATAAAGCCCAATTCGTTTTCCTAGGTTCTGGGCTGCCCAAATATACTGTATTAAATGTTACATAAAGAATAGAAACTAAATAAAGTAGCTTGAAGGCCCATTGCACCATTCGGCCTAACTTGTCTTCATAGTCCAATTTAGCTTCTTTCTCTTCTTGAACTTGCATCTTCTCCACATAAGGTTTCATGAATGCATGTAGGACTTCTTTAAGCTTCTTTGACCTTGCTCTTATTATTGGTCCTTGAGGAAATGCTAGTTCATCTTTCTTGTTGCCATTGTGCTTGGTCGTGCTCATATCATCTCTTCCCTCTTCGGAAAAGATTCGTCCTCGAATCTTCGTCTTGTTCAAGTTGGGAATTGAAACTTGAGGAATAAATTCATCTTCATAAATGATCTTTGGGATAGGTGGAAATAATATGAACACTTCTTCAGCAAAAAAACTCATCATGTTCCTGCAATTTGACAAAGAAACTAGGCAAAACGTGGTTAGTCATTGTTACATCTTTGCGAATGTGATTATTATTTCCTTCGTTTCCCATGTGCAATTCCTCCACCTTAAGCAATAGAGGCTAATTGTAACTTGTTGATCTTCCATCTTAACTAAACAAACTTCTTTATTCTCATTCAAACAATCAACAACATCTTTTCTTTCAATTATTTCTTCATCACTCACAACATCACTATCAAAGAAAACTATATCAATAGTGTCCCCTTCAGCTTCACAATTTTCTTCTTCTAGGATAACTTCCTCTTCCTTTCTCTTTTCTTTGCTATTTTCCAATCTACTTAGTTGTTTGAACCATTGTTTAAATTGCAATTCTATATCATTAAGGTCTTGCCTTAACAACTTCACACTTTCCTTTATCCCATTCATTCTTGTTTTTCTCTCAACTTATAAATTGATAACTCACAATTGCACTTCAGAAACAATTCAAACAAATATTCACAATAAAAGTAATTTGTTTGAGGGAACGATGAAAAAAACCTAACAAGAACAGCAAAGATAGTAATTCTAGAGGCAAATTGACCTATTTGAACAAAAATAAGAAATTAGTACACAAGAAGAAGATTTCGTGCACTATAATATATATAGATGTTCAACAACGTGCAATATGTCAAACTAGTGTAATTGGAACCAAAAATAGCTTAGACACAAAAATTAGAAACTTAGAATGAAGAAAATGGACAAGACGGATGCACTTAAATGCGATGTTTAACTAAACCTAATGATTAGTTTAAACAGATTTGATGTAAGACTCAACAAAAAAAATCAAAGAAAGCATGCAATAAACACAACCCAAATCAAAAATTAGGAGTACTAACCTAGTCTTCAAGAAATCAAACAATTGTGAAAGTTCTAACTCCAATCTTGCTTGATTGATCAAAACTTACTCTAAGTGGTGTAGGGCACTTTGTAGATCAAAATTGTATCCAAACCATGTTCAACCACTCAAAGATTGCAAATTATATGTTTATATATTCAATGGCAAATTCGGATTCAACAAGAACACAAGATTCATCAATAGATCAAATATGATCTTAACAAGATAGTAAATCCGAATTGATAACAAAGCTGTTTCTAATTGATTTTTTTTTCTTCTTTTTTTTTGTAACTTTAATCAAACTAATGATCAAATACTTAAAGATGGGTAATTAACACAATAGAACAAGAACCAAATAAGGAACTAAATGCAAGATCCTATTCGGCTAAAATAGAAAATTAAAGTTTAAAAGCAAAAAATAAAGGATAGTTAAGAATTTACCCCTTAGCCTATGCTCTGATACCAATTGATGCGGAACCCCAGCCTATATGCCAAACTAGAACGCCAACATACATGAATATTGAACATAAATAAGATAATAAACCCCCAATCTAAAGAACCCCAAAACAAGATTGATTGGGAACGCTTATGATAGATTGATTTAGAAAACAAGAAGAAGAATAAAGCATACATTAATCATGCAAATAGCCTAAGTGATATGAGCACGACCAAGCACGTCGACAACAGGAGAGATGAACTAGCACTTTCTCAAGGACCAATAACAAGAGCAAGGTCAAAGAAGCTTAAAGAGGTCCTAAAAGCATTCATGAGACCTTATGTGGAGAAGATGTAAGTTCAAGAAGAGAAAGAAGCTAAATTGGACTATGAAGACAAGTTTAGGCCGAATGGTGCAATGGGCCTTCAAGCTACTTTATTTAGTTTCTATTCTTTATGTAACATTTAATAAAGTATATTTGGGCAGCCTAGAACCTAGGAAACGAATTGGGCTTTATTAGAATAGGTTTGCTTTATTTTGGGCTTATTTTACTGTTTTGGGTAGTTTAAGTGGGTAGGCTAAAGTTGGGCTTATCTCTTCTAAAGAGTTGGGCCAAAATAACTATTTGAGGCTTAGAATACCTAAGGGGGCCGAATTTTACATGGGAGAATTGAATTTTAATGGGTTTGGGTCAGATTTAGGTTTAGGCCTACATTGGTGAACTTAGGGTCCTAAATTTTAGGAATGGATTTTCCCTTGATGAATACTTATTATTTTGGGATATTATTAAGTAGAGTTTGAGGGAGAAATAATAGCTTGACCATATCTTTAAAGGGCTGGCCGAAATTCACTTGTAGCCAACATTAAGTCTACATTCATTCATTCATTTTCTTAGTATAATAAGCATATTTATCACTTTCTGCTAGGATTAATCTCAAATTGTATTTATCTTTATTTCTTCATGTACTTAGTCCATATTATGGCCAAATACATGTAGATAAAGGTTAGGAATTATCTTTGTTATTTATTTTATTATTTATCTCTTAGAGTTAGTGTTTGATTTTAATTCATCTAGGGAGGGGTGGCTGCCTATATAAAGGGCTGAATTCTTCATTTGTAAGAGACTTGAATTTTGATTAATGAAAATTTTCTTTGGCTTGGCCGAATTTGTGAGAGTTAATTTATTATTGATTCTTGCTATTGCATGAAGAATTAGACTTAGGCTATTTGCATGATTAATGTATGCTTGATTCTTCTTCTTCTTGTTTTCTAAATCAATCTATAATAAGCGTTTCCAATCAATCTTGTTTGGGGGTTCTTTAGATTGGGGGTTTATTATCTTATTTATGTTCAATATTCATGGTATGTTGGCGTTCTAGTTTGGCATATAGGCTGGGGTTCCGCATCAATTGGTATCAGAGCATAGGCTAAGGGGTAAATTCTTAACTATCCTTTAATTTTGCTTTTAAACTTCAATTTTCTATTTTAGCCAAATAGGATCTTGCATCTAGTTCCTTATTTGGTTCTTGCTCTATTGTGTTAATTACCTATCTTTAAGTATTTGATCATTAGTTTGATTAAAGTTACAAAAAAAAGAGAAAAAAAAATCAATTAGAAACAGCCTTGTTATCAATTCGGATTTACTATCTTGTAAGTTCATATTGGATCAATTGATGAATCTTTTGTTCTTGTTGAATCCGAATTTCTCATTGAATATATCAAGCATATAATTTGCAATCTTTGAGTGGTTGAACTTGGTTTGGATATAATTTTGATCTACAAAGTACACGAAATCTTCTCTTGTGTACCAATTTCTGATTTTTGTTCAATTTGATCAATTTGCCTCTAGAGTTGGTACCTTGTTATTCTTGCTAGGTATTCATTGTTTCTCTTAGTCAATTTACTTAATTGTGCATGTTGTTTGAGTTTATTTCTGAAATGCAATTGTGAGACATCATTTGTGAGTTGAGAGATAAACAAGAATGAATGGCATAAAGGAGAGTGTGAAGTTGTTAAGGCAAGACCTTGATGATATAGAATTGCAATTTAAACAATGGTTCAAACAACTAAGTAGATTGGAAAAGAGCAAAGAAAAGATAAAGGAAGAGGAAGTTATCCTAGAAGAAAAAAATTGTGAAGCTGAAGGGGACACTATAGATATAGTTTTCTTTGATAGTGATGTTGTGACTGATGAAGAAATAATTGAAAGAAAAGATGTTGTTGATTGTTTGAATGAGAATGAAGAAGTTTGTTTAGTTAAGATGGAAGATCAACAAGTTACAATTGCTCCTCTATTGCTTAAGGTGGAGGAAATGTACATGGGAAACGAAGGAAATAATAATCACATTCGCAAAGATGTAACAATGACTAAGCATGTTTTGCCTAGTTTCTTTGTCAAATTGCAGAAACATGATGAGTTTTTTGCTGAAGAAGCGTTCATATTATTTCCACCTATACCAAAAGTCATTTATGAAGATGAATTTATTCCTCAAGTTTCAATTCCCAACTTGAACAAGACGAAGATTCGAGGACGAATCTTTTTCGAAGAGGGAGGGGATGATATGAGCACGACCAAGCACGTCGACAACAGGAGAGATGAACTAGCACTTTCTCAAGGACCAATAACAAGAGCAAGGTCAAAGAAGCTTAAAGAAGTCCTAAAAGCATTCATGAGACCTTATGTGGAGAAGATGTAAGTTCAAGAAGAGAAAGAAGCTAAATTGGACTATGAAGACAAGTTTAGGCCGAATGGTGCAATGGGCCTTCAAGCTACTTTATTTAGTTTCTATTCTTTATGTAACATTTAATAAAGTATATTTGGGCAGCCTAGAACCTAGGAAAACGAATTGGGCTTTGTTAGAATAGGTTTGCTTTATTTTGGGCTTATTTACTGTTTTGGGTAGTTTAAGTGGGTAGGCTAAAGTTGGGCTTATCTCTTCTAAAGAGTTGGGCCAAAATAACTATTTGAGGCTTAGAATACCTAAGGGGGCCGAATTTTACATGGGAGAATTGAATTTTAATGGGTTTGGGTCAGATTTAGGTTTAGGCCTACATTGGTGAACTTAGGGTCCTAAATTTTAGGAATGGATTTTCCTTGATGAATACTTATTATTTTGGGATATTATTAAGTAGAGTTTGAGGGAGAAATAATAGCTTGACCATATCTTTAAAGGGCTGGCCGAAATTCACTTGTAGCCAACATTAAGTCTACATTCATTCATTCATTTTCTTAGTATAATAAGCATATTTATCACTTTCTGCTAGGATTAATCTCAAATTGTATTTATCTTTATTTCTTCATGTACTTAGTCCATATTATGGCCAAATACATGTAGATAAAGGTTAGGAATTATCTTTGTTATTTATTTTATTATTTATCTCTTAGAGTTAGTGTTTGATTTTAATTCATCTAGGGAGGGGTGGCTGCCTAGCCTATATAAAGGGCTGAATTCTTCATTTGTAAGAGACTTGAATTTTGATTAATGAGAATTTTCTTTGGCTTGGCCGAATTTGTGAGAGTTAATTTATTATTGATTCTTGCTATTGCATGAAGAATTAGACTTATGCTATTTGCATGATTAATGTATGCTTGATTCTTCTTCTTCTTGTTTTCTAAATCAATCTATAATAAGCGTTTCCAATCAATCTTGTTTGGGGGTTCTTTAGATTGGGGGTTTATTATCTTATTTATGTTCAATATTCATGGTATGTTGGCGTTCTAGTTTGGCATATAGGCTGGGGTTCCGCATCAATTGGTATCAGAGCATAGGCTAAGGGGTAAATTCTTAACTATCCTTTAATTTTGCTTTTAAACTTCAATTTTCTATTTTAGCCAAATAGGATCTTGCATCTAGTTCCTTATTTGGTTCTTGCTCTATTGTGTTAATTACCTATCTTTAAGTATTTGATCATTAGTTTGATTAAAGTTACAAAAAAAAGAGAAAAAAAAAATCAATTAGAAACAGCCTTGTTATCAATTCGGATTTACTATCTTGTAAGTTCATATTGGATCAATTGATGAATCTTTTGTTCTTGTTGAATCCGAATTTCTCATTGAATATATCAAGCATATAATTTGCAATCTTTGAGTGGTTGAACTTGGTTTGGATATAATTTTGATCTACAAAGTACACGAAATCTTCTTCTTGTGTACCAATTTCTGATTTTTGTTCAATTTGATCAATTTGCCTCTAGAGTTGGTACCTTGTTATTCTTGCTAGGTATTCATTGTTTCTCTTAGTCAATTTACTTAATTGTGCATGTTGTTTGAGTTTATTTCTGAAATGCAATTGTGAGACATCATTTGTGAGTTGAGAGATAAACAAGAATGAATGGCATAAAGGAGAGTGTGAAGTTGTTAAGGCAAGACCTTGATGATATAGAATTGCAATTTAAACAATGGTTCAAACAACTAAGTAGATTGGAAAAGAGCAAAGAAAAGATAAAGGAAGAGGAAGTTATCCTAGAAGAAAAAAATTGTGAAGCTGAAGGGGACACTATAGATATAGTTTTCTTTGATAGTGATGTTGTGACTGATGAAGAAATAATTGAAAGAAAAGATGTTGTTGATTGTTTGAATGAGAATGAAGAAGTTTGTTTAGTTAAGATGGAAGATCAACAAGTTACAATTGCTCCTCTATTGCTTAAGGTGGAGGAAATGTACATGGGAAACGAAGGAAATAATAATCACATTCGCAAAGATGTAACAATGACTAAGCATGTTTTGCCTAGTTTCTTTGTCAAATTGCAGAAACATGATGAGTTTTTTGCTGAAGAAGCGTTCATATTATTTCCACCTATACCAAAGGTCATTTATGAAGATGAATTTATTCCTCAAGTTTCAATTCCCAACTTGAACAAGACGAAGATTCGAGGACGAATCTTTTTCGAAGAGGGAGGGGATGATATGAGCACGACCAAGCACGTCGACAACAGGAGAGATGAACTAGCACTTTCTCAAGGACCAATAACAAGAGCAAGGTCAAAGAAGCTTAAAGAAGTCCTAAAAGCATTCATGAGACCTTATGTGGAGAAGATGTAAGTTCAAGAAGAGAAAGAAGCTAAATTGGACTATGAAGACAAGTTTAGGCCGAATGGTGCAATGGGCCTTCAAGCTACTTTATTTAGTTTCTATTCTTTATGTAACATTTAATAAAGTATATTTGGGCAGCCTAGAACCTAGGAAAACGAATTGGGCTTTATTAGAATAGGTTTGCTTTATTTTGGGCTTATTTTACTGTTTTGGGTAGTTTAAGTGGGTAGGCTAAAGTTGGGCTTATCTCTTCTAAAGAGTTGGGCCAAAATAACTATTTGAGGCTTAGAATACCTAAGGGGGCCGAATTTTACATGGGAGAATTGAATTTTAATGGGTTTGGGTCAGATTTAGGTTTAGGCCTACATTGGTGAACTTAGGGTCCTAAATTTTAGGAATGGATTTTCCTTGATGAATACTTATTATTTTGGGATATTATTAAGTAGAGTTTGAGGGAGAAATAATAGCTTGACCATATCTTTAAAGGGCTGGCCGAAATTCACTTGTAGCCAACATTAAGTCTACATTCATTCATTCATTTTCTTAGTATAATAAGCATATTTATCACTTTCTGCTAGGATTAATCTCAAATTGTATTTATCTTTATTTCTTCATGTACTTAGTCCATATTATGGCCAAATACATGTAGATAAAGGTTAGGAATTATCTTTGTTATTTATTTTATTATTTATCTCTTAGAGTTAGTGTTTGATTTTAATTCATCTAGGGAGGGGTGGCTGCCTAGCCTATATAAAGGGCTGAATTCTTCATTTGTAAGAGACTTGAATTTTGATTAATGAGAATTTTCTTTGGCTTGGCCGAATTTGTGAGAGTTAATTTATTATTGATTCTTGCTATTGCATGAAGAATTAGACTTAGGCTATTTGCATGATTAATGTATGCTTGATTCTTCTTCTTCTTGTTTTCTAAATCAATCTATAATAAGCGTTTCCAATCAATCTTGTTTGGGGGTTCTTTAGATTGGGGGTTTATTATCTTATTTATGTTCAATATTCATGGTATGTTGGCGTTCTAGTTTGGCATATAGGCTGGGGTTCCGCATCAATTGGTATCAGAGCATAGGCTAAGGGGTAAATTCTTAACTATCCTTTAATTTTGCTTTTAAACTTCAATTTTCTATTTTAGCCAAATAGGATCTTGCATCTAGTTCCTTATTTGGTTCTTGCTCTATTGTGTTAATTACCTATCTTTAAGTATTTGATCATTAGTTTGATTAAAGTTACAAAAAAAAGAGAAAAAAAAATCAATTAGAAATAGCCTTGTTATCAATTCGGATTTACTATCTTGTAAGTTCATATTGGATCAATTGATGAATCTTTTGTTCTTGTTGAATCCGAATTTCTCATTGAATATATCAAGCATATAATTTGCAATCTTTGAGTGGTTGAACTTGGTTTGGATATAATTTTGATCTACAAAGTACACGAAATCTTCTTCTTGTGTACCAATTTCTGATTTTTGTTCAATTTGATCAATTTGCCTCTAGAGTTGGTACCTTGTTATTCTTGCTAGGTATTCATTGTTTCTCTTAGTCAATTTACTTAATTGTGCATGTTGTTTGAGTTTATTTCTGAAATGCAATTGTGAGACATCATTTGTGAGTTGAGAGATAAACAAGAATGAATGGCATAAAGGAGAGTGTGAAGTTGTTAAGGCAAGACCTTGATGATATAGAATTGCAATTTAAACAATGGTTCAAACAACTAAGTAGATTGGAAAAGAGCAAAGAAAAGATAAAGGAAGAGGAAGTTATCCTAGAAGAAAAAAATTGTGAAGCTGAAGGGGACACTATAGATATAGTTTTCTTTGATAGTGATGTTGTGACTGATGAAGAAATAATTGAAAGAAAAGATGTTGTTGATTGTTTGAATGAGAATGAAGAAGTTTGTTTAGTTAAGATGGAAGATCAACAAGTTACAATTGCTCCTCTATTGCTTAAGGTGGAGGAAATGTACATGGGAAACGAAGGAAATAATAATCACATTCGCAAAGATGTAACAATGACTAACCATGTTTTGCCTAGTTTCTTTGTCAAATTGCAGAAACATGATGAGTTTTTTGCTGAAGAAGCGTTCATATTATTTCCACCTATACCAAAGGTCATTTATGAAGATGAATTTATTCCTCAAGTTTCAATTCCCAACTTGAACAAGACGAAGATTCGAGGACGAATCTTTTTCGAAGAGGGAGGGGATGATATGAGCACGACCAAGCACGTCGACAACAGGAGAGATGAACTAGCACTTTCTCAAGGACCAATAACAAGAGCAAGGTCAAAGAAGCTTAAAGAAGTCCTAAAAGCATTCATGAGACCTTATGTGGAGAAGATGTAAGTTCAAGAAGAGAAAGAAGCTAAATTGGACTATGAAGACAAGTTTAGGCCGAATGGTGCAATGGGCCTTCAAGCTACTTTATTTAGTTTCTATTCTTTATGTAACATTTAATAAAGTATATTTGGGCATTGGACAGCCTAGAACCTAGGAAAACGAATTGGGCTTTATTAGAATAGGTTTGCTTTATTTTGGGCTTATTTTTCTGTTTTGGGTAGTTTAAGTGGGTAGGCTAAAGTTGGGCTTATCTCTTCTAAAGAGTTGGGCCAAAATAACTATTTGAGGCTTATAATACCTAAGGGGGCCGAATTTTACATGGGAGAATTGAATTTTAATGGGTTTGGGTCAGATTTAGATTTAGGCCTACATTGGTGAACTTAGGGTCCTAAATTTTAGGAATGGATTTTCCTTGATAAATACTTATTATTTTGGGATATTATTAAGTAGAGTTTGAGGGAGAAATAATAGCTTGACCATATCTTTAAAGGGCTGGCCGAAATTCACTTTTAGCCAACATTAAGTCTACATTCATTCATTCATTTTCTTAGGATAATAAGCATATTTATCACTTTCTGTTAGGATTAATCTCAAATTGTATTCATCTTTATTTCTTCATGTACTTAGTCCATATTATGGCCAAATACATGTAGATAAAAGGTTAGGAATTATCTTTGTTATTTATTTTATTATTTATCTCTTAGAGTTAGTGTTTGATTTTAATTCATCTAGGGAGGGGTGGCTGCCTAGCCTATATAAAGGGCTGAATTCTTCATTTGTAAGGCACTTGAATTTTGATTAATGAGAATTTTCTTTGGCTTGGCCGAATTTGTGAGAGTTAATTTATTATTGATTCTTGCTATTGCATGAAGAATTAGACTTAGGCTATTTGCATGATTAATGTATGCTTGATTCTTCTTCTTCTTGTTTTCTAAATCAATCTATCATAAGCGTTTCCAATCAATCTTGTTTGGGGGTTCTTTAGATTGGGGGTTTATTATCTTATTTATGTTCAATATTCATGGTATGTTGGCGTTCTAGTTTGGCATATAGGCTGGGGTTCCGCATCAATTGATATCAGAGCATAGGCTAAGGGGTAAATTCTTAACTATCCTTTAATTTTGCTTTTAAACTTCAATTTTCCATTTTAGCCGAATAGTTACTTGCATCTAGTTCCTTATTTGGTTCTTGCTCTATTGTGTTAATTACCTATCCTTAAGTATTTGATCATTAGTTTGGTTAAAGTTTAAAAAAAAAAGAAAAAAAAAATCAATTAGAAACAGCCTTGTTATCAATTCGGATTTACTATCTTGTTAAGTTTCATATTTGATCAATTGATGAATCTTGTGTTCTTGTTGAATCCGAATTTGCCATTGAATATATCAAGCATATAATTTGCAATCTTTGAGTGCTTGAACTTGGTTTGGATATAATTTTGATCTACAAAGTGCACGAAATCTTCTTCTTGTGTACTAATTTCTGATTTTTGTTCAATTTGCCTCTAGAGTTGGTACCTTATTATTCTTGCTAGGTATTCATTGTTTCTCTTAGTCAATTTACTTAATTGTGCATGTTGTTTGAGTTTATTTCTGAAATGCAATTGTGAGACAGCATTTGTGAGTTGAGAGATAAACAAGAATGAATGGCATAAAGGAGAGTGTGAAGTTGTTAAGGCAAGACCTTAATGATATAGAATTGCAATTTAAACAATGGTTCAAACAACTAAGTAGATTGGAAAAGAGCAAAGAAAAGAGAAAGGAAGAGGAAGTTATCCTAGAAGAAATAATTTGTGAAGCTGAAGGGGACACTATAGATATAGTTTTCTTTGATAGTGATGTTGTGAGTGATGAAGAAATAATTGAAAGAAAAGATGTTGTTGATTGTTTGAATGAGAATGAAGAAGTTTGTTTAGTTAAGATGGAAGATCAACAAGTTACGATTGCTCCTCTATTGCTTAAGGTGGAGGAATTGCACATGGGAAACGAAGGAAATAATAATCACATTCGCAAAGATGTAACGATGACTAACCATGTTTTGCCTAGTTTCTTTGTCAAATTGCAGGAACATGATGAGTTTTTTGCTGAAGAAGCGTTCATATTATTTCCACCTATCCCAAAGATCATTTATGAAGATGAATTTATTCCTCAAGTTTCAATTCCCAACTTGAACAAGACGAAGATTCGAGGACGAATCTTTTCCGAAGAGGGAGGGGATGATATGAGCACGACCAAGCACGTCGACAACAAGAGAGATGAACTAGCACTTTCTCAAGGACCAATAACAAGAGCAAGGTCAAAGAAGCTTAAAGAAGTCCTAAAAGCATTCATGATACCTTATGTGGAGAAGATGTAAGTTCAAGAAGAGAAAGAAGCTAAATTGGACTATGAAGACAAGTTTAGGCCGAATGGTGCAATGGGCCTTCAAGCTACTTTATTTAGTTTCTATTCTTTATGTAACATTTAATAAAGTATATTTGGACAGCCTAGAACCTAGGAAAACGAATTGGGCTTTATTAGAATAGGTTTGCTTTATTTTGGGCTTATTTTTCTGTTTTGGGTAGTTTAAGTGGGTAGGCTAAAGTTGGGCTTATCTCTTCTAAAGAGTTGGGCCAAAATAACTATTTGAGGCTTATAATACCTAAGGGGGCCGAATTTTACATGGGAGAATTGAATTTTAATGGGTTTGGGTCAGATTTAGATTTAGGCCTACATTGGTGAACTTAGGGTCCTAAATTTTAGGAATGGATTTTCCTTGATAAATACTTATTATTTTGGGATATTATTAAGTAGAGTTTGAGGGAGAAATAATAGCTTGACCATATCTTTAAAGGGCTGGCCGAAATTCACTTTTAGCCAACATTAAGTCTACATTCATTCATTCATTTTCTTAGGATAATAAGCATATTTATCACTTTCTATTAGGATTAATCTCAAATTGTATTCATCTTTATTTCTTCATGTACTTAGTCCATATTATGGCCAAATACATGTAGATAAAAGGTTAGGAATTATCTTTGTTATTTATTTTATTATTTATCTCTTAGAGTTAGTGTTTGATTTTAATTCATCTAGGGAGGGGTGGCTGCCTAGCCTATATAAAGGGCTGAATTCTTCATTTGTAAGGCACTTGAATTTTGATTAATGAGAATTTTCTTTGGCTTGGCCGAATTTGTGAGAGTTAATTTATTATTGATTCTTGCTATTGCATGAAGAATTAGACTTAGGCTATTTGCATGATTAATGTATGCTTGATTCTTCTTCTTCTTGTTTTCTAAATCAATCTATCATAAGCGTTTCCAATCAATCTTGTTTGGGGGTTCTTTAGATTGGGGGTTTATTATCTTATTTATGTTCAATATTCATGGTATGTTGGCGTTCTAGTTTGGCATATAGGCTGGGGTTCCGCATCACCTGTGCCTTACTTTTGCTTGGAATTAACCCAATTCAACCCTAGTGGCTTTTCTTTTCTTTTTTTTTTCATTTTTTTCATTTTTCTTATTTCTTTTCATTTTCATTTTCTTTTTACATTTTCATTTTTAGGTGTGGCTACAAGAGAAACTGAGGCTGCTTGAGGAACCTTGTCCTAAGGTAATCAGGATGTACTCTTTGAGGCATTACCTCCTCAGAAGATGGCTTTACGACTTTGACTCACTATAGGGAGGTTTTGTATGGCTGGCAACAATAGATAACAGTGGCATCAACTTTATGTGCCCATGGTTGGTACTTGATTATATAACCCAAAATGGTCATTCTGGATGTGTTCCCTTATGTGGACTATACAAAGCTACTTTCTGCATGGTCTCTCATTCTGCCCACCAATTTGAGGAGCAATAAGATATCATAAGACACCCTTTGTCATTTCAAGGAGGTACCTTATTTGTCGCCTTTGTCTCTAGCTACCATACTTTATGCTAAAGCTAACATTTGAGACCTAACCAACTGTAAGTTCACCACTTCTGCCATATATAAAAGATAGGTGTACAGCCCAGTAATTGACAATAGAGCACATTGGCTAAGATAGAACTAAAGTGGAAGCAGTAGAGGGTGATCTCTAGATTTAAACATATAATGTAAAAAACTATGTATCACTTTTTATAGCGAACAAGACAACTCAAAGTATGTATACTAAACTACATTTATTTATATTTATATACAAGCTTGCATTACATATGATAATATTTCTACATATCTTCATTATATATGATCACTATTCTAACAATAGTTTCAAAAGTACAAAGCTTTAATCATTCATAAGATTAAACCTTGAAAGTATCTTTCCCCTGTTGTCAATCAGTTGATGCGAAACCCCAAGGTTAAAGAACCCGAAACCCCTTGAACATACACTTTGATCTCAAAACGCAAAGAAGACATACCCTCCCTATTGAAACCCCAAACAACACGTGAATGGAAAAATAAATAATTGGGATAAGAAGAATAAGAAAACGCCAAAATCAAATGATTGATAAGTAATCCTAATTCTTGATGCAATAAAAAAGAAAGCAAGCAATCTCACAATCTCTCTAAAGAATTTTGGCTAAGCTAAGAAAAAACTCTCAAAAGTTTATAATTTGATTCCAATATCTTATTTTTTTGTTTACAACTCATAACAAGCTATTTATACTAAAACCCTAAACACTTTACGTTCTAAACAAGCCAAATAATCTCTTTAGGAACTGTAAAGATAGTTTACTTCCTAAACAAGTCTAATAACCTCTTTAAGCAGAAATATATCACCTTTAGAAGCTAAAACAAACCCTAAAAAGGCCTTAAACAAGGTGTGACCGAATTTCATTGGACTTTACAAGACAAAACAAGCTTATTCTCCCACTTAAAGAATTAAACCAAAGCTAAAATGATGGGTCTTAGTGAAGATGGCGTGTAGCCCACTTAAATAAGGCCTCGCTTATTCAATAGTCCAACTAAACTTAATGAATTAAAAGCCCTAACTAAAAAATAAACAAAATAGCCCCTTAAACCCTTTAAGATACAACTTTAAATGAGTCATGTGACTTTTAAATGAAGCACATGACTTGTACAATTAAAGCCTAAAGTTGCATAAGCCCTTTATGACTCAAGTTGGCCCAATTGTTCATTTTCTTCCAAAAGGATGGTACTTTATGCTTGTGATGTTGATTGATGAAATCATCATGACTTGCCCCCTTTATGGTCGTATCATTCCCTCCCTATTTAGAAAAGATTCATCCTCGAATCTTCATCTTGCAATAGTTGGGAATTGACATTTAGGGAATACATTCATCTTCATAAATGATTTTCGGTATTGGTGGAAATAGTATGAATGCTTCTTCATTAAAGAACTCATCATGATCCTGCAAGTTATAAACAAAAGGACTATGCAAAACATGGTTAGTATTTAATACAACGATATGATTTTGACTTTCTTCACTTCCCATGTGCAAATCATTCTCCTTAATCAATAGAGAATCAATTGTAACTTGTGAATCTTCCATCTCAACTAAGCAAACTTCTTCACTTGCATTCAAACAATCAACAACATTTTCCACTTTCAAATATTTTTCCATTATGCACAACATCATTATCCTCTTCTACCTTTAAAACAACCTCATTTACCTTTTTAACCACATTCTCCACATCTTCAACTTCACCCAAAACCTCTTTTTCCTCATCAAGCTCATCAACAACATCCTTTTCATGGTCTTGAGTAACCTCGTTATCAAAGCCTATATCTATATCACCCTTTTCAGGTTGACAAATTATTTCTTCTATGATAACTTTCTTCTTTCTCTTCGCTTTGCTCTCCTCCATTCGAATGCGTGGTTCGAAATATTGTCTAACCAACCATTCTATATTATTAAGGTTTTGCCTTAACAACTTTATATCTTCCTTAAACACATTCCTTTCATCTTGATTAAAATGTCGCTTGGAATTGTAATAAGACATCCTCACATTCACTCGTGTTTCACTCAAAATTTGGCTTTTACCCTCTTAATGTCTTCTCACTCTCTTGCCTTTTTCCTCTCAAGCTTGCAACTTCAAAATTGCACTTCAGAATGTAAATCACAAATCAAAAACTTGAGCACATTTAAGAAAACAATGAAATAATACTAACACCAAAAGATAGCTCAAAACTAGAAAAGAAGACTCTAGACACAATGGAGGTGATACACGGCCAAGAGTGGTGTACCACTTGATGATAACCAAATTAGAGTATTGGATAAGCAATGATACCCTAACAATGTAAATGGAACAAAAGCTAGCTTAAAACAAAGAAATAAGCAATAAGAATCAAGAAAAATGACAATATGGATAAAATGAATGAATTTGATTCACTACAAAGTAAATCAAATATAGAACCTAAATATGCTACCCAACAAAGAAAGAAAATCAACAAGATACCAATTTAAACTAAATAATGTATAAACCATGCAAAACAAATCAATTTTAGAGCCAATTTATTCACTATACCGAACAATGTAACAAGTTTGATTAGTGTGTCAAGTTGTGTACAAAACGATGGCAAAAAAATGGCAAATTGATAGCAAAATGATGGCAAAAGTTTCCAAAAATGATAGCACAAATGGTGGAAAAAGTTTCCAAAAATGGTTACACAAATGATGGGAAAGTTGCCAAAAATGGTTGCACAAATGGATAGCAAATGATAAAAATGATTGGCACAAATGGATAATAAATGGATAGCACAAATATTTACCAAGTAGAAATCCTTGTCTAACTAGGATTAGGATTGTAATTCCAATTTAGATATGGACTAGGATTTTTGAAAGCCTAAACCCAAAGCAATAAGGATTAATGTTTCTACCTTTTAAAGGATTCCCAAATGTGTTTGAAAAATGTGTAAATGTTGCCCCTCCTAATCCTAAAGCAAAAAGGATTAATTTTTTCCACTTATGAAAGGATGAAGATTTTCTTTAGGCTATATAAACTACCCTAGCTCAATTGGTCCTTAATTTTTTTCTTTTATTTTTCTTCTCTTTCACATTTTTCTCTCTTCTTTATTTTTCTTTTTTTGATGAACAATATGTGAACAGTAACAATAAACAGTACGTGAACAACAATGATGAACAGTAACGATGAACAGTAACATGATTTTTTTTAAGAATCAAAACAAAAGGTAATGAAAGAACAAGGCTAAATTTAACACACAAAAAACACAAAAATCAGAATGCTACTAATATTAATTTCGGCATGCATATAAAAAAATCAAAGAAAGAAACACAAACCTAACATTAAAATAAATAAAAATTTACCTTACTTTTGTCTCTGATACCAAATGATGCGGAACCCCAAGGTTAAAGAACTTGAAACCCCTTGAACATACACTTTGATCTCAAAATGCAAAGAAGACAAACACCCTCTCTATTGAACCCCCAAACAACACGTGAATGAAAACGCAAATAATCAGGATAAGAAGAATAAGAAAATGCCACAATCAAATGATTGATAAGTAATCCTAATTCTTGATGCAATAGAAAAGAAAGTAAGCAATCGCACAATCTCTCTAAAGAATTTCAGCTAAGCCAAGAGAAAACTCTCAATAGTTTATAATTTGATTCCAATATCTTATTTTTTTTGTTTACAACTCATAACAAGCTATTTATACTAAAATCCTAAACACTTTACTTCCTAAACAAGCCAAATAACCTCTTTAGGAGCTCTAAAGACACTTTACTTCCTAAACAAGTCTAATAACCTCTTTAAGCAGAAATATATCACCCTTAGAAGCTAAAACAAACCCTAAAAAGGCCTTAAATAAGGTGTGGCCGAATTTCATTGGGCTTTACAAGAAAAAACAAGCCCATTCTCCTACTTAAAGAATTAAAACAAAACTAAAATGATGGGCCTTAGTGAAGGTGGTGTGTAGCCCACTTAAATAAGGCCTCACTTATTCAATAATCCAACTAAACTTAATGAATTAAAATCCCTAACTAAAAACTAAATAAAACAATCCCTTAAACCCATTAAGATACAACTTTAAATGAGTCATGTGGCTTTTAAATAAAGCACATGACTTGTACAATTAAAGTCCAAAGTTGCATAAGCCCTTTATGACTCAAGTTGGCCTAATTCTTCATTTGATTCCAAAAGGATGAGTACTTTATGCTTGTGATATTGATTGATGAAATCATCATGACTTGCCCCCTCTATGGTTGTATCATCAGCCCTCTTAGGTTTTTTTGATTGAACATTTTCACTTTATCTAATTTTATCCCAAGATACCTTTTTTCAGTTTTCATCTTGACGAAGTGCCCAATTTTAGCAACCCCACCGTTTACTAATTTTTGACCCGAAGGGTATTTTTTCTCTTCTTTTTCTCTTTTATTTTTTATTATATTTTTTAATCCTAGCCATGGAACCTCTTCAGCCTATCGATGTTAACTGGCTCTTTGAACTCATTCCCATCACTGTCGCTCAGTATTTTCGCTTTTTTAGATAGCAACTTCTTCAGCACAGACATGCCTTCCCATGTCGATCTAAACTTGCCTCAAATGTTAGGCAAGCTAGGCTTTATTTACTTGAAAACTAGGTCTTCTTCCTTCAAGGGATGCCTTATGACCTTCTTTCCAAAAGATCTTGCCAGCCTTTTTTGATAAATTTGATTATGACAATAGGCCTATATTCTTTCTCCATCTAGCATATTAAGTTAAAGCAATCTTTGTCTGACCCATTCCATCACTGGCCACTCAACTTCTAGAACCACCCGTAGCGACTAATGCTTAATCTCTACTAGTAATACAACTTCCATTCCATTAAAAAATGAGAAAGGAGTGGCTCCATTTGACATTCTTATTGTAGTTTTGTATCCCTATAATGCAAAGGGTAACTTCTCAGCCCAATCCATATAAGTTCTGACCATCTTGGCTAAAATCCTCTTAACATTTTTATTTGCTGCTTCCACCACTCTGTTTGCCTGAGGACGGTACAATGAAAATTTATGGTGTTGAACTCCATTCTTTCTGAGCATCTGTTTAGTCTCCTCTCGAAAATGGGATCCATTATTAGACATGATACCAGAAGTGATATAAGCATGACCAAGTACAATGGCCATAAGAGAGATGAACTAGCACTTCCTCAAGGACCAATAATAAGAGCAAGGTCAAAGAAGCTTAAAGATGTCCTACAAACATTCATAAGACCTTATGTGGAGAAGAAGCAAGTTTAAGAAGAGAAAGAAGCTAAATTGGACTATGAAGACAAATTTAGGCTGAATGGTGCAATGGGCATTTAAACTACTTTATTTAGTTTCTATTCTTTATGTAACATTTAATTAAGTATATTTGGGCAGCCTAGAACCTAGGAAAATGAATTGGGCTAGTTTACTTTTAGTTTGTTTTATTTTGGGCTTATTCATTTCTGAAGAGTTGGGCCAAAATAACTATTTGAGGCTTAGAATACCTAAGGGGGCCAAATTTTACATGGGAGAGCTGAATTTTAATGGGCTTGGGTCAGATTTAGGTTTAGGCCTACATTGGTGAACTTAGGGTCCTAAATTTTAGGAGTTGATTTTCCTTGATAAAAACTAATTATTTCAGGATATAATTAAGAAGAGTTTGAGGAAGAAATAATAGATTGACCATATCTCTTGATTCGGAACCCCAAGGTTAAAGAACCAGAAACCCCTTAAACATACGCTTTGATTTCAAAAGACAAAGAAGACAAAAACCCTCCCTATTGAACCCCCAAACAACACGTGAATGGAAACGCAAATAATCGGGATAAGAAGAATAAGAAAACGCCACAATCAAAATGATTGATAAGTAATCCTAATTCTTGATGCAATAGAAAAGAAAGCAAGTAATCTCACAATCTCTCTAAAGAATTTCGGCTAAGCCAAGAGAAAACTCTCAAAAGTTTATAATTTGATTCAATGATGAAGTTTACAACCTAGGTTAGCCTATTTATAAGGTGGCTAACCCTAAATCACTCTTTAAAACCCTAATTTAGATACTCATATGGCCTTACATGAATTTCCTTGGGCTTTTACAAGCCAATTAAGCCCAAATAAGTCTTAAACACACTTAAAACAAAACTAATTAATAAACCATATAGGCCTAAAAATGAAAGCCCAAAAGAAAGACTAAATTAAATAACCAAACTAACTAAAACTAAACCCAAAAGAAGCCCATACGCCTAGCCCATTAATAACACAAATTAAGTGAGTCATGTGACTTTTAAATGAAGCACATGACTTGTACAATTAAGCCCAAAGTTGTTAAAAGCCCTTGATAGCTTAAGCTTGCCCAATTCCTTCTCTTGCTTCCAAGAGGCTAAGTACTTTATACTTGCCTTCAAGTTCTCCATAACACTTCTCAAAAGCATCTTCATTAAGTTCTTGAGTAACAAAGCCTTGAACATAAGATGACATGGCCATCTTTAGCTTCTTTGCACGTCCTCTTGTAATTGGACCACTAGGCATCTTTAAAGGATCATTGGTTGATGGTGGTGGATCCGTATCATTCCCTCCCTCCTCAAAAAGATTTGTCCTCAAATCTGCATCCATATTAAAAGGAGAAAGGTCAGACACATTAAAAGTTGCAGAAACACCATATTCACCTGGCAAATCTATCTTGTAAGCATTATCATTGATGCGCTCCAAGACTTGAAATGGACCATCACCACGTGCATCCAACTTGCTCTTCCTTTGGTTTGGAAACCGTTCCTTACGAAAATGCACCCAAACCCAATCTCCAGGAGCAAATACCATTTGTCTTCTACCTTTATTGACTCTTTCAGCATACTTATGATTCTTCTTCTCGATATTAGCTCTTGCTTTCTCATGCAAAGATTTCACCAATTCTGCCTTCCTATTACCATCCAAACTGGAAATCTCATGTAAAGGCAATGGACAAAGATCAAGCACAGTCAGTGGGTTAAAACCATATACAAGTTCAAAAGGTGAAAAACCAGTAGAAGAATGAATACTTCTATTATAAGCAAATTCAATGAAAGGTAAACAATCCTCCCATGTTTTGAGATTCTTACCGACTATGGCACGAAGTAAAGTTCCCAAAGTTCTATTCACCACCTCCGTTTGACCATCTGTTTGTGGGTGACAAGTAGTAGAAAACAATAATTTCGTACCCAACTTACCCCATAGAACACGCCAAAAATGTGAAAGGAACTTTGTATCCCTATCTGAAACAATGGTACGTGGAACCCCATGCAAACGCACAACATCTCTAAAGAATAGATCGGCAATATTAACAGCATCATCACATTTATGACAAGCAATAAAGTGAGCCATCTTGCTAAACCTATCGACCACAACAAAAATGCTATCTCTACCACGTTTAGTTCTAGGCAATCCAAGCACAAAATCCATAGAAACATCAGTCCAAGGAGAACTAGGCACTGGTAGAGGCATATACAAACCATGAGGCATAGTTTTAGACTTAGCTTGCCTACATGCAATACATGAATTACATACCTTTTCCACATCCCTACGCATATGAGGCCAATAAAAATGCTCATTCAACATGTCATACGTCTTATGCACCCCAAAATGTCCCATCAATCCCCCACAATGAGACTCTAATACAAGCAAATCACGCATAGAACATTTAGGCAAACAAAGCTTGTTGCCTTTAAACAAAAACCCATCATGCCTATAAAATTTATCAAAAGCTTGATGCTCACATGCTGCATACACATTACCAAAATCAAGATCTCCAACATATAGTTCCTTAACATGCTCAAAACCAAGAAACTTAGAACTAAGTGTAGAAATTAAAGAATATCTCCTTGACAATGCATCAGCAACAATATTATCTTTTCCATGCTTGTATTGAATGACATAGGGAAACTGTTCAATAAATTCAACCCATTTAGCATGCCTTTTATTTAATTTACCTTGTCCCTTCAAATGTTTGAGGGACTCATGATCGGTATGAATGACAAACTCCTTAGGAAGAAGGTAATGTTGCCACACATCCAAAGCTCTTACTAAGGCATATAGCTCTTTGTCATAGGTTGAATAGTTGAGTTGGGCGCCATTAAGCTTCTCACTAAAGTAGGCAATTGGTTTCTTCTCTTGCATCAACACCGCCCCAATACCTACACCAGAAGCATCACATTCTATTTCAAATGTCTATCAAAATTAGGCAAAGATAAAATAGGAGCAGAACACAACTTCCCTTTCAAAGTATCAAATGCCTTTTGTTGTGATTCTCCCCACTTAAATGATGATTTCTGTAAGTGGTGCAGCAATGGACGAAAAATCTTGCACAAAACGCCTATAAAAACTTGCTAATCCATGGAAGCTCCTTACATCAGAAGTAGTTTTAGGCGTGGGCCATTCTTGAATTGCCTTCACTTTTTCTTCATCCACTTCAATTCCCTGTGCACTCACCACAAAACCAAGAAACACAAGTCTATCTATGCAAAATGTGCATTTCTTAAGCTTAGCATACAACTTTTCAGATCTCAAAGCTTGTAAAACTAGCCTAACATGCTCAATATGTTCTTCATAAGACTTGCTGTAAATGAGTATATCATCAAAGTACACAACAACAAACTTTCCTAAATATGCACGTAATACGTGGTTCATAAGCCTCATAAAAGTGCTAGGGGCATTAGATAGCCCAAATGGCATAACCAACCACTCATACAAACCATATTTAGTTTTGAAGGCTGTTTTCCACTCATCACCAGGTTTCATTCTAATTTGATGATATCCACTCATTAAATCAATTTTAGTAAAATACACAGCACCACATAATTCATCCAACATATCATCTAGCCTAGGAATGGGATGTCTATACTTTACAGTGATTTTGTTGACTGCACGACAATCAACACACATCCTCCAAGTTCTATCCTTTTTAGGCACCAAAAGAACTGGCACTGCGCATGGACTCATGCTTTCTCTCACCAATCCCTTCTCCATGAGTTCTTCCACTTGCCTTTGCATCTCCTTAGTTTCCATAGGATTGCTTCTATAGGCTGGTCTATTGGGAATGGTAGATCCTGGCACAAAGTCAATCTGATGTTCTATCCCTCTCAAAGGTGGCAATCCATCTGGCAGCTCTTCAGGAAATACATCAGAATACTCCTGCAACATAGAAACAAAACTAGGAGGCAAAGAATCAAGATTAAGATCGGTGTTAGAAAACAAAGTTTCCTTGTAGATGACAAGGATCAATGATTGTCCTAAAGCTAAAGCACTCTTAACCTCTCTTGTTCTCACATAAAAATTTTGTTTTTGCTTTCCCCCTTGCTTGTTTTCACTCACCAATGGGCCATTTATTTGTTTTGTTTCTTTTCTGGCCTCTTTTCCCCTTTTCCTTTCTTTTTTCTCTTTCTCTCACCCCTTGGGCCGAAACCTCTCTCCCCTTTACTCCTTTGGCCGAAGCCTCTTTCTCTTTCTCAAACATTTTCTTTTGTTCTTCATAAATCTCTTGAGGAGATAATGGGGCTAAAACAACCTTTCTACCTTCATAAGAAAAAGAAAATCGGTTAGTGTACCCATTATGAATAGCTTGTCTATCAAACTGCCAAGGCCTCCCCAAAAGCAAATGGCCTGCCTGCATAGGTACAACATCACATAAAACCTCATCCTTGTACCATCCAATTGAAAATGGCACTCTAACTTGGCGTGTCACCTTAACTTCTCCACTATCATTTAACCATTGCAACCTGTAAGGTCTAGGATGCTTCTCACATGCCAAGTTCAACTTTTCAACCATACTTGCACTAGCTACATTCGTACAACTCCCCCCATCAATAATGATTGTGCACACTCTCCCATTAACACACTTAGTGTGAAATATGTTCTCTCTTTGTTCTAGGCTATCTTCTTTAACATTCAAGTTTAAAGCTCTCCTAGCAACTAAAGATGTCCCGGTTTCAGTGACTAACAACTCCCCTTCATTATCACAATCACTACAATCTTCTAAAGGAGGCATTTCATTATCACTATTTTCTGATTCAGAAGTAATTTCCCCATCATCCCTAGCTATTATTACCCTCCTATTAGGACATTCACGTGCTACATGCCCCTTACCCAAACATTTAAAGCATTTAATTTCTCTACTAGGGGTAGGAGTACTAGAGTTACCTTTAACAACCTTGTTTGGAAGTTGGGGTACCTTTTCTTCTTTGGGTGTCGAATCTGCCCTATAGGGTTTAGATACCCTAAAGTCCTTCTTCTCCTCCTTTTTTGTCCATTTAGATGCCAACGAGTGATTTGAGTTGTTGTTGGTCTTATGGAAGCCTCTACTCTTCTTTTGCTTTTCAATCTTCATTGCCATGTGCAACATTTCTTCCATGGAGTCATATTTGTATAGTTCAAGGGCATCAGCAATATCATTGTTCAGCCCACTTAGGAACCGAGCCGTGGTGACCTCCTCATCCTCCTCAATGTTTACTCTCACCATGCACATTTCCATTTCCTTATAGTACTCCTCCACTGATTTTGCTCCCTGCACAAGCCTATGCAATTTTTTATGTAATTCTCTAAAATAGTGTGAAGGAACAAACCTTTTTCTCATGGCTTCCTTCATGTCTTCCCAATTATTAATGTGACGCCTTCCCATCTTCCTTCTACTCAAATTGAGTTGCTCCCACCAAAACACTGCATAATCAGTAAACTCCACAGCTGCAAGCTTCACCTTCTTTTCCTCTGAATATCTGTTGCATTCAAAGATCATCTCCACCTTTCGCTCCCACTCCAAATACTCTTCTGCACTATTTCGGCCTTTGAAAGGAGGAATCTTGAGTTTGATGTTGCCCAAGTTTCCATCTATCGTTGCACTAGCCTCCTCTTCATCTTCATCATCATAATCATGCACTACTTGTTGTTCAATAATTCGGTTTCTCCGTGTTGTCCTTCTAGGTACATTGGATGTACTTCCTTCACGCCTCTCTTCTATTCCATCTATCCTAAGGTTTAGCTTCCGAAACTCCCTAATGAATACTTGATATAGCATCTTGTTATCGGGCACATTTATATCATCCTCTTGGGATATTCCTTTCCCACTAAATTCTTCGGTCATGGTGGATTGTCTGCAAGAAAATATTAGATAAAAAAAACCTCACAAGCACTCCCTCACGTGTTTTAACACTCAAGAATGTCACTCCTCTCGTGTTTCACACAATTAAGGCTTTTACCCTCTTATTGTCCTCTCACTCTCTTGCCTTTTTCCTCTCAAGCTTGCAACTTCAAAATTGCACTTCAGAATTTAAATCACAAATCAAAAACTTGAGCACGTTTAAGAAAGCAAGGAAATAATAACTAACAACAAAAAGAAAGCTCAAAAACTAGAAAAGAAGACTCTAGACACAATGGAGGTGATACACGGACAAGAGTGGTGTACCACTTGATGATAACAAAATTAGAGTATTGGACAAGCAATGATACCCTAACAATGTAAATGGAACAAAAGCTAGCATAAAACAAAGAAATAAGCAACAAGAATCAAGGAAAATGACAATATGGATAAAATGAATGAATTTGTTTCACTACAAAGTAAACCAAATATAGAACCTAAATATTCTACCCAACAAAGCAAGAAATCAACAAAGAGACCTAATTGAAGTAGGTTGCATGCAAAAACAATTCAATTTAGAGCCAAAATTATCACTAGGCCGAATGATGTAACAAGCTTGATTAGTGTATCAAGTTGTGTGCAAAATGGTGGCAAAGTGATGGCAATTTGATGGCAAAATGATAGAAAAAAAATGGTAGCACAAATGATTCCAAAAAAAAAATGATGGAACAAATGGATAACAAATGGCAGCACAAATGGATAACGAATGATATAAAAATGGTGGCACAAATGGATAGCAATTGGATAGCACAAATGGTGGTTCAATAATTGCAAAGTAAATCCTTGGTTAAGTAGGACTAGGATTGTAATTCCAAATCAGATATGGACTAGGATTTTTTTGAAAGCCTATACCCAAAGCAATAAGGATTGTATTTCCTACCCTTTAAAGGATTCCCAAAGGAGTTTGGAAAAAAGTGTATATGCTGCTCCTCCCAATCCTAAAGCAAAAAGGATTAGTTTTCCCACTTATGAAAGGATTAGGATTTTCTATATAAACTACCCTTGCTCAATTGCTTTTTAATTTTTTTCTTCTTCTATTTTTCTTCTCTTTCACGTTTTTCTCTCTTTTTTTTTGATGAACAGTACCGTGAACAGTGCGATGAACAAGACCGTGAACAGTGTGATGAACAGTGTCGTGAACAGTACCACGATTTTTTTTCTCTCTTTTTTTTTAAATCACTCACTAATCTAAAGGCTTACTACTACTAGAATTTGTTTTTTTTTTAATGAAACAAAACACAAGGTAAGGAAAAGAAAATGCTAAATTTACCACACAAAAGCACACAAATCAAAACTTATCACTACCTAATTCGGCATAAACATAAAGAAATCAAAGAAAAGAAAACACAAACCTAACACTAAGATAAATAGAAATTTACCTTACTTTTGGCTCTGATACCAAATGATGCGGAACCCCAAGGTTAAAGAACCTGAAACCCCTTAAACATACGCTTTGATTTCAAAAGACAAAGAAGACAAAAACCCTCCCTATCGAACCCCCAAACAACACGTGAATGGAAACGCAAATAATCGGGATAAGAAGAATAAGAAAACGCCACAATCAAAATGATTGATAAGTAATCCTAATTCTTGATGCAATAGAAAAGAAAGCAAGTAATCTCACAATCTCTCTAAAGAATTTCGGCTAAGCCAAGAGAAAACTCTCAAAAGTTTATAATTTGATTCAATGATGAAGTTTACAACCTAGGTTAGCCTATTTATAAGGTGGCTAACCCTAAATCACTCTTTAAAACCCTAATTTAGATACTCATATGGCCTTACACGAATTTCCTTGGGCTTTTACAAGCCAATTAAGCCCAAATAAGTCTTAAACACACTTAAAACAAAACTAATTAATAAACCATATAGGCCTAAAAATGAAAGTCCAAAAGAAAGACTAAATTAAATAACCAAACTAACTAAAACTAAACCCAAAAGAAGCCCATACGCCTAGCCCATTAATAACACAAATTAAGTGAGTCATGTGACTTTTAAATGAAGCACATGACTTGTACAATTAAGCCCAAAGTTGTTAAAAGCCCTTGATAGCTTAAGCTTGCCCAATTCCTTCTCTTGCTTCCAAGAGGCTAAGTACTTTATACTTGCCTTCAAGTTCTCCATAACACTTCTCAAAAGCATCTTCATTAAGTTCTTGAGTAACAAAGCCTTGAACATAAGATGACATGGCCATCTTTAGCTTCTTTGCACGTCCTCTTGTAATTGGACCACTAGGCATCTTTAAAGGATCATTGGTTGATGGTGGTGGATCCGTATCATCTCTAAAGGTCTGTCCAAAATCCACTTATAACCAAGATTGTGTCTACATTCATTCTTTCATTTTCTTAAGATAATTATGCATATTTATCACTAGCTTTTAGTATTATTTTCAGATTGTATTTATCTTTATTTCTTAATGTACTTATTCCATATTGTGGCCAAATACATGTAGATAAAGGTTAGGAATTATCTTTATTATTTATTTCATTATTTATCTCTTAGAGTTAGTGTTTCATTTTAATTCATCTAGGGAGGGGTGGCTGCCTAGCCCTATATAAAGGGCTGAATTCTTCATTTGTAACACACTTGATTTTTGATTAATGAGAATTTTCTTTGGCTTGGCCAAATTTGTGAGAGTTAATTTATTATTGATTCTTGCTATTGCATGAAGAATTAGACTTAGGCTATTTGCATGATTAATGTATGCTTGATTCTTCTTCATCTTGTTTTCTAAATCAATCTATCATAAGCGTTTCCAATCAATCTTTTTTGGGGGTTCTTTAGATTAGGGGTTTATTATCTTGTTTATGTTCAATATTCATGGTATGTTGGCGTTTTAGTTTGGCATATAGGCTGGGGTTCCGCATCAAGAAGCCCATACCTTCATATTAAAATCTTTTTAATAAACCTGTTCATTTCTCTTACACCTAGATTTTTGAAAGATTATGCCTTTATCAATTTTAAGAAATAATCAATGGCCATCACAATGAACCTATGTCCATTTAATGCTGATGGATAAATCATCTTCATAATGTCTATACCCCAAGCATCAAAGGGTCATGGTGAAGTAAGATTTCATAATTTTAACATAGGCACATAGCTCAAATCTATTATTGGTACAGCTAACATTCCTTCATATTTAAAGTAATCCGTATCCATAGTAAGATAAAAGAACCCATGATGTATTATCTTTTTAGCCAGGGCCAAACCATTCATGTGAGCATCGTAGACTTCGGGATAAACCTCTTATATAACCTTTTTGGCTTCTTTCTCATCTATACACCTTAATTATAGGCCATTTGGCTACCTTTTGTAGTGTATCCCCACCTATAGTGATGAACTGAGAGAACAACTTGCATAGCATTTTCTGATATTTTTCTCTGGGCTCTTCTGAAGATATAGACTTTTCAAGGTAAGTTTGAATATCAAAGTACCAAGGCTTCCCATCATCTACCTAGACATCCATCACCTACTGTGCTTGGAAACGTGGCTAATCAGAGCTGAAAATGAGTATGGGCTTCATTCGTACTTCCTCTGGATTATCTTAGATTGATATCAACGTCCCTAAGGCATCAGCTAACTGATTTTCTTCTTGAGGAACATATTTGAAGGCACAACCCTCAAATGGGTGACTTAATGCCTTTAAACATCTTACATAAGATACTAACCATTCTTCTTTTATGGCCCACTCACCTTTTAGTTGGTAAACCACCAAAGATAAGTCACCACAGACTTTACCATTTTTTTCCCTCAAAGCCAACAAGGCTTTTAATCCAAAGATGCATACGTCATATTTAACTTCATTATTAGTGCCTTTATATCAAAGCTTCCTGGCTAAAGGCAACTTTTCTCCTTCAGGGGTTACCAGAATTACTCTTACTCCTACTCCTACACCTTTATTATTCATAGCTCCATTAAAGAACATCTGCCACCTTTGAGCTGTTATAGCTGTAATGTTCTTATCTAGGTACTCAGGATATTTTTTCCCCTCTAATGGCTGACCTGCTAAGAATTATGCTATAGCCCTTCCCTTAATGGCTTTTCGAGTGATGTAAATAATATAAAATTTCTGCAAGAAAATTAACCATCTTTCTATTTTTCCTAACAATAAGGTCACTTCTTGCAAATATTTGAGAGGATTTTGCTTTGCCACGACTTGTACCTTATAAGAATGAAAATAATGCCTTAGTTTCTTGGAAGCCCAAATAACTGATAGGCAAATCTTTTCTACCTTTACATACTTAGTTTCATATGGCAGAAACTTCTTACTGAGATAATACATAGCATACTCCACCCCAAAATCATCCTTCTAAGCCAACATGGCTCCTACTGAACTGTCTTCTATAGCCATATACAAAATCAAAAGCTTTCTGGCTCTTAGCAGCCTTAATACTGGTGGACATAAGAGGTATTCTCTGATAGTGTCAAAAGCCACTTGACAATCTTCATTCCATATCATTTGTTGACCTTTCTGATGTAGCTTAAAGATGGGCTCACAAATGGAAGTCAGTTTAGCAATAAATCGATTGATATACTATAATCTACCCAGAAAGCCTCAAACTTTCTTCTCTTTCTGGGGTACAGGCATTTCACTGATGGCCTTTACTTTATCAAGATCTGCTTCTATCCCTTTTCGATTCACAACATGTCCTAAGAGCTTTCCTAAAGTGACCCTGAACACGCATTTCTTCTAGCTCAAATGAAGGTTATAGCTATCAATCCTTTGGAAAAACTTCTCCAAAGCTAAAAAATAAACTTTCCGAGTTGCCAATTTGATCATCATGTCATCCACATATACTTCCACCTCTTAGATCATCCAGAATTTTTGTAGCCATCCTTTGATAAGTAGCCCTTATATTTTTAACCCAAATAACATGACCTGATAAGCATATATGCCATTCAATAATGAATGTTATTTTAATCCTATCATGATATGAGCACGACCAAGCACAATGGAAACAAGATAGATGAACTAGCATTTCCTCAAGGACCAATAACAAGAGCAAGGTCAAAGAAGCTTAAAGAAGTCCTACAAGCATTCATGAAACCTTACGTGGAGAAGATGCAAGTTCAAGAAGAGAAAGAAGCTAAATTGGACTATGAAGACAAGTTTAGGCCGAATGGTGCAATGGGCCTTCAAGCTACTTTATTTAGTTTCTATTCTTTATGTAACATTTAATTAAGTATATTTGGGCAGCCTAGAACCTAGGAAAACGAATTGGGCTTTAATAGAATAGGTTTGTTTTATTTTGGGCTTATTTTACTGTTTTGGGTAGTTTAAGTGGGTAGGCTAAAGTTGGGCTTATCTCTTCTAAAGAGTTGAGCCAAAATAACTATTTGAGGCTTAGAATACCTAAGGGGGCCGAATTTTACATGGGAGAATTGAATTTTAATGGGTTTGGGTCAGATTTAGGTTTAGGCCTACATTGGTGAACTTAGGATCCTAAATTTTAGGAATGGATTTTCCTTGATAAATACTTATTATTTTGGGATATTATTAGTAGAGTTTGAGGTAGAAATAATAGCTTGACCATATCTTTAAAGGGCTGGCCGAAACTCACTTTTAGCCGACATTAAGTCTACATTCATTCCTTCATTTTCTTAGGATAATCATGCATATTTATCACCAGCTTTTATAATTATTTTCAGATTGTATTTATCTTTATTTTTTCATGTACCTAGTCCATATTATGGCCAAATACATGTAGATACAGGTTAGGAATTATCTTTGTTATTTATTTCATTATTTATCTCTTAGAGTTAGTGTTTGATTTTAATTCATTTAGGGAGGGGTGGCTGCCTAGCCTATACAAATGGCTGGATTCTTTATTTGTAAGACACTTGAATTTTGATTAATGAGAATTTTCTTTGGCTTGGCCGAATTTGTGAGAGTTAATTTATTATTGATTCTTGCTATTGCATGAAGGATTAGACTTAGGCTATTTGTATGATTAATGTATGCTTGTTTCTTCTTCTTCTTCTTCTTCTTCTTCTTCTTCTTCTTCTTCTTCTTCTTCTTCTTCTTCTTCTTCTTCTTCTTCTTCTTTTCTAAATCAATCTATCATAAGTGTTTAGTTAAACATCGCATTTAAGTGCATCCATCTTGTCCATTTTCTTCATTCTAAGTTTTCAATTTGTGTGTCTAAGCTATTTTTGGTTCCAATTACAATAGTTTGACATATTGCACGTTGTTGAACATCTATATATATTGAAATCTTCTTCTTGTGTTCTAATTTCTGATTTTTGTTCAGATAGGTCAATTTGCCTCTAGAATTAGTATCTTTGTTGTTCTTGTTAGGTTTTTCATTGTTCCCTTAACCAAATTACTTAATTGTGCATATTTGTTTGAGTTTGTTTCTGAAGTGCAATTGTGAGATATCAATTTGTGAGTTGAGAGACAAACACATGAGGTTGAGTGACTTCTTTTCTTTATTTGTTTATTCAAAGTTTAAAGATATTCGGAATCAATAGTAAAGAGGAAATCGAGGTTGTGCCTGATAATAAGTTTATGTACAAAGCTTTTATGGATAGGTTGCAAAAGCTAAATCACAGGATAGACAGTCTAGAAGATAGCCTTAAAGGTTCCAAGGTTAAGTCTACAAGGGAGGAATAGGTAGACCAGTTGTACAACTATGATGAGGAAGAGGAGGCTCATTCTTTTCCAAGAAAAGCAAGGAGGTATGACAACCAAATGGAGAGCTAAGACAAGAATTTGAGTGCTATCAAGATGAAGATTTCACCATTCAAAGGTAAAAATGATGTGGATGCCTATCTTGATTGGGAAAGAAAGGTGGAGATGATCTTTTCACGCCACCACTATTCGAATGAGAAAAAGGTAAAACTTGCAGCCATTGAATTTTCTGATTATGCACTAATTTGGTGGGATGAGTTATTGAAAAATAGGAGGAGAAATGGGGAACTCCCTATCACTTCTTGGGAGGAAATGAAAAGAATCATGAGAAAGAAGTATGTGCCTAGTTACTATCATAGGTAACTCCACAATCAGTTATAAAGACTTACACAAGGATCTATTTTGGTAGAGGATTAGTACAAAGAAATGGAGATGCTCATGATTAATGCAAGCATTGTGGAGGATGAATATCAAACGATGTCACGCTGTTTGGGACGTATGAATAGAGAACTTGCTGATATTGTTGAATTACAGCATTATGTGGATATGGATGATTTGGTGAACATCACAATTAAAGTGGAGAGACAACAAAGTAGACGTGGGACATCCAAATCCTATTCAAATTCTAATAACAACAAATGGAATTCAAAGTGGAACAAGGGTGACTCAAAGAAGGAATCCACTGCCAAGTACCAGTCCAATTCCAAAGAGAAAATGGTCACTACACAAAAAGGTACTTCTGAAACAACCCTTAAAACTAATAGACATAGGGACATTCATTGTTTCAAATGCAAGGGTCGTGGCAATTATGCTAATGAATGTGGGAATAAAAAGACCATGATACTAAGGGGGGATGAAATTATTTCTGATTTTGAAGCCGATGAGAATTGTGATGATATGCCACCTTTGGAGGATTGTTCTGATATAGATGAAAATGTAGAATATCCTGTTCAAGGGGAGTCCTTAGTTGTATTGCGTGCATTGAATGTAAATATGAAAGAAGAAGGAATAGAACAAAGGAAAAACATCTTTCATACTAGGTGTTTAATAGGTGGGAAAGTCTGTAGTATGATAATTGATGGGGATAGTTGTGTTAATGTTGCTAGTACAGTCTTGGTTGATAAATTAGGACTTAAAACTGAGAAACACCCTAACCCATATAGACTTCAGTGGTTGAATGATAGTGGGGAAGCTAGTCATATTTTGCTAGGAAGGCCTTGGCAATTTGATAGGCATGTATTACATGATGGATTTAGAAATAGGTACACTTTTGAGTTTAAAGGATGTAAACACACAACCCTTTGGCACCTAAAGAGGTATATGCAGATCAAGTAAAGATACATCAATCTGCAAAAGAGGTAAAGGGAAGTGAGAAAGAAAAGAAAAATGAGAGAAAAGAGGCCAATAGTGAAAAGAATAAAAGTAAAGGCGGTGAGGGACTGCACTAGTGAGAAAAAGAAAAAGAGAAATGCAGGAGAGAAGAAGTTAATGTGTGCTGAGGTAAAAGGAAAGCAGAGTGAGCCAAGTGAAAAATTTAGCAAATACTCCTTTTATGCAAAAGAAAGAGAGTTGCGGAATGCTTACTTAGGCATGAGAGCTTTAGTACTTTTGAGGTTTAAGGACAATTATTTCTTTGAAACTAACCTTGACCCAAATTTGCCTAGTTCTTTTTCTAAGTTATTGCAGGATTATAAAGATGTTTTCCCTGAGGAGATACCACTTGGGTTGCCACCAATTAGAGGGATTGAAAATCAAATCGACTTTGTTCCTAGTGCACAAATTCAAAATAATCTAGCTTATCGAAGCAATTCGGAGGAAACAAAAAAGTTGCAAAGACAAGTGGAGGAACTTTTAGCAAAAGGACACGTGAGAAAAAGCCTAAGTCCTTGTGCGGTACCTGTTCTTTTGGTACCTAAAAAGGATGGAACCATGCGCATGTGTGTTGACTGTCAATCAGTTAACAAAATCACTGTAAAGTATTGCCATCCCATTCCTAAGTTGATGATATTATGCTTGAAGAGTTAAATGGTGCTATAATATTCACTAAAATTGACTTGAAAAGTGGTTATCATCAAATTAGGATGAAATTAGGTAATGAATGGAAAACTGCCTTTAAAACAAAATATGGTTTGTGTGAATGGTTGGTTATGCCTTTTGGCTTAACTAATGCGCCTAGCACATTTATGAGACTCATGAACCATGTTTTGCATAAATTCTTAGGTAAATTTGTTGTTGTGTATTTTGATGATATCTTGATTTATAACAAAAACCTAAAAGAGCATTTAAGGCATGTTGAACTTGTGTTAGCTGTTTTGAGAGAACAACAATTGTATGCTAATTTGAAGAAATGCACATTTTGTGTTGATAGTGTTATTTTCTTAGGATTTGTTGTTAGTGCACATGGTGTTGAGGTAGATAATGAAAAGGTTAAGGCTATCCAAGAATGGCCAACACCCGAGAATGCAAGTGAGGTGAGGAGCTTTCATGGTTTAGCAAGTTTTTATAGGAGATTTGTTAAGAATTTTTCTACTATTGCTACACCTCTATATTAAATCATTAAAAAGTCTGTTGGTTTTAAATGGGGTAAAGAGCAGGAAGATGCTTTTAATGTTTTGAAAGATAAATTGTGTATTGCTCCTGTTTTGAAATTACCTGATTTTTCTAAGACTTTTGAGATTGAATGTGATGCTTCTGGGATTGGTATAGGTGTTGTTTTGATGCAGGAAAATTGCCCAATAGCATACTTTAGTGAGAAGTTGAGTGGACCACAGCTGAATTACTCTACCTATGATAAAGAGTTCTATACATTGGTGAGAGCTCCAGAGGTTTGGGAACACTACCTTTTGCCTAAAAAATTCGTGATACACATAGATCACCAGTCTCTCAAATATCTGAAGGGATAAGGTAAGTTGAATAGAAGGCATGGTAAGTGGGTAGAGTACCTTGATACTTTTCCATATGTAATTAAGTACAAGCAAGGTAAAGAGAATGTTGTTACCGATGCACTTTCTAGGAGAGATGCATTGATTTCTATGCTTAGTTTTAAACTATTAGGTTTTGAGCATTTGAAAGAAATGTATGATCATGATTCTGATTTTGGTGAAATGTACAAGGCATGTGTACATTATGCATTTAATAAGTTCTATAGACATGATGGGTTTCTTTTTAGAGGAAAATAACTATGTATACCTACATGTTCTCTTAGAGAGTTGCTTGTGAAGGAATCGCATAGTGGGGGATTAATGGGACACTTTGGTGTGAAAAAGACTTTAGACATGCTTAATGAACATTTTTATTGGCCTAATATGCGAAAATGTGTTGAAAAAGTGTGTACTCAATGTTTTGCATGTAAACAGGCTAAGTCTAAGTCCTAAATCAAGGTTTGTATATTCCAACAAACATAGCTGATTTATTTTTTAGGGAAGTAGTTCGATTGCATGGTATACCTAAGACTATTGTCTCAGATAGGGATTCCAAGTTCCTAAGTCACTTTTGGCGTGTTACATGGGGTAAACTTGGTACTAAACTTGTGTTTTTCACTACTTGTCATCCACAAACAGATGGCCAAACTGAAGTTGTTAATAGAACTTTAGGAACTATGTTGCGTGCTATAATTGGTAAGAATATTAAAACTTGGGAAGAATGTTTACCATTTGTTGAGTTCGCTTATAATCATGGAATTCATACTTTTACAGGTTTTTCACCTTTGAAATTGTGTATGGTTTTAATCCATTGACCTTTTTGGATTTGATGCCTTTACCTTTGAATGAACTTTCTAACTTAGATGGTAAGGCTAAGGCTGATTTGGTTAAGACAATACACACAAAAGCACATGAGCACATTGAGAAGAAGAACAGAATGTATGCAAAGCAGGCTAACAAGGGCGGTAAGCAAGTGATATTCGAACCAGGAGATTGGGTTTGGATCCATATGCGTAAAGAGAGGTTTCTTAACCAAAGGAAGTCTAAACTTGATGCAAGAGGAGATGGACCATTTCAAATGCTAGAACGGATCAATGACAATGCATACAAGATTGATTTGCCAGGTGTGTATGGTGTAAGTGCAACTTTTAATGTTTTTGACTTATCTCCATTTGACTATGATTCAGATTCGAGGATGAATCCTTTCGAAGGGAGGGGATGATTGAGCACGACCAAGCACAATGGCAACAAGAGAGATGAAGTAGCATTTCCTCAAGGACCAATAATAAGAGCAAGGTCAAATAAGCTTAAAGAATTCCTACAAGCATTCATGAAATCTTACGTGGAGAAGATGCAAGTTCAAGAAGAGAAAGAAGCTAAATTGGACTATGAAGACAAGTTTAGGCCGAATGGTGCAATGGGCTTTCAAGCTACTTTATTTAGTTTCTATTCTTTATGTAACATTTAATTAAATATATTTGGGCAGCCTAGAACCTAGGAAAACAAATTGGGCTTTATTAGAATAGGTTTGTTTTATTTTGGGCTTATTTTACTCTTTTGGGTAGTTTAAGTGGGTAGGCTAAAGTTGGGCTTATCTCTTCTAAAGAGTTGGGCCAAAATAACTATTTGAGGCTTAGAATACCTAAGGGGGGCAAATTTTACATGGGAGAATTGAATTTTAATGGGTTTGGGTCAGATTTAGGTTTAGGCCTACATTGGTAAACTTAAGGTCCTAAATTTTAGGAATGGATTTTTCTTAATAAATACTTATTATTTTGGGATATTATTGAGTAGAGTTTGAGGGAGAAATAATAGCTTGACCATATCTTTAAAGGGATGGACGAAATTCACTTTTAGCCAACATTAAGTCTACATTCATTCCTTCATTTTCTTAGGATAATCATGCATATTATCACCAGCTTTTAGGATTATTTTCAGGTTGTATTTATCTTTATTTCTTCATGTACTTAGTCCATATTATGGCCAAATACAGGTAGATACAGGTTAGGAATTATCTTTGTTATTTATTTTATTATTTATCTCTTAGAGTTAAGTGTTTGATTTTAATTCATCTAGGGAGGGGTGGCTACCTAGCCTATATAAAGGGTTGAATTCTTTATTTGTAAGACACTTGAATTTTGATTAATGAGAATTTTCTTTGGCTTGGCCGAATTTGTGAGAGTTAATTTATTATTGATTCTTGTTATTGCATGAAGAATTAGACTTAGGCTATTTGCATGATTAATGTATGCTTGTTTCTTCTTCTTGTTTTCTAAATCAATCAATCATAAGCTTTTCCAATCAATCTTGTTTGGGGGTTCTTTAGATTGGGAATTTATTATCTTATTTATGTTCAATATTTATGTTATGTTGGCGTTCTAGTTTGGCATATAGGCTGGGGTTCCGCATCATATCCATAATCTTATTCAGGATTTGATTGTATCTGATGTATCCATCTCTAAAACTTTACATTGCACAAGTAGTTGCACTGTCTACTAGGACATCTATATGAGAACACAAAAAATCATCCTTTGGACAGGCTTTGTTCAAATGCATGTAGTCCACACAAACTCAATTTTTTTTGTCTTTTTAGCTATTGGGACCATGTTTGCTAACCAGGTAGGATACTGGACTTCTACTAGAAACTTGGCCTCTATCTACTTCTTTACTTCTTCGTTGACTTTCTTTACCCATTCTGGCTTAAGCCTCCTGTAAGGCCCCAACTTTGACCTTAGTAGAAATATGCATGATTAATTGATATTATTATTGATTAATACTTAATTTAATTAGTGAACTTCAAATTAGGGTCAAATAGGGGTAAATTAGTAATTTTACATTATGTATATGAAGTAATTAAAGTATATTATTATTAAGAGTGCAATTAAAAGAAGGAAAATAAGTTTGGGGACAGAATTGAAAGAAAGAAAGTAGGGTAGAATTTAAAAGGAGAAAGAAATATAGGGAGCTTGGTGAGAATGTCCATCTACACTTAAATTTTCTAGAAACTGCATAAATGAGAGAGAATGAGCAGATTTTTGGTTTCTAAAAGGAGTGTGAGTTGGCAAAATCAAGGGGCAAGAAGACATATTTCATTTCTTCTTTCTCTCTCTAAAAGATTAAACTTTCTCTCTCAATTAATCTCACTTATTACTATTATATTATGGTTTCTGAATTAGGATTTACATTAAGGTAATGAGTGTAATAATCTATCTCTTTCTTTCATTTTCTTCCTTATTATTGTGATGGATTTCAATGGAAAGGAAAGCTGGGTAATAATGCATAAATGGATTTTCTGTAGAAGAAGAATAAGTTATTAAGAACAAAGGGAAAGAAGTGTAAAGAACTTAGATTTCAGCTAAGGTATGGGAATTATGAATCAATCTTAAAATGCATGTGTGTGATTCCTATAAATTATAATGAAACCATAGCTAAATTTAGGAAATTAGAAGATTACTTATGCATATGCTTGTATATATGTTTAACTGAACAATGAAGCTAATTCCTTAAAACGGAGCATAAGAAATATAATGCATGCAAGTTTTAAATTAGAAAGTAGAATTCATCCAGGATGTTATTCTCTAGTAGTTGGGTCTCGAATTAATTGAAAAGAACAATAGTTCTGCAACAACCTTTGTTAAAATTTACAGTGAGAGCATAATGCTCTGTTATATAAGGAGCTTGAGATTTACCATTTAAAATAGTTGTATTTTAATTTATTTATTAATAAATCTCATATATACATATAGTACTAAAGGTATATTGCATAGAAAATAACTTTGGCTGAAGTGTTGAAGACATGCATGTTAAATTTAGAGATTTTACAGTTGATGTACATGGTAGAGACCAATCTGTCTCAATTGTGTACACTCTTCTATCTCAATGAATTAAGAGGCATATGGTAGAGACAATCGGTCTCAGCCATGTATACCTTTTTGTTTTGATATTGCATTGTTGTATATAGCATAGACCACTTTATCTCAACCATGTACACCACACGACAGAGACCATATCGTTTCAGCCATATCCTTCCTCTATATTGCTTTTCACATGATTATTCATTACTAAAATGTTTCCCATAATCATGTATTCAACTTTAAAGCAATTTAACCAAACAAATGATAACATGTTTTATAATCACATAAAAATGATAGTACTATAATATATATAGAAATCAACAACCTTAAGGTTATGTAATTATATTACTCATATATGATTTAATGTTGACTGCTTACATTGGAATGATATGAAGATGTATATATGTTTATATTTTCATGATATCACATGATTGTATATATGTTTATATTTTCATGATATCACATGATTGTATATATGTTTATATTTTCATGATATCACATGATTGTATATATGTTTATATTTTCATGATATCACATGATTGTATATATAGTTACAGTATTTGCAACAGCAACAGGGGTTTATATAGTTATATGAGATTATAAATATATATAAATGATTATACAATGAAGATTTCAACTTGATAAATGAAATATACATGAAAAATGATTTAATGCCTGCGTTTAGAGTTCAGTTATGGATAAATAGCCATGCTTATAGAGATAGAGTTGCAGCTGCTATAGTTTGATCCTATTTAGGTCCACAATTATCCCTATCAGGACCAGAGTTTGACCCTATTTAGGTTTACAAATTTGATATCTTCAGATATCCACAAAACTTAATACCTATGGGTACATACATGATTGAATCCTATAAGTTTCCATAGTTCCCATTATCCACTTTCAAAACTTAGGAAAGCTGAATACAGTAAATGTATCAAAAACATAAATGTGTAGTTCTATAATTGAATCATATGATTACTTTATATTGATTTAATTATTGAGCTTTATTTTCTCATTAATTATGAACTTTATTTTATTATTATTGTTATTAAGAATTATGTACTAAATTTGATGCTTGTTAAGTGTTTGTTGACGATCGTTGTAAGTGGTCATCTATAATTATCTGTTCCCCACTAAGCCTTATAGCTTAGCAGGGGTTATTTATGCAACGCTCGCTCTTATTACCATTTTATTTGCATAATACCTTAGTAAATTGCCTGCATTGATACACTTATATTTACATATTAATTTAACATGCTTAAAGTACATTTACAAATTAGTTTATTACATATAGCCCAAATCCTTTATATTATACATTTATAAAAAATAATTCATCATAAAAAATAGCCTTCACTCGTTACCCTTCTAGTGGCATGCAGATGTTGATCCAAGAATAACATTTTTTCTTTACACCTATGAACCTACACGAGAAGAACACCTATGCTGAGCAATGGCTTGGTGGGGAGTAAATAGTGCAATTGACTTTTTATTGAAGTCTTAAATGAAAATATCACAATAACATATCTTTTTATATTATGAAACACATACACTTATAATAATAGTATATTCATTAAGAAATATTGCAATACCATTTATTAAATACAATAATAATGTCATTAAGAGACACACTTAATCAATAAAGCATTTACACTAATAGTCACTTTAACCGCTTTCCACTACTAACATGCTTTGTCATATCGAAACTCACATACAGATGTCACGGTAGTTTCATATATTAAACAACACTTCAATGCAATTCTTTGATTACACTTCATTATTAAATGAGAAGCACTATCACAATCAAGAGATACTGAAACACTTTCACTATTGATTACTTTTCATTATTCATTAATCAAATCACTTTTATCACTTGAATTCTCATAAGTGGTGGATACAAGTACAACACTAGATACTGATGAGCAGCATCAAACACTAAAGACCTAAAAGTCTTGAGTCACTAGATACCAAAAGGTATCGAAACACTAGTCACCCTCAGGTGAAAACACTAGCAGCTGCAATCACTATCTGCTTTATAGGCATGCCTATCTATCCACTACTTTCTTAACAAGCCACTAATCACTCAATATAACATGCAATCATTTCACTATATCATGTCACTCATATTCAATGCAACATGCTCATCATTAATTTAGTAACACATAACATCACTAACTATTCATATTCATTAATTGAATAAATTTCTATACATTGAGGTTTAGTATTTAACTTTACCTCACTAGTTCAATATGTTTTATTCTCATTTTATGTCACAAATTACTCTTAATCTTATGTTTAAAATACGCTAATAGTATTTAGGGAGGTTTAGGTATGCTTTAGTATCAATTTGGAACCCAAATTTCAAGTTTAGTTAGGGATAGGGGATGATCATGATCATTAGCTCGTACCTTCTGACTGTGAAATATGTGTCATTTTGGTTCTATACTGAATTTGGCTTATGTAATGGTCATTAGATCATACCTGCTAATCATGAGGTCTATTTTCCCAAAGGCAGATTTCCATTCTCCATTTTTATGCACTTTTTAGACCTATAAAAAATAATTTTTAGCCAAAATGGCCTATTATAAAGTTGTTCTCCTATGTTTTTAGTTTCCAAAACATCAAAAAATCACTTCATTTAAAATTCTAGATCCTAAGATATCACTAAAACATTACAGACTATTCTGAATGATAGGATAGTAAGGGGTTGTCAACTTCAACCTCAATTTCAAATACCTTAAGGACAGATTTCGATTATAGTGTCTTCTACAAAGTTATATATCTATGTCTCATCTTTAATTTACAACTATAATCACTTAATTTAGACTTTTATAGAAAGATTTATGCTCTTTACATTGAAACTAGTTCAAGTGAATCTTAAGCAAATTTCACTAGTTCACTTTCTATAGCATAATTCATCTCTTCCATGCACTGTAACCTTATTACCTAACTCTATTATGTCTTCTAGGATAAATTTCTCCTTCTTTCTCTTCACTTTGCTCTCCTCCATCCTAATGAGTGGTTCGAAATATTGTCTAACCAACCATTCTAGATTATTAAGGTCTTGCCTTAACAACTTTACATCTTCCTTAAACGCATTCCTTTCATCTTGATGAAAATGTCGCTTGGACTTGTAATAAGACATCCTCACATTCACTCGTGTTTCACTCAAAATTTGGCTTTTACCCTCTTAATGTCCTCACACTCTCTTGCCTTTTTCCTCTCAAGCTTGCAACTTCAAAATTACACTTCAGAATTTAAATCACAAATCAAAAAATTTAGCACATTTAGGAAAGCAAGGAAATAATAACTAAGAACAAAAGATAGCTCAAAAACTAGAAAAGAAGACTCTAGACACAATGGAGGTGATACACGGATAAGAGTGGTGTACCACTTGATGATAACCAAATTAGAGTATTGGACAAGCAATGATACCCTAACAATGTAAATGGAACAAAAGCTAGCATAAAACAAAGAAATAAGCAACAAGAATCAAGAAAAATGACAATATGGATAAAATAAATGAATTTGATTCACTACAAAGTAAACCAAATATAAAACCTAAATATGCTACAAAGAAGGAAAATCAACAAAATACCAATTAAAACTAAATAAAGTATAAAACATGCAAAACAAATCAATTTAGAGCCAATTTATTCACTATGCCGAACGATGTAACAAGCTTGATTAGTGTGTCAAGTTGTGTGCAAAATGGTGGCAAAGTGATGGCAAAAAGATGGCAAAGTAATGGCAAAATGATGGCAAAAGTTTTCAAAAATGATAACACAAGTGGTGGAAAAAGTTTCCAAAAATGGTTGCACAAATGATGGAAAAATCGCCAAAAATGGTTTTCACTATCATTTATAGGTATTCTCTATAGGTATTACTATAATGCTAACAGGTGATTGGGCAAAAATGAGTGGATGGTTAGGAACACTAAGATACACAAAGGATTCGTAATAGAGATTTTTTAAATTATCGAAAAAGATATTTCGACAAAAAGTATATTAATTGGGGCTTTAAGTTGGTATTTCCACTTATGGTGGAAAGTTTTAAAAAATGTTTACACAAATGACGGAAAAGTTGCCAAAATGGTTGCACAAATGGATAGCAAATGATAAAAATGATTGGCACAAATGGATAATAAATAGATAGCACAAATATTTGCCAAGTAGAAATCCTTATCTAACTAGGATTAGGATTGTAATTCCAATTTAGATATGGACTAGGATTTTTGAAAGCCTAAACCCAAAGCAATAAGGATTGTATTTCCTACCCTTTAAAGGATTCTCAAAGGTGTTTGAAAAAGGTGTAAATGCTCCCCTTCCCAATCTTAAAGCAAAAAGGATTATTTTTCCCACTTATGAAATGATTAGGATTTCTTTAGGCTATATAAACTACACTTACTCAATTGCTCCTTACTCTTTTTTTTTCTTCTATTTTTCTTCTCTTTCACGTTTTTCTCTCTTCTTTCTTTCTTTTTTTTATGAACAGTATCAGAACAGTGCGATGAACAGTGTCATAAACAGTGCGATGAACAGTACTGTGAACAGTACCAAGATTTTTTTTTAATTCAACACACCAATCTAAAGGCTACTACTACCAGAATTTGGTTATTTTTTCATGCCAAAGATTCAAAGTTCAAGTTCGATTTCTAAGGCTTTTTAATGAATCAAAACACAAGGTAAGGAAAAGAAAAGGCTAAATTTAACACACAAAAAGCACACAAATCAAAACTTATCACTATCTAATTCGGCATAAACATAAAGAACTCAAAGAAAAGAAAACACAAACCTAACACTAAGATAAATAGGAAACCCCTAGGTTAAAGAATCCGAAACCCCTTGAACATACACTTTGATCTCAAAACGCAAAGAAAACAAACACCCACCCTATTGAACCCCCAAACAACACGTGAATGGAAACGCAAATAATCGGGATAATAAGAATAGGAACACGCCACAATCAAATGATTGATAGGTAATCTAATTCATGATGCAATAGAAAAGAAAGCAAGCAAGCAAACTCACAATCTCTCTAAGAATTTCGGCTAAGCCAAGAGAAAACTCTCAAAAGTTTATAATTTGAATCAATTGATATATATCCCTCTTTACAAGTTATAATAACCTATTTATAGCCTCCAAACCCTAAGGGAATGGGTATACATAAGTCCAATAGGTTTAAAACACTAAATTCAACCTAAAATAAGCTAAAACAACTACTTAAAACCCTACTAAGGTAAAGTGACGAATTTGAAGCCCAAAATAAAAGACTAACTAATAACCCAAATAACTAAATAATCTCTTTAAAAGAAAGCCCACATTTAAAACTTAAATGAGTCATGTAACTTTTTAAATGAGGCACATGACTTGTACAATTAAAGCCCAAAGTTGTATAAGCCCAAAATTGATAGTAAAGCACCAAATCTGCCTCCTATAAATTGGAGCACGCCCCAATAACATTTGGATCTTATATTTATGTGTTTGAACTCCATTTAGACCCATTTGAAAGTCATAAGGTTGCCCCTCTTCAATGGCATAGGATAGCCCTCTTGGATCCGTATCAACTTATGATCTAAGTTAACTTATACTGTATATGATAGGTATGATAGTGCAAATGAGATAAGCATGTGATTAGTAATAGTAATATGATAAATATGTGATAAGTGGATAATAAAAAGATGATAGATTAAAGCTCGATTAATGTAATATTATTAATGATAGTAATAGGTTATAAGTATAAGGGTGTTACAATTTGGTATTAGAGCAGAGTTTAGTCATTTCTGGTCAATAAGAGTCTAGGATTATGTTATATGGCATAATGTGGTGTTGTGATATGAGCACGACCAAGCACGCCGACAACAAGAGATATGAACTGGCACTTTCCTCAAGGACCAATAACAAAAGCAAGGTCAAAGAAGCTTAAAGAAGTCCTACAAGCATTCATGAAACCTTATGTGGAGAAGATGCAAGTTCAAGAAGAGAAAGAAGCTAAATTGGACTATGAAGACAAGTGTAGGCCGAATGGTGCAATGGGCCTTCAAGCTACTTTATTTAGTTTCTATTCTTTATGTAACATTTAATTAAGTATATTTGGGCAGCCTAGAACCTAGAAAAACGAATTGGGCTTTATTAGAATAGGTTTGTTTTATTTTGGGCTTATTTTACTGTTTTGGGTAGTTTAAGTGGGTAGGCTAAAGTTGGGCTTATCTCTTCTAAAGAGTTGGGCCAAAATAACTATTTGAGGCTTAGAATACCTAAGGGGGCCGAATTTTACGTGGGAGAATTGAATTTTAATGGGTTTGGGTCAGATTTAGGTTTAGGCCTACATTGGTGAACTTAGGGTCCTAAATTTTAGGAATGGATTTTCCTTGATAAATACTTATTATTTTGGGATATTATTAAGTAGAGTTTGAGGGAGAAATAATAGCTTGACCATATCTTTAAAGGGCTGGCCGAAATTCACTTGTAGCCAACATTAAGTCTACATTCATTCATTCATTTTCTTAGGATAATAAGCATATTTATCACTTTCTGTTAGGATTAATCTCAAATTGTATTTATCTTTATTTCTTCATGTACTTAGTCCATATTATGGCCAAATACATGTAGATAAAGGTTAGGAATTATCTTTGTTATTTATTTTATTATTTATCTCTTAGAGTTAGTGTTTGATTTTAATTCATCTAGGGAGGGGTGGCTGCCTAGCCTATATAAAGGGCTGAATTCTTCATTTGTAAGGGACTTGAATTTTGATTAATGAGAATTTTCTTTGGCTTGGCCGAATTTGTGAGAGTTAATTTATTATTGATTCTTGCTATTGCATGAAGAATTAGACTTAGGCTATTTGCATGATTAATGTATGCTTGATTCTTCTTCTTCTTGTTTTCTAAATCAATCTATCATAAGCGTTTCCAATCAATCTTGTTTGGGGGTTCTTTAGATTGGGGGTTTATTATCTTATTTATGTTCAATATTCATGGTATGTTGGCGTTCTAGTTTGGCATATAGGCTGGGGTTCCGCATCAATTGGTATCAGAGCATAGGCTAAGGGGTAAATTCTTAACTATCCTTTAATTTTGCTTTTAAACTTCAATTTTCTATTTTAGCCAAATAGGATCTTGCATCTAGTTCCTTATTTGGTTCTTGCTCTATTGTGTTAATTACCTATCTTTAAGTATTTGATCATTAGTTTGATTAAAGTTACAAAAAAAAAGAGAAAAAAAAATCAATTAGAAACAGCCTTGTGATCAATTCGGATTTACTATCTTGTAAGTTCATATTGGATCAATTGATGAATCTTTTGTTCTTGTTGAATCCGAATTTCTCATTGAATATATCAAGCATATAATTTGCAATCTTTGAGTGGTTGAACTTGGTTTGGATATAATTTTGATCTACAAAGTGCACGAAATCTTCTTCTTGTGTACTAATTTCTGATTTTTGTTCAATTTGATCAATTTGCCTCTAGAGTTGCTACCTTGTTATTCTTGCTAGGTATTCATTGTTTCTCTTAGTCAATTTACTTAATTGTGCATGTTGTTTGAGTTTATTTCTGAAATGCAATTGTGAGACATCATTTGTGAGTTGAGAGATAAACAAGAATGAATGGCATAAAGGAGAGTGTGAAGTTGTTAAGGCAAGACCTTAATGATATAGAATTGCAATTTAAACAATGGTTCAAACAACTAAGTAGATTGGAAAAGAGCAAAGAAAAGATAAAGGAAGAGGAAGTTATCCTAGAAGAAATAATTTGTGAAGCTGAAGGGGACACTATTGATATAGTTTTCTTTGATAGTGATGTTGAGAGTGATGAAATAATTGAAAGAAAAGATGTTGATTGTTTGAATGAGAATGAAGAAGTTTGTTTAGTTGAGATGGAAGATCAACAAGTTACAATTGCTCCTCTATTGCTTAAGGTGGATGAATTGCACATGGAAAAAAATGGAAATAATAGTCACATTCGCAAGGATGTAACAATAACTAGCCATGTTTTGCCTAGTTTCTTTGTCAAATTGCAGGAACATTATGAGTTTTTTGCTGAAGAAGCGTTCATATTATTTCCACCTATCCCAAAGATCATTTATGAAGATGAATTTATTCCTCAAGTTTCAATTCCCAACTTGAACAAGACGAAGATTCGAGGACGAATCTTTTCCGAAGAGGGAGGGGATGATATGAGCACGACCAAGCACGCCGACAACAAGAGATATGAACTGGCACTTTCCTCAAGGACCAATAACAAAAGCAAGGTCAAAGAAGCTTAAAGAAGTCCTACAAGCATTCATGAAACCTTATGTGGAGAAGATGCAAGTTCAAGAAGAGAAAGAAGCTAAATTGGACTATGAAGACAAGTGTAGGCCGAATGGTGCAATGGGCCTTCAAGCTACTTTATTTAGTTTCTATTCTTTATGTAACATTTAATTAAGTATATTTGGGCAGCCTAGAACCTAGAAAAACGAATTGGGCTTTATTAGAATAGGTTTGTTTTATTTTGGGCTTATTTTACTGTTTTGGGTAGTTTAAGTGGGTAGGCTAAAGTTGGGCTTATCTCTTCTAAAGAGTTGGGCCAAAATAACTATTTGAGGCTTAGAATACCTAAGGGGGCCGAATTTTACGTGGGAGAATTGAATTTTAATGGGTTTGGGTCAGATTTAGGTTTAGGCCTACATTGGTGAACTTAGGGTCCTAAATTTTAGGAATGGATTTTCCTTGATAAATACTTATTATTTTGGGATATTATTAAGTAGAGTTTGAGGGAGAAATAATAGCTTGACCATATCTTTAAAGGGCTGGCCGAAATTCACTTGTAGCCAACATTAAGTCTACATTCATTCATTCATTTTCTTAGGATAATAAGCATATTTATCACTTTCTGTTAGGATTAATCTCAAATTGTATTTATCTTTATTTCTTCATGTACTTAGTCCATATTATGGCCAAATACATGTAGATAAAGGTTAGGAATTATCTTTGTTATTTATTTTATTATTTATCTCTTAGAGTTAGTGTTTGATTTTAATTCATCTAGGGAGGGGTGGCTGCCTAGCCTATATAAAGGGCTGAATTCTTCATTTGTAAGGGACTTGAATTTTGATTAATGAGAATTTTCTTTGGCTTGGCCGAATTTGTGAGAGTTAATTTATTATTGATTCTTGCTATTGCATGAAGAATTAGACTTAGGCTATTTGCATGATTAATGTATGCTTGATTCTTCTTCTTCTTGTTTTCTAAATCAATCTATCATAAGCGTTTCCAATCAATCTTGTTTGGGGGTTCTTTAGATTGGGGGTTTATTATCTTATTTATGTTCAATATTCATGGTATGTTGGCGTTCTAGTTTGGCATATAGGCTGGGGTTCCGCATCAATTGGTATCAGAGCATAGGCTAAGGGGTAAATTCTTAACTATCCTTTAATTTTGCTTTTAAACTTCAATTTTCTATTTTAGCCAAATAGGATCTTGCATCTAGTTCCTTATTTGGTTCTTGCTCTATTGTGTTAATTACCTATCTTTAAGTATTTGATCATTAGTTTGATTAAAGTTACAAAAAAAAAGAGAAAAAAAAATCAATTAGAAACAGCCTTGTGATCAATTCGGATTTACTATCTTGTAAGTTCATATTGGATCAATTGATGAATCTTTTGTTCTTGTTGAATCCGAATTTCTCATTGAATATATCAAGCATATAATTTGCAATCTTTGAGTGGTTGAACTTGGTTTGGATATAATTTTGATCTACAAAGTGCACGAAATCTTCTTCTTGTGTACTAATTTCTGATTTTTGTTCAATTTGATCAATTTGCCTCTAGAGTTGCTACCTTGTTATTCTTGCTAGGTATTCATTGTTTCTCTTAGTCAATTTACTTAATTGTGCATGTTGTTTGAGTTTATTTCTGAAATGCAATTGTGAGACATCATTTGTGAGTTGAGAGATAAACAAGAATGAATGGCATAAAGGAGAGTGTGAAGTTGTTAAGGCAAGACCTTAATGATATAGAATTGCAATTTAAACAATGGTTCAAACAACTAAGTAGATTGGAAAAGAGCAAAGAAAAGATAAAGGAAGAGGAAGTTATCCTAGAAGAAATAATTTGTGAAGCTGAAGGGGACACTATTGATATAGTTTTCTTTGATAGTGATGTTGAGAGTGATGAAATAATTGAAAGAAAAGATGTTGATTGTTTGAATGAGAATGAAGAAGTTTGTTTAGTTGAGATGGAAGATCAACAAGTTACAATTGCTCCTCTATTGCTTAAGGTGGATGAATTGCACATGGAAAAAAATGGAAATAATAGTCACATTCGCAAGGATGTAACAATAACTAGCCATGTTTTGCCTAGTTTCTTTGTCAAATTGCAGGAACATTATGAGTTTTTTGCTGAAGAAGCGTTCATATTATTTCCACCTATCCCAAAGATCATTTATGAAGATGAATTTATTCCTCAAGTTTCAATTCCCAACTTGAACAAGACGAAGATTCGAGGACGAATCTTTTCCGAAGAGGGAGGGGATGATATGAGCACGACCAAGCACGCCGACAACAAGAGATATGAACTGGCACTTTCCTCAAGGACCAATAACAAAAGCAAGGTCAAAGAAGCTTAAAGAAGTCCTACAAGCATTCATGAAACCTTATGTGGAGAAGATGCAAGTTCAAGAAGAGAAAGAAGCTAAATTGGACTATGAAGACAAGTGTAGGCCGAATGGTGCAATGGGCCTTCAAGCTACTTTATTTAGTTTCTATTCTTTATGTAACATTTAATTAAGTATATTTGGGCAGCCTAGAACCTAGAAAAACGAATTGGGCTTTATTAGAATAGGTTTGTTTTATTTTGGGCTTATTTTACTGTTTTGGGTAGTTTAAGTGGGTAGGCTAAAGTTGGGCTTATCTCTTCTAAAGAGTTGGGCCAAAATAACTATTTGAGGCTTAGAATACCTAAGGGGGCCGAATTTTACGTGGGAGAATTGAATTTTAATGGGTTTGGGTCAGATTTAGGTTTAGGCCTACATTGGTGAACTTAGGGTCCTAAATTTTAGGAATGGATTTTCCTTGATAAATACTTATTATTTTGGGATATTATTAAGTAGAGTTTGAGGGAGAAATAATAGCTTGACCATATCTTTAAAGGGCTGGCCGAAATTCACTTGTAGCCAACATTAAGTCTACATTCATTCATTCATTTTCTTAGGATAATAAGCATATTTATCACTTTCTGTTAGGATTAATCTCAAATTGTATTTATCTTTATTTCTTCATGTACTTAGTCCATATTATGGCCAAATACATGTAGATAAAGGTTAGGAATTATCTTTGTTATTTATTTTATTATTTATCTCTTAGAGTTAGTGTTTGATTTTAATTCATCTAGGGAGGGGTGGCTGCCTAGCCTATATAAAGGGCTGAATTCTTCATTTGTAAGGGACTTGAATTTTGATTAATGAGAATTTTCTTTGGCTTGGCCGAATTTGTGAGAGTTAATTTATTATTGATTCTTGCTATTGCATGAAGAATTAGACTTAGGCTATTTGCATGATTAATGTATGCTTGATTCTTCTTCTTCTTGTTTTCTAAATCAATCTATCATAAGCGTTTCCAATCAATCTTGTTTGGGGGTTCTTTAGATTGGGGGTTTATTATCTTATTTATGTTCAATATTCATGGTATGTTGGCGTTCTAGTTTGGCATATAGGCTGGGGTTCCGCATCATGTTGGCTTAATGCAGAAATTCCTATGTTCTTTTAGATAAAGGGATCTAAGGAAGCAATTAAAGAATCAATTGAAAGTAATCTGCTGATTAGAATGAATCCCTCCAACCCAAGATCTTTGGCTTTTAATCGAGATGATATTCTTGAGGCCATTCCTGAAGAAGCGCTGTTAAAATTTTTTCAAGATATGGCCTAAATTTTATAAAGGATGACGGTATCTAAAGCTCCGATAACTAAGATTAGAAAGCATGGTGCAGAGGAATTTTTTGGCATTACTCTAGAGCAATCAGAGGAAGCTGAATTCTAATTAGAAAAGCTTGAAAGAAATTTGATTAGATTAACTGCCAAGCCAATCATAAAGTGCCTTGTGATGTGTTCGTATTATAAGGAGTAGTATATGATTGGTGGAAACTGGTGCTAAAATAGCCTCAATTACTAGCTTCACTTACATGGGGGTTTTCAAAGTGGAGTTTAGTAAGAAATATGTTACTAAAGCATATAAAGAAGAGAAGTTGAGGTAATTTCTTAGTTTGAGATAGAGAGTGAAGACTGTGGTAGAATATGAGAGAATTTAGCAACTTATGTAAATATGTTCCGGATTCAATGTTGACTAAAGCTTTCAAGTGTTGACAGTATGAAGATGGATTGAATGACCTGATCAAAGAAAAGTTGATTGGACCAACATCATTACAATTGGTAGATTTTTATCTACTTGTTCAAGCAGTTATGTGAGTAGATCAGAGCCAAAAGTAAGGTAAATTCCTATTTATCTTAGTGTTAGGTTTGTGTTTTTTTCTTTGATTTTCTTTATATGCATGCCGAAATTAGTTTTAGTAACATTCTAATTTTGGTGTCTTTGTGTGTTAAATTTAGCCTTGTTCTTTCATTACCTTTTGTTTTGATTCTTAAAAAAAAATCATGTTATTGTTCATCATTACTGTTCACATACTATTCATTGTTACTGTTCACGTACTATTCATCAAAAAAAAAGAAAAAGAAAGAAGAGAGAAAAACGTGATAGAGAAGAAAAAAAATTAAAGAGCAATTGAGCAAGGGTAGTTTATATAGCCTAAAGAAAATCCTAATTATTTCATAAGTGGAAAAAACTAATCCTTTTTGCTTTAAGATTGGGAGGGGCAACATTTACACCTTTTCCAAACACATTTGGAAATCCTTTAGAAGGTAGGAAAATTAATCCTTATTGCTTTGGGTTTAGGCTTTCAAAAATCCTAGTCCATATCTAAATTGGAATTACAATCCTAATCCTAGTTAGCAAGGATTTCTACTTGGTAAATATTTGTGCTATCCATTTGTGCCAATCATTTTTATCATTTGCTTTCCATTTGTACAACCATTTTTGGCAACTTTTTCCATCATTTGTGTAACCATTTTTGAAAACTTTCCACCATTTTTGGCAACTTTTCCATCATTTGTGTAACCATTTTTGGAAACTTTTTCCACCATTTCTGCTATCATTTTTGGAAACTTTTGCCATCATTTTGCTATCACTTTGCCATCTTTTTGCACACAACTTGACACACTAACGAAGCTTGTTACATCGTTCGGCATAGTGAATAAATTGGCTCTAAAATTGATTTGTTTTGCATGTTTTATACTTTATTTAGTTTTAATTGGTATCTTGTTGATTTCCTTTCTTTGTTGGGTAGCATATTTAGGTTCTATATTTGGTTTACTTTGTAGTGAATCAAATTCATTCATTTTATCCATATTTTCATTTTTCTTGATTCTTGTTGCTTATTTCTTTGTTTTAAACTAGTGTTTGTTCCATTTACATTATTAGGGTAATGGCTTGTCCAATACTCTAATTTGATTATCATCAAGTGGTACACCACTCTTGTCCTTGTATCACCTCCATTGTGTCTAGAGTCTTCTTTTCTAGTTTTGAGCTACTTTTTGTTGTTAGTTATTGTTTCCTTATTTCTAAAACATGTTTAAGTTTTTGATTTGTGATTTATATTCTGAAGTGCAATTTTGAATTGCAAGCTTAAGAGGAAAAAGGCAAGAGAGTGAGAGGACATTAAGAGGGTAAAAGCAAAAATTTGAGTGAAACACGACTGAATGTGAGGATGTCTTATTACAAGTCCAAGCGACATTTACATCAAGATGAAAGGAATGCATTTAAGGAGATATAAAGTTGTTAAGGCAAGACCTTAATAATATGGAATGGTTGGTTAGACAATATTTTAAACCACGTATTAGAATGGAGGAGAGCAAAGCGAAGAAAAGAAGGAGAAAGTTATCATAGAAGAAATAATTTGTGAACCTGAAAAGGGTGATATAGATATAGGCTTTTATATTGAGGATACTCAAGACCATGAAGAGGATGTTGTTGATGAGCTTGATGAGGAAAAAGAGGTTTTGGGTGAAGTTGAAGATGTAGAGAACGTGGTAAATGAGGTTGCTTTAGAGGTAGAAGAGGATAATGATGTTGTGCATAATGGAAAAATATTTGAAAGTGAAGATGTCATTGATTGTTTAAGTGAGAATGAAGAAGCTGGTTTAGTGGAGACGGAAGATCTGCATGTTACAATTTCTCCTTTACTGCATAAGGAGGATGAGGTGCATATGGGAAGTGAAGGAAGTCAAAATCATATTCCTATATTAAATACTAATCATGTTTTGCATAGTCATTTTATTTATAACTTGCAGGATCATGATGAGTTCCTCAATGAAGAAGCATTCATATTATTTCCACTAATGCCAAAGATAATTTACGAAGATGAATGTATTCCTCAAGTGTCAATTCTTGGCTATTACAAGATCATTCAAGAACGAATTTTTTCTAAAGAGGGAGGGAATGATACGACCATAGAGAGGGCAAGTCATGATGATTTCATCAATCAACATCACAAGCTTAAAGTACTTAGCTTTTGGAAGCAAGTGAAGGAATTGGGTCTAAGTCATTTTGGGCTTATACAACTTTGTCCTTTATAATTGTACAAGTCATATGCCTCATTTAAAAGTCACATGACTCATTTAAGTTGTAAATGTGGGCTTAGGCGTGTGGGCTTCCTTTTAAAGGGATTATTTAGTTATTTGGGTTATTAATTAGTCTTTTATTTTGGGCTTGAAATTCGTCACTTTACCTTAGTAGGGTTTTTAAGTAGTTGTTTTAGCTTATTTTAGGTAGAATTTAGTGTTTTAAACCTATTGGACTTATGTATACCCATTCCCTTAGGGTTTGGAGGCTATAAATAGGTTATTATAACTTGTAAAGTGGGAGATGTTGGAATCAAATTATAAACTTTGAGAGTTTTTTTCTCTTGGCTTAGCCGAAATTCTTTAGAGAGATTGTGAGATTGCTTGCTTTCTTTTCTATTGCATCAAGAATCAGGATTACTTATCAATCATTTGATTGTGACGTTTTCTTATTCTTCTTATCCTGATTATTTACGTTTACATTCACGTGTTATTTGGGGGTTCAATAGGGAGGATGTTTGTCTTCTTTGTGTTTTGAGATCAAAGTGTATGTTCAAGGGGTTTCAGGTTCTTTAACCTTGGGATTTCGCATCAAAGAGCAAGGTCAAAGAAGCTTAAAGAAGTCCTAAACGCATTCATGAGACCTTATGTGGAGAAGGTGCAAGTTTAAGAAGAGAGAAGCTAAATTGGACTATGAAAACAAGTTTAGGCTGAATGGTGAAATAGGCCATCAAGCTACTTTATTTAGTTTTTATTCTTTATGTTTGGGCAGCCTAAAACCTAGGAAAATGAATTGGGCTTGATTAGAATAGGTTTGTTTTATTTTGGGCTTATTTTATTATTTTGGGTAGTTTAAGTAGGTAGGCTAAATATAGGCTTATCTCTTTTAAAGAGTTAGGCCAAAATAACTATTTGAGGCTTAGAATACCTAAGGGGGCCGAATTTTACATGGGAGAGTTAAATTTTAATGGGTTTGGATCAGATTTAGGTTTAGGACTATATTGGTGAACTTAGGGTCCTAAATTTTAGGAAGGGATTTTCCTCAATAAATATTTATTATTTTGGGATATTATTAAGTAGATTTTGAGGAAGAAATAATAGCTTGACCATATCTTAAAAGGGCTGGCCGAAATCCACTTTTAGCCAAGATTAAGTCTACATTCATTCCTTCATTTTCTTAGGATAATCATACATATTTATCACCAGCTTTTAGGATTATTTTCAGATTGTATTTATCTTTATTTCTTCATGTACTTAGTCCATATTATGGCCAAATACATGTAGATAAAGGTTAGGAATTATCTTTGTTATTTATTTCATTATTTATCTCTTAGAGTTAGTGTTTGATTTTAATTCATCTAGGGTGGGGTGGCTGCCTAGCCTATATAAAGGGCTGAATTTTTCATTTGTAAGACACTTGAGTTTTGATTAATAAGAATTTTCTTTGGCTTGGCCGAATTTGTGAGAGTTAATTTATTATTGATTCTTGCTATTGCATGAAGAATTAGACTTAGGCTATTTGCATGATTAATGTATGCTTGATTCTTCTTCTTCTTGTTTTCTAAATCAATCTATCATAAGCATTTCCAATCAATCTTGTTTGGGGGTTTATTATCTTGTTTATGTTCAATATTCATGGTATATTGGTGTTCTAGTTTGGCATATAGGCTGGGGTTCCGCATCAATTGGTATCGGAGCATAGGCTAAGGGGTAAATTCTTAACTATCCTTTAATTTTTGCTTTTAAACTTTAATTTTCTATTTTAGCTGAATAGGATCTTGCATCTAGTTCCTTATTTGGTTCTTGCTCTATTGTGTTAATTACCTATCTTTAAGTATTTGATCATTAGTTTGATTAAAGTTACAAAAAAAAACAAAGGAAAAAAAATCAATTAGAAACAGCCTTGTTATCAATTCGGATTTACTATCTTGTTAAGATCATGTTTGATCAATTGATGAATCTTGTGTTCTTGTTGAATTCGAATTTGCCATTGAATATATCAAGCATATAATTTGCAATCTTTGAGTGGTTGAACTTGGTTTGGATATAATTTTGATCTACAAAGTGCCTTGCACCACTTGGAGTAAGTTTTGATCAATCAAGCAAGAATTGGAGTTAGAACTTTCACAATTGGTTTGATTTCTTCAAGACCAGGTTAGTGCTCCCAATTTTCCATTTGGGTTGTGTTTATTGCATGCTTTCTTTGATTTTTTTTGTTGAGTCTTACATCAAATCTGTTTAAACTAATCATTAGGTTTAGTTAAACATCGCATTTAAGTGCATCCGTCTTGTCCATTTTCTTCATTCTAAGTTTTTAATTTTTGTGTCTAAGCTATTTTTGGTTCCAATTACACTAGTTTGACATATTGCACTTTGTTGAACATCTATATATATATTAGTGCACAAAATCTTCTTCTTGTATACCAATTTCTGAATTTTGTTCAAATAGGTCGATTTGCCTCTAGAATTAATATCTTTGCTGTTCTTGTTAGGCTTTTCATTTTTTCCCTTAATATAATTACTTAATTGTGCATATTTGTTTGAGTTTGTTTCTGAAGTGCAATTGTGAGATATCAATTTATAAGTTGAGAGATAAACAAGAATGAATGGGATAAAGGAAAGTGTGAAGTTGTTAAGGCAAGACCTTAATGATATAGAATCACAATTTAAACAATGGTTCAAACAGCTAAGTAGATTGGAAAAGAGCAAAGAAAAGAGAAATGAAGAGGAAGTTATCCTAGAAGAAATAATTTGTGAAGCTGAAGGGTACACTATAGATATAGTTTTCGTTGATAGTGACGTTGTGAGTGATGAAGAAATAATTGAAAGAAAAGATGTTGTCGATTGTTTGAATGAGAATGAAGAAGTTTGTTTAGTTGAGATGGAAGATCAACAAGTTACAATTGCGCCTCTGTTACTTAAGGTGGATGAATTGTACATGGGAAAAAAAGGAAATAATAATCACATTCGCAAGGATGTAACAATGACTAACCATGTTTTGCCTAGTTTCTTTGTCAAATTACAGGAACATTATGAGCTCTTTGTTGAAGAAGCGTTCATATTATTTCCACCTATCCCAAAGATCATTTATGAAGATGAATTTATTCCTCAAGTTTCAAATCCCAAGTTGAGCAAGACGAAGATTCGAGGACGAATCTTTTCCAAAGAGGGAGGGGATGATATGAGCACGACCAAGCATAATGGCAACAAGAAAGATGAACTAGCATTTCCTGAAGTACCAATAACAAGTGCAAGGTCAAAGAAGCTTAAAGAAGTCCTACAAGCATTCATGAAACCTTATGTGGAGAAGATGCAAGTTCAAGAAGAGAAAGAAGCTAAATTGGACTATGAAGACAAGTTTAGGCCGAATGGTGCAATGAGCCTTCAAGCTACTTTATTTAGTTTCTATTCTTTATATAACATTTAATAAAGTATATTTGGATGGCCTAGAACCTAGGAAAATGAATTGGGCTTTAATAGAATAGGTTTGTTTTATTTTGGGCTTATTTTACTGTTTTGGGTAGTTTAAGTGGGTAGGCTAAAGTTGGGCTTATCTCTTCTAAAGAGTTGGGCCAAAATAACTATTTGAGGCTTAGAGTACCTAAGGGGGCCGAATTTTACATGGGAGAATTGAATTTTAACAGGTTTGGGTCAGATTTAGGTTTAGACATTGGTGAACTTAGGGTCCTAAATTTTAGGAATGGATTTTCCTTGATAAATACTTATTATTTTCGGATATTATTAAGTAGAGTTTGAGGGAGAAATAATAGCTTGACCATATCTTTAAAGGGCTGGCCGAAATCCACTTTTAGCCAAGATTAAGTCTACATTCATTCCTTCATTTTCTTAGGATAATCATGCATATTTATCACCAGCTTTTAGGATTATTTTCAGATTGTATTTATCTTTATTTCTTCATGTACTTAGTCCATATTATGGCCAAATACATGTAGATAAAGGTTAGGAATTATCTTTGTTATTTATTTCATTATTTATCTCTTAGAGTTAGTGTTTGATTTTAATTCATCTAGGGAGGGGTGGTTGCCTAGCCTATATAAAGGGCTGAATTCTTCATTTTTAAGACACTTGAGTTTTGATTAATAAGAATTTTCTTTGGCTTGGCTGAATTTGTGAGAGTTAATTTATTATTGATTCTTGCTATTGCATGAAGAATTAGACTTAGGCTATTTGCATGATTAATGTATGCTTGATTCTTCTTCTTCTTGTTTTCTAAATCAATCTATAATAAGCGTTTCCAATCAATCTTGTTTGGGGGTTCTTTAGATTGGGGGTTTATTATCTTGATTATGTTCAATATTTATGGTATGTTGGTGTTCTAGTTTGGCATATAGGCTGGGGTTTCGCATCAATTGGTATCGGAGCATAGGCTAAGGGGTAAATTCTTAACTATCCTTTAATTTTTGCTTTAAAACTTTAATTTTCTATTTTAGCCGAATAGGATCTTGCATCTAGTTCCTTATTTTGTTCTTGCTTTATTGTGTTAATTACCTATCTTTAAGTATTTGATCATTAGTTTGATTAAAGTTACAAAAAAAAACAAAGGAAAAAAAATCAATTAGAAACAACCTTGTTATCAATTCGGATTTACTATCTTGTTAAGATCATGTTTGATCAATTGATGAATCTTGTGTTCTTGTTGAATTCGAATTTTCCATTGAATATATCAAGCATATAATTTGCAATCTTTGAGTGGTTGAACTTGGTTTGGATATAATTTTGATCTACAAAGTGCCTTGCACCACTTGGAGTAAGTTTTGATCAATCAAGCAAGAATTGGAGTTAGAACTTTCACAATTGGTTTGATTTCTTCAAGACCAGGTTAGTGCTCCTAATTTTCGATTTGGGTTGTGTTTATTGCATGCTTTCTTTGATTTTTTTTGTTAAGTCTTACATCAAATCTGTTTAAACTAATCATTAGGTTTAGTTAAATCCGTCTTGTCCATTTACTTCATTCTAAGTTTTTAATTTGTGTGCCTAAGCTATTTTTGGTTCCAATTACACTAGTTTGACATATTGCACTTTGTTGAACATCTCTATATATATTAGTGCACAAAATCTTCTTCTTGTGTACTAATTTCTGATTTTTGTTCAAATAGGTCGATTTGCCTCTAGAATTAGTATCTTTGCTTTTCTTGTTAGGTTTTTCATTTTCCCTTAATCAAATTACTTAATTGTGCATATTTGTTAGACTTTGTTTCTGAAGTGCAATTGTGAGATATCAATTTATAAGTTGAGAGATAAACAAGAATGAATGGGATAAAGGAAAGTGTGAAGTTGTTAAGGCAAGACCTTAATGATATAGAATCGCAATTTAAACAATGGTTCAAACAACTAAGTAGATTGGAAAAGAGCAAAGAAAAGAGAAATGAAGAAGAAGTTATCCTAGAAGAAATAATTTGTGAAGCTGAAGGGGACACTATAGATATAGTTTTCTTTGATAGTGACATTGTGAGTGATGAAGAAATAATTGAAAGAAAAGATGTTGTTGATTGTTTGAATGAGAATGAAGAAGTTTGTTTAGTTGAGATGGAAGATCAACAAGTTACAATTGCGCCTCTATTGCTTAAGGTGGATGAATTTGCACATGGGAAAAAAAATAAAATAATAATCACATTCGCAAGGATGTAACAATGACTAACCATGTTTTGCCTAGTTTCTTTATCAAATTACAGGAACATTATGAGTTCTTTGTTGAAGAAGCATTCATATTATTTCCACCTATCCCAAAGATCATTTATGAAGATGAATTTAGTCCTCAAGTTTCAAATCCCAACTTGAACAAGATGAAGATTCGAGGACGAATATTTTTCGAAGAGGGAGGGGATGATATGAGCACGACCAAGCATAATGGCAACAAGAAAGATGAACTAGCATTTCCTGAAGGACCAATAACAAGAGCAAGGTCAAAGAAACTTAAAGAAGTCCTACAAGCATTCATGAAACCTTATGTGGATAATATGCAAGTTCAAGAAGAGAAAGAAGCTAAATTGGACTACAAAGATAAGTTTAGGCCGAATGGTGCAATGGGCCTTCAAGCTACTTTATTTAGTTTCTATTCTTTATGTAACATTTAATAAAGTATATTTGGGCAGCCTAGAACCTAGGAAAACGAATTGGGCTTTAATAGAATAGGTTTGTTTTATTTTGAGCTTATTTTACTATTTTGGGTTGTTTAAGTGGTTAGGCTAAAGTTGGGCTTATCTCTTCTAAAGAGTTGAGCTAAAATAACTATTTGAGGCTTAGAATACCTAAGGGGGCCGAATTTTACATGGGAGAATTGAATTTTAATGGGTTTGGGTCAGATTTAGGTTTAGGCCTACATTGGTGAACTTAGGATCCTAAATTTTAGGAATGGATTTTCCTTGATAAATACTTATTATTTTCGGATATTATTAAGTAGAGTTTGAGGGAGAAATAATAGCTTGACCATATCTTTAAAGGGCTGGCCGAAATCCACTTTTAGCCAAGATTAAGTCTACATTCATTCCTTCATTTTCTTAGGATAATCATGCATATTTATCACCAGCTTTTAGGATTATTTTCAGATTGTATTTATCTTTATTTCTTCATGTACTCAGTCCATATTATGGCCAAATACATGTAGATAAAGGTTAGGAATTATCTTTGTTATTTATTTCATTATTTATCTCTTAGAGTTAGTGTTTGATTTTAATTCATCTAGGGAGGGGTGGCTGCCTTGCCTATATAAAGGGCTGAATTCTTCATTTGTAAGACACTTGAGTTTTGATTAATGAGAATTTTCTTTGGCTTGGCCGAATTTGTGAGAGTTAATTTATTATTGATTCTTGCTATTGCATGAAGAATTAGACTTAGGCTATTTGCATGATTAATGTATGCTTGATTCTTCTTCTTCTTGTTTTCTAAATCAATCTATCATAAGCGTTTCCAATCAATCTTGTTTGGGGGTTTATTATCTTGTTTATGTTCAATATTCATGGTATGTTGGTGTTCTAGTTTGGCATATAGGCTGGGGTTCCGCATCTGAAGAATTAAGAAAATGCCACAATCAAATGTTTGATAAGTAATCCTAATTCTTGATGCAAGAGAAAAGAAAGCAAGCAATCTCACAATCTCTCTAAAGAATTTTGGCTAAGCCAAGAGAAAAACTTTCAAAAGTTTATAATTTGATTCAATAATGAAGTTTACAACCTAGGTTAGCCTATTTATAAGGTGGCTAACCCTAATTCACTCTTTAAAACCCTAATTTAAACACTCATATGGCCTTAAACCAATTTCCTTGGGCTTTTACAAGCCAATTAAGCCTAAATAAGTCTTAAACACACTTAAAACAAAACTAATTAATAAATCTTATAGGCCTAAAATGAAAGCCCAAAAAAAAGACTAAAAATAAATAACCAAACTAACTAAACTAAGCCCAAAAGAAGCCCACATGCCTAGCCCATTAATAATACAACTTAAGTGAGTCATATAACTTTTAAATGAAGCACATGACTTGTACAATTAAATCCCAAAGTTGTATAAGCCCAAAATTGATGGTAAAGCACCAAATATGCCTCCTATAAATTGGAGCACGCCCCAATGACATTTGGATCTTATATTTATGTGTTTGAACTCCATTTAGACCCATTTGAAAGTCATAAGGTTGCCCCTCTTCAATGGCATAAGATAGCCCTCTTGGATCCGTATCAAACTGGCTGTTGAGGATTTTGAAGCACCACTTTCCACCAATCATAGGTCAGACCTTGCAATAAAGATACATCATAAGTTACCCATTGATTCTATGGACAATTAATCTCTTGCAATATTCTTTTTAACTTTTTGAGCTAAAATTCAGCTACATCAGACTGAACTACATATGTACCCACAAATTCCTCTGCCCCTCTCTTTCTAATGAGATTGGTAGGAACCTTAGGGGTAGTTAATCTATTTATTAACTGAAGTAATCCCTACATTATCATCGGGTTACCTCGAGTAGGATTTACATCTCTTGCAGGGGGTTGCTCAGCTGCAAGAGGGTTATCATACCTTGGATTCACACTTCCAGCTATCTCACTTATCTCTTCATTAGGATCTGACACCATTTTTATCCTATAAATCTGATCTCACACATCTAATCTATTTTCTAACATCTTATAGTCCAGAATCAACTAAATCTGTCTTTGATACTACAATGTAATGCTCGCTCTCATTTAAATTTTTATGCGCTTAATATTTTATTGAATTTCTGGCATAGATACACATCTATACATATAAATTTAACAATATTTCAAAAATAATTACAAAGTCATTAATTATATAATTCCTAAATCTTCTACACTACAATCAATCTTCATTTGCTATTCCCTCTAGTAGCTTGCAGATATTGATGAGATACATAACACTTCACTCTATACTTGCATACCTACACGGGAAAAAAAAACCCATGCTGAGCATTAGCTCGATGGGGAGTAACAAGAATACAATAGACTTTACAAGGAAGTCACACATAACTATGACATGACATTTATTAATAAAATAAAAACATATCTATGATGCATAGCATGCATATACAATGTAAACATATCACATTATCACTATTGTGCTAAGAATTTCATGAGGGAAATCACTCGATTCATACCAAACATTCACTCATTATCATACTCACTTATTCATTAACATTCACTCATTCACAATGTACAAGTCAAATCAAAGCTCTTTCATATCGAATCAATTCACTTTTATATCTAGTTAAATCACTTTTAGATCAAGTCAACTCATTTTCATAGCTTGAATGCCCACAAAAAATGGATAACGGGTCAAACACTGGATGCTGGTAAATAGTATCAAACACTAGAGACAAAAGTCTCAGATCATTAGATACCAAATGTATCAACACTAGACACCAACAGGTGCCAACACTAGTAGTTGTAATTATCTCTTATAGGCATGCCTATCTATACATTAATATATGAAATTAAGACACAAACAAATTTGGTTACTTAAAAATATATCATTTAAATTTTGAGTAATATCATGAATATCCATAATATATCATGTATATAATTCATAAAATCATAATTCAGTGGTGGATATCTCACACTTGAATAATAAAATGAAAATTAAAGTAAGAAAAGTTAAACAGAATAGAGCTGATATCCCCTACCCTATCATGAGCACGACTGATGATGCGAGCACGATAGAGAGCAATTGTCGAGTCCTATCACTAGCGTAACCTGGGTCACGACCATGACAGAGAAAAATATACTAAGCAAAAAGGCCCTATCACAGGTGCAACTAGTGCCACGAGTGCGACAGACGCTAAAATATCCTGAACATTTCTTAACACACTCTTTTCTTGAGTAAGGTACCCTTCTCTAGAATCCTATCACTGTATCATATTTTCAAACCACTAAAAATCACTTGATTTACATGTTTAAACCTCAAATTTCAATAAAACAATGCATTTAATCTTGACTAGCAAAATAGAAGGAATCCCTTGAACAAATATTCACTATATCATTCTTTAAATCACACTTAAATCACATTTTATCATTTAAATACACAAAAATTTCATCACTTGTTTCTATCACAAATTTCAAATCAATTATACAATATGTATCATTTAAAACAACTAAACATGTAATAAGAGAGAAAACTCCCAAAACTTAAATTTTAGCCACTTCCACTTTCTAAAGCTCTTCTTTCTCCTTCCTTTTCCCTTGCTACTCTTTCCAACAACTATACACAAATTTCATTCAATTGCTAATCAAAATAACACATACATAAACTAAAGAAAGGAAGAAGAAGATTTCCCTTCACAATATCCATGCTTACTCAGCTTGCCAATCCCCAAAACCAATCAAATATACAAACACCTCCTAGATAGCAACTTGAAGCAAGAAAATGGTATGAATAAAGAGGAAAGAAAATAGCTAAAAATTTAGCCAAAAAGTGGCCAACCATCTCAAAGAAAAAGTAAAATTTTCCCTTTTTTTCTTGCTTCTTCTCCCTCTTTCTAGAATGAACACATGTTTATGTCTCATAGGGCCACTTGTTTAACTATGAAAAATTTCACTTTGCTCCCTTTTCTTTCATCAATTCTTACATTTGGCATGAAAGTTATAATATTCAATTTCAATCACGTCTTTCTTTCTCTTCTAACAATGCATATTTATCCCTAAATTAGCAAATTTACAAAATTACCCTTCACTTCCACATTAATTTCAATTACATCCCAATCATATTTACAAATATTTGCCAATATAAAATTTAGGTAATTATAGATCCAGTACCTAAGACAAAGACCTACCCATATTCGAGTAATGCTTTTAAGTGTTTTCAATAAGAGACACTTGGTTGTCTTTCTTGAAGCACCTATGTCACTAGTTTTCCTAGTTGTAGCTCCATACCCTCGATGCCTAAAACTAAAACCAGCACCAATGTGGAGCTTGCTTTCTAAGCCAAGTACTCACATTGGCTTCAATGGCAATATCCTTTAGGGACTCCCAATCTTTCAACCCTTTCATCTGTAAGCCTTTCTTCAGATCAGTGGTATCATATTTTCTTTTCATAAATCCATAAAAAGCCTAATCTGATCAGTGGTATCATATTTTCTTTTCATCTCCATTACTTTATTTCTCTATCTCATCAAATACTTATGAAATGACTTATCTTGATTTGTTATAGTAATTCAAGGTCTTTTAGAGTAACTTTCATCCTTATGCTACAGTCATATTGCCTTAGAAACTTCTCTGTTAACATATTCCAATCCTCTTTGGTATGCCTGTCTAGACCATCATACCAATCGATAACAGGGCTAGTAAGAGTAAGGCTGAAATATTCAACCTTCTACCTTTTAGTGAGAGTAGTGCCCTTTATGACTGGAGTATACTATTTAATGTGAGCAAATGGGTCAGAGGTGGCATCAAACTAAGGTAGGTCAGGCATCTTGAACCATTGAAGGAGCACGTCTTTACTTTTCAAATCCCTATCTTCTGGACTGACCTTTTTTTCGGCTGACAAGACTCGGGCCATGGTTTTTATTTTTTATTCCATCTTTTTGAGAACTAGGTCCTTCATTCTAGGTAACTTTCCCCTTAGGGCTTATGTTACTACTGGTTCTTCCTTCTTTTCAGGAGTTTATCTTTTCACGGTTCCACAAGTGGGGCTCTCTATCCTATTCCTCTTGATTTAGCTACTATAAAAGGTCTTATTTGGGTAGTGATTGGAGTACTTCCAGCAACCATAGGCTCTCTATGGGTAGAGCTATCAATGTCTGCTGACCAGCAAGCTATGTCAAAAAACTCATTATATTAGTCATCATAGACCTAATTCTTCTCTCAAACTCCTAATCGACAATAGCCTCAGTCTGTGCTGGATCTGTCATGCCTATTCTTTTAGATGTTATCTTAAAAACTTCAGCCAAACCCAAATCTATCTCCAATTCTAATTCAAAAAGCTCTGATAAAGATCTCCTAACCATCTTCCATCTGAACTTCTGAACCACCATATCGACTATATGGTGACTAAAGCTACCTTAAATCCTTAAACAAAGCTCTACTCTTTCGATTTAACTAAACAATGATTCCAATATATTTCGATCAAGGCCATTATAGCTTCACTAAAGGTGAATTCCCAGAGAAACTCAGGATCAAAAGTTTTCCAAGAAACACTCATCTTCTCATAATAAATCAAATCCTTAAACCATCTGGATGACTCTATATAATGGCTAAAAAAGAAATTTGTTATCATGATGCATGGTTCTGCATGGAATACATGAACATATTATTATATATCTTTCATAAAGAATAGGTGCAAATCAAAACAAACCTCCCAACCTTATTGCTCCTACAAATGAGATAATGCGATCTTTTTTCTAAGTGGGATTTATTCATGGATTAATAGGGAACCCAATGAATGTGAATTATGCATAGTGGAAAATCGAAAAAATAATTTTTTTAATTTAAAGCACAAACAAATGCGATATTGATCTCTATATACTTGGGTCTTTTAAATATATAAGGATAGGCCTATTGGGGTATGACAACCTTTAATTAGCACACACCTTAATTTACCATAACTCAATTGAGTATATAGGTATCAAAATAGCAAGCAAAGTATTAAGTTATATATTACCTAAGATCCTATGTCATTACATGAGGCTTTGGTCTTGTAGTACAACTTTAGGACCACCTAAGCATGGTCCCTTCCAATGGGTTTAGTTCATCACAAGCATAACAACAAGTTGGGTCACTCTAGGATTGTCTAGCAGCTATTAGAATGATGCCATGGCTGAACCTTAAGGATACAAAACCTATTCTAAGGCTCAAAACGCATAAAAAAACACTCCTAAACTTCCTAAAATCAACATATAAACTCATAATAGGGTTTAAAAACATCAAACAACACAATTTGCATAAAATTATCTAGTGAGAGAAGTATACAAAAAAAGAGAGAAAACACTAGTAAAATGCATAAAACTTCAATCAAATCATAGGGAAATAATAAATTCATGCATAAAACTCAAAATCACACATAATCGTTCCAATAAAACCTTATTTACATGAAAAAGAAAGAGAACAATACTCACAAAAATATACAAAGGAGGAAAGCAAAAACAGAGCAAACTAGTTTAGGGAAATTACAAAAAAAACAATTAAAAGATTTAAAGTTTTAAATCTGCTCAAAGGCTAAAGATTTGCCTCTAACATTACCTTTAGTTGAGCTATTTTTCAAAGACTAATGTGTGTGCTTCTTTGCCTTTTCTCCTGCTTCCTTCTTGTATTTTTCAAAAACTATAGCAAAACCAGTTGTTTTTTTCTCTTTCTTATTTGTTATCTAATTTTTATTTTTTCCCAAGAACTATCCCATCCATCTTAATGGCTTTTGGATTAAAACCAAGGGAAAAAAGGTAGATTTTTAATCTTGAAATAATCCCCTATTTTGCAGGAAGAAAATATGAAATTTTGGTTAAAAAACCCAATCATGGTCTTAACTAGTGAGTCAAGGACTCGACTCATAGACTAGACTTAGTAAGCCCACCGAAAAATCCAAAAAACTCATTTTAAACAAAAAGGGCTGAGTCACATACTAAGGGTCGTGACTCATTGATGAGTCACAAACTTGAGTCCATAACTCACTGATGAGTCATGATCTTGAGTCACCCCTAAAGACTCAGACCATGGCCTAAAAAGGGAGTGAGTCACTTTCTCAGGCTGTGACTCAGAAGTGAGTCACGGTCTTGACCCATGAGTCAAGGACGTGACTCATTTTTGAGTTAACCAGTAGCCTTTAAAGATGGCCATTTCACCTGATTTAGCAAAATAAACATAAATAAACTTTTAAAAGATGATTTTCCCCTTCAAAACTCAATGAAATATTTTCTTGAAATAAACGCTGGTGTACGAGAAGAGAGAACACTGTTACTTCCTAGCTATTTTTAAAATAGCATCATCCTCATTAGGTAACCATGGCAAAGGCTAACTCAGGCCCAGTGTCTATAGTCACCCCTAAGTTTGGGATAGCTAGCACACCAGTATCTAGGTTTGCCAAAGTTCAAAGCAAAGCGGTAAAAGATGTGTACTTGGGATAGCGAATCTCAAAACATAAACACATACCCTTTAAGGTAATGAATCTCTGGTTGAGTAGTTACTACCAATTTATCAGCATTTTAACTCTTTGTTTGAGTAATTATCATCAGCTTGTCAATGTTTTAACTCTTGATCAGTTGGAACTGATGGTTTACCATTAGCTTATAAATGTTTTAACCCTTGATCATCTGAGTAGATATTGTCCACTTTTCGACATTTTAACTTTTGATCAACTGAGTAACTATGGTTAGCTTATCATGTTTTAATTCTTCATTTGGTGTTTACCATCAATTTATAGACATTTTAACCATGGATCAAATGAGTGATTATCATCAGCTTATCGATGTTTCAACTTTTGATCGAATTAGGGTGATTACCATCTGCTTATTGATGTTTTAACTTGATATTAACTGGGTGATTACCATCAGCTTATCGACATTTTAACATCAATTAGAACATCTGACTGGTGTAAGGTTGTAGGCATATGAGATAAGAGAAAATGGAGAATTGTATGTCTTGCAAGAGGACTTTTGCTTTTTGTTAATGCATCGCCTTTTGAGCGAGTATTTGCACCTGTAGAAGTGTCTGACTTCAAAACATTGATGCAATAAAAGGAAGGTAATTACCTTTTATGGGTTTGTATGATTGTCCTCATGTGCATTTATCTTCAAAGAGGGTGAACCATCCTTCTATGGGAAATGCTTGAGCATACTTCTAACCTTCATATTGTCATAATATGAGAGAACTTCATTTTGATCTGATTGTATAACATTTGTAATGTTTGAAATATTATCGTAAAAGTTTTGAGGTGACAAGATGTCTCCTATCCATGGGAGATATGATGAGTCAAATTATGATATATGTTGTTTAATCAACTTTTTCCAATTTTCAAATTCAAGATTTATTTGTATTATTGTGAATATCCATTCGCATTATTTATTTTTTATTACATATCAAAAATCATATTGATAGTTGTGAAAATATTATCATACACACGTCTAAATGAATGTTGTAGGAAAGAAATAGTATCTTTCATGTATCCCTCAATAAAATATCAATAAAATTTTAATAGTTAAAAATGTAAATATAATTGAAATTAAACTAGAGTTTTTATGTTAATTAACATAATACAAAATAATAAATATCTCTTTGAAAGTCATTTATGTCATCTCAATCTAGGAGAATCTGGTGATCTGGCTAAAGGACCAAGTCATTACTATATAACCTGAGAAAGTTTTGCCTAAGATAGATGTAATGTGGCAGTGACTGAGGCATATCAAACTCAAACCCCATCTTCTGAGATAAGGGCACCATGATCTGGCCTATGAGAGGTAGTGCAGGTTGTCTCGAATCTATCTCATTAACAACTCTTATCAGTGTACTCCCATCTCTATACGGGGCCAATCGTGTAGTATGATGCTCTTTGGTCCTCCTCATGGTATCTTGGAGACCAGTAACTTCTTTCTTAATGCTTTATACGATATGTCCCGCACCAGCTACTGATACCTCTAGGTTATAGGGCCCTTTTACTAGAAAGACAACTAGATGAAATGATCAGCTTGCCAATCATCTATACATCATGCCTTAGACTCTCCATAGTGGTCTTTAGGTGAGCTAGCCTACTCTTCACATCTGTGGGAATATTAAAAGATGTTGTTGTAGTCAGTGCGGGACTACAAGAAGTGGAAGTGGAAGCTCTATGATCTCCTTGCATACAAAACCTGCGAGCCTCATATGGTACTAGCACCTATAATATGCTAGAACCTTAGGGTGATGCAACCCGTGTTCCTATAGAGTGACTAGAACTAGACCTCACATCAGAAGTTCGAGTATCCGAATAGGCCTAACCATTAGAAGAGTTGCCATTATGTGTAGGGCCCTCAAAATGTGCTTGATATGGAGGAGAATGGGCTTTCTATACAAAATCCTAAGGTTGATCATCCACATCCTATATGCTATATCAAGGACAATGAATCCTAAATCACTTATTTGCCTCCTCTACTGATGGTAACCTGTATACACTAAGGCATGTACATCTAATCATGCACATGTTTAGCACCATCTCGAAGCCCACTACTACATCCCTCTCAGCTTGTAGCCCTATCTCAGATTTGGGAAACCAAATGAAAGTAGCAATCGAGTAACTATGCCCTTAATAACTACTACGGTGCATGGAGCTCGAATTATCCTAGTAATATTCTATAAGATCTCATGGCCAATGTTAAGGCATAATCCCTTAACCATGCCCTACAGACTTCAGATGTCAACGACATTTAAGGACCCGAGCTCTTCGATCGACCCATATGGGAACATGATAGAACCCTCTGTAAATACCACAGTACCTGTGAAATCAACATAATCGCCTTCACAATAGCAAGATCATAGGAAAGGCTTGGCCTGGAAATTACTGCACAACGTTTATCTCCAGTTGTCCTACTGAGGACTGTTACACCATCACCCATGGGCAAGCTAAGAGCTGAGGACACCTATGCTCGAGATATGTTGAAAGGATGTCCAAAAACTTGAAATTTAATGACACTGGCCTCGGTGTTAGGGCACTAATATCCTCTGTACTGAAATAGAAAGTGATAAACAACCTCTGGATATATGGCAAAGATAGGGCCATAAAAATCTAGCCATCTGACTCATGCAAGCAACTATTGGGCATCCTACCAGATGCCCATGGTCTGTAAGATATAAGCTCATGAACCGATGATGCGGAACCCCAAGGTTAAAGAACCCGAAACCCCTTAAACATACGCTTTGATTTCAAAAGACAAAGAAGACAAACACCCTCCCTATTGAACCCCCAAACAACACGTGAATGGAAACGCAAATAATTGGGATAAGAAGAATAAGAAAACGCCACAATCAAAATGATTGATATGTAATCCTAATTCTTGATGCAATAGAAAAGAAAGCAAGCAATCTCACAATCTCTCTAAAGAATTTCGGCTAAGCCAAGAGAAAACTCTCAAAAGTTTATAATTTGATTCAATGATTTTTTTACAACCCAGGTTAGCCTATTTATAAGGTGGCTAACCCTAATTCACTCTTTAAAACCCTAATTTAAATACTCATATGGCCTTACACGAATTTCCTTGGGCTTTTACAAGCCAAATAAGCCCAAATAAGTCTTAAACACACTTAAAAAAAACTAATTAATAAACCTTATAGGCCTAAAATGAAAGCCCAAAAGAAAGACTAGAAATAAATAACCAAACTAACTAAACTAAGCCCAAAAGAAGCCCACACGCCTAGCCCATTAATAATACAACTTAAGTGAGTCATGTGACTTTTAAATGAAGCAAATGACTTGTACAATTAAAGCCCAAAGTTGTATAAGCCCAAAATTGATGGTAAAGCACCAAATCTGCCTCCTATAAATTGGAGCATGCCCCAATGACATTTGGATCTTATATTTATGTGTTTGAACTCCGTTTAGACCCATTTGAAAGTCATAAGGTTGCCCCTCTTCAATGGCATAAGATAGCCCTCTTGGATCCGTATCAACCGACTATTCTAAATATATACCCTATGTAGGGTTCTGTATCTAGCAGCCTGTTCTAGCATCATCCATGCAGGCACCTAGATGTCTGGCAGTGGTTGAGCTTTTTTTGCATCAAGGCATATATACGATCATAGAATAAATTAATACATCCAGATAAAAAAAGTATATTTTATCAAGTAGCATTTAATCATGGCTAAGGGTTTAAAGTTAATTATTATTAATGCATCATAAAATAACAATTAACTTAGGGTAATAGATTCATAATGACATATTTGCTAGTTCTTATACTAACAATATTGGAACAAACACATATAAATCATGAATATGAACCTTAAATTAACAAAATCAAAGGCAAAGATTAGATAATTATTCTAATCTAAATTCATTCAATTTAGCAATGTACTTGTTATATATCACAAAGCAAAAAGGCACATGCGCATTTTATTATTAATGGTCAGTCTGTATTAGAGAAAAATTACATTATATTGAAATTTAATCGAACATGCACAATTCATGTAAATACACGTAATTAAAATCTAACTAAATGTACATAATTGCATATATGCATTGTATTTTAATAAAAAGACAATAAAATTTTGATAGGAACTGGATAGCATGACAGCTAATACCGGAAGCCTTCCTACACAACAAATGGCATAAAAAAGTTCACAATCAATCACACGTGCATCATACACCACCAAACACATTTTAATTACAATATATTATCAATATTATTTCATAATTTCTCTAAATAAGATGCAAATTAAAGTTATTTGTCTAAGGTCAAACTATTAAAATTAATTAGTGCTAACTGTTTAGAGCAATTGAACAATTAAAATTGGACACCAAAAATTGCATAAGCACGTCAAGTATCTAAAGGAAATAAATAATTAAATGGCAAAAGCTAAATTAGAAATTAAATAAGCACAAGCATTCACAATTAATTAAACATAGGTAATATATTAAATTGCTAATTGCAATCACATAATTGACTAAATAAAGGAAAATGAAGACAATTTTAAGTTAATTAAACATTACATTAAGTAATTAATCACAAAATAAAATTAGAATTAGAATTTTTATTACTATTTAATATTTTTATTACATTTTATTTTTATTTTATTTTTCTTATTATATATATATATCCTATTTATTATTTTATTATTATTTTTTTCCTGCCCTTCCTTCTTCATTTCTTATTTTATTTCCCTTTCTTTTCTTTTCTTGTTTTGGTTCTTCTATCTTTGTTCTCTTCATATAGTTCCTAGGTCTTTGTTGTTTTTTTTTTATCATGCTTGTGTTTTATTTTAGTATGCAACACCTAAAAGCTAATCTAACCTACATAACATAAGCAATATCAAAAACTAAGAAAGAAAAGAAAAAAAAATCTACAGTGTAATCAAAAGGAAAAAGACAACCAAATTAAAATGTCTAATTAAATTGTAACTTAGAAAATAACTAAAGAAAGAAAAACTAAATAAGCTAAACAACAACATTATATTAAAAATATAAAAGAGATAAGGAGGACCAACCTCACATCTTTAATAGCAATACAAAAATTAAGGGACGAAGCTTGATGAAATAGGTATCCATAAGTACACAGCTCGGTTACGAGTCTAATAGCACCAACCACACTTAAAATGGAGCTAGGAGCGGGGAGATATCAATGAAAAACTTTTCTCGAAAAATGTAAGTCGAAATGCAGTAGAGGGAGAAAAGAAGGAAGAAGAAGAAAGGGGCTATTAAAAAAATGACTTTTGGTAAGTCACAGCTTAAGGCCGTGAGTCGCTTGGCAAGTCACAAACCTAGGGTGTGACTCACAAACAAAATGGTGCAGTATTACTAAAAGAAAAGGACTCACAGACTGGGCCTGTGACTTATTGAGGGACGGTCAACTACCCCCTAACAACCATTAACATCAAATTCTAAAACATTAATTACCATTAATAGTTCATTAATACCACATTATCCCACAAAATTATTATTTAATTTAATTTACTTTTAATTAGTTAATTTTCTTTTTTTAAAATTAATTTATTTATACTAATTATACCCTTAACGCAATTTATTTAATTTTAAAATTATACACATATGTTTATATTTAATAGTATCATATACTCCCTAAATTAACCACATTTTACAAATTTACATTTTATCTTATAGATTCATTATTTTAAATGGCCATGACATTTTCCACCAAAGTGCACAAGCTGTTTGATGCCCCCAGGAACTGGGAAAATCCAATTTTGGTTTAAAATTTCTATGAAGGATTAGGCTTGCATTGATCTTTTGTAAGTAGTCACCGATATTGGGATCCTTGATTCCCTATTTTCATATTTACTCATCATGAGCTATGCCCTTTGATTGAGGAATTTGCTAAGATCATCGACGTACACTTCGAACTTAGAACCTTACCCTGTGTTCTAGACTACATACCAAACTACCCAAGAGAAGCAAGTCAAATTTTTGGAATTTTGCCATCTTCTATTCTTAGACTAGTGCCTCGATAAAGACCTATTCCTCTGGAGTCATTATTCGATGCATTAGATGAATTCTCTAACATACCTACTTTCTCTATTAGCATTATTTTGTTGATCTATCTTGATACGGATACAAGAGGGCTATCTTATGCCATTGAAGAGGGCCAATCTTATGACTTTCAAATGGGTCTAAATGGAGTTCAAAGACATAAATATATGCTCCAATTTATAGGAGGCAGATTTGGTGCTTTACTATTAATTTTGGGCTTATACAACTTTGGGCTTTAATTGTACAAGTCATGTGCCTCATTTAAAAGTCACATGACTCATTTAAGTTGTAAATATGGGCTTCTTTTGGGTTTAGTTTAGTTAGTTTGGTTATTTATTTTAGTCTTTATTTTGGGCTTTCATATTTGGCTTGTAAAAGCCCAAGAAAATTCGTGTAAGGCCATATGAGCATTTAAATTAGGGTTTTAAAGAGTGATTTAGGGTTAGCCACCTTATAAATAGGATACCCTAGGTTGTAAACATAATCATTGAATCAAATTATAAACTTTTGAGAGTTTTCTCTTGGCTTTAGCCGAAATTCTTTAGAGAGATTGTGAGATTGCTTGCTTTCTTTTCTATTGCATCAAGAATTAGGATTACTTATCAATCATTTGATTGTGGCGTGTTCCTATTCTTATTATCCCGATTATTTGCGTTTCCATTCACGTGTTGTTTGGGGGTTCAATAGGGAGGGTGTTTGTCTTCTTTGTCTTTTGAAATCAAAGCGTATGTTTAAGGGGTTTCGGGTTCTTTAACCTTGGGGTTCCGCTTCATTTGGTATCAGAGCCAAAAGTAAGGTAAATTCCTATTTATCTTAGTGTTAGGTTTGTGTTTTTCTTTTCTTTGATTTTCTTTATGTTTATGCCGAATTAGGTAGTTATAAGTTTTGATTTGTGTGCTTTTGTGTGGTAAATTTAGCATTTTCTTTTCCTTACCTTGTGTTTTGTTTCATTAAAAAAAAAACAAATTCTAGTAGTAGTAAGCCTTTAGATTAGTGAGTGAATTAAAAAAAAAGAGAAAAAAAACGGAAAAAAAAAACGTGGTACTGTTCACGACACTGTTCATCGCACTGTTCACGGTACTGTTCATCAAAAAAAGAGAGAAAAACGTGAAAGAGAAGAAAAATAGAAGAAGAAAAAAATTAAAAAGCAATTGAGTAAGGGTAGTTTATATAGAAAATCCTAATCCTTTCATAAGTGGGAAAACTAATCCTTTTTGCTTTAGGATTGGGAGGAGCAGCATATACACTTTTTCCAAACTCTTTTGGGAATCCTTTAAAGGGTAGGAAATACAATCCTTATTGCTTTGGGTTTAGGCTTTCAAAAAAATCCTAGTCCATATCTGATTTGGAATTACAATCCTAGTCCTACTTATCCAAGGATTTACTTTGCAATTATTGAACCACCATTTGTGCTATCCAATTGCTATCCATTTGTGCCACCATTTTTATATCATTCGTTATCCATTTGTGCTGCCATTTGTTATCCATTTGTTCCATCATTTTTTGGAATCATTTGATCATTTGTGCTACCATTTTGATATCATTTTGCCATCATTTTTCCAATCATTTGCCACCATTTTGTTACCATTTCTGGCATCATTTGCTATCATTTTTGCCATAATTTTTTCTATCATTTTGCCATCAAATTGCCATCACTTTACCACCATTTTGCACACAACTTGATACACTAATCAAGCTTGTTACACCATTCGGCCTAGTGATAATTTTGGCTCTAAATTGAATTGTTTTTGCATGCAACCTACTTCAATTAGGTCTCTTTGTTGATTTCTTGCTTTGTTGGGTAGAATATTTAGGTTCTATATTTGGTTTACTTTGTAGTGAATCAAATTCATTCATTTTATCCATATTGTCATTTTCCTTGATTTTTGTTGCTTATTTCTTTGTTTTAAGCTAGTTGTTTGTTCCATTTACATTGTTAGAGTATCGTTGCTTGTCCAATACTCTAATTTACTTATCATCAAGTGGTACACCACTCTTGTCCGTGTATCACCTCCATTGTGTCTAGAGTCTTCTTTTCTAGTTTTTGAGCTATCTTTTGTTGTTAGTTATTATTTCCTTGTTTTCTTAAACGTGCTCAAGTTTTTGATTTGTGATTTAAATTCTGAAGTGCAATTTTGAAGTTGCAAGCTTGAGAGGAAAAAGGCAAGAGAGTGAGAGGACATTAAGAGGATAAAAGCCAAATTTTGAGTGAAACACGAGTGAATGTGAGGATGTCTAATCACAAGTCCAAACGACATTTACATCAAGATGAAAGGAATGCGTTTAAGGAAGATATAAATTTGTTAAGGCAAGACCTTAATAATTTTGAATGGTTGGTCAGGCAATATTTCGAACCACGCATTAGAATGGAGGAAAGCAAAAAGAAGAAAAGGAAAGAGGAACTCCTAGAGGAAATAATTTGTGAACCTGAAAAGGGTGATATAGATATAGGCTTTGATAGTGAGGTTACTCAAGACCATGAAGAGGATGTTGTTGATGAGCTTGATGAGGAAAAAGAGGTTTTAGGTGAAGTTGAAGATGTGGAGAACTTGGTAAATGAGGTTGTTTTAGAGGTGGAAGAGGATAATGATGTTGTGCATAATGGAAAAATATTTGAAAGTGAAGATGCTGATTGTTTGAGTACGAATGAAGAAGTTTGCTTAGTTGAGATGGAAGATTCGCAAGTTACAGTTGATTCTCCATTGATTAAGGAGAATGAGTTGCACATGGGAAGTGGAGAAAGTCAAAATCATACCGCTATATTAAATACTAACCATGTTTTGCGTAGTCCTTTTGTTTATAACATGCAGGATCATGATGAGTTCCTCAATGAAGAAGCATTCATATTATTTCCACCAATGCTGAAGATCATTTATGAAGATGAATGTATTCCTCAAGTGCCAATTCCCAACTATTGCAAGACGAAGATTCGAGGACGAATCTTTTCTAAAGAGGGAGGGAATGATACGGATCCAAGAGGGCTATCTTATGCCATTGAAGAGGGCCAATCTTATGACTTTCAAATGGGTCTAAATGGAGTTCAAAGACATAAATATATGCTCCAATTTATAGGAGGCAGATTTGGTGCTTTACTATTAATTTTGGGCTTATACAACTTTGGGCTTTAATTGTACAAGTCATGTGCCTCATTTAAAAGTCACATGACTCATTTAAGTTGTAAATATGGGCTTCTTTTGGGTTTAGTTTAGTTAGTTTGGTTATTTATTTTAGTCTTTATTTTGGGCTTTCATATTTGGCTTGTAAAAGCCCAAGAAAATTCGTGTAAGGCCATATGAGCATTTAAATTAGGGTTTTAAAGAGTGATTTAGGGTTAGCCACCTTATAAATAGGATACCCTAGGTTGTAAACATAATCATTGAATCAAATTATAAACTTTTGAGAGTTTTCTCTTGGCTTTAGCCGAAATTCTTTAGAGAGATTGTGAGATTGCTTGCTTTCTTTTCTATTGCATCAAGAATTAGGATTACTTATCAATCATTTGATTGTGGCGTGTTCCTATTCTTATTATCCCGATTATTTGCGTTTCCATTCACGTGTTGTTTGGGGGTTCAATAGGGAGGGTGTTTGTCTTCTTTGTCTTTTGAAATCAAAGCGTATGTTTAAGGGGTTTCGGGTTCTTTAACCTTGGGGTTCCGCTTCATATCTTACTCTGTATTTAATAGTGAATGCAAAGGAACCATCTGGCGATTACCAGTTGCTCAGCATCATTGAAGGAATATGCAGGGGTCTGACTCCTTTTCCTATTATCTTAGTAGAAACCATCCTAGATCTAGACACTGTCTATACTGATCCTACATTGACATTCTCTAGGAGCCCCTTGTTACTCCAGGTAAGGTGATAATTTTGAAAGGTAGTCCACCCCTTTGGTTTTCACACTAGCTTTTCTTAACAAAAAATGTGTTCTTTCGAATTTTCTCGTAGTGTGAAAATAATAATAATAATAATTATCATTTTCGTTAAAATTAAAAAATAATAAATAAATTTAAATTTAATATTAGATTTCATAATAAAAATTAAATTATTAAATTTATTAAAGGATAAAATAAATTATATTATATTAATGTTTTTAAAAATAAACATTCAAAATTAACCCAAATCCATGGGTCGATCCAAATCAACCCAATCCATTAATGACCCATATTTTTTGACCCATTAATGATCCATCCATTAATGACCCAACCCAAACCCATCCAAACCACCCATTTGCCACCTCTAGTAAAAACTTCTTATTAAGATAATACACAGTGTACTCCACCCTAAAATCATCCTCCTGAGCTATCATAGCTCCTACTGAACTATCTTTTATAGCTAGATACAAAATCAAAGGCTTCCCAGCTTTTGGCAGCCTTAATACTGGTGGATGTAAGAGGTATTCTCTAATAGTGTCAAAAGCCACCTGACAATCTTCATTCCATGTCATTGGTTAATCTTTTTGAAGTAGTTTGAAGATAGGCTTACAAATAGAAGTCAGTTTAGTGATGAATCAACTAATATCCTGCAATCTGCCTAAAAAGCCTCAAAATTCCTTCTCTTTCTATGGTATAGGTATTTCCTTGATGGCCTTCACTTTATTAGAATCTGTTTCTATCCCTCTCTAACTCACAACATGTCCCAAGAGCTTTCCCAAAGTGACCTCAAATAAGCATTTCTTAATGTTCAAATGAAGGTTGTAGCTATTAATCCTTTAGAAGAAATTCTCTAAAGCTGCAAAATGACCTTCCTGAGTTACCGATTTGATCATCATGTCATCCACGTATACTTCTGCCTCTTTATGGATTAGATTATCCAAAATTTTTATAGTTATCCTTTGATAAGTAACACCTGCATTTTTTAACCCAAATGGTATGACCTGATTAACATATGTGCCCTATTTAGTAATGAATGCCATCTTGATCCTATCCATAATCTTATTCAGGATCTGATTGTATTCAGTATATCCATCTTCGGAATTGTACATTGCACAAGCAGCTGCACCATTCATCAGGACATCTAATGTGAGGAAGCAAAAAATCATCCTTTGGATAGGCTTTGTTCCAATCCCTGTAGTCCACACAAACTCGAACTCTTACATCTTTTTTAGCTATTAGGACCACATTTGCCAACCAGGTAAGATACTGTATTTCTACTAGAAACTTGGCCTATATCTGCTTCTTTACTTTTTCCTTGACTTTCTCTACCTATTCTGGCCTAAGCCTCCTAAGTTTTTACTTGATAGGCCTATACCTAGATAAGTAGATATAACATGCCTAGCAACTGCACGATCAATTCCAGACATATCTTCATAGGTCTAAGCAAAGACTCTTTCATTATTTTTAATATTCTCTCATACTCTTTTCTCTCTTTAGGGGTTAACATCAGATGCTATCAAGATTTCTCTTGGATTCTCCAGAGTACCAAGATTGAATGGAGTAGTACTTATTAAATTAATGTCAAATATAGATGTTTTATGATTATGATCATGTAAACTGAAATTATGTAAAACATCACACAAGTAAGAAAAGTTATTCATATTATTGATATAAAAGGAGCTATATAAATCATCATTAAAAAGTTTAGGTACAAAAAGTGTATCTACAAAAGCATCCTCATCTGCATCAGGTGAGTTTGATGCTTCAAACGAGTCTGCACCATCTCCTGCATTTTCTAGAGCCTCCTGATTAGCTTTTATGGTATCTTCCTCAATATCTTTTTTAGTTCATCCATAGGAATTTCAAATTCAACTTTCCCTTTGCCCTTAAATTCAAAAGCCAATAACTTTGGAGTTACAATTTCCTTAAGATCATCATCCCAGTCAGATAGCTTGATCATAATCTCCTCATCCTTGAATTCTTTAGCAGGCTTGATGGTTCTATTGACCCAATCAAAAACATAATTAAAAATTTAAAATCTTGAAATGACCTTTTCTCCAATCATCACGAGCTCAATCTCACCCCAATACTGGAGCGCAACAAATGCTAACACAAAGTTGTCAAGAATGTGGGGTACACCTTCTGGCTTCAACAAACCCTTCTTCTTATCATTAAATCTTCTATAACCCAATCCCTTTCAATTGGTCTATCCTATTTTGGTGATAGCTTCTCTTCAAGGGTAACATCAGATGCTATCAAGATTTGTCTTGGAATCTCCAGAGTACCAAGATTAAATGGAGTAGTACTTATTGAATTAATGTCAAATATAGATGCTTTATGATTATGATCATGTAAAATGAAATTATGTGAAACATCACACAAGTAAGAAAAGTTATTCATATTATTAATATAAGAGGAACTATATACATCATCGTTAAAAAGTTTAGATACAAAAAGTGTATCTACATAAGTGTCCTCATTTACATCAGGTAAGGTTGATGCCTCAGACGAGCTTGCTCCATCTCCTGCATCTTCTACAGCCTCCTGATCAGCTTCTATGGTAGCTTTCTCAATATCTTTTTTTAGTTCATCCATAGGAATTTCAAATTCGACTTTCCCTTTGCCTTTGAATCCGAAAGCCAACAGCTCTGGAATTTCAATTTCCTTAAGATCATCATCCCATTCAGATAAATTAATCATACTATCCCCATCCTAGAATCCTCTAGCAGGCTTGATGGTTCCATTGACCTAGTAAAATAATCATTAAAAATTTCAAATCCTGAAATGACCTTTTCACCAATCATCATGGGCTCAATCTTACTGCAATACTGGAGCACGGAAGATGTTACACAAAGTTGTCAAGTATGTGGGGTACACATTCTAGCTTCAACAAGCCCTTCTTCTTATCATTAAATCTTCTATAACCCAATCCCTTTTGACTGGTCTATCTTATTATGGTGATAGCTTCTCTTCAGGGGTAACATCAGATGCTATCAAGATTTCTCTTAGATTTCCAAAGTGCCAAAGATTGAATGGAGAAGTACTTATTGAATTAATGTCAAATATAGATGCTTTATGATTATAATCATGTAAAATGAAATTATATAAAACATCAGACAAGTAAGCAAAGTTATTCATATTATTAATATAAGAGGAGCTATATACATCATCGTTAAAAAGTTTAGATACAAAAAGTGTATCTACATAAGTGTCCTCATTTACATCAGGTGAGGTTGATGCCTCAGACGAGCTTGCTCCATCTCCTGCATCTTCTACATCCTCCTGATCAGCTTCTATGGTAGCTTTCTCAATATCTTTTTTTAGTTTATCCATAGGAATTTCAAATTCAATTTTCCCTTTGCCCTTGAATTCGAAAGCCAACAGCTCTGGAGTTACAATTTCCTTAAGATCATCATCCCAGTCGAATAGCTTGATCATAATCTCCTCATCCTAGAATCATCTAGTAGGCTTGATGATTTTGTTGACCCAGTAAAAAACATCATTAAAAATTTCAAATCCCAAATGACCTTTTCTCCAATCATTACGGGCTTAATCTCACCATAATACTGGAGCACGACAGATGCTAGCACAAAGTTGTCAAGAATGTGAGGTACACTTCTGACTTCAACAAACCCTTTTTCTTATCATTAAATCTTTTATAACCCAATCCCTCTCGATTGGTCTATCCTGTTGTGGTGATAGCTTCAAAAGGACCTTGAGAATCCTTCACCAAACTAGCTTCCAGTAAAAATTCATTTTCTTCATCATATTCACCATTTGAGGAGTAGAGTCTTGCTCACTTCTATCATTGGCATTAACACCTACTACAAGAAATCCATAAAGGGTTGGTTTGTTATTCCAGTATAGAGACTTGATTTTCTCTAGAAGCTTTTGTAGTAACCACTTTACTTTCATAGGGAATTTTAATCATCCGTTGAAGAGTGGGTGGAACTCCCCCTAACTTGTAAAGCTAGGGTCTTCCCAATAACACCAAAAAGTTGGTGGATATTGGCAGCACCACAAATTCTATTTAAGCATTGATTTCTCTGGTCTTGATATTAACCTTAAAAGTACCTATGACTTGCCTACAAGAGTTGTCATAGGCTGTAACCACCAGATCATATTTATTTAACATGGACTCATTCAACCCAAAGGCCAAAAGTGCAACCAATGGGCACACATTAATTGAAGAACCATCATCCAACTGTGTGCTTTCTATTAACTTAGGCCTTTATATACAAGGGATGATTATTTTCCCTACCTTTAATGGGTAGGCCCCTATTAGTGTATTTAATGTTTTCTCTAGCATTTCTTTTAACCAAATCCAGTAGCTCTGAAAGTGAAATAGCAATGGCAACACTAGACTCACATAAAGTCTCCACTACCTTTTGCCTATGGGAAGGTGACTGTCTAAGCAAATCCCATACAAAGATCTAAGCGGGGGTTTTCTTTAGTTACTTGAGGATTTAATCCTCTTCTTGCTCTTTTTCAGTGGGCAGCAATTGAGAATTCGCATGTCTTTCCACTTCTGGCACTACTCTACCACTTTGAGTGATCAATTTCACTTTCGACACTTTTTTCTTATTCTTGGAATCCCACAAACCTAGAGGGCTAATGCAACCTTTGTCTTCATCGGGTGATTCCCAATTCGGCATTTGATTGCTCAGGGCGAGTAATGGCTAGGCACTAGTTACCTTACAAATCACATAACACATGCCATTTTGGCAAACTCGAACCAATCATTGGCACTAGAGGCAAGATTACATTATAACTTCCCTTCTTCTTTTCCTTATTCTTTGGATCAGTAATCTACTTGCTATCGATAAGGTCTTGGATTCTATCTCTTAAAGTTCTATAGTGATTTGTGAGATGGCCCGTGGGTTGATGATATGCACAGTATTGATCAACCCTATGATTAGGCTGACCTAGCAGGCTTAGCCGGTAAAGGCTATAACTTTCCCTCATTTATCAACTGCTCTAGTACCCAAGATAAAGACTTACCCAGATTCGAGTAATGCCTTTAGGTGTTTTTAGTAGTAGACACCTCAAGGGTATGACCCTTAGTGCCCAAAACTAAAATTAGCACCATTTGTGGAGATTGCTTTCTTAGCTAGGTACTCATACTTGGATTCAATGGCAATGTCCTTTAGGGACTTTCAATCTTTTAACCCTTTCATCTTTAAGCTTTCCTTCAGATAGGGACTAGCATTCTTGATAAAAAAGCTTAATCTGATCAATGGTATTAGGCTTTCTCTTCATCTCCATTACTCTATTTCTCCATCTCATTAAATACTCATGAAAGGACTCATCCTGCTTTTGCTATAGTAATTCAAAGTCTTTAAGAGCAACTTCCATCCTCATGTTATAGTCATATTGCCTTAGAAGCTCCTCTATTAACATATCTCAGTCCTCTTTGGTACACTTATCCAGACCATGATGCTAATAGATAGTAGGGCTAGTAAGATAAAGGTTGAAATATTCAACCTTTTGTCTTTTAATGAGAGTAGTACCCTTTATGACTAGGGTATACTATTTAGTATGAGTTGATGGGTCAGAGGTGCCATCGAACTTAGGCAGGTGAGGCATCTTAAACCTTTGAGGGAGCACATCTTCACTTTTTGAATTCTTATTTTCTGGACTAACCCCCATTCAAGCTGACAAGACTAGGGCCATGGCTTCTATTTTTTCTTTCATCTTTTTGAGAACTGGGTCCTCCATTTTAGGTAATTTTCCCCTTGGGGCATATGTTATTACTGGTTTTTCCTCTTCTTCAGGGATGAAATCCTCTTTAGGAATGACACCTTTATCTTTTGGTTGTTCCATAAATGGGGCTCTCATTCCCGTTCTCTTGATTTAACTACTAAACAAGGTCCCATTTGGATAGTGATTGGATTACTTTCAGCAACTACAGGCTCCCCATAGGCAACAGTGCTGTCAAGGGCTGCTGACCAGTAAATTATGTTAAAGAACTTATTATATCAGTCATCACGGACCTTATTCTTCTCTTAAACTCATCTAACCTTCTCTCCAACTCCTAACCGTTAATAGCCCTAGTCTATGTTGGATCTACCATGCTTGTTCTTTCATATGTTATCTCAAAAACTTCAGCCAAATCCAAATCTATCTCCTATGCTGACTCAAACAACTCTGATAAGGATCTCCTATCCAGATGCTCATCTTGACTCTTAAACCACTCTATCGACTCTATAGTGACTGTAGTGATGACATAGTATGTACATAATAATCATGTAGCGGAAAAATAATAAAATCGATCATACATACCACGCAATCCATAAACAAGAATTGAAAACATGCAATTTTAGGGTTTTAAAAACTTACAACTTTAAATGCACTTCAAGATTTGATTTTGATGATGACCAGCAACTAAGAAGGATTTATTCACCTTAGATCTTCACCACCAATGCCAAAGGAACAGCCTCTATGCCACTCCTCTCTATGTTCACACACACAATTGCAATGACGGCTTAACATCGAGAGTGTTAGCTCTATGTTTAAGTATTTTGCGATGGTGATGGATTGAAGCTACAAGATCTGATCTTTTACTTCCTTTTAGTTGCTATTGTTGCCCAAGAACACAAGAAAAACAAGGAAGAATCCTTTCTCCTTGTGAAATTCGACTAAGAGTGTGAGAGAGAGAGAGAGTTCACGCCTAGGTTTTTTTTTTATTTATTCATTCACAATTATCACTTATCTTGTTAAGTGATAATGCCGAGATTTACTATCCTTTTAGGTAGTAAATTCATTCTCTATCACTTCCTTAAAATAAGTAACATATATTGATTCAAACTCTTTTGAATTAATTTGAAATAAATCTTAACATTTAATCAAAATAAATAACTTAATTTAAGAAATATACATGTGTCGAAATTCCCTTTATTTTCATCTTACAATTTCGGTCACATTATCTCCTTTTTAAGTATTTTAATTTGATTCAAATTCTTTTAGGCTTTAATACTCAATTAACTTAATTAATATAAGATAATTAATTAATTGAAATTAAACCTTTGTGGGACGAATCTCTCTCTCTAATGGACCAAGGTCCATTTAACAATTTTAATACCCATTACATACATTAATTTTACTTTAATTCAAAGCCCAAATTAATGCCCAATACTTTATTTAAATATTTTAAGCCCAATGCTTTGTGCGCGATCCTATAGGTCCATTTAATATTGGCAATGAATTAATTCAAAGGCTATATATATTCTCTAGCAAGATATTATAGCATTCCAAATTAAATGAAAGTGCAAATGGCATTTAGTGACCTAATGCAATTTTGCATAGTCAAACCCATAAATATCAGAATTAATATAAGGCATGGAACTAGTCATCCTTATATATATTAATTCCTTTCTTGATATTTCAGTGACACTGAACTCTCAGATAAATAATGATTACTCATTATTTCATCTCGGTATGGCCATACACTTCTCAGTTCATTGATCGAGTGGCCAACGATATTTTCTCTCTTATCGAGAGGGGTAATCCCTTCACTTCTCTCATGCTCTCTAACATGAATCAATGCATACCCAAGCATACCCATACTTGTCACTCTATTACGAGCACGTTAGGTGTATGTTAAAGTAAACAGTAATTCATAAAGAGTTTCATAGAGATTTTAGGTCTAAGAACTCCGATACAGAACTTGCACATGAGAAACACTTATGACTTATACCATGTAGTTTTCTCATGAACGGATCGAATCCAAATACCATGTTCTAAACATGTATTTATGATCTCTAATTGAATCTCTTGTCCTTATGATCCGTAAGACATAACTCATCTTATCAGAGAGAGCATACTAGTCTTAATTCATTTGTTATTCCCATAACAAGGGATATTTAAAATGAAGTCTCATTTGTTTCAAGGTCTTACAACCATGTGCCTCACACATGATAACTTAAACTAAAACAACATTCTTGGATAGTTCTATCAATTGATATGCACAGGAATACAATAGATAAAACAAATGCCTCATTTATTAAATTAAATGCTTTATAACAATGTATTAGGGCTAGGGCTTACACTAACAATCTCCCACTAGCACTAGTCCCAATTGGGCATAGCCCTAAGACCGAATGCTCTCAAATGAGCTTTGTGTAGATTTGGACGCAATTGTTTCGTCAAAGGATCTACTACATTGTCTTCACTTGCTATCTTGCTAACCTTGACGTCCCCACGATCAATGATCTCTCTAATCAGGTGGTACCTCCTGAGTATATGTTTGTATTTCTGGTGTAACCGGGGCTCCTTGGCCTGTGCGATGGCCCCGTTGTTGTCACAGAAAAGTTCTAATGGATCTAGGATGCTTGGAACCACTCCTAATCCAGAAATGAAATTTCTAATCCAAACAGCCTCTTTTGCAGCCTTGCTTGCTGCAATATACTCAGATTCTGTAGTCGAGTCGGCAACGGTCTCTTGTTTTGAGCTTATCCAGCTGACAGCACTACCGTTCAAAACAAAAACAAACCCAGATTGTGGTCTTGAATCCTGAGTGCTGGTTTAAAAAGCAGCGTCGGCATAACCTTGTATGACGAGCTCTTCTTGACCACCATACACCAAGAAGTGATCCTTAGTTCTTCGCAGGTACTTTAAAATCCCCTTTACAGTAGACCAGTGCTTCTCACCAGGGTCTTGCTGAAACCTACTGGTTATACTCAGTGCATGAGCAACATCCAACCTAGTACATAACATAGCAAACATGATAGATCCAATAGTAGATGCATATGGGATTTTACTCATATTGTCCCTTTCTTCTTTGGTTTTAGGGCACTGTTCTTTAGTTAAAGGAACTCCCAAAGCCAAAGGTATATACCCTTTCTTTGAGTCTCCCATACTAAAGCGCTTTAGTACTTTATCTATGTACTTTTCTTGACTTAGTCCCAAAAGCCAATTCGATCTATCTCTATAGATCCGAATACCAAGTATTATCTCGGCTTCACCTAAGTCTTTCATTGAGAAACATTTCCCTGACCATTACTTAACCTTTTGCAATGTTGGAATGTCATTCCTAATCAGAAGGATGTCGTCCACATATAGGACCAGAAATGCTATTATGCTCCCACTAACCTTCTTGTACATATAAGGCTCATCTTCGTTCTTAATGAAGTCAAATTCTTTAACTGCCTCATCAAAACAAAGATTCCAACTTTGGGATGCTTGCTTTAATCCATAAATGGATTTTTGAAGCTTACAAACCTTCTTAGGATGCTTGGGATTGACAAAACCCTCAGGCTGTGTCATATACACATCCTCAAGTAAATTTCCGTTGAGGAAAGCAGTTTTGACATCCATTTGCCATATCTCATAATCATGATATGCAGCTATGGCAAGCAAGATCCTAATGGACTTGAGCATGACTACAGGCGAAAAGGTCTCATCATAGTCTACACCATGAGTTTGTCGAAAACCTTTTGCTACTAGTCTACCTTTGTAGGTCTTATCAGCTTTGAGTTTAAATAGCCACTTGCATTCAATTACCTTAGCACCTTTCGGTGGATCAACCAAGGTCCAAACCTGGTTATCGTATATTGATTGAATCTCGGATTTCATGGCTTCAAGCCAATTTTTTGAGTCTGGGCTTTGAATAGCTTCTCGGTAGGTAGTAGGATTCTTACGATCTACTAACTCAATAGTGTCACTGTCGGTGATTAGAAATTCGTATCTCTCAATCTCCCGACGTACCCTACTGGACCTTTTAGGTTCTTGTGTAATGAGTTCTTGTTCTACAACTGGTTGTGAACTTGATTCCATTTTCAGCTCATCCTCTATAGGAGTTTGTGGTGCCTGAATTTCTCCAAATTCTACTTTACTCCCACTGTCTTTCTTGAGAAGGAACTCCTTTTCCAAGAAAATAGCCTTGCAAGCAACAAATACTTTGTTCTCGGCTTGTGAGTAAAAGTAGTATCCCTTTGTTTCTTTGGGATAACCCACAAACAAGCAGACAGTGGATTTGGACTCTAGTTTATCAGATGTTAATTTCTTAACATGTGTTTCACAGCCCCAAATCCTGAGAAATGACATATTAGGTTCTTTCCTAGTCCATACTTCATATGGTGTTTTCTCAACTGCTTTAGTTGGAGTATGGTTTAGTAGAAACGTAGCAGTTTCTAATGCATAACCCCAAAAAGAGAAAGGAAGATTTGCTTGACTCATCATTGATCGAACCATGTCCAACAGAGTTCGATTTCTCCTTTCGGACACACCATTCCATTGTGGTGTTCCAGGAGGAGTGAGCTGTGAAATAATACCACACTCCTTCAGATGACTGTCAAACTCTTGGCTTAAGTATTCACCACCTCAATCTCATTGAATGGCTTTTATACTTTTGCCAAGTTGGTTTTCTACTTCGTTCTTAAACTCTTTGAATTTCTCAAAAGTTTCAGACTTGTACTTCATTAGATAGACGTAGCCATATCTACTGAAGTCATCTGTGAACGTCATGAAGTAGCTAAAACCACCTCTAGCTTGTGTACTTAATGGTCCACATACATCGGTATGTATTAGTTCCAATAAGTCATTTGTCCTCTCACCATTCTTGTTAAAAGGATTCTTTGTCATTTTTCCATGCAAACATGGCTCGCATGTGTCATAAGACTAGTCGAATGACCCAAGCACTCCAGATTTGTGGAGTCTTGAAATGCATTTTTCATTTGCATGCCCTAAACGACAATGCCAAAAGTAAGTAGGGTTCAATTCGTTTGATTTAACCCTCTTTGTATTAATGTTGTATATGGCCTCTTTGTTTTGTAGATCAAGGATATAAAGGCCATTTTTCAACATGGCATTACCATATGAAATGCCTTGGCAACGAATATGAGCATTGCCATTTTTTTAATATTGGTTAAAAGTGGATTTCGGCCATCCCTTTAAAGATATGGTCAAGCTGTTATTTCTCCCTCAAACTCTACTTAATAATATCCCAAAATAATAAGTATTTATCAATGATGCGGAACCCCAAGGTTAAAGAACCCGAAACCCCTTAAACATACGCTTTGATTTCAAAAGACAAAGAAGACAAACACCCTCCCTATTGAACCCCCAAACAACACGTGAATGGAAACGCAAATAATCGGGATAATAAGAATAAGAAAACGCCACAATCAAAATGATTGATAAGTAATCCTAATTCTTGATGCAATAGAAAAGAAAGCAAGCAATCTCACAATCTCTCTAAAGAATTTCGGCTAAGCCAAGAGAAAACTCTCAAAAGTTTATAATTTGATTCAATGATTTATTCTTCTGTTACAACTCATAACAAGCTATTTATACTAAAACCCTAACACTTTACTTCTTAAACAAGCCAAATAACCTCTTTAGGAATTCTAAAGACTCTTTACTTCTTAAACAAGTCTAATAACCTCTTTAAGAAGTAATAAATCACCCTTAGAAGCTAAAACAACCCCTAAAAAGGCCTTAAACAAGGTGTGGCCGAATTTCATAAGACAAAACAAGCCCATTCTCCTACTTAAAGAATTAAAACAAAACTAAAATGATGGGCCTTAGTGAAGGTGGCGTGTAGCCCACTTAAATAAGGCCTTATTTGTTCAATAAACCAACTAAACATAATGAATTAAAAGCCCTAACTAAAAACTAAACAAATCAGCCCCTTAAACCCATTAAGACACAACTTTAAATGAGTCATGTGAATTATAAATAAAGCACATGACTTGTACAATTAAAGCCCAAAGTTGCATAAGCCCTTTATGACTCAAGTTGGCCCAATTCTTCATTTGCTTCCAAAAGGATGAGTACTTTATGCTTGTGATGCTGATTGACGAAATCATCATGACTTACCCTCTCCATGGTCGTATCATTCCCTCCCTCTTTAGAAAAGATTCGTCCTCGAATCTTTGTCTTGCAATAGTTGGGAATTGACACTTGAGGAATACATTCATCTTCGTAAATGATCTTCGGCATTGGTGGAAATAATATGAATGTTTCCTCATTGAGGAACTCATCATGATCCTGTAAGTTATAAACAAAAGAACTATGCAAAACATGGTTAGTCTTTAATATAGCGGTATGATTTTGACTTTCTCCACTTCCCATGTGCAACTCATTCTTCTTAATCAATAGAGAATCAACTGTAACTTGCGAATCTTCCATCTCAACTAAGCAAACTTCTTCACCTGCACTCAAACAATCAACAATTTCTTCACTTTCAATTATTTTTCCATTATGCACAACATCATTATCCTCTTCCACCTCTAAAACAACCTTATTTAAATTTTTAACCACGTTCTCCACATCTTCAACTTCACCCAAAACCTTTTCTTTCTCATTAAGCTCATCAACAACATCCTCTTCATGGTCTTGAGTAATCTCACTATCAAAGCCTATATCTATATCACCCTTTTCAGGTTCACAAATTATTTCTTCCATGATAACTTTCTCCTTCTTTCTCTTCGCTTTGCTCTCCTCCATTCTAATTCGTGGTTCGAAATATTGTCTAACCAACCATTCAAAATTATTAAGGTCTTGCCTTAACAAATTTATATCTTCCTTAAACGCATTCCTTTCATCTTGATGTAAATGTCGTTTGGACTTGTGATTAGACATCCTCACATTCACTCGTGTTTCACTCAAAATTTGGCTTTTATCCTCTTAATGTCCTCTCACTCTCTTGCCTTTTTTCCTCTCAAGCTTGCAACTTCAAAATTGCACTTCAGAATTTAAATCACAAATCAAAAACTTGAGCACGTTTAAGAAAACAAGGAAATAATACTAACAACAAAAGATAGCTCAAAACTAGAAAAGAAGACTCTAGACACAATGGAGGTGATACACGGACAAGAGTGGTGTACCAATTGATGATAACAAAATTAGAGTATTGGACAAGCAATGATACCCTAACAATGTAAATGGAACAAAAGCTAGCATAAAACAAAGAAATAAGCAACAAGAATCAAGGAAAATGACAATATGGATAAAATGAATGAATTTGATTCACTACAAAGTAAACCAAATATAGAACCTAAATATTCTACCCAACAAAGCAAGAAATCAACAAAGAGACCTAATTGAAGTAGGTTGCATGCAAAAACAATTCAATTTAGAGCCAAAATTATCACTAGGCCGAATGGTGTAACAAGCTTGATTAGTGTATCAAGCTGTGTGCAAAATGGTGGCAAAGTGATGGCAAAATGATAGAAAAAATGGTGGCAAAAATGATAGCAAATGATGCCAGAAATGGTAACAAAATGGTGGCAAATGATTAGAAAAATGATGGCAAAATGATATCAAAATGGTAGCACAAATGATCAAATGATTCCAAAAAATGATGGAACAAATGGATAACAAATGGCAGCACAAATGGATAACGAATGATATAAAATGGTGGCACAAAAGGATAGCAATTGGATAGCACAAATGGTGGTTCAATAATTGCAAAGTAAATCCTTGGTTAAGTAGGACTAGGATTGTAATTCCAAATCAGATATGGACTAGGATTTTTTTGAAAGCCTAAACCCACAGCAATAAGGATTAATTTCCTACCCTTTAAAGGATTCCCAAAGAAGTTTGGAAAAAGTGTATATGCTGCTCCTCCCAATCCTAAAGCAAAAAGGATTAGTTTTCCCACTTATGAAAGGATTAGGATTTTCTATATAAACTACCCTTGCTCAATTGCTTTTTTAATTTTTTTCTTCTTCTATTTTTCTTCTCTTTCACGTTTTTTTCTCTTTTTTTAATGAACAGTACGATGAACAGTACCGTGAACAGTGTGATGAACAGTGTCGTGAACAGTACCACGATTTTTTTTTAAAAACACTCACTAATCTAAAGGCTTACTACTACTAGAATTTGTTTTTTTTTTAATGAAACAAAACACAAGGTAAGGAAAAGAAAATGCTAAATTTACCACACAAAAGCACACAAATCAAAACTTATCACTACCTAATTCGGCATAAACATAAAGAAATCAAAGAAAAGAAAACACAAACCTAACACTAAGATAAATAGGAATTTACCTTACTTTTGTCTCTGATACCAAATGATGCGGAACCCCAAGGTTAAAGAACCCGAAACCCCTTAAACATACGCTTTGATTTCAAAAGACAAAGAAGACAAACACCCTCCCTATTGAACCCCCAAACAACACGTGAATGGAAACGCAAATAATCGGGATAATAAGAATAAGAAAACGCCACAATCAAAATGATTGATAAGTAATCCTAATTCTTGATGCAATAGAAAAGAAAGCAAGCAATCTCACAATCTCTCTAAAGAATTTCGGCTAAGCCAAGAGAAAACTCTCAAAAGTTTATAATTTGATTCAATGATTTATTCTTCTGTTACAACTCATAACAAGCTATTTATACTAAAACCCTAACACTTTACTTCTTAAACAAGCCAAATAACCTCTTTAGGAATTCTAAAGACTCTTTACTTCTTAAACAAGTCTAATAACCTCTTTAAGAAGTAATAAATCACCCTTAGAAGCTAAAACAACCCCTAAAAAGGCCTTAAACAAGGTGTGGCCGAATTTCATAAGACAAAACAAGCCCATTCTCCTACTTAAAGAATTAAAACAAAACTAAAATGATGGGCCTTAGTGAAGGTGGCGTGTAGCCCACTTAAATAAGGCCTTATTTGTTCAATAAACCAACTAAACATAATGAATTAAAAGCCCTAACTAAAAACTAAACAAATCAGCCCCTTAAACCCATTAAGACACAACTTTAAATGAGTCATGTGAATTATAAATAAAGCACATGACTTGTACAATTAAAGCCCAAAGTTGCATAAGCCCTTTATGACTCAAGTTGGCCCAATTCTTCATTTGCTTCCAAAAGGATGAGTACTTTATGCTTGTGATGCTGATTGACGAAATCATCATGACTTGCCCTCTCCATGGTCGTATCAATCAAGGAAAATCCATTCCTAAAATTTAGGACCCTAAGTTCACCAATGTAGGCCTAAACTTAAATCTGACCCAAACCCATTAAAATTCAATTCTCCCATGTAAAATTCGGCCCCCTTAGGTATTCTAAGCCTCAAATAGTTATTTTGGCCCAACTCTTTAGAAGAGATAAGCCCAACTTTAGCTTACCCACTTAAACTACCCAAAACAGTAAAATAAGCCCAAAATAAAACAAACCTATTCTAATAAAGCCCAATTTGTTTTCCTAGGTCCTAGGCTGCCCAAATATACTTAATTAAATGTTACATAAAGAATGGACACTAAATAAAGTAGATTGAAGGCCCATTGCAACATTTGGCCTAAACTTGTCTTCATAGTCCAATTTAGCTTCTTTCTCTTCTTGAACTTGCATCTTCTCCACATAAGGTCTCATGAATGCTTCTAGGACTTCTTTAAGCTTCTTTAACCTTGCTCTTATTATTGGTCCCTGAGAAAGTGCTAGTTCATCTCTCTTGTTTTCGGTGTGCTTGGTCGTGCTCATATCACCTTGTAACATTGAAACCAGAGAGAGGTTGGATTTCACCCTTATTTGCATTACTTGGTTGATAATCAATATAAATGATTGCTTGTGGCCAATTATATCAATCTCTCCTCATGCAATACATATTATAAAATAAAATAAATGCACCCAAGCATATAAAAAGCAATAAAATCATACATAAATCATGGGAATTCGAGGAAATTGGTCGTAGTGCATTAAATGAATAAATAAACAAACTATCTAACTCATTTTTTATCGTTGTTTAGGTAAAACCATTTTTGGTACATTAAAGAATAAAATAAACAATATAAATCATATATAAATCAAGAGATTCATTAAATTTGGGAATGTTGGTTCCACTATGTATATTTATAAAAACCCTTAAGTGAATTTTGGAATAAAATAAGACATCGATCCATTTTATGAGAAAAAACTTAGTTCGGTTGAGTAAAAATTTTAAGTGCGAATTTCCTTGGTTTTTATGCCAGAAATACCTTTTTTTTTACTAATTATTACAATCCATATAATAATAAAAGGCCAATACAAATAATATGAATAACTTAATAAACTAATTAATGGCTCTGGGGTCGACTGAGTTTCCTTATTTTTCCTCAAGTCCTCTAAATAGATTTCGGGTGTTTATACATACAAAAATGTAATAAAATAATGTATTAATTAACCATGATTAATATATTATATTTAAACATTAATAAGCTTATTGTTAAAAAACACAAAATATACAAATTATTAATATAAAATAAAGTGTAGTAAATTAAAGAAAACCTATAAAAAAGAAGAGAGGGAAAATGAGTGACAGAGTGAGTCAAGAACATCACTCAGACGAGTCACAGATCAGGGGCTGAGTTATGGCCTTGAGTGGAACGAGTCATGTTCCCTTAAGTGAGTCACTGTCCAGCCAAGAATGAGTCACAACCAAGTCAATAGTGAGTAACGAATGACTCACTCATGATTTAAGGTTGTAATTGACTCCAGGAATGTCCAACTAATATGAGCACGACCAAGCATAATGACAGCAAGGGAGATGAAGTAACACTTTCTCAAGGACCAATTGCAAGAGCAAGGTCAAAGAAGCTTAAAGAAGTACTATAAACGTTCACGAGACCTTATGTGGAGAAGATGAAAGTTCAAGAAGAGAAAGAAGCTAAATTGGCATATAAAGACAAGTTTAGGCCGAATGGTGCAATGGGCCTTCAAGCTACTTTATTTAGTTTCTATTCTTTATGTAATATTTAATTAAGTATATTTGGGCAGCCTAGAACCTAGGAAAATGAATTGGGCTTGATTAGAATAGGTTTGTTTTATTTTGGGCTTATTTTACTTTTTTGGGTAGTTTGAGTGGGTAGGCTAAAGTTGGGCTTATCTCTTCTAAAGAATTGGGCCAAAATAACAATTTGAGGCTTAGAATACCTAAGGGGGCCGAATTTTACATGAGAGAGTTGAATTTTAAAGGGTTTGGATCAGATTTAGGTTTAGACCTACATTGGTGAACTTAGGGTCCTAAATTTTAGAAATGGATTTTCTTGATAAATACTTATTAGTTTGGGATATTATTAAGTATAATTTGAGCGAGAAATAATAGCTAAAATATATGCTTAAAGGGCTGGCCGAAATCCACTTTTAGCCGAGATTAAGTTTACATTCATTCCTTCATTTTCTTAGGATAATCATGCATATTTATCACTAGCTTTTAGGATTATTTTCAAATTGTATTTATATTTATTTCTTCATGTACTTAGTCCATATTATGGCCAAATACATGTAGATAAAGGTTAGGAATTATCTTTGTTATTTATTTCATTATTTATCTCTTAGAGTTAGTGTTTGATTTTAATTCATATAGGGGTGGCTGCCTAGCCTATATAAAGGGCTGAATTCTTCATTTGTAACACACTTGATTTTTGATTAATGAGATTTTCAGTTGGCTTGGCCGAATTTGTGAGAGTTAATTTTTTATTGATTCTTGCTATTGCATGAAGAATTAGACTTAGGCAATTTGCATGGTTAATGTATGCTTGATTCTTCTTCTTCTTATTTTCTAAATCAATCTATTATAATCATTTCCAATCAATCTTGTTTTGGGGTTCTTTAGATTGGGGGTTTATTATCTTGTTTATGCTTAATATTCATGGTATGTTGGCATTCTAGTTTGGCATATATGCTGGGGTTCCGCATCAATTGGTATCAGAGCATAGGGTAAGGAGTAAAATCTTAACTATCCTTTAATTTTGCTTTTAAACTTTAATTTTCTATTTAGCCGAATAGGATCTTGCATCTAGTTCCTTATTTTTTTTTCTTGCTCTATTATGTTATTTTGCCTATTTTTTGTATTTGATGATTAGTTTTCTTTATCAAAGAAAAAAATTCAATTAGAAATAGTCTTGTGGTCAATTCAAATTGTAATATCTTGTTAAGTTCATATTTGATCAATTAGTGAATTATTTATTTCTCTTGAATCTAAATCTGCCCCTAGTTATATTGAGCATATAATCTTCAATTTTTGAGTGGTTTGATATTGATTTGAATATAATTTTGATCTATAAAGTGCCCTACACTACTTTGGGTAATGATACGGATCCACCATCATCAACCAATGATCCTTCAAAGATGCCTAGTGATCCAATTACAAGAGGACGTGCAAAGAAGCTAAAGATGGCCATGTCATCTTGTGTTTAAGGCTTTATTGCTCAAGAACTTAATGAAGATGCATTTGAGAAGTGTTATGGAGAACTTGAAGGCAAGCATAAAGTACTTAGCCTCTTAGAAGCAAGAAAAGGAATTGGGCAAACTTAAGCTATCAAGGGCTTTTAACAACTTTGGGCTTAATTGTACAAGTCATGTGCTTCATTTAAAAGTCACATGACTTATTTAAGTCGTATTATTAAAGGGCCAGATGTGTTGGCTTCTTTTGGGCTTTGTTTAGTTAGTTTGGTTATTTATTTTAGTCTTTCTTTTGGGCTTTCATTTTAGGCCTATAAGGTTTATTAATTAGTTTTGTTTTAAGTGTGTTTAAGAATTATTTGGGCTTAATTGGCTTGTAAAATCCCAAGGAAATTTGTGTAAGGCCTTATTAGTATTTAAATTAAGATTTTAAAGAGTGAATTAGGGTTAGCCACCTTATAAACTTCATTTTTTTTGAATCAAATTACAAACGTTGAGAGTTTTTCTCTTGGCTTAGCCGAAATTCTTTAGAGAGATTGTGAGATTGTTTGCTTTCTTTTCAATTGCATCAAGAATCAGGATTACTTATCAACGTTTGATTGTGGCGTTTTCTTAATCTTCTTATCCCGATTATTTGCATTTCCATTCACATGTTGTTTGGGGGTTCAATAGGAAAGGTGTTTGTTTTCTTTGCATTTTGAGATCAAAGTGTATGTTCAAGGGGTTTCGGGTTCTTTAACCTTGGGGTTCCGCATCATTTGGTATCAGAGCCAAAAGTAAGGTAAATTTCTATTTATCTTACTGTTAGGTTTGTGTTTCTTTTTTTTATTTTCTTTATATGCATGTCGAAATTAGTATTAGTAACATTCTGATTTTTATGTTCTTTGTGTGTTAAATTTATCCTTATTCTTTCATTACTTTTGTTTTGAGTCTTAAAAAAAATTGTGATCATTACTGTTCACGTACTGTTTATTGTTACTGTTCACGTACTGTTCATAAAAAAAAAAGAAAAAGAAAGAAGAGAGAAAAACGTGAAAGAGAAGAAAAAAATTAAGGAGCAATTGAGCAAGGGTAGTTTATATAGCCTAAAGAAAATCCTAATCTTTTCATAAGTAGAAAAAAGTAATCCTTTTTGCTTCAGGAGGGGCAACATTTACACATTTTCCAAACACATTTGGGAATCCTTTAAAAGGTAGAAAAATTAATCCTTATTGCTTTAAGTTTTCAAAAATCCTACTTTGGGTAATGATACGGATCCACCACCATCAACCAATGATCCTTTAAAGATGCCTAGTGGTCCAATTACAAGAGGACGTGCAAAGAAGCTAAAGATGGCCATATCATCTTATGTTCAAGGCTTTGTTACTCAAGAACTTAATGAAGATGCCTTTGAGAAGTGTTATGGAGAACTTGAAGGCAAGCATAAAGTACTTAGCCTCTTGGAAGCAAGAGAAGGAATTGGGCAAACTTAAGCTATCAAGGGCTTTTAACAACTTTGGGCTTAATTGTACGAGTCATGTGCTTCATTTAAAAGTCACATGACTTATTTAAGTTGTATTATTAAAGGGCTAGATGTGTGGGCTTCTTTTGGGCTTTGTTTAGTTAGTTTGGTTATTTATTTTAGTCTTTCTTTTGGGCTTTCATTTTAGGCCTATAAGGTTTATTAATTAGTTTTGTTTTAAGTGTGTTTAAGAATTATTTGGGCTTAATTGGCTTGTAAAAGCCCAAAGAAATTCGTGTAAGGCCTTATTAGTATTTAAATTAGGATTTTAAAGAGAGAATTAGGGTTAGCCACCTTATAAATAGGCTAACCTAGGTTGTAAACTTCATTTTTTTAAATATCAAATTATAAACTTTGAGAGTTTTTCTCTTAGCTTAGCCGAAATTCTTTAGAGGGATTGTCAGATTGCTTGCTTTCTTTTCTATTGCATCAAGAATTAGGATTACTTATTAATCATTTGATTGTGGCATTTTCTTATTCTTCTTATCCCGATTATTTGCGTTTCCATTTACGTGTTGTTTGGGGGTTCAATAGGGAGGGTGTTTGTCTTCTTTGCATTTTGAGATCAAAGTGTATGTTTAAGGGGTTTTGGGTTCTTTAACCTTGGGGTTCCACATCATTTGGTATCAGAGCCAAAAGTAAGGTAAATTCCTATTTATCTTAGTGTTAGGTTTGTGTTTCTTTCTTTGATTTTCTTTATATGCATGCCGAAATTAGTATTAGTAACATTCTAATTTTTGTGTTCTTTGTGTGTTAAATTTAGCCTTGTTCTTAGCCATTCAACATCCTTACCCAGAAAAGGCATTCACATATTTTGTAATCCTTAATAAAATATGCAAATTGCAAGAAAATAATGAAAATAAAGAATAGACTTTACCTTGAAGCCTGCACAACCTACTACCCTTGTAATTACACTTACAGCATTTGGATGGCAAGCAACCTGAAATTTATTTACAAGCAATTAACAACTAGAACAACCCTATTAGTTAAATATGAAAAATTAAATAGTAGGCTATCTCAACAGTTCCTTGCTCCCTAGGAATAATCTTAGGCTTTTCTTCAAGATCAACCAAAGCCTCTTTGAGTTCAATAATCAATTATTCATCCCTAATAGACACAAGCTGAGGTTTGAATGTCTTCACCTATACAATTCAACAATTTATAAGTATTAATGCTCTGAGCCAAATTGAATTTTCCTAAAATTCCAAAATATTTTCTATAAACAATCTCATCCCCAATAAAAGAAAATTGAAAACTAATAATATATATATAAACACAATCAAACTGACTAATTAGTGATTACCTGATTCACGCATCTATATATACCAATTTCAATAATTAAAATCAAATAGCTATATTAGCAAATAAAACAAATAATCAAAAAGACAAAAAAAAAACTCAAGATCTGGGTTCCCTAAGAACATTACTAATTTATCGACGAGATAAGTGAAAAAAAGATAGCAGCAATCAAAGCCTTACTATTTATTGGCGAGAAAAGGGAAAAGAAGACAACAGCAATCAAAGCCTCCACTCAAGAAGTTACAGCACACACTCATAATCGTCATGGAATTCTGAACTTACTACATCCAAAATCTAACATAGAAATTCAGTTAATTTAAGATTTAAAAAAATTCAAAGAGAAATTAAAAAGGAAATACATAAAGCTTGGTGTTATTAGGGTTTAAATCGATGGCCTGCATTAAGAGGTTAGCAGCCAGCTCAAAGTTTTCATCGATAAATGCATTTTTCACCTTGTTCTCCATATCAGAAGCCATTAGAAGGAGCAAAAGAGAAAAAAGTATCTAGAATAGAGAGAAGCTGAAGAAGACTCCGATTTTGGAAAATTTAAAATTGAAAGAGATACAACAAGATTTAGAAAGAGGGAAACAGGGTTTGAGAGGAGGAGGAGGAGAAAAAGAAGAAAAAGAAGAAGAAAAAAATAAGAATGACAGTGATAGGTGAGCGAGAAGGAGATCGCAGTGAGGGAAGGATAGGGAGAGAGATTGTCGTGGGATAGCGAGAGGAGAGGGAAGCAGAGGCTACAATAAGTGTTAGTTTTTTTTATTTGCAACAAGTATGAAAAATACTTAAAAGCCCCTAATTTAGCAATGAAAATTGATTTTTGTTGCTAAAATTCTATTTTCGTTGCTAAATTAGCAATAGAAAAGTTTTCATTGCAAATTTAGTAATGGAAATAGAATTCTGTTGGTAATTTTAAAAAATGCAATTTCATTGCAAATTTTTATTACAAAATTTTGGCGCTAATAGTTCCCTTTATCTTTAGCAATGGAAGACAACAATTTTCCATTTTCGTTGCTAAAGTAAAAAATCCCCACCAATTTTAGCAACAAAAATAAATTTCGTTGCTAATTTTTCATTACTAATTAAGCATTTTCTTGTAGTGAAACATCAAACTTTGCTAAATTCACATACAAACAAGACATTCAAGCATAAAAACACAATATTACACATAAACATATTTATCTAACATTATTTACACAAGAACATCAAGAATAACAAATTTTACGGAGATAAAAGAAAAAAAAAACAAAGTTGGAGGATTTACAAAAAATTCAAAATCATAATTTACAAGAACAAAATTCCTAGATCTACACAAAAGCTACTTCAACAGTCCAATGAGAGCACCCTTTTTCCACTTCCTACTTCTTTCTTTTTTTCCAAAAATTAGATTAAATAAAAAGTTTTTCCTTGCTTTCTCTCTCTAGATTTTTTTTGGAGATTTTTTAAAGGAATTTATTACTCTCATTTAAGAGAAATCGTTACTTTTAAATGTCTTGGATTAGGACTAAAAAAGGTAGAAGATTTTTATCTTAAGAATAATCCTCTATTTTACAAGAAAATCTAGAATTTTTAACAGAAAAAACCCAGTCATGGCTTTGACTCGGATGTGGACCCCTTAAAAAAGTTGAAAAAAATCAACTTATTGGCAAAAAAGGGTGAGTCTAATGACTCAAATCATGATCCAAAGGAAAAGGAAGTGAGTTACCTCTTTAGGTCATGACTCAGAAGCGAGCCACAGTCTTAACCCACGAGTCAAGGTTGTGACTCATTTTTTAGTCAATCCAGGGCTCATAGATGTGCTCATTTAATCCATCATAGAGAGAGAAACACATGCATGCAAATGAAACGCTATTTTTTTACCCTTCAAACTTATGTTGGAAAATTTTCAAAAACCCGATGCTAAAGTGGAATAGAGTGCCACTGCTCCTTGGTTGTTTCTAAAATAGCATTATCCTCATTAGGTAACCCTAATAGAGGCTAACTCAGGTCCAGTGTCTACAATTTTGTGTTTCGCCTTTTATTATTTTGCTAAATGATTTGTAATAGCTAGTAAAAAAAGGATTTTTGGCACAATAATTAGGGAAATTTGCATTAAATATTTTATTTTTAATCAATTGAGTTTTTTCCACATAAAATGGACCAATTTCAACTTTTAATCTCAAAAATCACAAAAGTGTTAATAAAATATACATGTGGCAACCAACGTTCCCAAATTAATTAACAACTCAATGTATGTATGTTTTTGGAATTATTGATCTTCTATTGTAAATAACGTGACAAATGATTTTGTTGAACGGTTAATTTTAAAACTCACTAAATAGATTTATACCAATTTGAATGAGATTTTTCTATAGTAAGTGGGACCAATGTCCTGATTTTTACCTATAAAATAACATGTAAATCAAGGAATTATTTCTTCAAATCAAAAATGATTTTCTACCTTCAAATTAAGTAATACAATTCTTTTCCAAAGCCATGGGGATCAATTATCCTCATTTTATCTAAAATACACCTAAAAATTTGTCTTTTTCATAGATATGAATGCGAGGGCCAATGTCCTCATTTAAATAAAGTTTAATTAATTTTTTGATTTATGTATGATTTATTACTTAATGCTTTTGTATGTAAATTTTATCGCTTTCTACGTGCTTGCAATGCGCCATTTAATTTTTTACCCTAAATGCTTGAGAAGGAGATTAGGATAATTAGCCATAAATGATCATTTATGTAAACATTAATCGAGATGTAAATAGGAGTGAAATCCAAACTATCTCTAGTTTTAACTTCACAAAGTGAGAACTCACTTTTCCAATATTTTATTGGGACTCCATGATACCGGCCTTGTGGTGCCCAGCAAATGCCCTCATAGGTTGATCGCCAATAATAGATGGGAACAAAATCCTATCTATTGTTAAGTGACCGACCTTCACAAATTAAATGAACATTGATTCGATATTAAGCTCTAAAAGTGGGTTTTCGAAAATATATCAGATGCTTATATGGTTCAACATACATCACAGTGGTAACTCCACTAAGGATCCATAAGATTTTTCTCTAACCATAATTTGGTTAGTTTGATATAAATAAGTGTTTATGGTTAATCACTTGAACCTTCTTCTAAAAGTAGGTTGCATTAGAACATACTATGACCTTAGAATTAGGTTAGGCATCCCCATTTGACCAACGGTGCATTCTCAAAGCATAACCCTATGTTTATTTAATGTAGGGAAGTGTTAGGTAATAATCACCAGCCCATGCCTTGTTCCATTTGGTATATCAAATGGTGACCCGATTGATCATTACACTCGCGATGTGATAGACACATTGGTAGGGACCATGCTTGGGTGGCCTTAAAGTTGTACTATTAAACCAATGCCTCATGTAGTGACAATAGATACTTCCCATAAGTATCATGTACCATAATACTATGTTTCATATTTGGGTAAATTAAGTAGGTATTGATCAAAGGTTGTCATGCCCTAGTGGGCCTATCTCTATTTATCTATATGCCTAAATACATAGTGATCAAAAATGCATTTACCTGTGCTTTAAATAAATAGAGGTTATGCTGTCGGTTTTCCATCATGCACTATTCTATTCATTGGGTTCCCTATTAATCCATGGGCTAATCCCACCTAGGAAAGAGACTGTGTGATCGCCTATGTGGGAGTAATAAGATTGGAAGTTAATTTGTGCATGTATTTTGAGAATGATGCATAACATGTCCATGCATTACATACATAATCATGCATCATGATAATGACCTTTCCTTTTCAGCCATTATAGGGTCCTTTAAATGGTTTAGGGGTTTGACCTGTTGTCTCAACAAAGTTCCTACGACATGAGAAGATGAGTGCTCATTAGTTAAGTTTCAAACCTGAGTTTCTCTGGGAATTTACTTTGAGTGAAGCGATAACCACGTGGTTTGAAATGTACTTGAGGGAAGTAAATCTCTTGGCTAAGTTAGAGAACCTAAGTCATCAGGGTGGTTCAGAAGTCTGGTTGGGTGTCTGGTTAGGAGATAACAATCAGAGTCATTGGAATCAGCACCATAAACTAATTTGGGTTTGGTAGAAATCTTTGAGCTAGCTTTAGAAAGTGCAGAAATGGAAAATCCAACACAAATAGGGGCTATTGATAGTTAGGAATTAGATAAGAGACTTGATAAGTTTGAAAGAAGGATAAGGATCATAATGACTGATATGATGAGCTCTCCAGCACAGTTTGCTAGCCAGCAAACTTTAGTAGCTGCCCCCAATATGGAGAACCTGTTGTTATTAAAGGCACCTCAACTGCCTGAATCAAGATGTATTGGGCTGAGAGCTGCGCTCGTTGAGCAGTGAAAGGATAAGGATGTTGCTCCAGAGGAAGATTCCATCCTTAAGGAGGAGGAAAAGTTGGCAGAGACATAGGTCCTAAGGAGTAAGCCATCTAGAATAGAGGATCCAATTCTAAGAAAGATAGAAGAAAAGATAAAAGCAAGGGTGCATGTGTTGTCAGTTGGGAAAGGGGTTAGTCCAGAAGATAGGGACCTAGAGAGTGAAGATATGCTACCTTAATTGTTTAAGATGCCTTATTTACCTAAGTTTAATGGTACTTATGATCCATCTGCTCACATCAAGCAATATACTTTGGTCATGAAGGGCACCACTCTCACAAAAAGATAAAAGGTTGAATACTTTAGCCTTAGTCTTACAGGCCCTGCTATTGACTGGTCTCATGGCCTAGACAGGCGTACCAAAAAGGATTGGGATAGATTGACAGAAGAATTCTTAAGATAATATGATGGTAGTACTCGAATAGAAGTCGCTTTAAAAGATCTTAAATTATTGCAACAGAAGTAGGATGAGTCCTTCCACAAATATCTGATAAGGTGGAGGAACAGAGTAATGAAATGAAAAGAAAGCTCAATATAGCTTATCAAATCAAGCTTTTTATTAGAAACACTAGCTTGTACCTGAGTGATGGTTTGAAGATAAAGGGGCTAAGGATTGAGAGTCCTTAAAAGATATTGCCATTAAAGCTAAGTGTGAGTACCCAGCAAAGAAAGCAAGCTCTTTAGGTAATACAGGGCTCAGTTCTAGTTGCCAAGGATATGGAGGTATAGCCAGCAAAACTGGTGGCAGGGGTGTTACTGAAAAAATAGCTAAAGTGTAACATCCATTTCCCGTAAATGTCATAATGCAATATAACTGTAATTTCTGTGTAATACACATACTAAGCACGGTCCTACTTATATATTCCACATACAACCACCGAAATTTATCACCATTATTGTGTAACTCTGCCCAATCTAGTGCTTATCCTTTCGAGTACTGACCTACATATATATTTTAAAACCTGCTCGCATCAAAAGCTACACTTTGGTGCTAAGCACATAATGCTCAGTGGTGGATACCCAACTAATAAATTTCATGGTACAAGTAAAAAAATTATTTCTTTATATAGTTCTCTAATTTCAATGTCAAACTAGGTCCTTTGTATGCCTTAATCTTTAATGACCCTTTCATGTGAGTAATTTACCTTTTTGGTCCTTATTAATATTATTTTCTTACATCTCCTTTCCTTTTTATTCTTCATTACTTAATATTATATTTTGTTTTACAATTTTTTCTTTAACTCTTTCAATTATCATCAAATCCTTTTTTTCACATGTTTATGTCTTTTTCTCTTTTATTCCCCCTTCTAGGGTGAAAATTACAATTTGATCCTTAAACTTCCTTTTTGATACACATTGGTTATTTTTACTAATTTTACTCTTTTTGCTTCCTTTTGGTCTTTATTTCACTTTAGCCCCAAATTTATATATTAGTCCTTATGTTCCATATACATGGTGGCAAATTACAATTTAGTCCCTACGTCTTACTTTTTGTAATCTTGCTCTGTTTAATTCTAATTTTGGTCCTTTTCGTATCCTTTGACTCTCATTTAAATATAAGCCAAAAATTTATATTTTGGTCCTTATACTTACTCATGTACTGGTAAGTTTTACTTTGGCCTCTAAACATTTCTTTTCTTCATAGATAACTTTATTCAACTCTAATTTAGGTCCTTTTTGCCTTCTTTGACTTTTATTTTGCCTAACTCTAAACTTTACATTTTAGTCATTATAATTACTCATGTGATGGTAAATTACAATTTGGTCCCTAAGGCTTTTTATTAATTACAATTTTACCTTTCTTTATTTATTTGACTATTTTAACCTTTTTAACCACATTTTTATGCCAAATTATGATTTTACTCTTGGTTTATCATGTTATTACATTTTTACCCTTCCTTAATTTATTAACCATATTTTTCACTTTATTTATTATTTAACCACATATGTGATATCTTTTATGTTTAATTTACCATTAAATCCCTCTTTCCTTGCATATTTACAATTTTTCCTCTAGTGGTGACTAATGAAAATCCTGGAACCAGATATACGGGATGAGGACCGTTTGGCTGTATGTATATGTTGTATGACTATATGTGAGGTGACTACTTGAGCATGGCCATCCCTTAATAAAAATCTGATTTCATGATGCTACCACGGTATCTAGGTCCCTATGGCTAGCCATTTATCTTATGATCCTAGATTACCCACAATACACTAAGGGAAATTATTTATTTCACCTTATGTTGTATTTTTATATAAATTTGTGTCATTCCATTATACCACATATAATGCATTCTCTTTTCTCATTCATTCATCATTATCACATAATAAACATGGTGAATATCATTCAAACTTAATGAAACATACCATTTTCCTAAGGTTCACCATTCAGCCTCATCATAAACCTTTACATACAGTGTGATTTCTCATCATTTCTCATGCCATATGTATTTTCAAGATCACTTTATGTATTCATATATTGACATACATCTACTTTGCATTAGTAACCCTTAGTTACATGCATGTACCCCATTATGTTCACTAACATAATATTATGTCCAAATGTTATTTTTAATTTTAATCAATCAAGTTGTGTTTGCTCATCATTATATTATGCATTTCATATTTAATATGCAAATAATAATCAAATTATTATATGATACAACATAGGTTACCATTCGATCACTATTGAACATATGTGTACAAATTTAATTAATTCATCTAACACATTCTCAACATGTTTTCCATGTATATTAAGCATAATTCCAACCTTGATTTAATTTAATTATGTATTTTAATCTCATTTTTTTACATAATGGGTTCCATAACTAGCATATCCTTTCTAAACCTATTTTCTTACATTTAACATCACATATCTTATTCTCTTAATTACATTAATTTATCATTAATTTAAATTTAAATTCACTTTACTCAATTTATTCTTGAAAGACATAATGGTTTACATAGCTAACATGTTATTTCTAGTTATGTTTTCCCATAAATAACATCAAATATTCTACTATCAATTATCTAATTTTATTTTACCATTTATGTAATTAAATACTCATATTGTGTAATTTTTCCTTAAGTGACATAATGTCTCCTTACTCCATTTTCTCATATCTAACCATGATTTTATATAATTTCTCATACTAATCTCAATAATTAACATCTAATATCATCTATGTACCATAAATTAAATTTTATTCAACTTACTGTAATAATTCCTAATTTTACATAACCTTAAATACATGAAATAAACTAGTTTGGTTATCTATATACCTC